>CM075693.1:48307205-49507205 GCA_037954015.1 Psophocarpus tetragonolobus | reverse complement strand
TTATAAGCTCATGTTTAGTGAACTTCTTATTAACGGATGCATATTGTCCTTCTTATCTTCTGGTGTGGATTGACCTTTTTCTCTTCTGATGTGTGTTAACCTTCTTATTCTTTGACTTGCTTAAACCTTCTCATGATTGATACATTGCATACTTATTTGATTGGACCCTTCTTTTGTACTTTCTTATTATTGCGTCAAATATGCATTTATTTGAACTTATTGTTGTCCACCTAATTTGTTATATATATTTTCGAATGTAAATGCTAAAAACCGACTTTAATAATATTTGTTATTATCAAAACCAGTTAAGATATTACTAGGAAGAGATATAAGGTGACTCGGTTGGTTAAGAAAGGAAAGAGGTGAGGAAATGTCGTATGTTCAATTTTTATCGTTAACAAAAACTAACATTACTAACAATATTAACATTTGACCTATAAAAAAATAGGATATTAATAAGAGCTTCTAGTCCTTCAAACCTTCCGAATCTATCAAGGTTAGTGTAGGCAAATAAGATCATGTATAATTTAATAGAAATTATGGATGTCAACAAAGGAATAAAAGGACAAACAACAAAATCCTTTTAGTTGTTTGCTTTTCCTATATACAATAACTAGCAGAAGCTATTCATCATTAAGAAGTTTTGGATATTAAAGGGTATACTTGAGCATGATGGTTAAATGTAGACGAGAAATTTTTTTAGCATAAATTTAAAGTGATATTTTTTGCAGTTTTATCAAATTATACATAGTCTTATTTTTAGTTTTTTTTCCTGAACCAAACTCCTTTAATTTTTAAAACATTATATTAAAACTTTCTTGTATATTTTAAAATATTACATTCACATCTTAAATCTTACACCTATAGTGAAAATATTACATTCACATCTTAAATCTTACACCTATAGTGAATATAAAGATTAATAAGATTACTATTATGTGGTCTATTTTTAGTATATATTAACAATAACACTTAGAAGGTAAAAAATGTTCTTTGTTACATACATTTGGATTGTTAATGGTAATGTTATACGATCACATGTTATTATTGGTATCAATTGATCATATTTTCATGTTATGATTAGTTCTAATAGATGATTGGTTTGTTATCTATGACCATCACAAAAGTTTTAAAATGTTTGAGGTTTAATATTATTAAAGAAAATTTTTTTATTATAAATTAATTATATTTTTTTTGAATATATAAGGTATCAATTGATCATATTTTCAATGCTAGCACGACTAATCCAAAAATAAGAAGAAAAGTTTGTTTTGAATCACGAGGCTTCTCAAATTCAAAGTATTCAATCGCTACAAAATTTTATATGATCTTGTTACTAATTTGCAAATAATTAAATTATCTACTATGATTTTTTGTAATTAAGTTAACAATGTTTCTAAAACTTATTCTAGTGAATATTATCATTTGTGGGCTCATATAGAAAATAATATATAAAATTTTGGAGAGTAAAATTTGTTGTATTCCAATAGATACAATACTTTGAACTATATAATATAGACTTAAATATAATTGATGTTTTAATTCTTTTTTCAATTTTGGACATTACACCTTCAAAGTTTAAACTCATGCTACCAAATTTAAAAAATGTGAATTGATACCCTTTTGTGAGTTGTTGATGTTGATCGTTCATTCTAAGTGTGTTGACTGCCATATATAAAGAATTAAGTGACGTAATAGAAAATTATTGCTTAATAAAGGAGTTTTAGTTAATGTTAGTGGGTAGAAAAACACAACTAATAAGGTATTCAATACAAATTTAGACGTGTTTTTAATAATTTAGACATTTTTTGGTTTTATTACTTACATTATTCTACCCACTAATATTTATGTTCAACTAAAACATTAACTTAACCCTTTTATTAAATAATAATTATGTATTGTGCCACCTAATTTTTTATAACACATACGGAGTTAACAATTAACATAAATAACTCATAAAAGGTATCATCCACATATTTTTTAAATTTGGGACATAATGTCACAATTTTAAACTTTGAAGATATAATATCTAAAATTGAAAAAATTTAGGGGCTTGCATAAGTTTTTTTATGTAACGTATTACTAAAAATCACTTAGTCCTTAAAATTTAAAAATATTTTTTTAGTTTCTAATTTACTTTTAATCCTTCATCATGAGTTAACCTGTTGAAAAATTGTTGACATGAAAGACATTTTTGTACTCATTACTTATTTTCCTTCTCAACCATAACTTCTTTAATTTTTAATTTTACATCTGACACAACCAAATAATATAATTAAAACTTATAAATGAACAATGTTAATACAAAAATAAATTAATTTTAGAAATTAAAAAAATATTTTTTAATTTTAAGGATCAAAAGTAATTTTTTTTTATGAAACTATTGTAACAATAGACTTATTAAAGTCAAATTTAGGAACATTGTGTTTATACTTATAATAGATTATATTATATTATATTTAACATACCTCTCTTAAACAGAAAAATAAAGGAAGAACAAAAAATACGGATAAAATAGTACAAGGTATAGATTAAACTTGTCAAGTAATCTCGTTCATAAAAAGTATTGAAAAACTCTAAAGTCAATTGAATAATATTATTCATAGTGAAATATCATGTTAGTTGTCATAGTTTAATTCGTTAGCCCTATAAAAGCGTTGGACACAATACAAAGTTCCATAAAGATTTTTACACTGACAGTCAATCACAACTCTTTATTTATGGTAGATTTGTTGACTTTACTTATTACTACTTTAAAAATCACATAAATAAAAAGTCATGATTGAATGTCAGTGTAAAAATCATTTACACTGACAATGTATACCAAATAAACTCAAAAAATATTTTATATGATAATTGTATAAATAAACTATGTTATGCATAGAGTTACATTTATGTCAATTTTTGGATGTTATGTTATGGTGAGAAACTTAATTTGAATAATTAAAAATGATAACACTATTATAAGAAATTAAACTAGGAGGATAGAAAAATACATATCAACTAAAAGAAATAATGAGGATTGAGATTATTTTTTTAATCTATTTTAATTTGCATAAAGTGAATTAATATCATTCAACATATTTAATTGGCATGTGCTACTAATCTAGTAAGAGAATTTTTCCCTGTAGTCCAATTACTTCTTTTTGCACCTCCCTAAATGTGAAAAAACTCTAAAATACCCTTAGGTAAAAAAATAATTTAACTTCTTCTTTATGTCTTGATACCTCTTCTACACCTCCTTTTTGTTCTTCCTTCATTATTTTCCTAAAGTTCGCACCTCTATGCACCTCCATTCATCTTCTTGCTAGCAGTTGTCGTCGTCCCTATCCCATTCGTCCTTCGTTGACTTCTCTTCTTCTCATTTCAATTTTTTTTACAAGTCCGGATAAGGGCGTCTAAATTTGTAAAATATTTTGCAAATTTTTTACAAGTCCGGATAGGAGTGTCTAGACTTATAAAATATTTGCAAATTTTTTGATAAGTCTGGATAGAGATGTCTAGACTCGTAAAAAAATTTACAAAAAGTCTGATTCCATAATATACCCAAGAGAAGATAAATGCAAACCTGAATCGGGAAGAACAAAACAAACACAGACAAGATGAACACAAATGCACGAAGAAGAAGAGAAAGTCACTAATTTAGTGGAGAATAAAAACGAAGCCGTGTGAGAGAAACATACAAGAAAGGTGCAGATGAAAAGAAAGAGAAAGCGACGCATGATAATTAATTTTTTTCTATTTTCATCAAGGATTTTTTACCATTTTAAAAAATTATAGAAGTGTAAAAAAAACTTATGAATTGCAAGGAAAAATTTTCATATAGTATTCTAGTGGTAAGCCCAACGAAAAACACACCTGCTAATGTACTAGTAAGCCCAACCGAAAAGTATACGGATAATTGGGTCGGACTCCCCGACCCGATTTCATCAATTTGAGATTAGGGTTTGTTGCTTCTATATATAAGGTGTGATGCAAAACCCTAGTGGTGAGTTGCGGACGAAGGAGAAAATGGCGACAGTTCCAGGGCAGCTGGTGTGGGAGATCGTGAAGAAGAACAACTCTTTCTTGGTGAAACAGTTCGGAAGAGGCACTCAGAGCGTTGAATTCAGCAGAGAGTCCAACAATCTCTATAACCTCAATTCATTCAAATACTCTGGTCTGCCACTCACTCCAATTTTTTCTTCCTTTTTATCCTTTTGTTGAAATTGAGAGGGAATAATTGGGGGAGAGCTAGTGCTTATATTGGGATTTTTAATTTTTGATGTGTTTATATAATTATCTGAATTCGCCTCACTTGCGAAATATTTTATGGATTGGATCAATGTGTTTGTGGCTGAGTTTCTCTGAATGTGATGGTAGGTTTGGCAAACAAGAAAAGTGTGACCATTCAGCCTGTGGGTAAAGATCTGTCTGTGTTGTTGGCTACAACCAAGACGAAGAAGCAAAACAAGCCTGCTTCATTGCTTCACAAATCTGTGATGAAGAAAGAGTTCAGGAGGATGGCAAAGGCTGTTGAAAATCAGGTGATTGAGAAAAAAAATTCTTCCTTCTAGGATGGCAACATGATATGATGGCAGACAATATTTTTCTTCTAATTCCTGAGATTTTGATTATACTACTGTTTCGGAATCGCTTTGATGTTTTTTGTTATATTTTGAGGATGTATCTTTTAGTTTGTTGAGTTATTGTTTTCTGTTAGTTTCAAATAGATCTCGTCTTTATTATCCTATCATGTGAGTGTGTCCCCAGGTGTAAACAAACATAAATTTAGGTTATTGTTCTTGAATTTGTTTAAGATTCACTGCTAGTGTTTTCATTTGGGGCTTGTTTTATGTCTTTGCTGGTTGGTGTATGTTGTGCTAGCAAGGCATTGCAGCAGTGATGAGCCTCTAACATATAAGAAGA
Organism: Psophocarpus tetragonolobus; assembly: GCA_037954015.1. NCBI lineage: Eukaryota > Viridiplantae > Streptophyta > Magnoliopsida > Fabales > Fabaceae > Psophocarpus > Psophocarpus tetragonolobus. The sequence goes on along the minus strand of CM075693.1, from coordinate 49,502,297 downwards.
ATCCTTTTTCGGGTTTCTTCAATGAAATATACATGTTAACGCTTGGCTTCTGAGCTTTCTACCACTTAATAAATTTATTCTCCTGATTCCTTATGCCTTCATGATGTTTAACAGGGGAATATTTATGTTTCATTCCAATCTTCAACTGGTTAATCAATCTCTAATATTAGCATCCAAAATTTCTTTGTTATTATTTTTGGTCTTGGTCTGAATTTTCCGCTTATTTTTCTTCAAAGATGAATCCCCACGAGTAGGCATACTTGAGATTTGCATGGAGGTAGGATTTTTTTTGTGTTGTACAAGATTCTTTTGGTGGACATTCTGCTAGCAATTCGAAAGATATAGCAGCAGTGATGAGCCTCTAACATATATAAGAAGAATACTTTTTTGGGTTTCTTCATTGAAATATACATGTTACGCTTGGCTTCTTAGCTTTTCTATCGCAAGAAATTTATTCTCCTGATTCCCGATCCTTTCATGTTGTTAACAGAGGCAAGTTTATGTTTCTTTCCTATTGTGTTACTCTTAATCAAATCTTTAATCTTATCATCCAAAATTTCTTTGTTCCTATATTTGTTCTTGGTCAGAATTTTCCACTTAATTTGCTTGAATGATGAAACCTCATGAGTAAACCTATTTGAGTTTTGCATGGAAGTGGGATCTTTTTTGTCACACATGCTTCTTTTGGGTTTTAATGTGAAATCGTTTTCTTCATATTTTCCGATTGCTTAAAATTTTCATGTTTGTTCATATTTTGTGGTGCTGTTACTCCATTATATTCGTGTAGCTACTTTTATCTGATTGTTTTCCGAACAACGTAATGTGCTTCAGGTGGCAGAAAATTACTACAGGCCTGACCTCAAGAAGGCTTCCCTTGCAAGATTGAGTGCTGTTCACCGAAGCCTGAAAGTTGCCAAGTCTGGTGTTAAGAAGAGGAATAGACAAGCCGTTAGGGTCCCTGGTAGGAAGTGAAAGGGAACGAAGAAGAGTTAGATTGCATTCAACCCTCGTTTTTGCCCCTTTTTTGTGGTTTTTTAGAACTTTATCCTCGATTTCCTCAGTTGTTTTGAATGCAATCATTTAAAGTATTCAGTATGGAATTTGAACTGGCATTTTATAGCTTTTAACTTTATTGATTTCTGTGTTGGTATAATCGCCTTATGGTGGTTGTTTTAAATTCAAGTGACAAAATAGCATGTCTTCTTTTTGCATTGAAGGATGGATGGTAACTGTTTTTGGCTATTGAAAATATATTTTTATTTAGTTTCCTTCTGTCCTTCTGGCATTATGAAAGCTGTTGTATAGAGAGCTTGAACTCAAAGTTGGTTCAAGGATTCTGGTGGGTTGATATTTGGGGAACATGTGTAAATGTTTTATCTAGTTTGGTGAACATATTTAGGATAGTCACCATGAAAGAACCCGACCGCCATGCTTGTTTTGAGATAGTAATTATAATCTTGGCACCTCAATCAGTTTGCAAGATGTAATAAAGGTTTTGTCATTTTGCTCTACCGAAAAGCAATTTATTCACATGAAAGGAGAAAATGGCAAATATCTTAACTTGTACCATCTTTGGTGTTTGCTAAACTAAATTGCACATCTCGTAAGTTTGAAAATAAGAAATATCTATAGAAGGATAAAACTTTTATTGATGTGCTGCTGCTCTCATTGATGTTTTTTTTATCTTTCTATATAGAACACGCCACATTCAAATAAATTAATGTTTGTTGTTTCTAATAATTCTGACTGGTAGAGCTAATTCTAACTTGTAGAGTCTGTCGAACACTTATGTAACTATACCTATCGGTATTCGTCTCACCCTTTACATGACCAGATTGATAAAGTTACTAAATTTTATTGTAATTGATTTTTTTTAGTGTCACGTAAGTATTAAATTTATGTTTATGTAATGTTTCCTGCTTTTCCGAATGCTACATAAAAATTAAATTGTGAATTTTTTATATTTTTATTATCTATTATTTAATATGATTAAAAAATATATATTATTTAATTTTTGTTGTTTTTCTTTTTTTATAATAATTCATAATATAAAAATTGTACGCAAAATTTAATTATATTTATGTTAGTTTTTGCCTTAGATAATAAATAAATTTAAAACTATATATTTAATTAAAAATTGAATTTTAAATTTATGTATAAATTTAATATATAATTATTTATCAGGAAATAAAGGGGATGAGTCTTATAAATATGGTTTTATACGGTGAGTTGACATAAGTTCTTTGATATTTTTTTAATATATTTATATTGATAAGAAAAATAGTAAGCTTTAGTAGTATTTATTAAATTTTCATGTAAATATTAAAATCATGAAATATATTTATTGTCATTTATATTAAAATTTTCAAATGTATATTTATTGTCATTTATATTAAAATTTTCAAATGAAAATATATTTATAAAGATTTTGATTAGTATATAAAATAATTATATCATATTATTTTGATTAGTCTATAATTAATTTTTATTTTGATGATTATTTTAATACTATAAATATAAATAAACATTAACTTTAGATTTACAATAATTAGTATATGAGAAAGATTATAAGTTGACAATACATTAAAATATGTTACATAGGAGAATTATTTCAAATCATATTTATAAGTTTAATCTGAGTTTTCATGAGAGATTTATGGAGTTCTAAGTTATTAATAGGAATAAGGAAGTATTTAATGTCATGTAATCTTCTTTTCATTTTTGCATGATTAAATTATTTTTAAATTGATAATAAATTAATATATTATAAAAAGACATTATATTGTAAATTAAGATAATGAAATTTGTATAATACAAAAAATATTTATACTTTGATTATTTGTAATTTATTTTTTTTATAATGATTTTAATATACTAAAATAATAATTTTTTGATTTATATTAAAATCATATGGATTAAATCAAAGTTGATTACAACAAATTAAAAGGTTCTCACTACTTTTTATTTTATAAATTCAAATTATGATATCATAACATTATTTACACCTTGCAACAAAGATGATTATATTATTTATAACTGTTTTCTCAAATAAAAATAATTACTATACTTTTTATATAATTTAAATATTAAATAAACCAAATTTAACTTTATTTTATTTTTATAATTTTAAAAAAATATATAGAAGAGATGATTGTTTATTTTTCTTAATTATATATTGTCTTGTTTTCTTCTTTCTTATCGTTACTTTTAACTATTGTTATATTAGTACATATTTTTAACAAAAAATATTTGCATTTGTAGATTTTTTCTCTAAATTACCAATAAGTTTTTATATACAAATTATTAACTTTTAATTATTTTTCAGTGACATTATTTGAAATTTAAATCCGCAGAACACAGAACACTTTATTAATGTTTTTCTTAAATATATAAAAAAGTGATAGTATATTATGTGTAATTTAATAAAAAAATTGAAGTGTGAACAGAATAACAAAGTTACAAGTAACAAAAACCTTTCATTGTTTCATCTTCCTTTATGCAATGTGTGTTAACATAATAACCGAGGGGCAAATAACCCGTAACTAGCAAAAAATATTCAATAGCTAAGAAGTTTTTGACCTTGAAAGGTATAGTTGAGCAGAACAATTAAGTTTAAAGGTTTTTTAAGAATAAACTATAGTAATATTCTTTACATTTTTATTAAATTATATATAATCATATTTTTTTCGTTTTTCTATATCAACATGCTTTAAATTTAAATACATTACAGTATATTCACATATATGGATGACAAAAATATTTGCATGTGCGGTACTCGTGAATTGAAAACATGACAATATTCGCATGGATAAGTTAAATGAGTATCCGTCATCTATAGGTATAAATATTTTTTTTTACCCACTTCTTAACAGAGGTACGGATACAAGTATCATAATAGTCGTATCTGCGAGCACCTGGTACCCGCTAAATTAAAATACTATATATATATTTAATTTAAAGAAGATAATATTTTTATTAAATGAATCAACTTAAAATATTAATTGTCAAATTTTATTTTTATCAATGCTATTTTTTTATAAAAAAATGAATAATTCATAGAATTAGTTTTTATAAAAATGTTAATAATGTAAAATAAATATTCTATTTATATTAAATATTTTGTATATATATTATATTATCTATTTTTAAATCCAATTAATTTTGTAGAAACTTATTAATATAATTTTATTTTTAGATTTTTCAAGAAATAAATTATTTATTTGATAAAACTTCACACAAAAAAAAATTTAAAAATATCTGTGGGTACTCGTGAAGTATTAAGAAAACCCGTAAATATTTTTATAACTGCTATCTGGTATCTATCGGGTTTTAAATGGGTACAGAAATTTTATGACAGGACGGGTAGTGGATAGATACTACCCATACTCACTCTGAATAGTTGTCACTGGTATTCACATACCAAATCTTACAACACTAACGCAGAATATAATGATTATTTGTTGTATAATTTTGTATATATTAACAGCTTTGTTAATGTTATATGGTGATGTGTGTTATTATTGGTAACAATTGGTCATGCTATGATTAGTCCTAATGGTTGAGTGGCTTGTCCATGCGTGACCATCACGAAAGTCTAAAACCGTTTGAGGCTTAGCCTGATGTTGATGTGGTTTATCATGGACACTTCTTATGCAGTGTTAGATGAATCTAAGACATGATAAAATGATGCAGCTTCTGCTTCTAGTGAGAGTGAACCTCACTGGTTTGCTCCCATCCAGTTTGGAAGATTGTTGACGACCTCTAATTAGCAGCAGCAGCAGCAGCTTACTTTGTACCATATAATTATATTATATTCAGCATACTTCTCAAACACAAAAAAAGAAAAAAATGCAAATAGAATAGTCCAAGTTATTGATTAAACTTGTCAAGTAATCCTTCCTAAAATGTGTTGACAAAGTCTAAAGTCAGCGGAAGAATATTATTACACGCATGGGAATATCATGTTGCTTGCCTTGGTGTAATTCGGTAGCCCTATAAAAGAGTTAGACACAATACAAAGTTCGATAATTCGTTTGATACTTACTGTACCACGTTATCTTTGACAAAGCAGCCATGTCTGTAAAGAAATCTGTGTCTGTGAGTAGTGGCAAAGCCATTGGCAACCTTAAGGGCCAGAAACCTTCAAAACGTTGTTTCTCTTCTGTTGAATTGTCTTTGGAGCCAGGGAAGCAGCTGAAGGACATGGATTCCAACAAGTTGAAGGGTGAGATCAAGAGGTGGGCTAAGGCTGTTATTTCATATGCACGCCAAGTCAGTGGCCGTTTTGGAAACTCTCATGGCTAAGTCACAATTTTAACTTGATGGGATAATAATTTATCTAAGGGCACATGCACATATCATAGACATGGGTGTGTGGAGGACTTGGTCGATGGAAGAATTGTTGGTGGATTGTGAGAATGAGCTTCGTCAAGTGGTTGTATTCTTCCTTGAGAATTTGTGCATACATGTTAAAGAAGTGGTGGTTGTATATTATGAGAAGCAAGGTGGATCAAACAATTGTGTGTTTTGGGGGTGGGTTGCATCCATTTGTATTGACTAGAATCATGTCATGCCTTTTCAATAAAAAAGGTAGAATGCCAACTTACAAAGTATTTAAATTTCATAAAGACACATTGAAAATAATAGATATAATCTGGAATTAGAAAGTTCTTTTTTCCTCACTATTGAAACTTTCAAATTATACTGTGATGCGTGAAATGTATACAACTTCTGCAGCACATGAGCTGTATATCTTCTTAGCTTGTGTCTTTTCCCTTGTGTGTTTCCATGTATGTTAACAATTTAAACATACCGTATTTGTAAATTGAATTATGATACATAGATATATTGCTACCACTTAACTTGTATACCTGCCTTCTGAAATGGAGCGGTTATAAGAATATGGACATGGGTAACATTTTCCCCTTCCGTTTCTAATAAGTGCAGGTTGCAAATTAACACCAATGCAGAAACAATTGGGGGCTAGAAATAGGAAATTATTTATTTTCTGTTTCCACTTTTAATATACAAAATATCAAGCTGTTTTATGTTTTTAAATATTTATAAAGAAATATTAAAAATAATTTTATTTCTCTACTTTCTGTACAAACTTTAAAAACCATGAAATAAGATTAGACACAAAGAAACAATTTTTTAAGTTAAAAGTAAAAACAGATAATGAAAGCAGAAAATAACGTGTCCTGATCAAATCGTTGAATAGCTTTATAGTCTGTTAATACTCAATAGTCAATGCGCGACATTGCTAGGTGCATGTTATGATTTGAACAGTATCTCCATACAGAATAATCCCAAGTCTCAACAATACCTTACTGAGTCACTGCGTACTACGGAGATTGTTCTGCACCGGGCTTTGACTAAATAAAAGCCTAATAACCGCACTTCAAGATCCATGCACTTAAAAAAACAAAAAAGACCCTTAAAGATCCATCCCAAGTGCAATCCAAAAAGTTTAATTACTAATTGAATAACAATATGTTAAATTAGGTACCCCAAATAGTTACCAAAGATAACCATGTAACAACTTAATGATCACCGCTTTAAAAGAACGAACTATCCAATTCAAGCAAAATTATGTCCAATAGATACCAGTAATTTATACTAAAACAAACCATACAGTGTGAAGTCAATGTCACATAAAACAGTAACTGCACAGCTAATAGATATACCTAGTCTTAATTGCATTCCTTTCCACACATACACTAACTTCAAGTGTCGAAATACTTTCAAGTAGCCACCGCTGCAGCTCGTCTTTGTTGTGACTTGTTGCCAATTTGTCATTCACCACCTTTGGTCATTCCTCGAGTTTGTGATCAAACAACTATAATGAAATTTAAATGCCTAAAAAAAGATACAATCCTTGTTTCACTGACTTCTAGACAAAACTTTTAGTAAGCAATAATTTACAATTTAAAGGGGAGGACTAACTGTAGGGTTGTATGGATTATATAAGAGCGAACACCAAAAAGTCAATCAAAACAAAATCCCTTCATAATATACAACTCAGCTATTGACAACTGAGATAATCAAAGATTCAAAAGACACTCTAGCATAACTCTCGTGTTAAAGTGGTAATGAAGTAAATGATAAACTGGAAAGGCATCATTCCAATTTTTTCCCCTCCCCAAAACCCTTGTCTCCTCCAGAAATAGTCCTTAAAAGTTTCTTATAACACATATTCTGTGCCTGTGTAGTGTGTTTTGCACGGTTGGCTCTTACCCAAGCAGGTTCCTGCACAGAAAACAGTAACATAGCCTGTTATAGTGTTATGTATCCTAATAACTCTCATTTGGTGTACACATTTCATTAGACATTTTTACCCTTACACTACTTAAATTTCTCTTATTACATAACTCAATTATGGTAACCAATCATTACATTAAGTAACTTCTAAATTTTGTTTCCTCTTTTTTGCTTTTATTAAAAAATTAAGAGGCACAGATTGCTTCTCTTCCCCTAGTCTCTTATAAAGCATCTTTGAAATGGAGGAATGATTGTTGATCGGATGCGAAGCAATCACCTCAGGAATGATGCGAGAGAAACCGAACTTAATTAGCAAGAGAACATGTTCCATGATTAAAATTGCTGCAAGTCCAGGCTCTATTTTCCATTTCCTCTCTTCATCATATAGCCAAGCTAAAAGAGCACAGTTGGTGCATATAGACATCAATATAAGAAACTGCAAAATGAAGAATCTCCTCAAGTCAGAGAGACATAAAAATGAAGTTACTCATGGGTGTGAGTGGCATGTCCATGAGTAGAGTTAACCGTTGAAACATTCATCATATTTAAAGATGCAATCACAACCATCTGATGGCAGTAGTGACAATAGACAGTTCAGATCCACATAACTCGTTCCCATGCCCTTTCATCCATTAAAACTTAAAAAGGTTGCATGCTGAGAATTTCAGTAGATGGATCTTCCATATAGTTGACTATTTCGTAAACAAGTGTTCCAATTTATAATTTATAAGAAATATATTTTCCAAAATAATTGACAAATACCTCCCAAAGTACCGTGTAAATAAATAAATACCTGAAATATATTAAGCCAGGCTCCTACTGTTGCAGCAGCACGAGGAACAGGCCGCCTCAAAATAGCTAGCAGCTTCAATGCATCTGTCCTGATTTCCATAAGGTTGTTCTGAACATGGAGGGAATAAGTAGTCAATGATGTAATATTTTCTAAAAGCCCAAAATGAATTAAAGAGCATTTATAATTATAGCAATGCTGAAGGCAAGAAAAAGCAAATACAAAAAGGGATGTAGACAAAAGCCTTTATACCAAAGCAGCAAAAGCAAATGCAGGTGGAAATGCACAAGCAAACATCAAAATCATTCCAAACTGCAATGCCAATTCTAAGAAATCTGCAAACAGGATAGCACAGTGTAATTAAGCATTATTAGTTTTGACTACTACACACATGTACATCTAAATGAAACTACTTATATTCCATATTTTCAAGAATTAATAAAATATCATATACAATTTAAGAGTATGATGAATTTGGAAGTACCATCAAATAACCCATCTTCAAGCTCATCACCAATGCTAGCAGAATAAGAAGGCTTAAGGTATTCTTTCTCTACTCTAGAAGTAAATTGGATTTTTTCTCTTGCTTCTCCTTTCTCACCCTTTTTGTGTCTTGAGAAATAAAAGATAAATCAGCTAGTGTATAGTGGTAACATGATAACAAAGTAAACATAGCATAGTCTACGTCCAAGGGGATGAAAAGGCTTACCGGACCCTGTACTTTTTATAGCTATACTTGAGATAAGGCAATGAATTTTCCAATAAGTTTTCCAGCACCTGGAAACATGTTTTCATTTGTTTTCATTTACTCCCCTATGTTAAAGGAAAAACCCACCAAACTAAAAGAGAGGGAAGAACAAAGGGAAAATGGGAGAAGGGAGAGACAAAAAATAACAAAACCTCAGACAGAAGAAGCCGCTGAATCAACACTTGGCGAAGAGTATAAAAATTACGATGCAACAGGGCATGATAAAAGATTCCAATGTATGTCTGCATAAAGTACAGACCAAACACCTGCAGGAGAAAGTAAACTCCTAAGTTCCATGTTTAGGACACAGGGGAGAGAGGCACCTATCAATCCCCTTCATTACCTTGTAGATCAGGCTGTCAGCCCGTTTTTCAGTGTTTTCGTTGTTTTCCTTCTTGATAAGTTTGACAGACACCTTGCCACCAATCTTGGTAATATACTGAATGGCGAAAAGGTAAATAGCAGTGAGCCCAAACCTGAATCCCAAAATTAAAATAATAATCACGTTAATGAAATATTGACTCAACCAAAAATAAGAATTTATATGACTAACTAAACGGATGCAAAGTTATTTTGATAACAGCAAAAATGGTATTCATGATTTTCTATTAGATGGATGACTGAGAAGCTTTTAGGACTAAGGAAGAATCAAATGAATCTCAATTTCAAGCATTTATTTGCAGGTACAAGTACAACAGATAAAAGTCTACATTAGCATGTAAGAATCATGGGATGAATTGCATATAGCAAAAACACAGCAGAAAAGATGACTGGTATTAAAAAATAAATGGTATATCAAGAGAAAATTGGATCACACAGTCAGTGATCCTGGAGTTATTCTTTACTAGATTAGATCTTGATGGAGTTGTACTTTTTAATTTGTCAGAAACAACAGGCTGAAATCAAGAGAAAATTGGATCACACAGTCAGTGATCCTGGAGTTATTCTTTACTAGATTAGATCTTGATGGAGTTGTACTTTTTAATTTGTCAGAAACAACAGGCTGAAGTAGGCTTATTACAACTAAATGAATTTAGAAACAGTCACATCAATAATCAAGGGAGCTGACATATTCAGAAAGGTTGAAAATACCATCCCGTAAAGATGGCGAGGAAATAAATATTGGAAGAACCAATAATTATATGAACATCACAGGAGAGAGCAAAAGAACAAAATAGAATTATTGGATTAAAAAGAACAATAAAGAAAAATAAATTTGAAAACAGAAATAACAGAATATTCAATTAGACCTAACAAGTTATAGAAATCCTAGATCTATGAGAGAAAAGAGAATTTGAAAAAGTGCAGAATGTATAATTTCTGAGTCTGTTATTATTTTTCTTAACCTCACAAATGAGAGGGAAACAGTATATATATACAAGGCTGAGTTTTTCTCAGCAAGAAGCCTATCATACATAACCAACTTGAGCTGACGTGGCATAAGCCATACAGCTGTAAAAACAGAAACTACTAACTTGCTGATGTGGCAAGGCCACTCAGCTTACACTTAACCAAGTTAATACTCTATACTCTAGTACAAGTAGAAGCACACACACAAAAAAAAAAATGAAATGTATTCTTACTTAATTATATCAGAATCAAGAACTTCATAAAGATGAGCATATGCCAACTCAAATGGTAACTGGAGGCATATGATGCTGAAGATAATGATAGCATCATTTCTGAATCGCATTAGACGCCCAAGCCACTCATATCTCTGAAATAGCTCCTTCTCTTTAGCTCTATCAGACTCAAATACTTTCATGAGTTCTATTGGGGGCTGCCAGGAGCTAGCCTTCGTGCCTGGAATCCTATATCCTTGGTCAGTTGCATCTGCAAAACTAATAGGCCACCTGCAAAACAACATTGGAGCATGAGAGAGAAAAGATGTAAAGGCAGAGAATCAAAGCAAGCAAATAAGTATAGGGATTGCACTGATCCCAAAAGAAGTAAAGTATATTCCTACCTGGCTAAAAGTGCAGAATTTTTACGCTTCCAGAACTGAGAAAACATTATAGCCCAAAGTATCACCACAATGAAGAAAACAGGGAGCACCACTAGTTTCAATGACCTAAAACATAATAAGAACTCATAAAACTGCTTTAACTAGATGCAAAACTAAAGAAGTGGTAGTATATACAGAAATTAACAGACAGATTAGCTCACCCAAAATCTATCAATTGCAAAGTAAGCCCAAATGCAGCAGGAAAGAGCAGCCACCTTGTGTACATTCCAAGGAAAGCAAAATAGATTGCAATCTGTAGATTATTCATAACTCCATTGGATAAAGACAATTAACAACATCCTTTTCATATAATATTATAAAGTTCACAGACTCATAGTCATATTAACCTTTGCCCCATAATATGAATAAATCTCGTCAATTGGCTGATTAGTGAAATGCCACCAATGAAGTGCCCAACTCCTGAGAAGTTTCTTTCTCTTCTTTTCATCTATCCACCAAAAGCAATATTAGTTCAGGATTCAAGTCATATTAATCTAGGGAAAAATCAATGGCACATGTGAGTAAAAACACCATGCAAAGGAAAGACTTGCTTAACAATGTTCTCTGATTCCAATTTCAAAAGAAGATTCTCCCCAATTTTCCAATGTATTTCTTTTCCATCAAATTTAAGAGTTTTGACTGACTTGTTGTTTACCTGCAAGTTAAATTTACAATGAGAACCAAAATGTTAAGGCATGCCAATAGAAGAGTTCATACTAGACTGCACTCCATGGTAGTCAAAACCTTCATACTGATCACAGCAACTAAGTTAATTAAGATGCCATGTTTTTTGCATTCATTGTCACAAGAATGCATTTTGCTAATAGTTGAATTAGAAAGCAAGGCATCTATTATATGAGAATCAGAAAAAACAACAAGCGGCATGTGACATGCACACCAAATTACAAGGATGGATTTTTACTTGTAGAGACAATGAATGGCTATGAAAAGAACTCACTATTCCATATATCAAGTGACAGTAACACTGAAAACGCTCACACCAACTAAAAACAGAGCCATCAGGTTGTTTCACAAAAGCTTTGACCTCCTCCACCTCAAATTGCAAATCCATACCTACCATTTATCACAAGACACATTAACACAAATATAGGAATAGCACAGCCAGTCACATGCTAGTTAGTATCATCTGACACAGAGAACTTAAATAGTCAAAGGCAGAGCAGATTCCCCCCCTTTGGGCATTTGCATATACCAATCAATGTCCGTTTCTTGATTTGTAATTCAGCTGCAGCCCTCCCCAATGTCTCCAAAGGTGCAGCCAACTAAACAAATGACAAGTTTTAGCTTAAATTAGATATACAGAACTTATTAAACCACAAGATTGATAGAACATGAAACAAAATCAGAAGAGAATGCCATATAGGGAAAAAAATAAATAGGATTCCCTAGACATACGAAAAAAGGAAGGAAAGAAAGAATTGTAAAGTAGCATTGAATGAAAGTGGCTGATATGCAATGAAACACAAGAGTTTATAAACATAAGAGAGGAATTGAGAAAACCTAACCTTGATGAACTCATCTGCAATGCCAATAACTCTCTCAACTACAAACCCCACCTTCTCAAACTCCTTTACAAGGACGTATGCACAGTCACAGGATTCATCTTTTTCCTGAACCACTCTCCTTGGAATCACCACCCCAATCTCAAAAACAGGTTCTTCATTTCCATGCGGGTTCATCTTCAACCTCACTGACCCAATGCACGCGAGAAAACGCAAATAATTAAGAAAAAATCCCCTCTTTCCTCCTTAAACTATTCAAACAGCCAAATCAAGAGGTCTCTGTTTCGAAAATCAAAAGAAAGCTTCAACAGGGAGAAGAAAAAATCCGGTTTTGGCCAAAAGGGGTTGAAGGAAATGCCATAAAGGTGAAGAATTTTAAGAAGGAATGGTTGGTTTGTTGGAAAAAAAGTAGCACTGTCCAAGGGGAGCAAAATTAAGACGGTGTGGGGTCAAAGAAACTGGAATGGCGAGAATTCCCAAGGAAAGGGTTGAATTCAATTAAAGAGATGATAAACATGGAGGGAAAAAGACAGAAAGAAAGGAAAAAACGATGAGGATTGGAATGAATTTGAGGAAGGTGTCATAATCATAAGCCCACCGAAATCAAACGGGCATTCTCGGCAGAAAGCTCTGAGGAGGGACACACACATAGCTCTTGTCCACGACACGTTCAAGCTTCCTCCTTTTATGCCTTTTTCGTTTTTCCTTTTCTTTTTTTAACTTTTACGATAAAATATTGCTTCAAATGTTTTTTTTTTTTTTCAAACCCACTGACCACTGTATCCTTGTCCGACATCCAATAGAACTGAGATCTATTACTCTTTCATCCAACTCCTAACCTAAAGCAACAACTACCTTAAAAAAACACAAACCTACGCTAACTAACCATGTTATTATTCTTATTTTTACAATGAACTCTTATGTTATCACTTATTACATAAGTCATTCATAATTCATCTTTTAAAAAACTTAAATTGTATCTCACGAATTTTCATCATATTTTATCGTATGCAAAAAAAAAAAAACCCCATTGTCTTAATTACTTAAAAATCTAAAAATATTATGATTTTGATTGCTTAATTAAACAACCAATCTCTGGAGATTTAATTTACTCATATATAAATTAAAAGAAAATATATAAATTTGAATATATTGAGGGGATTAATTTAATGACAAGTCTTTGAAAAATAAAATAGTATGATGCAAAAAACTTTTAAGAGACCAACTTAGTCGTTAAATATATTCAAAAGATAAACACAGTTACGTACGAATATGATTTTACAAGATTAAATTAACATTTTTATTACTGTTTTTAATGCAAAAAAAGAATATTATTTCAAAACTGACCAAGCAAAATCTAAAGGAACAAATCGGAATTCATTCATCATGTTGACTTGAGATTATTTTCCCGTTTGGAATAGACATGCACATTTTTTTACACGCCAACAAACAAAACATGTTAATTTTAGTATATTATATTTTAATTCTTTTTATTTTAGTATATTAAGTTTTATTATAATTTTTATGTTTTTGAAAATTTTATTTTAGTCATTTTTTTCTTAATTTTGATAACTTTAAAATAAATAGTTATTTATTTATTTCAATTCTATTAATTTTCTTAAAATACTTTCCCTATAATGATTATAACTTTTTGCAACACAATTTATTTTAACATTAAAAGACTATTGTAATTATGTAGAATAATTTTCTTAATAACACATAACATGTACAAAGGTGAATTACTCTCTCACAAATTAAATAGATAAAAAACAAACGTGCATGTATCAAAACAGAAAAAACACTAAAATATAACAACCAAAATTAATATTTAATCTTCAAATAAAGCAACACAAACTCTATTGACAAGAAAACAAACACAAGTAAAATATATAAAACAAGTCTAGCCAACGCACAAAAAATATACACTTAAAATAATCAAAATAAATTTAAAAAGAGCATGTAAAGCATAACAAAAAGTTCTTTTATCATTTATAGACGGAGAAGACAACTTTATTATGTTTTGCTACCACCCAATACTATGCCCTATACACCATCAAATAAAAAACTTCTTATGCAGCTGACTAAAAACTATTTTCTTTCTTTCTTTTTAAAGAAAAAACTACTTTATTTCTATACATCCACATTTGTTTGATCTTATTACCTGTTAACAATTCCAAATGCAATTGCAAGTGTGATTGCCCTTATTGTGGTAAATTCACCCGCCTTCCAATGCAAGAATAGCACGCTGCCAAAAAGTATATGAAAAAGAGCAATCAAAGAGCAAGTGGTTTGTTTGTTTTGTTGTAATTCCACAAAGGGACACAAACAATAGTTCTATTGATTAATAATGTTCCTCGTTAGCAGATTTCCTCTAGTAGGGATATTGTTCACTAAGACCCTCTAAGCAAAGATTTGGATCTTCGAAGGTGCTCTATTTTTCCAAACTGTGAGGAATGTTGGACTGCTTTATGGCAATCCATTACCATACAACACCTTATATGCTTTTCTAATTGTATACATAACCACAGGGTCATGATTCCATCCTAGACATCTCGTTCGTGTTGCTTTATTGTAACACCCTGGGCGAAAAACAATTGTTGCATCATACCAACCTCCCTTCCTCTTAAATTCCTTTTTCCAAACAAAGTTCCAATTTCAGCATCCATCTTGCCAACTACCCATTGATCCAACTCTATTGTGTTGTTCAGGGGATGATGCATAAAGTTTGGGAAAAACTGCTTTGAAAGTTTGAGCCCCTTTCCATACTTCTTTTAAGAATAAGGTTCGATACCCAATACCCATCTTCTATCTCCTTATGTACATTGTTCTAAAACCACCATCTATTTACATCATTAAATGATCCTCCTATTAAAGCAATTACTCCCCTTCACCAACTAGATACTTTATTCTGAGGTAGTTGTGTTGAGTCGAAGTGAAACCCATACTTAGATTTGACCAACTTAGCCCATATGATCTCTCAATAACCTCCATCTTCACTTGGAAATTAAAGCTTTGTTAAAAGTTGTTACACACTTTAAACCCAAACCCCCATTTGCTTTCTTAGCACATACCAAATCCTAGATCACCCATGGTATTTTCTTCTCACGCAGTTTTCCCATAGAAATTCTCTTTGTAGCCTTGTCATCTTCTTTATCACCACAATTATCATCATGTGAAAAGACATGTAGAATAGTGGAATAGTTGAGAGTGTTGAATTTATTAGGTAGACTATGCCACCGATTGATAAATTTATCCTCCTCCACCAACTTAATTTGTTTTCATCTTGTCTAAGAATTCGACCCATACTTCTTCTTTAGTTGGATTAATACTTAATCACACTCCCAAGTACTTGAATGGTATGCTTGGAACCTCACAATTGAGTAGTGACGCAAACTGTTGTACTACCTCCTGCTGTACTGACACCTTCTTAGAGATTTTATCAAAATTTACTCTAAGTCTAGGTTCAATTTCAAAACACTTGAGAATACTTTTTAAGGTCCAAATGTTGTCAACTCTTAGTTCTAGGAACACCACCATATTATTTGCAAATTCATGTGTAGCAACTTTAACTTTTCTAGCTCCAACGTGCATTATTGAGATCAAATGCATGCTTTTAACCCTTCTAAGCAAACCCCCTAGCCTTGTGCCAATATTAAGAAGCAAATAGTGTAATCAATTTTCCTTAGCACTAGAACAATCAAAATATGTTAGGAATCGTAAGTTAGCCTAACTAAAGGGCTAGTATAGGAACCCAAGTTCACGTACTTTTAAGCTTGTGTGTGTTTTGAACCATTTTTTTAAAGAATCATAATTATAGGAAAAATTTGAGTTCAATATGTGAAACTTGCAGATTTCACGGGCTAAGTCTGCGAACTCAAGAGTTTGACCCATAGTCCGTTTAAAAGAGCAAAATTGTCATGTATCTATTAGTTTGTGTTAATGTTTTGAATTTTTTTATTGTAAATTGTGATATTTTATACTTTTAATAATGAAAATATTTACTGTTTTAGATTATTATAAATAATGATATAATTTTTAGTGTGATATATTATAATTTAGTTAGTTTAAAAAATATTATATTTTTTCTAATTAGTTTAAAATATATATATATATATATATATATATATATATATATATATATATATATATATATATATATATGTATGTGTGGGTTCGCGGATCGATATGTTAAGCCTATGAACTTCATGGACCGGATATGAATTTTAAAGAAAAGTCCATTTATTTTAACAAATTTGATTTATTTATCCCGTTTAAAATACGAGTTTCACAGGCGGAGTGGTCCATATACCCACCCCTAAGCCTAACCCACCATGTGACTAGGATGATTCAAGTTAGTTTTTTTTTTTCTCTTACAAATGAGCTTATTGTATTTAAAAGAAGAATTTAACACTTATAGGTGTAAAAGAGTTTTACACGGATGATTAATCACAACTCTTTGTTTACATAATATTTAAAATATTAATTGATAAAGTCAATAAACTTACTATATATAGAAGGTTATATTGACTATCAATGTAAAATTTTTTATAACAATATATAAGTGTTTTTTCTCTTAAAAAAAATATTAAACTCACTTATAACTCGACTTACCTAGAAATGATCCACCAATCAACTTACATTTTATTTTCCATTTTTACATAAATATGTTTTTGTTTTTCTTTTTTCCATCTACCTTACCTTGCGCCTAAACCCTAAAGTTACATGTGCACAATGAAAAATAATTTAAAACTTTGTTATAAATTCGGTTACAATTTTTCGCTCAACATTTTCTTTCCAATTAAACACGGGAGTAAATAACTTCCTTGTTTTAGCTTCATGGATTACCTTGTTAACCACCATAACAAGTATGCAAAATGTGCCTACCCGCAATAGACGTTGTTTGGTTACAATTTATAAGCTTCCCCATGACTAATTACAGTCTTTGTGCAAGCACCTTATAAATATAACCTATCACAGATTCAGTTGTTGATATTTAATTTAGCGAAATCTCGATATTCAATTTAAATTGTTACATATTGTTCTATAGCCATAATAATGAAAGAATTATTTTTTTTGACAAGATAACGAAAGAGTTATTAATAGAAAGAGTTTTTTTTTTTTGTGAAGATTAATAGAAGGAAATAAATTCACTTACTTATACTTAAGTATAAGAGACTTTTATTATTTACTATTATTATTATTTTTTAAAATCTAATTATTAAAATAAGTTACACTTAATATAGGAAACTTTCTTATTTATTTTTATAAAGAAAAAGTCATTGCAATATAGTAAATTTGTTGAGTTATTAATTAATATTTTAAAAAATGATGATTAAATATATAAATATTAACTTACCTCTATATTTGATATTTGATGTGGTTGAGGGAATGGACGATTCATTCTTGTTGGTGGGATGAGAATGGAATTGCATTGCATAAATTCTGAAGGGATTTTCATTTTCACAATTATATCTTTTTTATTTAACACCTACCAACCTTAATAATTTTTTAAAAACTCAAAAATACCATTTAATCTAATTATCTATCCTAACACTTACTATGATAAATTAGCCTTATCTTTCGTGACATCTACTCTAACAAATTAACCTCACTCACTCACATTTCAAAATAAAATAACTTATTCTATGAAATAAACTTTCGAATAAAGAAAAGAATGAATTAAAAAATTTATTTAACTATTTACATTATCTTTATAAAATTTTATGTTTTAATAATATAATTTATTTATAACTAAATTTTTTAAAATTTTACTAAAATTTCATTAAAATTTTATATTTTAACATATAAAATAAATAAAATATAAAAGTTTATTACAGAAAAGGTTCTCCTAATAAAATTTAATATTTTATTATTTTAATTAGAAAATTTATATAAAATATTTATATTATATTTATAAAATTTTATATTTTAGAAATATAGTTTATTTATAATATAATTTTTTAACATTTTATTAAAATTTTATATGATAAAATATAAAAAAAATAAAATATAAAATTTATTACAAAATCTTCTCTTACTTTTTTTTTTCAAATTACTCTAATTACTTTGATATATGACGTTAATTACTACAGTTACTCTAAGTTTAATTACTCTATCTACTTTTATTTTAATTCTAATTACTCTAATTGACACTAATTCCTCTAATTATTATTATTATTACCATAATTATACTAATATTAATTATTCTAATTATTATTTTTTTTGTTATAATTAATTTGAGATTAAAAACATTTATGAGTAATTTAATTTTTTGTTATAATTAAATTAAGAATAATAATATTTAATTTCTGTTACTCTAATAATATTTATGATTAATAATTTTTTTGTTTTTTTCTTCTCTGACAGTACACCCGCGGAAGAAGAAAAAAATTGCAAATTTTTTTCTTCTCTAACAATACATTATGGGAGAAGAAAAAATAAAAGATAAAATCATATTATTCCTACCTATAAGTGAAAAACGAAAAATTAATAAATATTAAATAAAAGACCCAATCTAAATATCTGATGGGATTGGTACTTGGAGCATTAATAACAGAAAGGGAATGATTGGGAGTTGTGAATAGCTTCAGGATTACAACACAGCACTTGTTGTTCTCTTCTCTCTGGCTTTCTTTCTTTCTGCTGCATTTATGTCTGCCGGCTGGATCTCCACAGTACATGTAATTTCAAATCAGTCAATATAAAAATAAGAAAACAATAACATCTGAATTCTTTTAACAACATTTCTACAGCTATTTCTGTTTAATTCTTCCTATGATGGTTATAACTTATAAATACTCATCAAATACTTTCGTGTCAGTGAGATAGGTAATTATCCAGATCTTAATTTTCTTAGAAACTATACATTTTATTAGATTAAATAATAAATATATATATTTTTAATAAATTTAAAAAAGATATATCATATTTTTATTTAATTACTAATTTAATATTATCTATTATTCAAATTATGATTATCTAAAAAAATGGACATTATGCATATTTATATGGAAGCCATCTTAACTTCTGATGTTAAAAAGTATATACATACAACATATATGTACATATATATAATTTTTAACTATAAAGTTTTTGTTATGTTTTTAATTTTATTTTCTTTTTATTTTAATTTTTATTTCTCTTCATTTTTTAATTATTTTTTTTCTTATTAATTAAGATGAATACATGTCAAGAAAAAGTATAAAATCATAATTTTATAATTCTTGAGGTCTCTCTATTTTATTAAATAATTTTTTAACAAAAATTAAAAAATATTATTTTATTATTTGAAATAGAGAATAATTTATTTTTATTATTATTGATTAAAAAATATTTTAACTAAATTTAAGGACAATTTTTCTTTTACACAATTTCAAAATTTATATATTTCCTCTTGTAATAGTGTTATAATATTGTATCTTTTAGTTAATTTATAAATTTTTAATTTTTGCAATATGTGGAAAATCATTATGATTTTTAGTTATTAATTTAATTTAATATATCAATTAAAAAATAATTTAATTTTTATATTTGAACACCTCAAAGAAAATACTTTAGTTTCAAGGTTATCTTTATCATAAAAAATATAAAATAATTTTATATTAAATTTTATAATTTTTGTTATTTATTAATATATTAACTTTTACTTTTATTAGTTTTTTCACTAATTAATCAGAATTTTTTAAATGAAATATATATTATAATACTTTAATTAATAGAAAATTAGAATCATTGGATAAACATATTATCACTTTAAATTTTAAATGATATATTTTTAATACTTTCATTGATAAAATTTTATCACTTTAAATTTTAATCAATACTCTAATAATCATATATGCAAATAAAAATTGACTAAATTTTTATATCTTTATCAGGCTCTTGCTGCAAGTTTATGATGTAATCCTCCCATAGAGTACATTGAAATTAGCTATATTGCAAAAGAAAATGTAAAAAGCGGTTAATGCAAGAAATGAATTAACATAGTTCTCCAATGTTTAGAGTAAGAATTTTCTATTCACATAAGTTGTTGTAATAATATAAAAATTTACTAAAAAAACCCTATCAAGCAATATGTATTCTCATGAAATCAAGACGATATAAAGAATTATTTCACATGACAACCCTACTTAAATAAAAAGATTAAGCAAACCCAATAATTAAGACTTTAGTAAAACTCAACAATAAATGATGAGGTCCTTCATATTTCACATCTACCCTTGCATATAATTTTAATATGAAATATGAGCTGGTATTTATTTTAGGCGTTACATTTTGAACATTAATTTAAAATATTACATTTTTTAATAGAACTTTGTGGAGGTTCCTCTATGCACAGACTCGGTAAAAAAGAAGTTAGTCATTTTACACAGATGACAACATTAGTCATTTAAAATCTCATGATAAAAAAAAATAAATGAGATATTTAAAACTGCCTATAGATTTGCTTATTCATCTTTTAAAATTACATGGATGACAACATATAAAAAAGTTTCTCTTTTAAAATTGCCTATTCATTTTCAATGGCTATAGATTTTAAATCTCATGATAAAAAAACGAGATATTTTAAAAAATATATAAAAAAATATATAACATATTTTAGGTAATTATTAAAAATGGTTTATTTTAAGTAACAAGGCTATAAATTTTAAATGTCATAATAAAAAATTAGATGAGATCTTTTCACAAACAATGTTGATATATTTTTTATAGATTTTAAATAGAGAAAAATATTTATACATTGTCAATGTAAAAATTTTTACACTGGCAGCTAATCATAATCTTTTATAAATGGTAAGTTTATTGACTTCACTAATTAATACTTTAAAAGTCATGTAAACAAGAGATTATGATGCATAGTTAGTATAGAACTCTTTTACACTGAGTCATAGTGCTAAACTCTTTTAAATGTCATAATAAAGAAAAATAAATGAGATCTTTTCAAAAATATAAAAAAGTATATAAAGTATTTTAGGTAATTATTAAAAAATGGTTTTTTTCTTTTTTATATTGAGGAGGGCTTTTTACGCCCAAAAACAACTTATATGCAACCGTGTGGGCTATGGCTATACCCGTAGCATCCTTTTGCAACAAGAGAAAGGGAATTTCTCCCTACACCTCCATAATTTTTTAAAATGACAAAAATGCCTCAGATAAAAAAGTAAAAATTTAATTACTTTTCTTGCGCTTCTCTCATAAAAAAAAATTACAAATTCCATTTTCCAGACCTACTTGATTTAGTGAGTTAGAATTCATTAGATACCTATAGGATAACTTCTTCTTGTGCTCCTTATCAATGTGGGTTGACTCAATGTTGCTATGAACAATTAGGATCAATGTATGGAGAACTTGACACTGAATTATCTATCATGCCATGAGTGTTGGAGAGGAAAGATGCCAATGAATAAAAGTTATCAGACTATAGCACTCACTAAATCAAGTCCAGACAATGGAACTTGTAAATTTTTTTACAAGTTCAGACGGGCTCATTCAGACTTGTAAGAAACTTTGCAAATTTTTTTATGAGTCCGGACAGACCCATGTAGACTTTAAAAAATATTACAATTTTTTTACGAGAAAGGCGTAAGAGAGGTAATGAAAATTTTACTTTTTTACCTAGGGTATTTTTGTCATTTTAAAAAATTATGGAGGTGTAGGGAAAAACTATATAGGTGCAAGGACAAATTTCCCAAGAGAAAAAAGAAAATAGGGGGACAATCTGAAACACGAGTTCTTAGCGGATACAAATAAGTAATGAATGCTAACTTATCAACTACTATGTTAGCCTCTCTAAAGATATGGACAAACACAATGTCCTAGTCCTTAGAAACTCACTCCTTAGTAAAACACACTAATGGCCAATATGGGTGCGATGTCGCAACCCCTTCATTGAGAAACTCAACAGCTACCTTGGAATCACTTTCAACCCAGAGTTTCTGAATGCCTTTATCCTAAGCAAAGTAAAGATTGAAAGTTATCCTCCATAATTCTATCATAGTGACATTAGTTGATCCCAAGTTCCTTACAAAGCCCCCAAGCCACAAACCTTTCTCATTTTAGAGAAGACATGTGCAGGTAGCACCCTATCCATGATGCTTAACAGAATCGTTAGTGTTTGTTTTGACCACCCTACAGGACGTGCACGTCAGCTCACTTGTTGAATTTCCTGTCTAAAAGAAACATGAAGAATGTCAAGGTTATGGATGTGACAAACTTATTGTGCTTGACGAGCCATTGTCTAAACAATCTTATTATAATCAAGTTGCCTCGTCATTGAATACAAACTCATTGCATGCCTTACAAATCGTGTGAGCCATAATTGAGAAGGTAGTGTGCCAATGAATTCTTCCATTGTGTATCGTTTTGTCAACCATGTTCCTTACTAACTAGTATTTGAAACCTATGCAAAAGAAACTTTGGGCCCAATTTGGGTGCAGTCTTCGCCAAGTTTTTGCAATAACACTACAATCTCGGAGAACATGAAGCTTAGTTTCCACCTGCTGAACACAAATAGGACACAAAGACTACTTTGACATGCCTCTAAGTTCTTTGAATTTGTTGGTGACAAGTTCTCCATGCATATACTTTCACAAAAACATTTTTCTCACATATGCACAGGTAACAACCATAATCTTCACCATGAGGGGTTTCTTGGTGCCCTTTCATTATGCCTAATCATGTCATATGCAAACCTTGTGGTCAACGTTCTATCTTTACTTTTAGACCATATTATGTTATCCTCTTCCATTGAGTCAAACAACGACAGGTTACTCATGATCTCCATAAAAACCTAATCTGGAACCAGATGCAAGAATAGATGGGTTAACTACCTATTTTCTACAGAGGCAAATTGTGCCATCGCCATATTATTTTGATTTACATCCATTGTATCTCCCAAAAGCTGACCAATGATAACCTCGGAAGGAAGCCACCACCATATTATTATGATTTACATCCATTGTATCTCCCACAAACTGACCAATGATAACTCTAGAAGAAAGCCACATATCCCACCAGAATTTCACTTGGCAACCATTACCTTGTAACCAACTAACCCTTTCTTCAACCCAATACCTGTCCTTGTGAATTCCATTCCACAAAGCATAGACATTTAGTTTATTGGACATCAAATGAATAATGTCTGATCCACAGTTGCATTTGCTCCTAAGGACTCGTAGCTATAAGGTACATGACACATTTATCCATTCCCAACCATAAACCCTAAACTAGAACAAATCTTTAAATCCTAAACCACCCTTTGCATGTGAATCACAAAAATGGTGTCAAGCAAATGGTTAGACACCCCATTTTCGCATCATAGCTTTCGACTTATAAAATGGTTTATTTTAAGTAATAGACTATATATTTTAAATGTTACAATAAAAATTAAATAAAATCTTTTTATAAATAGTGTTGACATTTTTTAATTTATATAATTTAAAACGGTGAAAATAATAAATTGAATTAATTATATATTATTATTATTTTATTTATTCAAATAAATAATTAAATTAGTAACTATTACTCATTTTTAGTATTTTATATAATACATAACTTTTTATTTTAATAGTTTAAAATATAGTATAATATATTTTTAATATTTTTATTAAAATAATTGTTTTACATATTTTTTTTATATCACATATAAAATAAGTTATATTTAAGATAGAAAAATGTTAAAATTAAATATAAATTTATTTTTAGTTTCGACAATTCATTTTTAAATATATATATATATATATATATATATATATATATATATATAATATAAGTTTTTCCATTGTATAATTTTAACATAAAATATTTTAAAAAAAGAAATAAATTTTTATCTTAAAACAAAATTTATTGATAAATTTTATCTTAAATTTTAATCAATACTCTAATAATCATATTTATCAAGATGTAAATAAATTTTTATATCTTTGTCAATCTTTTGTTGTATGTTACGTATTCCTCCTATGGAGTAGGTTGAACTCAGTTATTGTTGCAAAAGGAACATTATAGAGATAGAAAAAACTAAATCATATGAAAAATAGTAAATGATTACAATAACTTATTGGTAAAGAATTCTTATTCTAAATCTTAAAGAACTGTGTCAATCAATTCTTGCATAGACCATTTTTTACCGTTGCTTGTATGCTATCTTTTTCTACAACATGTCCTATCACATCATTACTAATATGATGCATTCAACGAAAATATTGAAGTTGAAAACCTTTGAAATTATAATCATAATATAAAAAATTTACTAAGTGAAACATCAACAATATGTCGTCTCTTGTAGATCCTAATATATCATTGAAACTCATGAAATAAAAAATAATATAGAGAATTATTTTATATGACAACTCTGTTTAAATAAGAAGACTAAACAAGATCAATAATTAAGACGTTTAGTAAAACTTAACCATAAATAATGAGTCCCTTCATATTCAAAGTCTACCATTACATATGATTTTGATATGAAATGAAATGTGAGTTCCAATATTTATTTTGGAGGTTACATAGTTGTAATATTTATTTTGGAGATTGCATTTTGAGCTCGATAGCCATTCTTGGATGTTACATTTTTAGCTAAAGTATTTTAAATGATATTCTATTTTGAAATATTGAGAAGTGTAGGCTACTTTGACCTAATTCTTAGATGTGACTGCTACTCAAATTAATTACTGTTTTATGTGATATTATGCATAGTAACATTGAGCTACATTAAGTATTTATTTTTATTTTTTGGTGTTATATTTTGCATGGGAGGTTAAGGCTGCAAACTTAATGGTTTATATATTTAAAATGTTCTTGATAAGTTGAGTTTTTTTAATTTTAATCATGATATTGATTTAAATTAGTCATCGTTGTATCAATGACTAAATTCTATTATTTCCCTCTTAACATGTAATTTGCTCCATATTTAAAGTGATATGATTAAGAAACACAAGTGGTTACTACTGGTACATGTTAATTAATGTTGAAAATTTTGTTTGTGTCTTTTATCTTGTTAAAAATCAAACATTTCAAAAGATAATTTATAATAAACTTTTAACACACTAGTAAAAAAAATAACAAAATTATATTTTATAATGACTTAAAATACCACTAATTACTTCTAAATAAATATATGAAATTAATTTAACAAAATATTTTTACGATATAATAATTTTAAGTTGATTAATAAATAATACAATAAATTAAATTAACTATAGTTTATTTTATGATAAACACCACTAGTATCATTTATAGGATATAGTCTTACTTGATACCATTGTTGACAAAACCAATATTTATGTTAAGGGTCTTACTAAGTAACATAAAGGAGATTAGTCTTTTATCCAATAATTTAATAGAGATTACAAAAGTGTTTATACTATTCAACATTTTAATTTGAAGGTATTAAAAGTTATATGTTTTTTATGTTGTGGTACTTATGTGAATTGAATAGGCAACCAATCTGGTAATATATTTTCGAATATAAACTCAAAATTTAATTTTTAATAATATAAATAGTATTAGACAAATTTTATTTATTATATATTATTTTGATTTTTTCATGAATATATAATACATCTCAGAATTAATTTAAGATATATTTATGACATAATAATTTAAAATTAATTACTAAATAACATCACAAGTAAATTTAATTCTAATTTATTTTAGAATCCATGGATGAGAATAGAAACAATCGCAAGTTTGAATCCATGAAGGATTTAGTTAGGAAATTAGGGAGGTAAAGAAAAGCCATAATATCAATCTTCTATGCTAATCAAAACTACCATTATTAATGATTTTTACTTCTAAAAAAAATAATTATCTATAAAAAATAATTATAGATAAAATCATTATTAACATTAAATTTTTTCTTTGAACCTATAAAATTATTTATAATTTTAAATATTATAAATTATTTTTATTTTTATGAAGAATAAATTTTATTTAGAAAATATATAAAGTATATTTACTTGTGATTGAATTTTTATATCAAAAATGAATGTAAATAAAATTAGATAAAATATTTATTGCAAACTATTTTTGACTCTCTATTTTAAAAAAAATAGATATTAAAATTTTTCATTAATATTAATATAATATTAACTTTTTTGTATAAAAAATAACTAAATAAATGATAAAGAATATCATAAATTAAATTAATTTTAATTTCATGAGATATAATCTTACTTAATATAATTATGACCGATAAAATATTTTTTGCAATTATTTAACATAGGTTTATTATTAAGGTCTCAACAATGTATAATTTTTTATTACAAAATAATATATTAACTTTATTTTTAATACATTTATATATAAAATTTATTGTATTTATATAATAATTTTAATCATTTTTTCATAAATAAAGTGTATATATCAAAATTAATTTGAAAAAATATTTTATAAAAAAATTTATATTAATTATTAAATAGTATCATAAATTAAAGTATTTTTAAGTTTTTTATTATAAATACTTCAAATATAATTTATTTTATGATAAAATAATATATTCTTTACATGTATTTAACATAAGTTCATATCAAGGTATCTACAATGTATACTTTTTTATTACAAAATAATATATTAACTTTATGTTTAATAAATTTATATATGTAAAATTTATTTATTAGTATTTATATAATAATTTTAATTATTTTTTCATAAATATACAGTACATATATAAAAATTAATTTGAAAATATATTTTATAGAAAATAATTTTATGTTGATTACTAAATAGTATCATAAATTAAATTATTTTTAACTTTTGTTGACAAATTATTTAAATATCATTTATAATATTATGAGATATCACGTAAGTCCTAAATAAGTATTATTAATCAAGTTACTATAGATATATTTTATTTTTAACTCTCACATTGGGTTTAATAAAATACAAATTTCTTATGAAAAATTCTCATATTAATTTAATCAATAAAATATAATTTTTGTTGCATAAAATTAATATATCAATATTTTCATAATAATACTAATTATTTTTCAAAAATATATGATACATATATTCAAATTAATTTAATGAAATATTTAGTAACTAAATATTTTTTAAATTAATTACTAAATAATATTATAAATTAAATTATTTATAATTTATTTTTTAATAAACACTAAGAGTATAATTTATGAGAGACTCTCACTTCACATCTGTATAGAAAAAAATATTATAGACATTAATTTTTTCTTTCAGTATTTAAAAAATGTATATTAAAATTTTAACAATATTTATTAATGCATTGGAATCCTATAAATTTATTTTAATTATTTATGAAGAATAAATTTATGTTTTAAATGTGTTTAAATGATTTTATACTGAAATTGACAGGTTTGATTCAGATTTTACATTTTGTTTCTGAAATTGAATTGAACAGCACTTTTAGTGCTATGTGTGTGTTTTTATATATATATATATATATATATGTATGTATGTATATGTATGTGTGAGATTTATTGGTTTATGATCCAATATTTTATGGTGGTTTGGAGGCTAATTATATTATTAGGTTTTCTATTGTATTACTATGTTGAGAGAAAAAGTTGCCTAAATAGTTTGCCTTTAATTAAAATATTACACCAATTAAAATATTACATGGTGTAATATTGACATGTTTAATCTTGAATTTCATATAAGAGTAGTTTTTTGACCTACAAATCTATTTAGGTCCAGATTGTGATAATTCAACCTCGAATATATATATATATATATATATATATATATATATATAAATTTTTAAGATAAAAACTAACTTATTTATATAAACGTATTTTAAGGTTTAATATAAATTTCAAAAAAAACTTTTTAAAAAATAGTTTTCAATAAGACATTTCAATAAAGATAACTTTATTTTTCAATAAATTTAATTATAAACTTTATTTTATTTTATGTAGATAAATACTATTAATATTTAACAATATAAATAAATGTAAGATATTAATGTATCACAACAAATTAATATAATAATAACACTAACGATGAATATTTATTTATAATTTTTAAACATAAAGACTATTAGGTTTTATTAAAATATGACTTAACTTATTTTCTCAAAAGCTTAGCTTGGGTTGGATCATTCACCCTTACTTACTATGAGAGATCTATAATACTTCATGTCTAAATATGATCGATCCTACATTATTAGTTAGTAGAGTTGGGTATCTCTGCTCGTTTAAGATCAATCTACAAAACTCTCTTATATAGGTTAAATAGACCGGTCTAAAAGGTATGTATTTTATATGGGCTTAGAGTCTATATATACTGTGTTGTGGTGGCTTGTAGGTCCAAATCCATTTGACTAGCTCTACTGGTTAGAACAAATTAAATTAATGCATTAACCTAACAAGAACGTATCATGGAAGAATAAATATTTTTTTTATAGACAAATATTATTTTTTATTAGCTAATAGTTTGTTAGCTTTTGTTGGTGAACTTGATTTAAACCCATGCTGTATCTCTCCTTTCTCTTTTCATGTAACTTGTTGTTACTAGGTCAATCTTACAACTCTAGACAAATATTACTTAAAATGTTTAATGGTACTTTTCATCCGTGTAAAATATCCTCTTAACTCATGGGTTAAATATCCTATATAGGCTAAAAAAACATAGTGTATATACCATGCATGTTATAGGTTATGTAGGTGATTGATAGGACCAAACCTATTTGTCCAACTCTACTAGTTAGAACAAATTACATTAAAAGAAGAAAGATTGTGCACGATGAGTGTAAAAAATGTTACACTTGCATTCAATCATAATCTTTCATTTATGAAAAATTTATTAACTTTAGTAATTAATAGTTTAAAAGTCATATAAATAAAAAATTGTAATTGAATATATAAAACAATGACATTTTTGTAGACAATGACATTAAAACTTTTGTTAATTGAGATTCAAATCTAATTTATATGTAAATTTTATCACTGAATCAAGCTTATAATCCTATACAAATATTGCTTAAAATGCTTAATAGTACTTTTATTCTATATAAAATGTCAATATTTTCATCTTTGCTCTTGTAATTTTTTAAAATTGTCCCTGAAATATTGTTTTTTTCAAAATTATCCATGCCATTAAGCAAGCCTACTAAATGTTGATGTCATAAATTATTGTTAACATTTGTTTATGTGAGAAAAAAAAATCAGGTGTCACATCATCAAGACCTAAAAAACATTATAGGATAAAAGTGAAATATTAAGAAAATTATAGAAATAAAAATAAAAGTTTAGAAAAAAACAAACAAATTTACAAAGGCAAAAAAATTATTTTTCTTAAACTAAAGTTTGACCAACATATTTGAGATATAGTTAACATGAAAGACAACTTCTGTGTGGCTCATCTTATTTGAATGTTTGACTCAATTGTTGGTAGAGTCTTTGACAAGCTTATCAAACTTGAAAATGATCAAGTTAAGTTTAAAACTTATTTGTCAAAAATTATTTTTTAAACCTGACTTTATCATTTCCAAAACTTAGCTTAATAAGTATTATGTAAGAATTAGATATTTAAATAAAACATTTCAAAGCTAATTAGACTTTCTAATATGTTAAGTCTAACTTTAATGTAATACTTAAATATATTTTTGTTTTTGTAAATTTTTTTTTTTTGAATTTCATTTTTGCCCCTATAATTTTCTTAACTTTTTTATTCTGTCCTTATAATATTTTTTTAGTCTTATCTTATGTAACATTCATGACAAATTTTTATATATGTGACATCATTTTTACTTATATCATCAAATATTTGTCACATCAGCATTTAACACATTCGTTTGATAGTAAGATTTTTTTAAAAAAAAAATTAACATTACATGAATGATTTCAATTGAAAAAAAGTGAAATAAGGAACAAAAAAAAGGAGTGAAAGAAGAGGCCGAAAGAATAAATAAAAAGTAAGATAAGTTTATAACTTGTTTGATAGAAAAAATGAAATTAAGTATATATATATAATAAAATTATTTTTAATATAAAATATAAAAATGAAAATTTAATCTTTTACTCATTTATTTAAATTTAGGTGGTTTTTGTTTGAGACGTTTTCTGTTTTCATTTTTAGAGAAAATAGAAAAGAATAGTGAAAATATGTTTGGTTATAATTTATAAAATATTTTTTAAAAAATTACATTATAATTACATAAAAAAATAGAAAAAAATTATTTTCAAAGTTAACACTATGTGAAAACTTAATAATAATATTGTAATTATATAAAAAATAATATATAAATATATTTTAAACTATATATATAAATAATTTATAATATTTTTGCTAAATTTAATTAAATTTAACAATATTATTTTTTAAAAATAGAAAATATCATGTAAAAACAAACATATTTTCTTAATGTTAAACACTTAAAACAACTTTCAAAAATTGAAAATAAAAATAAAATCAGAAACATTTTTTCAAAATCAAACGACAACTTAGTAATTGTTTCAATTTATATGGGTTAAGATAAAGAAGGAACAACCAAAATTACACACAGGTGTCAAATTGAGTCTTAACATACTTTCGTAAATAAAAAAATTAAATTTCTTATTTTTAATTTAAAATTCTTTGTTTCAAATTCGCGTCTTGTTCTTTTTCTATCAGTTAACCAACGTTATGTTATTTAATAATTTTTTTTAGACAAAATATTATTTAATATGTTAATTTTTGTTAAGAGAGAGATTAGAACTCACAACTTCTCCTTCTTATCTCTCCACTTTACCAACTTTATAATTATAATTTTTTTTATATATCATATAACTCATTAATTCATATAATATTTATTGATTGATATAGAAAATAAAACACAAATTTGGCTCATATACACTATCTTGTAAAATTTGAGTCTATAATGTTACACCCCAGTCCATAGGTATTTTAAAATATGCCAAAGTAGTAATTTGGAGTGACTTTTCTTCCTTTCCCTGTCAATAGTTCCATATTCCATGTTGTTGTTACTCAAACATTCGTAATAAAGCTCTTTTATATTGTAAATATATGAAAATTAAATTCTTTAACTAAACTTTTCCTTTTGTTATGTGCATAAACTTTGAAAGTACTGGTTCCACTTTTTAGTCACTTTGTTTAAGACCTTGGATATGTATATATATCCTTGTATTTAGTATTAGAAGAGGCACCCAAGAAATTGATGCAGGTGTAAAGTAAAATGCAAAGACAAAATTTAGCCCAGTAGTTGTTTTTCTCTTCTCAAATCTTAAAATTGAGCGGCAGCTGATTTAAACTTTGGTTTGGATCAGTAAAGGCAGGGTTATAGAGAGTAAAGTTAACATTGTAACTTCTGATCATAGTGGGTTTAGCGGTTTAATTTACAAACTTATTCACAACATTAACAGATCATGGATATATAGTAATCCACTCTCTTGATTTTCTTATGTTTTCATGTATTTTATCCAATAATAGAGATTGTAATTCTGTATAAAGAATTGATAATTGATTAGTCACGTTTAATTTACACAACTTAGGTGAACTTGACTAAAAAAATCTAGTGAAAAGGATGAGATGGCAATAACATAATTCTACTCTGACAACAGAGATATAAATCTTTGACCTTAGGAGCAATATGTTTATATTATTGCATGTTAGAATATGTTTATGTGTGATTATTACTGCTTATTGAGCATGACGAAATGCTGTTTCAAGAACTTCCAACCCTCTGTTCCTTCCTAATAGAAAGCATCTATCCACACAGGTTGTGACTATAGGAAAATTCCAATGAGGTAATGCATTCAATGTCATTCCAGATTCTGTAACAATTGGTGGCACCTTCCAAGCTTTTTCAAAAGAAAGCTTCGAGCAATTAAGACGGCCCATTGAGCAGGGATTTTTTTTAATTATACTATCAGCCTCTAAACCCAACAACTCTATATATTTTCACCATTTCCTTTGCAAAGAAATGAAGATACTGATGTTTTTATTATGAATGAATAAAAAAATGTTATAATGAAAACATTAAACACCCTTATGTAAGTACTTTCAACTAAAGAATGGATTTAATTATTTTATGTAGTTTTCATGACAACAAATCCTGGGAGGGGGTTAATGGTGATTAATTTTATGCAGGTTGTGATGGCACAAGCTGCTGTGCAGAGGTGCAATGCGACAGTAAACTTCTTTGAAGAAGAGAAGGTTTTCTTTTCATGTAACTGTAAACAATGGTGAGTTGCATGACTATTTTCGGACAGTCGCGGGGAATTTGCTTGGCATGAAAAAAGTTAATGACATGCAACCGTTGATGGGAGCTGAAGTTAGCATTCTATCAAAAGGTTATCCCTGGCTACTTTTACATGAGTGGAATACAGAATGCCTCACATGAAAAACTCGAGCAAGTACACTCACCCTATTTCTAGATCAATGAAGATGTTCTTCCTTATGAAGCTGCACTTCATGCCTCATTAGCTGTTAACTATCTCTTAAAACATCAGCAGGATGAGCCCTTCGAGGAGGGAAAATATCATGGTGAATTGTGAACAGCCAATTTTTTCTTTTTAAAATCCTTCTCTGTCCCAATCGTGCATTACAAGTAATGTTAGTATGCCTAAATCTCTATTCACGCCGGAGTAAATGCATGACAATTTCCAAACCAAACTTTTTGTAAATGCATTACACATAATGCTCCTTATAAGTTATAGCTCATAATTAAATCATTTATTTTTTCTATAACAGTACTTACACCTTTTCAAAGCGGGTAAATTTCTCAGCAAGACTATATGAAACCTCTTGGTTAGGCTTAGTT
Source organism: Psophocarpus tetragonolobus (assembly GCA_037954015.1). Taxonomy (NCBI): domain Eukaryota; kingdom Viridiplantae; phylum Streptophyta; class Magnoliopsida; order Fabales; family Fabaceae; genus Psophocarpus; species Psophocarpus tetragonolobus. The sequence goes on along the minus strand of CM075693.1, from coordinate 49,469,240 downwards.
TGGATCCTTGTAGGTTGAATTTGCACATCAATTAAACTAGAAATGTGTCACTTTAATTTTTTCATTTTAAGTTTTATATGTATCTCATTCTAGAGGACTCTTTCTATTCTTCTTAAGATTGTTATTATGATAATTCTTAGAATTTGGGAAGAATGTTTGTCACATGTTGAATTTGCTTATAACAGGATTGTCATCGTATGGTAACTCATTTGAGGACAGTCCAATTACATGAAGGATTGCTAGTCACGTGTTTGGAGTAAGAGTAGAAGGCCCAATTTTATTTTATTTTTTTAGTCATTTAATAAAAAAAATAATAAAATAAAGTGTTTGTAGGTTTCAAACCTGGACTTGAAACTTAACTATGACACAAGTATCTACTGAAACATCTTAGTTATATTAGTTTTTAATTTTCTTTTGTTGACTTCCAAGTGCATGAGAACTAACTTGTATTTAATCATTTAGAACTGAATGAGAATGACCAAAATGTGAATTTTATCATTTAAGTATGAGAATTGTCTCTGCTAGAGTTCTTGCTTGAACCATTTGATTTTATCCAGATTTTTTTCAATTTTTGTGGCGATTCTCTAGACTTACTAGACATTATTGTTTGTGGCGCTTATCTTATTCTCCCTCCTGCAACTTAGTTATTTTGATTATTTTTGCTTTTCCTTTTTTGTCTGAATGTATTGGGTTTGTATTTTGCGTTTTACTTAACGTTTTTCAGTGTTTCTTGAACCTAAATTGTAGTTCAAGGTGAACTTTCATCTCGCTTTGAAATCGGTCCATTTTGAGTTCTATAGAGTGAGATATGTATAAAAAAAATTAAAAACACACATTTCTAGTTTAATTGGTGCGCAAATTTAACCTAGAAAGGTCCAAATTGAGCCCAACCAAAAGGTTTCATATCAAACACATAACATAATTACATATATAATTAGAGAAGTGATTTTTTCACGGAAAATCACTAATGATTTTTTTAAATTATTCATCAACATTATAAATGAATATTAGTTGAGAACCTGGTTCATCCTTTTTTAGCAAGGCCTAACTTTTATAATTGATTTTAAAAAACTATATTATAAAAATAAAAAAATTATATTATGTCAGCTCAGGAATTTGATTGACTATTTGGCAATGTAATACTTCCTTGTGTCACATTTACATAATTATTCCTACAAATGTGGAGGAAAATTGGAAGAGGAAGCCACATTAGTGTGTATCATCCTGCATGGTGTGGGATATGAGATGATGCATTTTTTCTTTTAACTAAAGAATCATGTCCCGTATGTATGTGGGTTATACAAAAAACAATATGGGTGATCTCCTCTAGATTTTTTTTCTTTTACACTTCTCATACCACACTACTGATCAAGAGATCACTTCCAATGTGACAAATGTCATTAGAGCTAAATCTAATTGTGATAAGAAAATAATATAATTTTAAAATAAGAATAATTTCAGAAATATAAAATTAGCTTAAATACGTTTTTGTTTGATAAATTAGTGAATTTTGTTTTTGTCCTAATAAATTTTTTCTTTGTGTTTTATCTTAATAAAATTTTTATTTTTTTTCCCAAAACACCATCAAAACATGTTTTATAATTTTTTAAAACGCTATCTAAAGAGATTTAGGAAAAAATAAAAAAAATTGATAGGAATCAAAATAAAAATTTATAATTTTATTAGACAGAAAACATGTTTAAGCCTAAAAAATTGTTACACTTTTTCTACCTCATTCCATAACATATTTATTGGATAAATCATTTTAAGTCATAAGAACATTGTCTCACCTTAACAAATTTTTTGTCTTCATTATTTTGTTTTTTTGACAAATTGACTCTTTGTTATTAATAGGAATCAATTTTAACTTTATACAAAGATAAATAAATAAATAAAAAACAACACGATGAAACTTTATGTTATACCTAAGGTATCAAACTGAAGTATTTAATTTATTTTGATCCTGTGCACGGCGAGAACACCAGTACTGATACTAGTATATTAAATACATGGAATGGGTGCTCACCCGTGTTTTTACCAATGATTAACTCTTTCCAACATTTCTTTAGCCAAGTGAGACAACGAAACGACGGAATCTCTAACAGGTTTAAGTGGGCCCCATGATCCTATAAAAGTAATTTACGTTGTTGTTTGCTACTTCACTGTTCTGTTTGCTCTTTAGTTTCATTTCATTTCCAAAGAAACTATGCCTTTCTATAAATGCTTTAATTTGTTGACCATCTTCCTTGTTTTGGCTGCAACTCCAATCCTCTCATCATCCGAACAACTCTCCACAAAGTTTCTAGATATTGCCAAAACGCCTGAAGTTTTTGATTGGATGGTAAAAATCAGAAGGAAAATTCATGAGAATCCAGAGTTGGCATACGGGGAATTTGAGACCAGTAAAGTGATCAGAGAGGAATTGGATAAAATGGGTATCCCATATAAACACCCAGTTGCAGTAACTGGTGTTATTGGATTCATTGGGACAGGAACCTCACCTTTTGTTGCATTACGAGCTGATATGGATGCACTTCCCATCCAGGTTTCATGAATTCTGTTATTATTTATTTGCTTATATGCTTGAACTAGGATTTTGACTTCTTTTTTTTATGATAGTTTTGACTTTTGTGGGTTGGTTCTATTTCGTTTGGGGGTAAGGGTAAGAGAACAAAAGAGTTATGCAATGTTTCCCTTTCCCATAAATTGACACCCTTTTTTTTTTTTAGAATCCATTGATTTGATGGTGTATCTTAACATTAGGAAATGGTGGAGTGGGAGCACAAGAGTAAGGTACCTGGAAAGATGCATGCGTGTGGTCATGATGCTCATGTGACTATGCTTCTTGGGGCAGCGAAGATTCTCAAACAGCATGAAAAAGAGATACAGGTTTTACTTTTATTTTTTCTTTGTTTGGGTATAGCTTTTTCTCCTTCCTCAAGTATTGATCTTCTGATATGAGGACTGGAAAAATCTGAATTTCTAACAATTGTACTATGTGGGGACACTCACCAATGAGCAATGTATTGTTTTTGTGGTGTTTTCTATATAGGGGACTATTGTTCTTGTTTTCCAACCAGCAGAGGAGGGAGGTGCAGGGGCTAAGAAAATTTTAGATGGTGGAGCCTTAGAGAATGTTACTGCTATCTTTGGATTACATGCAGTGCCTAACGTTCCAGTAGGTTTAGTGGCCTCTAGGTCTGGTCCAATATTGGCAGGAAGTGGCTTCTTTGAAGCAATAATAAATGGAAAGGGAGGTCATGCAGCCATTCCCCAACTTACTATAGACCCCATAATTGCTGCTTCTAATGTCATCATTAGCCTTCAACACCTTGTTTCTCGCGAGGCTGATCCTCTCGAACCCACGGTAATTGTAATTTTGGTTAATTCTTCCTTTTTGCCTTGCATGTGGACCTCACAATTTTTCATCATAATATGACTACGTACGCTAATTGTTACGCATTCATCTTCCTGTCTTCTGCATGCCTACTTAATTTATATGTAGGAATCAAAACGAAGAAAGCGTAGAGAAACAAAATTATAATTAAGCATTGCAACCTATTCTAGAGAAACTTTTGCCTTCTTTATCTGCTTCAAATGTACAACCCTTTAAAACTTTTATATGGCAGAAATAATTTAACATTACTCTATTTCCAATTATCATTATTGATCACATGCTATTTTGCTAAGAAATAAGAACATCAATACATTTTATACAACAAACTGAATCATTAGCTTGGCTGGAAAATTGAGCTTAGATAAACACCATGCTATTGCACCCAGTGAAAGCCATCCAGTACTTGGATTACAAGACAGTGTCCTGCCAAGTGTCTTGATTACAAGGGGATAAGAGAAAAGATGACTTGAAGACTAAATAATACCAACGACCAAAGGAAGAATATATTAGAGGAACACAACTGCACCACAAGCGTTTGTTCCAATTGAAATTATAGTAACAAAGGAAATATTTGAGAATAAAAGATATTATAATTTGCAAGAAAGATGTTATTTGAATACTTGTCACTTCTTGTTTTATGGCTTGATATAAATTCTAGGACATTACTTCTATTTATACTAGTGACTTTTCCTAAACCAATAATTAGGATTTTGTTAACACAAATTTAATCTAATGACTACAAGTAACTTTCTAGAATTTTCTTCATAAATACAAGCTCTCTCACATGTTCTACATAATTTATATCTACTCTATAACTATTCTATATTTATTCTAGAATTATCTTTTAAATAGATTCTTCTAGAAAGTTTCTAAAATGACTCTCTAGAATATGCTAACCACTTATCTAAAAATTGGGCTTTTTGTTTAGACAAATATGGCCAAAATCAAGTTTATATTTCAACACCCACTCTTAAACTTAATTTTGTTACTCCAATTATATTTCTCAACCAGCAAAAGTCTTCTTTCTTAACTGGTTCAATGAATCAACTACTTGATCATGAGTCTTCAGATGTAAATCTTTTCTAATAATGCATTCTCTAATGTAGTGGAAGTGAGTATCAATGTGCTTGTTTCAATCATGGTAAACTAGGTTCTTTGCTAAAGCTAGTGCTTACTTGTGATCAACAAAAATCTTGGTTGACTCTTCTTGTGACAAACCCAACTCCTTTAGTAGATCTCATAACCAAATAACATGACAAACACATGAACTAGCAACTACATACTTTGCTTCACATGTATAAAGAGTAACAATTGTTCGCTTCCTTGACATCCATGTGAAGGTCATATCTCTCATGTAGAATACAAAGCAGTTGTGCATTTATGGTAATCTATGTCTCCACTCCAATCACTATCACTATAACCAATAGGCTTGTAATGATAAAAAACAGAATCATACAAGCCATAATTTAGTGTACCTTTAATATATTGAAGAATTCTCTTTGTCACCTTCAAGTGAGTGGTTATTAGATTCTCCATGCAGCGACTAACAATTCCAATCACATATAAAATATCATGTCTTGTGCATGTTAAATAATGTAAGCTTCTAACCAAAGTCTCAAAAAGTGTTCAATCCATTTTTTCTCCTTCCTCCTGTATCAATCGTATTAGACTCATGCATCTTGAATTTTTAATCACCTCTATGGCATAACCTTCTTGAGTGATGAAGATGTCTTTGTTTTCTTGCTTTACTTCAATGCCAAGGTACTAAGACATCAAACCAATATCAATCATCTCAAACTCTCTTGTCATCTCTTTTTTAAACTCATCAAACATATGTTTGGATTGCTACTTATGAAGATCAGCTCATCTACATACAAGCACACAATTAAAACATCATTAATTATTTTGAGCTTTGATGTAAAGGGCATGCTCGTATAGACACTTTGTAGTTTCTTTCATGTAGGTACTTGTCAATTCTAGCATTCCATGGTCTTGGAGCTTGTTTTTGCCCATAAAAAGCATTTTTTAACTTTAAAACCTTATCTTCTTGTCCCTTAAATTCATAGCTTTGAGGTTGTTCAAACATAGATTTCTTATTTAAGGACTCCATTAGGAACGACAAATTTCACATCCATTTGATGCATCCTCCAATTATTTTGAGCTTCTAATAATAATTAGTCTAACAATTTTCAATTGATGCAATGAGAGCAAATACCTCAGCATAATCTTTACTAGCTCTTTGATTATAGTCTTTTTCCACCAATCTTTAGCAAAAGATACTTAGTAAAATTCCTTTTTTATATGAGAGGATACTTAGTAAAATTCCTTTTTTATTTTATAATTACCTTCTTAACCCATTTATTTTCTTATATGTTATGACTTATGAACTATGTATGATTTAAAATATTTTTATATTTTAATATTATGAATTTTATGATATTTTTTGTTTATATTGTTTAGTATGCCTTATTATGGTACATTAATAATAAAAACCTATTTTAATAAGAGTTATTCAATCACTAGTTCAACAATAGTTGAACTAGTAAATTATGAAATGCTTTAATCGATTTGATCATTGGTCAGATTTTAAAAACATTGGTTGTATGTCATCGTCTTCAAAACATGAAAAGAAGTTGTTTTCATCACGTGATCCCTAATTTTATTCTCTTCTTCATTAAAAATAATGTCTCGACTTATGATTGTCTTCCTTGTATTTAGATTATAGACCTTATAGACCTTGGAATTGGAGTCATAAGTACCAATAAAAATGTATTTCTTACTTTTGTTATCCAATTTTCTTCTATTCTGATTTGGTACATCCACATGAGTAAACGCTTCCAAAGACGATCTTAAATAGGAAATGTGAGGTTTCCTTCCTTGCTTCTTGTGGTGTTTTTTCTCACACACTTCTTGTTGGAGATCGGTTGGGAAGATATATAAATTGCACAAGAAATTGCTTTTGCCTCAAATTTCTTTGGAAGTCTCTTACTCTCAAGCATGCTCCTTGCCATGTCTAGAATTGTTTTATTATTCCTCTATGCTCATTGGAAGTTTTTATTGTCGTCATAGGGCCTCCAACCTCGTCCTTGTCCATAATCTTCGCCACAACTGCTTCCTTGTCCATGATCTCCGCCACAACCTCTTCCTTGTCTTCAAGCTTCACCATAACCTTGTCCTTGTTGGTTTTGATTATTGCGACCACTATCTTTGTTAGTCAAATCAACTTGTGTCTTACGTAGTTGGTCTACAATCTCGCTCTTTTTCTTTTTCTTTTCTTCATAAGCTTGTAATGAGTAAAAAAAAGTTGCTCTGTAATCATAACCTCCAAGTATTTTGTTTCTTCAATGGTGGTGACAATATGTTCAAACTTTGGACCTAATGATTTAAGAATTTTCTCCATCATTTTTACATCATCATGCTTTTCACCATTTCTCTCAAGTTGATTAGTGACTCTTAAGATTATAGAGAAATAGTCAAATATGACTTTTTTTTTTCATATGCAATATTTTACAAACTTGGTTTTTAAAGTTTCAATACATACCTTTTTCATCATATCCGCTCCTTTGTAGGAGTTTTGAAGCTTCTCCCATACTTCCTTTGCTTCTGAAATCTTCTAAAAAATATTGTCATCTAATCCTTGATAGTTAAGGGGTTTAACTCACTTGGTTGCAAAGTGTGTAAGTTGTTGGAAACCTTCTAACATTGTCTTTAACTCTTATCAGGATAATCAACAAAAAAAATTCAATCCTTGATAATTAATTAGATAGAAAATTATCTTGTCTATCTTTCTTTGAGTCTCTCAAACTATCCCTTTGAGTTTGAGAAATATTATTCTCATTCTCAGTGCAAAAACCTCTTTCGACTATCTCCCAAAAATTATCTTAAATACAAGTAGCCTATAGAAGCTAGACTTTTAGGATGTGCATGTTTGAATATTTTCATTATTTTATGTACATAGTTGCCTATTATTTAAACATATGAAAGTCTAGATTCCTCGTAAGGTTGTTTATGGTGACAATCGTTTGTGTCTTCCATACATAATATGTCACTGCAGGTTGTGACAGTTTCGAAGTTCCAAGGAGGTGGTGCATTCAATGTTATTCCAGATTACGCCACAATTGGTGGCACCTTCCGAGGTTTTTCCAAAAATGGCATGGAGCAACTGAAACAGCGCATCGAGCAGGTTTGTCACGGGAGAAGAATAGATTCTTTTTACATGCATAAACTAAACCTGAAATTATTGATCTTTTCTGTAGTAATATGTTGTTTTTTCTTCTGGCTGTTAAACCTAATTGATTATGATTATATTTGGTCTTAAAAAGGATCGATGTTATATAAAGAATAACTAGTTTATGACAAAAAGTTAATTAAGGACCAACTGTAATTCATGAGTACTCACGGATCGGCATAAATTGAAGCATGAGGATGCATCATGCATGAGAATTCTCAACAACGTATATGAATAAGTTGCATGGCAGTAATAAAAAGTTAAACAACTTATTTTTAGTTATTAAAAACTAATAAGCAATGCTGTATTTCATAGGATCAGCTATAAAATTTATATTCGGTAAGAACAACTTGAATGTCACATTTTACATATCCTTGTATGATAAAAATTAATTCTCATGCCAAAAATTCAACAAAACTCATAGTAGAAATTGATTAAGAAACTTGGAGAGTGAAGTGAAATTATATTCCTGAAAGTAGTTTTTCTTCATAAAGGTACACAAAAACACTGTGCCTCAAAAAATGATGTCAAAATCTATCAGATCCTTTATCCATTGTTGAAGTTTGACAAGCTTATGAATTTAAGGGGAGCCACCTATACGTGATTTGTTTATGCAGGTTATCATTGGTCAAGCTGGGGTGAATAGGTGCAATGTAACTGTCAACTTCTTTGATGAAGTGTCACCTATGAATCCTCCAACTGTAAATAATGATGAGTTGCATAAGCACTTTCAAAATGTTGCTGGAAATTTGCTTGGCGTGGACAAAGTTATTAACATGCCACCGTTCATGGGCGCTGAAGACTTTGCATTCTATCAAGAAGTCATACCTGGCTACTTTTTCATGCTTGGAATGAAGTATGCTTCACTCGAGCCGTTTCAGTCATTGCACTCACCCTATCTTAGAATCAATGAAGATGGGCTTCCTTATGGGGCTGCACTTCATGCCTCATTAGCTACTACTTATCTTATAAAAATTAAGCAGTAACAACCTCTTTTTACCTGGTTTTCTCAAAATAAATAAATAAACAATAAAAAATAAAAACGAAAAGAATTATCTTATGAAACATGCATGAGCAGTATCAACCTCCTTCTTCTTGGTTATCTCACAATATATCTCCAAAATAAATAAAAAATAACAAATAAAATAAATAGGTCCACTCCTTGTTTGATAATTATTCTATTAAATTGTAATTTTGGTTTCTATATTTTTTAACAATTAGTCTTGACATTTTAAAAATTTTTCAATTTTACATGTTTTTTATGAAATTGAAAACATTCATTTATGCTATCATTAAAAAAAAATTAATTGAATAAAATATATTGATAATTAGAAAATTTTTAATTTTGTAAAATCTGGTGAAAAAATTGAAATATAGGAGACTAAAATTGTAAAAAAATTAAAGGGAAATTTCAATTACAATTTGGCCTAATCGTTAATATTTTGGATACATAAAAAATTGAATCAATTTATTATTTTCGGTCACTAAATTAGCCACTATAGAACAATAACTAAAGTCTTTTAATTAATCACTAAAAGCAATATTAGTTTTCTTGTAAGATTAAAATTTAAACTTTTAAACCTAGGTTCGACTTCAACCTTGCTTAACTTTTCTATATTTTTAAAGTTAACGTTGCTATTATTTAGTTTAAATATATTGGAATTCCAAAATATAATAGACTTTGACCTTTGTCTTAGTGGACCTAGCTTTAGCTTAGTTGGAGGACAAAAGATGCCAAAAAAAAAAAATTGGGGAGCACCGGTGGTAATTTAGCCTTTTTATTTTAAAGAAAATGTAGTAAATAATGAATTTTTTTGTAATGAATCATGATGATGAATATACGAGGAATTGTTCAAGTATAGCTATATTTGCTTTCATATTCTTTGCGCTTTTATGTGTTAGCCGAATTATTGCCTTGTTGTTTTAGATTTCAGATTTTTTTAGGGAGGTACTACTTGATCTGAAAAGGAAAATTTTTTCTAGAGGGTACTCTCATATGTATGTAAGTAAGCCAATACTCGCTTTCAAGTAAAAGGATGTGGAGCCGAAATATGCTTATTTTATATGTTGGTGGGGGATCTTGTTAAAAACCTTTTTCGGAAAAATTCTTGTTGCGGGATAAAAACCGAAATAAGGCAAAAAGTGCCCAAAAGAAGTATAGGCTCTTGTATTAGCTATAGTACATTTTTAAGTGTATTGGATTCCAAGTTCATGGAATAAGTTTTCCAGCGAGGTCTTCGAGCTTATAAGCGCCGTTGCCGAGGTCTAGGTGGATTCGAAAAGGTCCACCCTAGTTAGCAGCTAGCTTTCCTTCAATCTTTTCTTTTCTTGTTTCACCGGTTGCGTGTCAAACCAAGTCACCTGGGAGAAAAGTTTTCGGTCTTACCTTTAAATTAAAGCATCATGACATCTGTTGCTTAGAAGCTTCTGCAATTAGTAGGGTATGGTTCCTGATTTCTTCAAGGCAGTCTAAATCATGTTGAAGTGCTTCGTTGTTGTTTGCTTCATCAAAACACTATCGTCGAAACAAAGGTTCACCGATTTCTATGGGCAACATAGCATATGTGTCAAAGGTTAACCAAAATGGAGTTTCATGCGTGGATGATTAAGGAGTACAGCGATACGCCCATACAAGTTTTGGGATTTGGTCTGTCCATGCCTCTTCAGACCCATTGAGCCTTTTCTTTAATTCTTCCAGAATGACTTTATTAGCTACTTCGGCTTGTTCATTCGTTTGCGGATGCTCAACCGAAGTAACTTTGTGTTTTATTCCAAGCTCTTGTAAGAAGTTGTTGAATTTTTTATCTGTGAATTGGAGACCATTGTCTGTGATTATTGAGTGTGGAATGTCGTAGCGCGTGATGATGTTTTGCTATGTAAACTTTTGGACGTTATTGGTCAAGATAGTTGTCAGGGATTCGATTTTATCCATTTTGTGAAATAATCAATGACTACTAATAAAAATTTGCGCCGTCCTCGGGCTAATGGGAAGGGGCCAAGAATATCCATTCCCCAAGTAGAAAATGGCCATGGGGTTGTGATTACTTTTAACTTTTTTGCTGGGGCATGAATTAGATTGACGTGCTTTTGACATTGAGTGCAGTTTTTAACAAATTTGACGCAGTCTACCTCAGCCAATAGTAGCCAACTCTTAGCACTCTATTTGCCATTGACCTTGCCCCAGAATGAAAATCACAAATGTCGTGATGAATTTCTCTAAGCACATAGTTGGCTTCGTCACCATTGAGGCATTTTAGGAAGGGGGCTGAAAAGCTCCTTCAGTAGAGTTCTCACGAAATAAGAGAAAATCTTGAGGCTTTTGTTTTTAATTGCTTGACTTTTGCTGGATCTCCGAGGTTTTCCCTTTTTGAAAAAAGTTAATGATTTCAGTACGCCAATCTATATCGATTGTGGAGACCGAACATACTGAGATACCAGGGAGTGACAATTCCTGTTGTAAAAAAGTGCGTAATTGTTCTGGCTTGCAAGTACTGGCGAGCTTTGCTAGCTAATCAACCTGCAAGTTGTGCTCTCTTGAGATGTGGACGACCTCAATGTCATCGAACTTGGTTTTTTCTCGCAAGAATGCATGATAGTATTGTAGTAGGTTTTCATTGTTGACTTGAAAAGAGCCCTTTACTTGTTCTGTCACAATTTTGGAGTCTGTTAGGCACTTGATTCTTGATGCCCCCATGTCCTTCGCCAGTTTAAGTCCTGCTAGAAGTGCCTCGTATTCGGCCTGATTATTTGAGGCCTTAAGATCTAATCTCAGGGATTGTTCAATGGTGATATTGTATGGTCCTTCTAATATGATACCTGCACCGCTTCCTCCTTTGTTGGAGGACTTATCTACATGCAACGTCCAAGCGGGGGGATGTTCTGTAGAGACTGGATGTAATTCATTTAAGAAATCTGCCATACATTATGCTTTTATAAGTCCCCTAGGTTCGTGTCTGATATCAAATTCGAACAATTCAACAGACCAAGCAATCAATGCGCCCTGCTAATTCTGGTTCCCGAAATACTTTAGCAATTGGGCAATCTGTCCTTACTATTATAGCATGGCTCTGAAAATAAGGCCAAAGTCGTCGGGCCGAGCTAACTATAGCTAAAGCTGCTTTTTCCACCATGTGGTATCTGGTCTCGACATCGTGGAACATTCGGCTCACATAGTAAACTGGCTATTGGCCATCAGGAGCGCCTTGGATTTCCACTGCACTGATGGCTTCTTTAGAGACAGAAAGGTAGAGGATTAATGGCTTGCCGAGATCTAGCTTAATCAACACCGGTGGGGACACAATGGATGCTTTTAGCAGGGTAAATACTTCTTGGCATTTATCTGTCCAAAGGAAGTTCTTACTTTTCTTGAGGAGTGCAATGATTGATTTTTCTTTTTCGGTTGTGCATTGGAGGAATTGAGCCAAAGATGTTAATTTGCTCATTAACCTTTGCACTTCTTTTAAGTTTTGTGGGCTTCTCATATCTAGGATTGCCTGACACTTATCTGGATTGACTTCTATTCCTCTATTGGTTAACATAAAACCGAGGAATTTTCCGCCTTGCACTTTGAATACACATTTTTCTAGATTAAATATTTGCGAATAGTGGAAAAAATGTCTTGCAGGTCATGGATATGATGATTTGGCCTTTCTATTTTGACGACCATGTCATCAACATATACCTCCAAGTTTTTGCCTATCTGCTGATGGAAGACTTGGTCCATTAATCTTTGATACGTGGCCCCTGCATTTTTTAGGCTGAAAGACATCACTTTGTAACAGTAGTTGGTTGATTTCGTGATGAATGCTATTTTAGCTTCGTCGTCAGGGTACATTCAAATCTAGTTATAACCCGAATATGCATCCAAAAAGCTTAACAGATGATGACCTGCGGCACCATATGCTAATTTGTTTATCCTAAGGAGTTGATAGGCATCCTTGGGGCAAACTTTGTTGAAGTACGTGTAATTAGTGCACATTCTCCACTTGCCATTCTGCTTTCATACCATGACCACATTGGCTAACCATGTGGTATACCGGACTTCTCGGATGAAGTTGGCGGTGAGGAGTTTTACAACTTCCTCTTTGGTTGCATGTGCACTTTCTTCTCCCATTTTCCTCCTTTTTTGGGTTACTCATTATGCACTTTTACACACACTAAGGCGATGGCAGAGAAACTTAGGATCGATGCCAGACATATATGAGGTTGACCAGGTAAACAAATCGGCATTGTTCTTGACAACTTGAATTTTTGTTCTTTCTCCTTTTCTGGGGCCGAAGAGCCTATCTATGTCACTTGTCTTGGATTTTGACCTAACTGAAAAGGTGCTACCTTTTTTGTTGGTTCAACCCTTTCGTTATCTTCTCCACAAGGATCCAAGTCCAGCTGAGATTCTTCTAGAGCTGCTGGCACATTATTAACATTATATTAGGTAAGTGGTTTCTGATATGTTTGTGATTGTAAACTAGCCAGGTAACACTCTCTGCTGTGCGCTGGTCCGCATGGATGGTAACTATGTTGTCTTCTTTAGAAGGAAATTTCATAGCTAGGTGGGGAGTGAGGTCGATGGCCCCTAGTCTGTTAAGTGAGGGTCATCCCAATAAGATATTATATGAAGTGGTGACATGTATGACTATGTACCGAATTCGGATGCTATGAGATTCTCGATCATTGTCGAATTTGGAGTACAACTCAATGCATCCTTTGGTAGACACTCGTTCCCCTGAGAATCCTATGAGGGGTTTGTTGTAGGTGAGCAGTTGGTCTTCGGATAGTCCTAACTCTTTAAAAGTTCTCCAATATAACACATTTGCTGAACTCCCCTGATCCACTAGCATCTTGCAAACAATGCAGTTGCCGATTTTGATGCTAATTACCATGGGGTCATCTTGTTCAGGGTCAACGTCTTGAAAATCTTCATCAGTGAATGTGATGATTGACATTCTTTGACCTGTATATAGGGCAACTGAATTGATGAATCTAACTATTCAGGCATGCCGCTTTCTGGCCGAAAAGGTAGATCCTACTCCTATGAATCCACCAACAATTTTGTTGATGATCTTTTTATCTTTGTTATGACTATTCTCTTTTCGTTCTTTTGACCTACTTCAATTCCGGCTTCTATGTCTATCGGATCGGGGTTGATAGTCACTGCGTTTGCCGTGCTGAGAATAGTTCCTTTGGAAATGGCTTGGTCTAGCTGGTGGAGGGTGATTATTGGTCTTGTGGACAAAGGTTTTTAAGTGCCCTTACTTGATTAAGTCTTCTATTTTATTTTGTAATGTTGTACACTTTTCGATGGAATGACCTTTGTTCCTGTGATACCTACAATGTTTAGTAGGATCAGCTTCTCTCGGTGTATGTGCTTTCTTCGGCATGGTTAACAATCAACTGCTAACGCTTGTTATAGTACTCTAGCTCTGCTAGTGTTAAGTGGAGTGTACTGGATGTATCTCGGTCCTCTAAGTACTTTGTCTGAATATTGATCTTTTTTGTGGTTGGAGTTTCCTCTTTCTTTATCTTTTCATGAGATAGTGGTGCTTCAGTCTAAATTTTCTGTTGGAAAGCCGTAAGGTCTTCCACTTCAATAAAGGGAGTGACTCTTTTTTGAAGCTCGTACATGTCTACTAGAGGAAAGTGGATTAGGCTTATGCCAAACTCTCCTGATTGTAGATTAACCAAGAACGTGTGAAGTGCCACATTAGGGGATAAGTTCTTTATAATCAGGGAGGCTCGGCCAAACCGATCTATGAAATCTCAGAGAGGCTCATTCCTTTCTCATCGAACTGTGGCCAAGGCTGCTGATGTGAACTTGTGTGGCCAAGATGTAACAAACTAGGTTCCAAATCTCATGGACAATGTCTGGAAGTTATTGATGGAGTTTGGGGGGAGTTGGATGAACCAATTCAAGGTCTGGCCTTTGAGTGACACGGGGAAGATCTTACACAAAGCTGCTTGATCCTTTGTGTACATCCCTACTTGTGTCATAAAGGCAGCTAGATGGGCATTTGGGTTTGAGGTTCCATCGTATTTTTCTAGGGCAACGTGTTTCTAGCTTTCTAGTAGAGGAACGTCCACGATTTCTACTGTAAAAAGGTGATATGGTCGGACTTCAGATATCCCACTCATGCCCAGAGTGTAAGGAGGCATAATTTGGACTAGAGTGGGGATAAGGTATGCTGAAGGAGGTGTGAAGGGTGGGACTATTTGAAATAGGGTGAGAACTTCTTTCGGGACGAATGGGGATTTGGCTGTGAGAAGGCTCCAGAGAATGTCCCATAGATGGGTCACTGTAAGATGGGGCTGCAGATTCCCCCTTATGGGACTCCCTTTGTTTTTTCTTCCTACTGACTTCATCTTCTTGAAAGCTCCAATTTCGGAACTCAGCGTTCTCCTGCCGAAGTTTTGCAATTTCCTCCCTGAGTAACCTGAGGACTTCGGTTAAGCTATTCAAATCCATGACCTCAGGTTGCCGAGATGTGTCTTCATTGTTGTGGGATTGATTGTGGGGTGCAGCTCCATGACTTCTGGTGATGACCATGTCTTTGTAGTCTTGCTTGTGGGATCTAATTTTACTTCGGGAATGGACAAAGGGGGAGAACCTGTAGGAGAGGACTTTGACACTTAAGTCAGTAAATGAGCAATAGAGAGAAGTTAGGAGAGGTTGAAATGTAATAAATTTTCCTGAATGAGTAAATGACACATACCTCTTGTTTTGTATTTATAGTAAGAAATGTGGTTATTAACTGGTGGTCAATACCTGTCTCCCTGGGTGCATTCCTTTTACCCAGCGTGTTTGGCTTTTATCCAGTAGGTACTTTATAGCTCATGCTTTGCTTTATTGAGAATGATGCTAGTCGGTGATTATGTTGATTTATTTTTTAGGCTAACTTAGCTAATAGATTGATTGTTTTGTAGGAACTCGGATTTCAGCTTGGCCGAAATCCTTTGGGGTTTTATTTCCTTTCTTTTAGGATTATGTTATATTTTGGATTTCAGCTATGCTAAAATCTGAAGTCTCATTATCTAGAGCCTTTATTCTCATCTAACATCCTTTTGTTCTTTTTGTTTATATACTTTTCAGTTTTCGGTCATACTGAAGTCTGAAGTCTCTTAGGATAGTATTTTAGGTTCTGGTAATGTGGTGATTTATATACTTCAATTTTCAACTATGTCAAAATTCAAAGTCCCTTGATAATTTTTCGGTATAGTTCTTTTTGGTGATTATACAAATCCATTTTCCATAATCCCCTCCCATTTGTGTTGACAAGCTATGCTCACGTCCTCTGTCTCTGTCGTTCTTTCAAGTTTCACCAATTCAATCATGTTTTTCCTTTAACATGAAAGAATTGTGAGATTTTCATATCTTATATCTTAGTATTCAAATTTTAACTTGCATGCTGGATCCTATCCTTAATACTAGTTAGTTTTCGGTAAAAGAAAAGTAGAGTAAAAGGTACCTACTATCCCTTTCATGGCTCTATAACTTCCTTTATCTACCAGCACTACAAGAATTTTTCATATTTCATGGAGATTTTTTCACATATTTTACCAAAAATTTGTAGAACATAACTTTCTTGTAATGTTTTTTTTTTGTGAATATCAATTCTCAATTCGCAGGAAAATTTTTCACAGAATTTACCAAAATAAGTTTCCTGTCATTTTTAAATTAGCAGGAAAGTTTCCTGCGAATTTTGAAATTTACAAAAAAAAAATAAATATTGCAACTGCAAATTATTTTCCGCATGTAGAATCTTAAAAAATTTCTACAAATTTTATATTCTCATGGCAAACGGCAAAAAAATTTTACAGTTTTTTTTTGGCATGAAAACTGCAACAAATAACGTTTTTTCTAGTGGTGGTATGACTCTTGTTCTTTTAGAAGCCTAGTATTGTAAAGAAGAAAAATTTAGTCGTTTATACTCTCTGAGAGATCTACACTTTCTAAAAAAGTTAGTAAGTGGGATAAGTCTTATATGTAAGTTGTAAGCTTTTGCATGTCTCTTCTCAATTAGTCAAAAACTTTTTCTTTTTTTTTTTTTTTTCTGGAAAACACATTTTTCTTTGTAGAGTAATTGAGTTTGGACTAATCCGCTTTATTGATGAAATGAAAGAACGGTTAGTAAATGAAAGATAGAAAATGACTAACCGAATCCAAAAGAAAAGTAGGATATGATACCAGTAAACATGCTTTTACCTTCTTTTTGTCGATATCTCGCTTCACGAAATTAGGAAATGCATAGCCCACTATCCACAAGAGTGCACAGAGTTGCACAGCCTCCTTTCATCCAAAAAGAAATGCTGAGTCAGGGATCTTTGTAAGTTTTTTTTCTCTTAAGTTCTTATGTTGTTTTGTTCCCAGTTTTCACTGCATAAAGTATTACAGAAACTCTTTAATTTTTTTTTGTCAATGCCATGTCCTTGTACGTCAATTATTGGTCAAGAAATTGATTCTAACACTTCATTAATCCATCACTATCATTAAGATGATAGTCATTCCACATTGTCACCACCATAATTCGATCTTGTCACATGACTATCATAAATTTTTCGAACAACCCTGTTAAAATTGTTTCGGTATATGAGTGACATATATATGTCAGAAATGAGCAATAGCATGTTTGATATAAATCGCATTTGTTATCATGAAATTCATCATGAATTTTAGGGCCAATTTTTATATTTGCTTTCATTTTTTAGAAAAAGAAAATAATAATAAAAATATATTTGGTTATAATAAAAAAATTTACAAAATAAAAGGATTATGCAATAAAACTAAGCTTATTGTAAATGAATTGCAGAAAATGTTATTGATGCATTTATATATTCTAAGATTATATTTCATACCTTTTAATTTAGGATTTCCTTTTAAATTTTAAAGAAGACAATTTTCTCTAATTGTATGTTTTACGATGACAATTAATAAAAGTCAAGGTGAATTTCATGTAGGATTGTTTATTCCGCGATAAGTTTTTATTCATTATCAATTTTATGTTAGCCACAAAGTATGTCACAAGGTATCTAACACTTAAACTTTAGTGGTATGTCATTTTGATAATATTACTGAAAAGAACTGAATTGATCTAATAAAAATAATATCAAATGAAGACAATAAATAAATTAAAGGAGTAAATAAGTAATTAAATCTTTAAAAATTAATCTATCTAATTCTAAAAGTATTTATTTTATAATACATATAAAAGAAAATAAAAAAAGTACACACTTAATATATAAAAAAGCTAAAATTAGTGTATGAAAACATGCCCTTACCTTAAGACTGGTTAATTATTTGAATAATTCTTCTTTAGCCAAGTGTAACAATGAAAAGATGGAAGGGGAGCAGGGAAGCTTTTCGATTATATATTAAAATTATTAAACAGTAATATTAAAAATAAACAATGAGGGATATTTTCACTAATACTAAAGAGAGGATTTATTTCCAAAGAAGTAATCTCTAACAGGTTCGGGTGGGTCCCTCACGATCTTAGGAAACTAGAATAAGTTGTTTGTTCCTTCTAGTTTCTGGTTCGTTTTGTTTTGTTCTTCCTCAATTTCATTTCCATTCTCTCCAAACCCCAAACGAATTATGTGTTTGTGTTTCTCCAAATGGTTCCATTTGTTCGCCATCTTCCATGCCTTGGTTGCAACTCCAATATTGTCATCAACAGATTCCTCAAATCAATTCTCCACAAACTTTCTAGACATTGCCAAGAAACCTGAAGTTTTCGATTGGATGGTCAAAATCAGAAGAAAACTTCATGAGAATCCAGAGTTGGCATATGAGGAATTGAATACCAGTAAACTGATCCGAGAGGAATTGGATCAACTGGGCATCCCATATAAACACCCAGTTGGAGTCACTGGTGTTATTGGATTCATTGGGACAGGAAACCCACCCTTTGTTGCAATAAGAGCTGATATGGATGCACTTCCCATACAGGTTCCTTGAATTCTTCTTGTCTTTTTCATTGGGACCAGGATCTTTTAACTTTTATTTTCTCTAGTAGTTTTATGGGTCGGTTCTATTTGATAGGAACTGGTGGAGTGGGAGCACAAGAGTAAAGTAGATGGAAAGATGCATGCATGTGGGCATGATGCTCATGTCACTATGGTTCTTGGTGCAGCAAAGATTCTCAAACAGCACGAAAAAGAGATACAGGTTTTACTTTTTATATTGCTTCCTTTATTTCTGACCCCTTTCTCTAGGTTCTATGAGGGATCACTAGCTATTCACTCCTCACTGCTATCCAACTACCATCTATTCAAGAAATTATTTCAATCATGTCAATCTGTGGTTTCTAATATATATCGGTTAATTATTTCGCATTGCCTAATTACATGTTAACTCTGGAAATTACAATCATTCTATGATCTTACACATCTTAATCCTTTTGTTTTGTTTTCTCAGTAAAGAAAAACATTTATGATTTTTTTTTAATTCAATCTTGCTTATCTTGAAGCAAGGAAAAAGGAAAATGCAAAAAGAACAAGTCCCCAATGTCTATTATGTTTTTCTGGATGGTTTTGTTCTGTTCCTCGTCCTCTCTTATGGATGCCTTATAAACTCAATATATCGTTGTCTATATAGGGTACTGTTGTTCTTGTTTTCCAACCAGCGGAGGAAGGAGGTGCAGGGGCCAAGAAAATTTTAGAAGCTGGTGTCTTGGAGAATGTTAGTGCTATCTTTGGATTACATATAGCACCTAACATTCCAGTAGGTTTCGTGGCCTCCAAGTCTGGTTCAATATTGGCAGGAAGTGGTTTCTTTGACGCAACAATAAGTGGAAAGGGAGGTCATGCAGCTATTCCCCACCATTCTATTGACCCCATATTGGCAGCTTCTAATGTCATTATTAGCCTTCAACACCTTGTTTCTCGCGAGGCTGATCCTCTGGATCCCCAGGTATTTCTGGTTAACTCTTCTTTCTTTTCTTTGTCATTCTGTCTTGTGAGTGTATACTTGAATTACATGTGGGAATCAAAAGGTAGATAAGTAAAGTATAAGCAGAGGCTATGATTGCAACCTATTAATGGAAAACTTTCACGAGTTTTTTATCTACTTGAAATGAAGAACTTGTTGGAGCATTTCCATAGTAGAGATAATTTCACATAACTCTAGTTCCAAGGATCATTATTAATTATAAGTTCATAACCTACTTAAGAATATCATTTCATTTTAGGTAACAAACTGAATGATTGATTAGTTTGGCTGGAAAATTGAGCTTGGATGAGCACCATATAGAGTTGAAAACCACTCTAATTTTTGCCATAATGCCATCCAGTATCTGGATTACAAGCTATGGGAAAAAATAATATTGACTTGAACCAAGTAAGGTGAAGCTTTTAATACCCTTGTCACTGAGAAAGATGAATCAGTGGAACACAACTGTACCACAAGCTTTTAATGTCTGCAGAGGCATATTGGATCTAGACCTCCAGGATTTATTTGTTAGTGAACGTTTTTATGTGTTAATTGTTGATTATTTAAGCAGATGAAAGGATTGATTCCTGAAGGGCTTGTTTATGGTGACAATCCGTTGTGTCTTACATAAAGTGTGTCCCCGCAGGTTGTGACGGTTGCAAAATTCCAAGGAGGTGGAGCATTCAATGTGATTCCAGATTATGTCTCAATTGGTGGCACCTTCCGAGCTTTTTCTAGAAAAACATTGGAGCAACTTAAACTGCGTATTGAGCAGGTTTGTCAATAGATTCATTCTACATGCATAAACTGAACCCCAACCCTTTTCCTTTTGTTGATGTTAGACAAGCTTATGAGTTTGAGGGTGAACCATTACATGACTATAAGAATAAGATTGT
Source organism: Psophocarpus tetragonolobus (assembly GCA_037954015.1). Classification (NCBI taxonomy): domain Eukaryota; kingdom Viridiplantae; phylum Streptophyta; class Magnoliopsida; order Fabales; family Fabaceae; genus Psophocarpus; species Psophocarpus tetragonolobus. The sequence goes on along the minus strand of CM075693.1, from coordinate 49,448,799 downwards.
TGTGTTGCCTTGTACTACAATACAATACAAGTGACAGGTTCTAATTTTTGGAAAACCTTCTAATTACCATAAACAAGTGGCTTCTTCTATTCAACCTATGCTAATTACCATAGTAGCTGGAGCTTTGTGCATCTCACCCTGTTTACATGAACTTGCGAGTTTCTGTTGCTGCAAAAGGTTATTTGCATCTTGGACAGTATTTGCCAGTGCATTTGTGGTAGGGGCTAAGGCTGATTCATTTAAGCAGGTTATCATTGGCCAAGCTGCGGTGCAGAGGTGCACTGCAACAGTTAGCTTCTATGAAGAAGTGGCACCTATCTATCCTCCAACTGTAAATAATGATGAGTTGCACATGCATTTTCAAAATGTCGCTGGGAATTTGCTTGGCATCAACAAAGTTCACAACATGCCACCATTCATGGGTGCTGAAGACTTTGCATTCTATCAAGAGGTTGTACCTGGCTACTTCTTCATGCTTGGAGTGATGAATGATTCACCTGAACCAATTCATCCATTACACTCACCCCATCTAAAAATCAACGAAGATGGACTTCCCTATGGGGCTGCACTTCATGCATCATTAGCTGCTAGTTATCTTACAAAATATCAGCACGACGGATCCAAGGTTGCGGGCAGATATCATGATGAATTATAATTTAGTAAAAGCTAATGTAGTCTCTCATTTCTTGCAACAATGACCGGATTTATGTGGCATTATTTAACATTTTTACTAGGTGCATACCTTGCATTTCTAAGTGCTTTTCCTTTTAAAATCAATAAAGGCGCATGCTTTAATTTAGATTCCTAACTACTCTCCCTTTAAAATCACTAGATGTGCATTTAGTTAATATTGGGAAAATGGAGTAATAAAGTTAATTATTTCAGACTTATGTCGACAATTTTTATCTAGTAAAAATATTACTGTGAGAAATAAAAACTATTATTATCATAAACTTTTAAAAATTGTACTTTTTACTTCTTAATTTATAATTTTGTGCATTTTGCTCATCAAGTTATTTTGTGCATTTTGTTTCCTAATTATCTTTAAACTTGTTAAATCACGTAAAAAACATTATTACCAACGTTAGAAAATAATAAAAGTATTGGCTTCATCCCCGCTACCCATAGAAAATAATAGAAGTATTGTGAGAAATAAAAACAAGACACAAACTCTTAAAAATTAGTCTTAACTGTACCGTTTCTATCTTCTTTCAATTTCTAACGGCTTACTCAATTTTTTTTATGATAATTTTTCCTTGATGCATGTAAATATGCTTAATTGTGGAGATGAAAAGGTTAGACGGGCCATTCTTTCATTCCGCCATCATTTTGGCGGAGCGTGGCTGTCTATTAAATTGGTCAATTCATTCTCATTTTTTTAGTCAATATTTTACTTTATTTTTAAAAAATATTATATATATATATATTAATAAAATAATTATAATAATTAAAGCATAATAAAATAAATTATTAATTAAAATTTTTAAAATGATTTTGTTAAGAAAATTGTGAAGGATGCAAGTTTTATATAGTATTACCATTTATTTTTGTAGAAACATAGCTTTATTGAAAAAATGTTAAAATTAAATTTCAAATTTTTTTTTTAAAATATCAAACAAAAATTCTCAAATTTGGTGAGGTACATTGCCAATCTTGCCTAATAATAAGGCAGACTCAACTATTTGACCCATCTAACTATCATGAACTAGGCTATCCAATTCATTTTTTGTGGTCAAAATAGATGGTTCCACTCGTTATGCCATCCCTAATTAAGAACAAATATATCTTATCACAATATATAATAACGATGGATGTGAGTCTATATATCATAGTCAAAGGATTAAATGTGATTACTATTTTCAAGGTGTTAACAATAACATTTTGTATTTGTATTTGTAAACATAGTGAAACACATTATTTCACTAAATAGTGGTAAAAAAAAAAATAAAATAATAGTTTTAATAATAATAATAGTAAGATACATTTCACTTGTTTTTATTTTGTTGATGTTGATTTAGAATCTTCAAAAGGTTCAAGTTTTTTATGATTTATTAGCGAGTCAGGTAGAAGTTTCTATTTGGAGAGTGAGAGTGCTTATGAACGCCATTTGGGTAGAAACTTCTGTTGGAGGGAAAAAGTGTTTCATGACAACATTTGGCAAAAATATCTCATGGCAGCTTCTGGAGAGAGCATCTCGTGAGTAGCATTTGGTGTTGATCATTTGATGGTAGCATCTATAGTGGATCATCTGGAGCTCACATGTGTAGACCATCCAATGTATACTCTAAACCAGAGCTTCTAATGCACCCTTTGTAGCTTCTAGCCTTTAGCATCTATCTTTTGTATTGGAGCGCATGGCTTAGTTACTTAGTTATATTGTGTGGCATGTTGTAAGCCCTATATATACTTCTTGTAACAATTTCTGTTAACACAATGTATTTTACACTCTTTTAGTTGAGATATCATTTCATTTGTCTCTTTTTCACTCTCGATTCTTGCTTTTGTTCTTGTGTTTGACCTTTTTATTGTCTTGTGTGTGTTTATAGGCTAAGAAACCTAACAAGTAACATTGTTTGTGGGGAGGAAAAATAATCAAGAAAGATCAATGACGATGACAATGAAATTTGGTATCCAAAAGTTTTCTGAAGGTAGTGACTTCAGACTATGAAAGATCAGGATGAAGGAAATATGATCAAGCAGGGGTGTCAAACATTGAAGAGGAAGATGAATATCTCACCATCTTTTATGTCAATAGAGAAAAGAAAAATGATTGATAAAGTGAGGAATTTGATTGTCTTATGTCTTGGGAATAAAGCACTAAGACAAGTCATCAAGGAGAAAACAATTGCTGGTATATGGAAGAAGCTCGATACCTTGTATATGATGAAGTCCTTGGCTCATAGGTCTTACTTGAAGGGGAAATTTTATTCATTCATGATTATAGGATTAAGACCAATAAAGGAGCATCTTGCAAAGTTCCTATGAACATTTTAAGATTTGTTACTATGGAAAAAACTAAATGATCACCTCAGAGGAGGTGGTGACTTCAATTCAAACCAAGAAGTTTCAAAAGTTATGAGATTCGGTGGTGGTAGTGAGGTTATTGGTCTAACAATGGTGGCAAATAGGAAGGGTAAGGTGAAGAAAGGAAGAGGCAAGAACTCTAAGAATCATCAAGAGGAGAATGCTAACTGGAAGAAGTAGATGAGGTGCTTCAGATGTCAAAAATTTGGTCACACCATAAGGAATATCCTAAGAATGGAAAGGATGACTCTCGGAATTCGGAAGAGACTATTGATGTTACACACAAGACAATAAAATTGAATCAATATTAACATGTAGAATGCAAAGAATTAAAATGAACAAAATTAAAATATAAGACAATAACTACAAGACATTAAAGAAAAGCATTAAACAACACGTAATTGCTAGAAAAAAGATTCGAGAACAACAAGAACAAGATGAACAAGACGAAATTTCTAAGAGGATTCTTCCTCTTGATTAAGTCTCTTAAGAAATATCTCATGTTTTTAGTTCAAGCATGTTCTTATAAAAAAAAATTCTCAAAAAATTAATAGCTCTATTTCTCCTTATGTTCATTGTTCTTGTTGAATTTAGTAGCTCTTTTGTACTAAAATTTTGAGGTGATTGTCACTGAAGTTTGCTTGAGTGAATTGTGTGATCTCTTTGAGCCAAAACTTGTGCAAACAAATAGCTCCAAGTCACAACTAAAAGCTCTTGATGCATTACCTAAATCACTTCTATTTTTAGTGCATTTTTTAGTTGCTTAAGTTTGCTTAAATTTCACTTCTCATTGAAATTTTGTGTGCCTCGGCTAGTTCTTTAACTTAAGTGTTTACCTCTATAAGACTCCTCATAAGAAAATTAAAATTGAAAAAAAGTGCTAAAATTGGTTGTATTTGCTTGAGAATAACTCTTAGAGCTCTTGCCCAACACTATTTCCTTTTGTGCAATTTTTGAAAATGTTTGTATCTTTTTGCTTTTTAGTCCCTACTCTTATTCTAGTGTCATTTCTAGGATTTCTTTAGTTGTGCTAGCCTTCTTTCAATGCTTTTAATTCTAGTTTTTGTCTTTAAATCACTCTTCCCAGTTTTGTCCATAATATCCATTCCACTTGGATTGTGAGCATTTATTGTTTAGCATTTTCTTGCTTTTTGCTTCTACTATTGTTGTCTTGGATTGCTTGTGTGTTGTGCCACTTTCTTGTAGAGGAAAGCTTGGTTTGGAGCCTTCCACAAGGATAGCACATTGAGGAAGTGTTGTTTAAGGAAAGAAGGACTTGAGAAGAGGAGGAAGCAAGACAAGAGTGAAAACACTTGAGGAAGAAGCTTGGAGTGAAAAATTTCTTTTATTATTTTGTTTAATTCCTTGTATTAAAGGTCTCTTTTAGGAAGTGTTGGAACCCTTAAGGGTTACTTCCTTTTGCTTGTAGCTTTATAGTTTCTCATTTTTAAGGTGTGAGATAGAAAGTGGTACACCTCTTCACATCTTTAGGAACATATTTAGGTCCTTACACTTTTACTTTCTTGCTTTTATTTTTTGCTTAAAACATGTAGTGGTGTTTAGAGTTTCAAAGACTCTTGCACTATCCTTTGGTCACGTTTTTAGGTTAGTTTCATTACTTGTATAAAACATTTTTAGATTGGAAGACTTGAGTTCCAAAGACTTTTTTCATTAGTAGAGAGAACAGTTAAGGGAGAGAAGTGCCTCTAGTTGACTTTGCTATACACACCATAATGGAATCACACAACTCTAACAACAAGTGTGTGAACCAAGGGGCTCACCCAAGGCCAACACTTTTGATAATTTTGTGGATGAATTTAGAGGGTGGCATGTGTGAGAGAGTGAAGAAGAAAAGAGAGGGAGGCAAGAGAGGAGAAAAGAAGGGAAGAAAAAGAAAAAGAGAGTTAAGGAGGAAGAAAAGAGAAAGAAAAAAGAGAGAAAAGAAGGAGAGAAGAAAAGGAAAAGAAAAAGAGGGAAAAAGATAAAAAGAAAAATTGGAAAGAGATGAAAGAAAGATTAGAGAGAGAAAGAAAAGAAAGGTTTGAAAAGGAGAAAAGAAAGACAAGAGACAAGAGAAAGAAAGGAAAAAGAAAGAGAAATAAGAAGTTAAAAGAAAAAGAGGGAATAGGTCTAGCTTCCTTAGGAGTGAATTCACAAGTGAGAAAGATGGGTATAATGGAAAGCCTAGACCTAGGAGGGGAGAAATCAACACAATGAACAAAAAATAAATCTCCTACTTTTTCATGGCAAAGATAATGTAGAAACATACCTTGATTGGGAAATCAAGGTAGAACAACTCTTCAAATGCTTTAAAATCAATGAAGAGAGAAAAGTTCCTTTAGGAGCCCTTAACTTTCAAGGGCATGCTATGTATTAGTGGACTTCTCTTGAGGAAGGAAGGTGCCATTTTCATGATCCTCTTGTAGAACATTGGAATGATCTAAAAAGGACATGAGACATAGGCATATTTCTTCTTATTATGAAATGAAACTCTTTGATACGCTTCAAAGATTAAGGCAACACAATATGAGTGTTGAAAAACATAAGCAAAACATGGAGCTTTTCATAATGAGGGTTGGAATAACTAAAGAGCCTAGGTTCACTGAAGCTAGATTCTTCAGTGGCTTGAGCCTTGAGATAAGGGATAAAGTTGAACTTTTGCCATATAGGGATCTAGATGATTTGGTTCATATTTGTATAATAGTGAAGCAACAATAGAAGAGAAGGACTTCTTCCAGGAAGGACTACTTTAACAACTCCTCTCACTCTTATAAAAATAGGGACAACCTAAGGGGAACTCTTCCAAAAACCACCCAAAAGATGAATCCACCGTAGGCATGCATGAAAACAAAAATTCTTTGCATCATAGAGATAACCTTCCAACTAGTTCTAGAGCTAGTAGTATTAAATGCTTTAAGTGTCTTGAGAGAGACCACATTGCTTCCCAATGCCCCAATAAAAAGACCATGATTATGAGGAGCCAAGACATTGAAAGTGAATCATCTTCCTCTCCTAGTGAAAGTAAGGAAGAAAGGGGTAACATGCACATAAAGGAAACTTATGCTTGTGAGAGAGACTTGTTGGTGGTAAGGAAGCTTCTTGGAAGCCAAGCTTATGATTCTAGCCTATCATAAAGAGAGAACATCTTTCATTCAAGATGTAAGGTCTATGACCAAGTATGTTATCTAATTGTGAGTAGTGGCTCTTGCTGCAACTGTTGTAGTACAAGGTTGGTTTAGAAGTTGTCATTGACTTCCATTGCTCACCCTAAGTCTTACTAACTTTAATGGTCGAATAAAAGTAAGGAAGTGGAAGTCAATAAATTAGTAGAGGTTCCCTTTTCCATTAGGAATTACAAGGATGCTATCCTCTGTGATGTTGTACCAATGGAAGTGACACATCTTATTAAGGAGGGAGGCCATAAAAATATGATAGAAAATCTATTCATGATGGTCACTCTAATGAGATTACCCTTTCCCATTTGGGCACAAAGTTCAAGTTGTGTTCTCTTACACCTTATTAAGTGTTAGAGGGCAACTCATTATGAAAAAAGAAAGAGAAAAAAAAAAGCAAGCATTGCTAGTTGATAAGTTGGAAGGAAGTACCACTTCTGAAAGTACTTAAGGAGAACCATTTTTCTACAAAAGTGGACTTAAAACATAGTCTCCTCATAAAATAACTTATCTACTTTCAACTTATGTAGGCACCATTGCATACACTCCCAAGTATTGAGCTTGAGCATACATGTCAAGTTCAAGATTTGGGAGAGATGAAAGGGAATGATGACCTTTAAGAAGATTACCCCTTGGTTCCCAATGAGGATCTTATTGAAGATGATTCTTCCAATAAGGAAGTAGAAATTAAGGTTGTGCCTATCACCATTGAACACATAATATTACAACCTTAAACTCTACTTATAAATAAGGCCACTACAATTGAGCATGAGATTGAGCCTATGACTTTGGAGATCCAAAGTGAATATCAAGTTCAAATCAAAGAGATCATGCAAGAATGGTCCACCCCTAGGCTCATTAGACTCTTTTGGGGTAAACAAAAGGATAAAACTTACTTAGTTTTCCTTGATGAGTGCCTTAATGCACCAAGTATAGTCTATCTACCTTTTTCTAATTATGTGAAACTATTACTTAGTGCATTAGGCATATAGTTGGGGAACTGCTGTGTGGTGGCCTCTGCACTACCTCCACTACCCCAACCATGAGGGGCTATCTCATAGACCTTTCACTTTCCCAACCCTTTTGGGTTTACACATGCTTATTACACTGCTTATCTTATTGCAAGTCAAATCCTCTTTAAGGGAGATGAGATGATGCAATCCCACCTAGCAAGGTCCCTTGACTAAGAAGATTTAAGAGAATTCATGGCTAGGAAGGAGCTTCATGAAGACCATTAGGGTCATAGTCTTAAATTGTGTAAATATTTTAATGTAGTTTGTGTAGTATTTTAGTGGATGTTATTAGTATTTTTTGAGCCTTGTGTATTTCAACCATTTCCCCTTTATTTTCCCTTATTTTGAGCTTGGATGTCATTAGTCATTTGTGTGTGGTGTATGGTAAAAGGTGAGCCTTTTTGGAGCAAAAGGATGTGTAAATTTTAATTCCCACGCTCCCTTGTTTGATTTTCACACCTCCTAACATACATATGTGCATGAGACACAATTGTGACCCTCTTGTTCCCCATTAGTTAGGCGTCACTAACACTCTCTCTCCTAGGTGGCATTTTTAAATTCAAATTTGAATTTGGAGGGAGCCCACATGAGACATTCAAATTCAAATTTGAATATAGAGGGAACATAGATTCATATTTTTAGAGGCTTGTTTGGATATCTTATTCTTCTCCCCTTTTTATAAATAGCATCTACTCTCTTCACTGTAGTCAACTTTAATCATTTTATGCAAATAGACTTCTAGAACTCCTTTTGTGAGTGTCTTCTTCTCTCTAGTTTTGAGAGTACTTCTTGGCTTTCATCAAGAGTTTCTTTTCTTTGTGGCAAACTTCTTCAGCCAAAGCTTATTTCTACTTAGAGTGATGCCTCCATCCACCATCTCTACCTTCTCCAAAAGCTTCATCTCGAAGAACCAGAAGAAGAAAGATCCCAGGAGGAGTAAACCAAGATTGCATCACTTTCTCTAGACCAAATCCACTTAGCGGATTCCTAGGAGAAAATAGTTCCTCCTTTGTTTTCATTAAAACTTTCTTGTCTATTAAAACTACTCCATGATGGTTTCAAAGTAAGATTCAATTCCTTTCATCGACAAAAGAAACTTTCAAGGATTAAATGTATAAATTTGTAACTCTTTTTAAAAGCATTTATTTACACAACTTTGGTTTTCTAAAGTTGGTCTTTTCAAAATATTTTCTTTAATTCTTAATTAGATAAATATCATAAAGATAAAGATTTTCAAATAAAATTAACACTTATAAGAGATATCTATTAAACACATAATCTCATGATTATTTGAGGGAGAGAATAAGTACTTTGTTTGAAGGCTTTTATTCTTTGTCATTTTATCATCAGTCTATAATTAATTTTTTTAGTTATCATGATTATGAATTAGAAGAAAAAATTGTAAATTAACATTAAAAAATTTTGGAAAAAAAAAAGAAATACAAGTAAAAGTGAACTAAATGTAAATGTGAAATAAAAATTAAAAAAATAAATGTGTAAGAAATACAAAACAAAGAGTGCTTTGAAAGATAAATTTTATTAAAAAAAAAGAAAAGTAAAGAAAACAGAGCGGTGAGTTTTGTGATGAAATAAAGATTGGGGAAAAAAAATTAAGTTTAGAGATGAATTGTAGGCAGAAAAAGGTGTTGCATAGATGTAAATGAGAAGCGAATAAAAAATGCAATAAAAGTAAATGTAAATAAAAGAACGATTAAAGAATAACCTAAAGGTACAATGTTAACAGAAAACAAATATATAAAGAATAATCGAAAGATAAAATGTGATAAAAATATAAGTGATTAGAATTAAAAATGGTGGTTAACAATATTGTAGTAATTTGTAATAATTTAGGAAATTGAGGTGTTTGCAATTTAATCCTTATTACAGATATGATATTTATATTTATAGCATTTGATCTGCCCACAGCTAATATTTTTGGCACACAGAACAATCTTTCATCGCTGTCTTCGTGACTGCAAAAATTGACTTGCTGAGGTCCCCACTAACCTCACACCGCACTAGTCTTTTCAAAATGGTTTTATTATTTTTGCAGCTTTAAAAATCTAAACAATCCAACATGTAGATAAAGGTGATTTGAACAATCATTTTCAGAATGTTGCTTGGCATCGATCAAGTTAAAATTCACATACGTGGCTACTTCTTCATGCTTACAAATTGGAATGGAGTATGCATCATTATCTACTACTACAAAAAACACCTTATCTTTTTTTGTATTATATCAATAAACTTTTTTAGCATAGACAAAAATATACTTCATCACACTTCCTCACCTTATCTCAAAATCAATGCAGATGCGGATGCACTTCATGCATCATTAACCCCATTTTGTCATACGTTAGGAAAATTATATTTGTTTGATTGGAATAAAATTGATTGAAAATGAAAAAATAAATTCAATTAAAGTTACTAGATAGATGAAAAAAATAATAAATAATTATTTTATATATTTTATTTAATATAAAAATATTTATTATTTTATAAAATAAAAAATAAAATGAGAAGCTGGAATAGAGTTATAAATTTTTTTTTTCTAAATCACAAACATTAGTTTTATGAAAAGCTTACAGATGTGTGTTATGTTATATATACGGACACATATTAAGATATACAACACAAATTAAAAATAACTTCTATAAAAAAACTTGTTATTCTTTTTAGATGTGGTTTAAAAATAGTTTTTATAAACAAATGTTTTTCATAAAACTATTCAAAATTCCGGAGTTGTAACCAATTTAATTAAATTTGTGAACTTGTCTATATACAAATTTGATCTAACATAATTAAATTTGATTTTAATTGAATCGATTTTAATTAAACTGTGAAAATTCAATAATTTGTGAAAACTAATTTAATTTTGAATGTTTTTATTATATATATATATATATAAATAAATAGTAATATAATACAAATAAGTAAATAGTCCAACCAAAACTTCCGCCAAATACACCGTTTAATTCTGACTCAGTGACTCAAAACTCAAATTGGTAATTGCTTAAACTCTCTCATTCAGTGTTGAAGTACATTCTAAAACTCACAAGTGTAAAAATACATTCTTCTTAATTTATAAATAAATTTTATATACTAATATTTACTTTTATTTAATATATACATTATTAAATATTAAATTTTATTTTTTATCTTTTATAAATAACGTAATTTTTATATATTATTTAAAAAAAAGCGTGTAATATATTCTTTATAACCGGTGTATTTAATTTTGATAGGATACGATTCTAACAAGTAATTGAATATAAAGTAATGTGATTAAAATGAATGGAAATCCGATAAAGGTGGGTGGTAGGTGGTAGGTGGTAGGTGACACGAGAAACTCATGGGGGTTGTGGGCTGACTTTTTAATTATTTTAATTATTTTTCCAACACTCTAAAAACAATGTAGAATCTCTTCACCTTCCACAATTATATCTTTTTGTCAGATCTCCTAAGAAATGCACATGCACATTCACATTCACATTCACATTCACATTCACATTTATTAACGCTAAACAAAATGTATATTTTTCCCATTCATGCTAAACTCACATCTGCATTAATTGACGTTGCACTTTATCCCGTCAAACTCATCATCCTCAAGTCAAAATGTTAATAATGTAATATTCTGTGATGTTTTATATATACAATTAAAAAATTTATTTCATTATTTATAAATTAATTTATTGATCAAATTTTTTTTACACGACTTTTTATTCTTATTTTATTTTCATTTTTAGTTTTTACTTTTGCAATAGATATAATTAAATATAATTGATAACTGCATTACAATAGGTTGCAAAATCATTCATCTCATTCACAAAAAATTTTAAAGTTTTCAAAATTTTACGTTATTTTAATTTTTTTATTAATTTAATTAATTAATCATTTATTACTTTTAAATTAAATTTAATGTTTTGTAAAAAATTAATTATAAATAAAATTTAAATAATAAAATCCATTATAAGATCATACAAAATTTCTTAAAATTTGAATATAAAACCTTTCATTAAAAAAAAAATCTTAAAATACGTATAATATTATGAAGTAAAAATTTCAAACCCGATAAAAATATTTTTATAAGTTAAACTTTAAATGAAATTAATGTGATTTAGACTAAATTGTAAACATGATTTTAAACTTATTATAAAACATTCCTACAAATAAGTCAAGAGAAGTACACATATACGCTCACGTCAAATCCATATCTTATCATGCTGCTTATATAGTAAATAAATATTATGTTAAAGATTTTTTCACTTACATCTACTCATAATTCTTTATACATAATAATTTATTAATTTTCTTTATTGTATGTAAATTAAACTCACCTAATAATAGTAACAATGTAAATTAAACTCACCTAATGATAGGAACAATTATAATTTATATATATAATGTCAATTTAAAATTTATGTGTTTACGTCACCTGTTTATTTTAATAATATTAATTTAAAATCATATTTTTAAAAAAATGATTATTACGAATTTTAAATGAGAATAAACAATAACATATTCTTTAACACATTTTTATTATTAAATAAAATTGAGTTTAATTGATATACACTGTTAGTGTAAAAGATTTTTACACTGCCATTTAACTATGACTTTTTATTTATGTGATTTTTTAAAGTAATAATAAATAAAATCAACTAATTTACCATGAATAAAGAGTTGTAATTAGATGTCAATATAAATATTTTTACACTGATAATTTATATCAATTAAACTCATTAAAATTTATTAAAAATTATAACTTAAAAAATTATTTAATGACAAATAAAATAAATTTATATAATTTATTATTTTTAATAAATTTCAACTCATCAAAGTGTGTTTAGAAGGATGTTGTTATCATTTCTCATCTTAAATTCAATCTATTTAATTTGATATGATTTAGATTTTCAAATCTATCCCTACCAATGAGGGATCATTGTTGTTTGTTATTTAATTATTTTTATAGTTCCGCTACATGATAAAACAAAACGTTAGCTAGGAGACTATTTTGTAATTTTTTCAAAATGTCTTATTCTTTTATTAAAAGATTTTGTCGAAAAATGGATTCTTTTAGCATCATATGTAGATATTTTGTGATACATTGTTACGCATGGGATTTTGTGCTACTTGCATATCTAGATATTTTGTGATAAATTGTTAAACATTCTTTTATATATATATATATAGATATTTTATTCTAAATTGTTATGAATTTTGTTAAATAACATATATATTTTCTACTATTAGTGTGTTACATAAGAAATTTGATTTACACTAACTGCATATATTAATTGATACAGAATTATGGTAACGTAATTATTAATTTTAGTTGTATATAGTTATTTTAAAAAAATATTTTTAGGCAATTTTTTTTAAAAAATATTTAAAAGAGGAATTTTATTATCATTTATAATAAAATAAAAAATAATAATATAAAATTATTTTACATTATCATTCAAATTATATATATTTCATAATATATGATAATTTTTTTAATTTTTACTATACTTACTAAAAATTATATAAATCATAATTTATAAATATAAGATAGTGTAAAATAAAATTATAAATCACTATTAATTAAATCCTTATAATAATAATAATAATAATAATAATAATAATAATAATAATAATAATAATAATAATAATTATAATAATAATAAACTCAAATAACCAAGATTGTAAGATCCTAGTTTTTAATAATAGGTAAAAAGTGTATGAATTAAATAGTAAAATAAATTAAATTTTAATTTTTACTTAAATTATTGAGTAAAATTGAAGTGTGATAGGCTTACTAGTTATGTTAGTTCTATGAATTTGTATTTTGAAAATAATTAGATGGGTGAAGATGTGAAATACGCATTTGTATTTTGAAGATAATTAGATGGATGAAGATGTGAAAAAAAATGTTATTTGTTTGTTTTGAGGTGTTTTGGTTGAGTTCTGGAAAGTTTATAAAAATCTAATAATATAGGAGGTGCAAATAGTAAATTGAATTTACTAAATTACACCTCCATCTTCTTTCTTCCCCTTCATCTTTCTTTCTTCCTCACTTTCATCTTCTCATGATTTATCATTTTTCTCTCTTGCATAACGATTTCTTCTCCTTGCATGGTGGGCTTTGAGCCAATGAAATCTTATGCAATCTCTTCCATTACTCTTGATCCTAAGGAGTGATCAATATAAGTGAGTCTGATCATAATTCTTTGAACCTTTTTTCCATTCATTTTTTATCCTGTTATTCTCCTTGAAAAGCAAATTTCTTTTAAATCCCAAATTTATAAATTCTTGGTTGGTTTTGTGATTTTTGGTAAATTCTGAGTGGTATCTACGGTTGATTTTCACTAATTGAGAAATTCAGCTTTCTAAGAAAGAAAGAGGTAAGGGAAGTTGAAATCTTGCTTTCTATTTGAGTAACTGTGGTTTGGTGGAGGTGAAATTAATAGAAAATAATTAATTTAACCTTTGAACTGAATTTGATAATTATATGAAAATTTGATTGTGTTGATGAAATTTATGTTTCGAGTGTTGTTTAATTTTGACATGAAAATGTAGTTATTAAAGATTGAGATAAATGGTGATGTTTGGAGTTGATACCTGTCTTGAGAATTGACACATGATTGAAATGATTATTATAGATTGTATCGTCCTGATGTACGTGAAATGAGATATTATGTTAATTTGATGAGTTGTTAAAATTGTTTTTTTTTATGATCGAAAATTATAATTCATAATAATTGATTATGTAAATGGATAAACCTAAAGGTTACCTATATTATTTTTATGAAAATTGATCATGTAATTTGTATTTAAATGTTTTTTTTATTATAAAAATAAATTAATAAAAAAGTTTAGTGTAAAATTTTTTATAAAAAGCAAAAGTTGTTATAAGTTGCTTCCATTTATAATCAATTTTGAATTCTTTTTTTATGCGAAATCAAACATATCATAATTTTGAGCTTAAAAATAAGACAATTTCTACATTGTTTTCTATAATTTAAGAGACATTGATACTTTCTTTTTTTAATCAATCAAATTGTAAATTTTATTTTTATCTTTTTTTTATAAATTAAATTTCATTTATTTATATCTTAACAAGAAAAAAAAGTAAATAAAAAAAATGATGGATCAGTAGATTTTCTTTTAAAATAATATAAATTAAAGTAACTGTTTTTAAGGGAGTTTATAATAAAATAATTTTTTTAAAAATTTATGTATAAATAAAACTTATTTTAATTTATAAAAAAAAAATAAAATTTATAATTGAATTGATTAAAAAAAAGAGAATATCTCTAAAAAATCACACTAGGTGCTCCCAAAAAATAAAATTTTAAAGGTGAAACCAAATGCTGTGAAACCCACACGATCTTTATAAAATCAAACAGGCACGTGTTGAAGAATGTGTTCCATCCTATAATATGAAAGTTTAGCCACATGTGACTAGGAAGAGACCAAATGGGGTGGGCCGCACACGATCTTTATAAAACAGAGCTAAGGTTTGAGCAGTGTGCAGTTCTGGTTGGTTTTGTTTCTTCTTCTGTTGATTTGATTCTCTGTAGCTAACACGAGAGAAACTATGTGTTCCTTCAAATGGTTCCCTTTGTTCATGATTTTGCATGTTGTGGCTGCAACTCCAATCTTCTCATTAACAGATTCCTCAAACACTAACTTTCTAGATATTGCTAAAACGGCAGAAGTTTTTGAGTGGATGGTCAAAATCAGAAGGGAGATTCATAAGAATCCAGAGTTGAGTTTTCAGGAATATAATACCAGCACACTGATCAGAGAGAAATTGGATGAACTGGATATCCCACATAATAAACACCCAATCGGAAAAGATGTTGAAACTGCTGTTCTTGGCTACATTGGAACAGGAAACCCACCTTTTGTTGCTATAAGAGCTGACATGGATGCACTTCCCATCCAGGTTTTATCATAATTTTGTGTACTATTAATTAAACCCAGTACTTTTCACTTTATATTATATATATGGTTTTGTTCTATTTGCTTTGGTTTGAAGCTAAGGGCATTTTAACATTATTAGGAAATGGTGGAGTCGGATTACAAGAGTAAGAACCCTGGAAAGATGCACGCATGCGGCCATGATGCTCATGTCACTATGGTTCTTGGGGCTGCAAAGATGCTCAAACAGCATGAAAAAGATATACAGGTTTTAATTTCTAATTACTACTCTGTCTTGCACACAATTCAAACTACATTATAATAATTAATTAAATTAAGATTTATGTTTAATATATTAAAATGATATACTCTCTGTTAAAAAACAAATAAGTCTACAATATGTTTTTAAAATAAATTCTATAGTAAATAACTGTACAAAATACAATAGCTTTGATAAAAAATAATTTAGACACTAGACAACGATATATTTTAATTATAAAAATTATATAATAACGAATAATATTAAAAACAATCATATCATAATATTAAATATATTATGTTTAAAAAACTCAATCCCTTAAGCTCATACATTATTCAATTCTTTTTTGCTAAGAGGTGTCGTATCTTCAACCAAAATGGAAGAAGAAAAAAAAATCTTAGAAAAATCCCTCGGACTTTATATGTATTTTGATTATTTTTTTTAGGATTTATATATATTGTTTTTAATTATTTATCTATACTATTAATAAAGGAATATCCCTTCTAATGTCCACTTTTCAAAATACTTATTTTATCCTTACACATATTTTAAAATTAAAAAATTAATTACTTTGCTATAAGAGGGACTTAAACACACAAATTCTCACTCCCCAAACATAAACTTTATTACTAGACTAACATTATAACTTTAATAAAAAAATTACATTAAATTATTGATATCCAAGAGACATAATTATCCCACTATATTTATAATTTATAATATATGATATTATATTATATATTATATATTATATAATGAGAATAAATTTTATTACTAGACCAACATTATAACTTTAATAAAAAAATTACATTAAATTATTGATATCCAAGAGACATAATTATCCCACTATATTTATAATTTATAATATATGATATTATATTATATACTATATATTATATAATGAGAATATGAACTTTTGGTACTCACATTTTATGACTATTTTGCCTTCTTAATATTTTATGATTATTTCTATTTTCACAAATATAATTTCTCTATTAAAAATAATGATTTTGTTCCTTGTATTTTATAAAATGAGTTGGTCTTTTGTCAGGTGAAAATGAAATAAATGATATTCACATCATTTCAGGAATATACTAAGATTAATTAAAATCATTATTGTTAAAAAAAACATATGTAAGAACTAAAATTTATAATACGTGTTCAAAATCTCCAGAAAATTTATAGTAGTATAATACAAGAGATTATTAATGTCCATCATGTATATAAAATGTGCTGGACACTGGGCATAGTTTGAAGCATCATACCTCATGTCTGCTGATTGTTTTGATCTTCTGTTTTCATCATCTCATGGATCGTGTAAAAGAAAAAGGAGGAGATGCGTCCATATTATATTCACAGAACAGTAATGACTAATGTAGGAATTAGTTTGCACTAAATTTTTTAACGAAAAATCATAACAGTTAATTGAGGTAATGTTTTAGTTTCTTGTAAGTTGATATAATTAAGTGATGAAGGTGGTCTACATTTGGTACGGAATAGCAAAAGTCTTAAAGTCACAAGGAATGAGGTTAGAAATGCATGTTTTGGAACCTTATGATCTTCATTGCCAGTAGATGAGATAATTTGATTGTCTAAACAGGGAACTGTTGTTCTTGTATTCCAACCAGCAGAGGAGGGAGGTGGAGGGGCTAAGAAAGTTTTAGAAACTGGAGCGTTACAAAATATTTCTGCTATCTTTGGATTACACGTGGCACCTCCCATTCCTGTGGGTGCAGTGGCCACTAGGGATGGTACAGTTTTGGCTGGAAGTGGTCAGTTTGAAGCAAATATAACTGGAAAGGGAGGCCATGCAGCCATTCCTCAGCTTTCTATAGACCCCATTGTCGCCGCTTCTAATGTCGTTGTTAGCTTACAATATCTTGTTTCTCGCGAGTCTGATCCTCTCGAACCCCAGGTTATTAATTTCCTTTTTCACCTCTAGCTCTCATTTCTACTTCATTATGCTAATTGCTAATTAAACAGTTTCCATGCAAGTCTTTTTCATGTTTACTTAAATTATATGTGTTCCATAGACCATAGTAGTCATAATTAATTAATTTAACATAACTCTGGTTACCAGGATCATTATATATTAATTATATGATGAGAAATGAGAACACCACTCTTTCTGTTAGGATCTCTCCATTTCTTCTCTCTTCGTTTCCTTCCATTACTATTATATATATCTCTATTTAATTAATTTTTTCAAAAACATGAGAAATGGTAGGAAATACACAGCATACTTACTCCCACTTTTATAAGACACATGTGATAGTGAACGAAGGACTTAATTTAATTCCTTACGGGATGCTCTGAACTGTATCTCTTATAAAAATTATGCTCCCACAGGTTGTGACGGTTGGAAAATTCCAAGGAGGTGATGCATTCAATGTTATTCCAGATTATGTCACAATTGGTGGCACCTTCCGAGCTATTACTAGAGAAGGGTTGAATCATCTTAAACAGCGCATTAAGGAGGTTTGTCAAGGAGAATAATAGATTCCTTTTACATGCATAAACTGAAATCTGAAATTAATTATCTCTTGTATAAATATACTTACTTAATCACCTTACTTGTCTGAGTAATTTCTTTCTGGTAGCCTGATTATGAGTGTGATTAATTTATTATGCATTGCAGGTTATCATTGATCAAGCAGCGGTGCAGAGGTGTAGTGCAAGTGTGACTATGTTTGAAGAAGATAATCGCATATATCCTCCAACGATAAACGATGAAAGCTTGCACGAGTTTTTCCTTGAAGTAGCCGGGAATGTGATTGGAAGAGAAAATGTGATTCTAGACGAGCCACCAAGCATGGGGTCAGAAGACTTCGCATTCTATCAAGAGGTGTTGCCTGGATACTTTTTCTTGCTGGGAGTGGAAACAGATTCACCAAATGCAGCGTCTCATTCATTGCACTCACCATATCTCCAAATCAATGAATCTGCACTTCCCTATGGGGCAGCACTTCATGCATCATTAGCAACTAGTTATCTTATAAAATATCATCAGGGCATAGTGGGGAAACTTCATGATGAACTATAAGTGTAGATGTAGTCTTGGTATGCGTGGACTTGGAGTGCCTTTCCTAAGTGTTAATGTTGCTGTTATTGTTACCAATAAAATTAAGGGATCATGCACTACTCTACATATACCACTGTAGGTTTTAATAAAATGTCAACCCTTCTTCCTTTAATTACTATCATTCAATCCTATGGATTCCCAACTCTATTTTCTATTTTCCTTTTAATATCACTACATTCATTTTTTTTACTCTTCTACTGTGAGAACGGGAGTGTAAAATAATAATTATTTCACACATATACAGGAGAAACCTCTATGTGATCGATGAGAAATAAGAACTTGTTTTGTCAAATGATATTCATATTGGGTGTACATGGATGGATTCGTTTTATATTCGATACAAATCCAAGTAAATAAATATAGATTTAATTCATATTCATATTTAATTATATTAGATTTTTTAAAAATAATTTAAAATTCATTTATAGTTAAAATCCAATTTTATTTAAAATACAACAACAAATTTCAATTGAGACATTTTCTTTAATTTTTTTTATCGATCATAACTATAATAGTAAAAACTAATTTTAGTTATATTTGCTCACAAACTTATTTGATCTATACAAGAATTATTTTTTATATTTTATCTTATCAATAATAGTTAAAAGTCTAATTGAATTAAAATTAAAATTCATAAATTATCATTTTAATATTTGTCACATAAGTGTGACTATGTTCATAGAGATGTGGAAGAATGTATTAATACATAAAATGTATTAAACATAAATTAAATAATATTTCATAAAATACAATATCTAGTTAGAGGAAAATTAATTGGGTGTCATGAGATAGAGTGTATAGGGGGGTTTGAGACTGTGGGATATGGGGAAATTTAATTTAGCATTATTAGGCAAATGACAATGATGTTTGAAGGTGGAGAAAGAGAGTTTGTGGGCAAGAATTCTTCAATCTAATTATAGACAAGGTTGATGGGCAATTTGAGGTGCAGGGTAAGTTGTGTTCAACTTGGTGGGTTGATTTGAATTTTATTGATTATGTGGAGGTAGGAAATAGAACTGGCGGTCTTCAAATTTGAGACAGTCTTGGCAATGAGAGGGGTATCATGTTTTGGGAGGATAGATAGAGTGATGATATGTGTTTTTAGGAAGCGTTCCCCTAGTTATATGAGATTACATTGGATAAAAGAGTATCTATCGCTGAGAAACTTGGTAGGGGAACATGGTGGATTTAGAGTTGGAGAAGAAAATTGTTTGTGTGGGAAGAAGAATTATTATCCCATGAAGCAACTAATGGATGGGTATGGAGACTAGAGAAGTTAGGTATGCACTCTATTTTATCAACATACAAGGTTTCTATCATTGGACCTGGGAGAAGGTGCAAATTCACTTTGCAAATAGGTCTAGACAAAAGACATACCTCAAAAGTTTCAGTTGTTGGCTTAGCAACTCAAAGTGGATAGACTTCCAATAAGGAAGAACTTATTGAAATGCAAAGTCTTGACAGAATGGGCAAAGCTCTGTGGTTTTTGCACTCCTAGATGTAATTCTTTATTTTTCTATTTTTGTTTTGTGCTCCTCTTTGAGGTGCATTGTCAACTTTTATTGTAACAGTCAAGAACACACTCGTGCTTTTCATTCCTTTCAATAAAACATTTTTACTTGTAAAAACAATATCTTTTCGACTTTATCTTAAAAATAGAATAATTTAGTTAGATTTTTGTTACATTTTGTACGACACATAATAATTGTTTTAAAAAATGTAAGATATTTTAAGTTATAATTTTTTTTAATTATTAATATAAGTTTTCATATAATATGATTTTTTTATTTTCATATCTAGAAAAATAAATAAAATTTGTACATTTTATTATGATACTTAGTTTAGATTTTGAATTTTTAAAAATACAAATAAATATTCAATTTATATCCAATTAAAATGAATTTTGAAAATTATAAAGTTAGTCTAATATCAAAGTCCAAGTATCGAGAAAGAAGAAAGAAGAAGTGTGATTTCAAATCTTACACTATCAAAAACTAACATTTAACCTATTAAAAATTAAAATAAATTGAAATAATTGAATATAAATTAATTTTACATAGATTTTTTCGCGTTTCTAACTTCTATTGATAAAAAAATTCCCAAAAGCTGCGATAGCCCTTAATGTCCATAGTTGATTTGCTTCCACCGCATAAAAGAAAAAGTAAGGAAACTATTTCGTAATTATCTTTTTAAATGTCTTCTCCTTGTATTTAAAATTTTAGTATACATTGCTTCTTCACATTGAGCATTTATTAGTTATTACCACGTTAGCTATATGAAAATGTGATAAAGAAGTTTAATTATAAAATAGAACATGAAATTATAATTTAATAGTTAAAATTTTTAATATTTTATATTTTTTATTATAAAATTTATTATTGTATTTGAAATTTTATGTAAATTACTGTAGCAAATCTATTTTAAAAAATTAGTGTTATATTTAAAAAATCTCAATAAAATTTGTATTTAATTTTTAATATAATATTAATTACTTTCTCACTCTTAGTGTTACTAACTTATAACGTTAACATTATATTAGTAAAAAAATTAATATTACATTAAAAATATTTATGTAATATTTCTTTTAGAACAGATATTTTCTTGAGATACACACATTCGTGTCTTAAAATTAATGAAATATTTTTTGTAAATATTTTTAATAAATCACTTTAATTTTTTACTACAATATTAATATTAAAATGAATTTTGAAAAATCACTAAATTATTTATTTATTTTTATTCATAATATGAGACAGAATTTATTTTGAAATAGAGAAAGTAGTTTTAAATACATAGGTATATTATGCTTGTCTCTATAGATATAATTTTAGAAAATATTATCATTAATTGAGACTTTTGTTTATCTTCCCATTCTGAAATAAGTATCATGGTTGATTATCAACAAAATCTGTGTCTTGAGTTGATTTTATATATCCTACTGGAGGAGATTTTGTAAAAATTTCAATAGCTGAAAGAGCTGATTTATAATATTTCCCATTTATGGGTTGTATATTTGTCATTTGTAAAATTTTTACGTTTGTAAAAATTTTTGTGAGAGAGTAGTGAGAGGTGAGAAAGAAGTAGTATAGTGTATTCCGTAGATATATTTGTTTTTCTGCTTCTGCTTTCTACTGTTTACTCTGCTCTGCTCTCTAATTTTCAGTACTACTTCTTTCTCACCTCTCACTACTCTCTCACAAAAATTTTTGCAAACGTAAAAATTTTACAAATGGCAAATATGCAACCCATAAATGGGAAAGATTATAAGTCAGCTCTTTCAACTGTTGAAATTTTTACAAAATATCCTCCAGTAGGATATATAAAACCAACTCAAGACACAGATTTTGTTCATACAATATTAATAGGACAAAATCACAATAATAGCTTTACTAGAAGAGGTTTCTAGAAAACTATCTACACTCATAACTCAGCAACACAATAACGGAAACATATCTGATGACATAAATGATTTAGTCAATAAAGTTTCTAGATTATCTTTAGGAACAAATACACAAAGTAAAACAGTCTTTAAAAATACTCACAAATTTGTTAAAGTAATTGCAACAACAAATAAAACTGAATCTAGTAATAGGAATCAGACTACACAGGAGAACAATAACTCCAACAAAGACAAATCTACTAGTTAAATATGAATTTTATACCAATTAATAGTTCACAAACACAAGTACAAGAAATTTCTATGGATAGTACATCTAATAGGAATCAAACATCAAAGAGGTTTCCCGGAACTTCTCGAAGATTAAGAGAACACAATACTAGGAGACAAGATCTCATCCAACATCCTGGAATCTTAGATAGATTTCTACACAGAAGAAGATCTACTAATGTTAGAAGATTAGAAGACTTAGTAGATATATAACAAAATGTTGAAATAGGATCTAATTCTAGAATAGATTCTTTAAATCCTAGACAGTTATACAACATAGGTTGGTTATGCTCCGAAAGAACTAGCCTTTATAGGTATAGGAGAATAGAAGATTTTCACCTACCAGACAATACATATGAGATAATATCCTTAATATCTCAACAAACAGCCACACAACTCCTAAACCAACATGGGAGATATGTTCATATGGGATTAATTACTATTGGTGTAAGATCCCTAGCTAGACATATGATTGGTGCTAGAGCCTTAATAGTTCTCCATGACACCAGATTCCAAAACAATGATTCCCAAAGCATTATAGGTATACTAGAAATTGACTTAAATCAACCTATATCTCTGATATACCTTGCCCCAAACTTTACACTTACTCTTCCAGATTTTGTAAACCACATTAGAATAAACACCAGACCATTAGAAGAAGCCATCAGCTCTATTGGTACACAATTTTTACCTACCCAAGCTTTTACTCGAAGAAATGAGGGTCATCTATGGCAAACTCATTTACAAAGGGATGAACGAAATCCCATCACAAACCCAAACTCTGCCATTTTACACAATAGGTCTAGAGGCCTCAGTTTAAGTTTCACTGACTATAGAAACACTACACTAATAGATTTAGAACAAAACAGGAGGGATAGTACATCCGCTATTCCCGACAATGATCATATTGCTATGATAAATATCATAGATAGTGATGATGAAGAAGATGATGACATGACTGAAGAAGAATGGAAGCATCATCAAGCAAACATCGTCATGCTTAGGCAAGGAACAGTAGAAACTAGGTCTGAACAAGATTCACCAGAACCTTGGGACACCTTTCAGGAACCATGGGACAATTTTCCCCCAGAACATAATGAAATTATAACACTTCAGGAAAATGATAAAAATAATGAAATTGATTATATAGTTAATATCTTTTTACAAAATTTAAACATTGAAGAACAAATTGAAGAAAAAGAATTTTTCTATAAACTTCAAGAAAAAATTCAAGACAAAGAAAATGATGAATTATCTACAACCTCTGAAAACACAAAAGTAGGATTAATAAATGAACATAAAGAATCATCTGCCACAAATTATAGGTTAGATCCAGCTGGTACACAAAATTATTCTCAAGGATTCCTTCCCAGAGAAACAGTACAAAATATAGTCTTAAGTGATAACAAATATACTTTTCATGGTAAAAGATTACCGGTAGAACCAAATTTTCAAATTCCAAATTTACTTTGAAACATAGGAGGAATAGATCCTCAACTCCTCCCAACATACATAGAACAATGGACTGCTGCTGTAATCCGCGATTATGGCATACATCATGAGAAAGATGTGCAGTCTTCTCAAGAAATGATCGCAAAAGGAGAAACTTATCTCGGCGATATTGCTAGATCCGGTTGGGAATCTTTTAAGAAAAATTTCCCTAGTGATCTGAATACTTTGGTCATAGAACCTGGTCCAAATATTTACAATTTTTGTTCTCTTGTTAAAAAATTGTTTACTTCACAATCTGCCAATGATGGTAATACAATTAGACAACAAATTTATCTAGGACATTTAGAAAGATTGTCTATAGAATACTTTGGTAAAATAAAAGAATACTGTCAAGACTACCTATTATATGCGTCTATAGCTGGTTGCTTTCATGACGTAAATATAGGAGATAAAATGTTCCTGAAATTACCAGGAAAATTAGGCCAAAAAATTAGAGAAAATTGGAAAAATGATGAGGTTACTCCCATGTTGAATAATCTCTCTATAAGAATACAACACATTATGAAAATAATGGAAGACACATGTTCCCACATAGCTATACAAAAACAGCTAAAGCATTCTGATGCTGAGATATCTAAACAAATATACACACCTCAACAATATTCCCAAAATAAGTTTAAAAATAGGAAAAATATATCTCGACATAAACCTAGAAATACAAATACACAAAAATACTTAGGACCAAGAAATCCTAGGAAAACTTATACAATAAGGGCTTCTAATGCTAGAAAACCAACTCTAAATCCCAACAGACATGTTAGAAAATTTAGAGATAATAAAACTTACAAACAAATATTAAAATGTTTTGCTTGTAATCAGCCAGGACATTTTTCAAGGGATTGTCCAAACATTTCAGATCTTTATACAAAAGAGGCAAATTTAATAAAATCTTGTCATATGAATCTTCTCCATATAGATGAAGATGTCTTTACAGATTCAGAAATTTTATCGGACATTAGTATAACAGAATATACAGATGAACCAAACCCAGATAAAATACACAAAAATTATGATTTAATAATGAATTTACAAATAATGAATATAGTTATTTATATTCTAACAATGACATTGACTTCCCAATGGGGGAAAAATACAACGAAATGGGTCATATATTAGATGATTTAGGATATTGTCTAATGAATATTTTAGAAACAAAACTTTGTTCACATAAACTACAATTTTATTCAGGGACAGAATCAATCCCGTGTACATACTGCGAAAGATATTTTCACATATAAAAAAGGGCTCATTGTCCCCTCTGCTATAAAAATTTTTGTATTAATTGTGTAGAAAAACATTTGAATATACAAACACAAGATATACCCCCTTTCAAAAAGAAAGAAAATATAAATAAATCAAGTCATAAAGATTTAACTGACACTAGAGTCTCAGTATTAGAAACTCGCATAAACTATCTAGAAGAAAAAGTAATTCTTTTAGAAAAACTAATAAAAGGAAAAACTAAAATAGATATCCCAGAATCCAGTAACACACACGAACAAAATAACATGATGGGAACAATGGAATGTATCCTATTAGTTTGCAATAAACAGCAGCTAATAACTTTAAAAGTATTAGTTAAAATAACCTTTCCAAAGATAAATAATAAATTAGCTACAAAAAAAACATTACAAGCTTTGATAGACACAGGTTGTTCAGAAACAGTTATATGTAAAACTGTAACCCCAAATCAAAACATAGTTAAGAGTAAACACATTCAGAAAACTAGAACAATGTCCGGAGAAATTATGATAAATGACGAAGAAGTTAACAATGTCATTCTTCAATTTAGTACAAATTGTGAAATTTTTTGTTATAAAACTTTTATAAAAACAATGAGGGTAGAAAACTTAGTTCCCTCTAAACAAAGTATGATAATTGGCCTAGATTTTATCTTAGGACAAAACAGATCAATTACAATACATAAAGATTATGTACTGATATCTGATAAAACACAAATGACACCAATAATTAGTGGTGATTCATTAGAAAAAGAAATTCTATTGAAAAACTGTAAATGTGAAAATCCAACAATTTCTGATACATGTAAATGTAATACAGAATTTTTACACATAATGGATGAAACAAAAGAAAACTATTTGATAGATAACATACTAGGTAATACAGCTGAAGCCTTTTCTTTAATAAAAATTTCAAAGTCTATAAAATTTAAAAATATCCAACAAATCCTAGATCGACTAAATAAAGCAAATATAATAGGTGAAGACCCAACAAAATTTTGGGATAGAGATCCCATAACTTGTAAATTAGATATAATTAATCCAGATTTAATTATAAAAACAAAAGATATTCAATTTAATAACTGGGAACAGGAAGAATGTCAACACCATATACAAAATTCATTAAAATTAAAAGTAATAACACCTAGTGTTAGCCCACACAGAAGCCCCACTTTCATAGTTAACAAATCCTCAGAACAAAAAAAGGGTAAATCTAGGATGGTTTACAATTACAAAAGATTAAATGATAATACAGTAGAGGATGGATATACAATTCCATCTAAGGATGTATTAATTAATCGAATACATGACGCCAAATGGTTTTCAAAATTCGATCTAAAAAGTGGATTTCATCAAGTAAAAATGGATCCAGATTCTATAAAATGGACGGCTTTTTCCTGTTCAGAAGGATTATTTGAATGGAATGTTATGTCATTCGGTCTAAAAAATATTCCGGCTGTCTTCCAAAGAAAAATGGATAATATTTTTAAAAACGATAAATCTTTCACATGTGTTTACATTGATGATATACTAGTTTTTTCTAAAACAAAAGATGAACATTTTCTTCATCTAAAACAAGTTTTATACAAATTAGAACATTACGGTCTAATAGTTTCTAAATCAAAAATGGAAATTTGTAAAAATTTCATTGAATTTTTAGGAACAGAAATTGGGAATGGAACTATAAAACTCCAATCACACATTTCTAAAAAAATACAAGAATTTCCTGATAAAATGGAAGATATAAAAACACTTAGATCCTTTTTAGGACTATTAAATTATGTAAGAAATTTCATTCCTAATTTAGGAAAGTATACATCTTCTTTGTATAACAAAACTGCTTTAAAAGGGGAAACAAAATTTAACTCCGAATATATAAAATTAGTTCAAAAATTAAAACAAATGGTAATAAATTTACCAACTCTACAATTACCATTAGATTCAGATTATTTAGTAATTGAATGTGATGGTTGTGAACTAGGATGGGGAGCAATCCTCAAACGAAAGAAAAACAAGCATTTATAAAAAACAGAAGAACAAATTTGCAGATATGCTTCTGGAAAATAGACAACAAAACCAAAAATTTATAAAACAAGCACTGATTATGAAGTCAATGCTATAATACACGCAATGGACGCTTTCAAATTATTTCTAATAAATAAAAAAGAAATAACCATTAGAACAGACTGTGAAGCTATAGTCTCCTATGGTAAAAATCAACTTAATAATGATAAAAAACCTCATAAAAGATGGTTATTACTAAAGGATTATATAAATTTTGCCGGAAAAAATATTCATTTTGAACACATAAAAGGATCTGACAATACTTTTGCTGATATATTATCCATGTATATCAAGTAAGCTCCGGAGACTCTACAAAGATCAGTTTTGATCACATATACAAATCCTTATGGAAAATACAAAGAAGGGCCTTATTGGCCCGAAACAAGTAAGATCTCCCTTTCGGGTTGATCAATACACAAAATATGGCAAACAAGAATTGCCTATACTTACAAATATCTACCAGTACCCTGAAAGAGACACCACAAATATCAAGCTTAATGTCTTGATAGACAATATTTGGAACATTCCAAAATACACATCAGAGAATGAATCTCAAGTCACAAAAGTAAAACAAAGCATCATTTGCGCCTTATACAACTTTTGTAGACAAAACAATCAAGGAGTTGTTTTAACATCTCCAGCCTCTCCTTCACGAAAAGGTTTTACACATTTTGCCCTAATAGATGGGCCTAACAAAGGGGTTTACACCTCATTCAGAGATCTCTCTGAAGCCAAACAAGACCAATTTTGTCTACCTACAAAGGTTTTTACTCTAAGGAAGAAGCTCCAATGGCAGTAAGACTTCAAACAATTGACAAAGAAAAAATCAAAACTGCCCTACAAATGGAACCCATAATCCAAACACAAACATATGCTGGTGCCACTAGTATCCCACCCAGCCTTAACCCAAATATTCTTTTATCCAAATTTAATCTCCTTCAAGAATTCCTTTTTGAAGTACTGTAAATTTAATGGCTTATTTGTTAAAATACAAACTTATTTTAATCACAAAACTGTTTGTGTCATCTGTTCTGATTACTGTAAATCAGTAACCAAAGACTGTACATGTCAAATAAAATATTTAGTCAGAAAAGCCCACATAGACTTAGAAAATTTTGAACAACACTTACACAGAGATTTTCTCATTACTCCTATGTCATTCCTTGAAGTAGGATGTTTACACTCTATAATAATTCGTCCCACAGATAGGTTTCATTCCTTATCTTCCCCAATTAATTCAGTCATTAACGAAGTTCAGGTTGAACACATGCAAAAGGTAGCTTTACAAATCACCACCTCCCCTAGAAGTATTACTCTTCAAGACAGTGTCCCTACCCATGTTGTTAAATTATATACAGAAATAAATTCCGAATTTCATTCCTTTCAAACAACAGAGCATGATGACTTAAAAGGTCTCTCTCTTAATAAAAATAAGACCTACCAATACAATCTTTGGAAGGCACACACAGAAGGATCAAACTGGAATTTTTCCAAACATGATTCAGACACTTTAATACTTCTAAAAGAAACAATTGACACCAAGCTCTATTGGAAAAAGAGCATGGGATCAAAATTTCATCCTTTTCCTGCTGAAGCCAATCTTACTCTGGTTCGGCATTTTGAAAGAGAAAGAATTTTCAAAGAAATATACGAAGAAGTTGGCTGCAATGGTCAACAAACACCAGGAGCATCCTCTATCCCTTCCGAAGGAGGAGACGATCAATCTCTTCCTGAACAAATGGATGAAGAGTTCCAAGATTTTACCGCATCCATCACGCGGTTAAAATAAA
This sequence comes from Psophocarpus tetragonolobus, assembly GCA_037954015.1. Taxonomy (NCBI): domain Eukaryota; kingdom Viridiplantae; phylum Streptophyta; class Magnoliopsida; order Fabales; family Fabaceae; genus Psophocarpus; species Psophocarpus tetragonolobus. Next base: position 49,420,066 of record CM075693.1, on the reverse strand, counting down.
GTTTTTACCTGTGACACAGTAAATTTACCTTATGGTAATTGACTGAAGGGTAAAAACCGACACAGCAGTTTACCGGTCATCAGGTGACCTATACAGCCGGTTCCCGGTCATACACTTTGTATATAAATAGACCATAAGTCTCTTATGCGGAGCAGGTCTTCAGACACACTCTCCTTCTCTCTCTAAACTCTCTCCCTTCTCTCTAAACTCTCCTCTTGTACACACTCTTTCTCTGCAATAAAATACAAAGTTTTTCTTCACCCCTCCCCTTTTCTCCCCTCTGTGAGTATATTATTTTTCTTTTATGTTTATGTAATTTAAATATGGAGTAGTCGTTTCTCTAAGGTATCTTCGGATGCCTAAAACGATAAATATTTAAAGATGCGATAATCATTTAAAGGCTTATCATATGTTTGTATATTCATATTCCCATTCTTTCTCATCTTCTTCTAAAAACCTGAGTTTTTGCCCTTGATTAAAAAAACCTGGGATTTGTAAGTCTTGTCGAGTTGAAAACTGGTATTGTGCGGATTACGGCCGTATAAATCCAGCTTAAACTCATAAGGTGTGCCCTTGATAACTGGTATTGTGCGGATTAGCGCCGTATAAATCCAGCTCATATGTATTTTCTCTTTTTTATATTTTTTTTCTTATATATTAGTTTTACAAAACTAGTCATAATATTAAGATTATATTGAAAAATTAAGGTAATATTATTATAAATATTAGAGAAAATTTAATTAATATTATGTTGAATTTCAAAATATCAGAAATTAAATTTTTATGATAACTTTATTAAATGAAATACATTTTTTTATTATATCGCATGAGGTTTGATTTATTAGTACAATTGTGCTCCAGCCTCCAAGTTCAACTTCAATCATTAGCTTAAACAAATGTGACAATGAAAATTCACTAAAAATAAAAAATGTGATAGCGAAGAGACCGAATGCTATGAGTTGGAGTGAACCCTCACCATCGTACTAGTGCAAAACTGAACAAATCTACTTAGTTTGCTGTTTCTCTCCAAAACCAAAGAAACTATGTGTTTCTTCAAATGTTTCCGTTTCTGCTTCATTTTCCATGTCTTGGCTGCAACACCCATCTTCTCATTAACGAATTCCCCAACCCTACTCTCCACCAACTTTCTGCACAGTGCCAGGGTGCCTGAATTTTTTGATTGGATGGTCAAAATCAGAAGGAAGATTCACGAGAACCCAGAATTGCGTTATGAGGAGTTTGAGACCAGTAAAGTGATCAGAGAGGAATTGGATAAAATGGGTATCCCATATAAACACCCAGTTGCAGTAACTGGTGTTATTGGATTCATTGGGACAGGAACCTCACCTTTTGTTGCATTACGAGCTGATATGGATGCACTTCCCATCCAGGTTTCATGAATTCTGTTATTATTTATTTGCTTATATGCTTGAACTAGGATTTTGACTTCTTTTTTTTATGATAGTTTTGACTTTTGTGGGTTGGTTCTATTTCGTTTGGGGGTAAGGGTAAGAGAACAAAAGAGTTATGCAATGTTTCCCTTTCCCATAAATTGACACCCTTTTTTTTTTTTAGAATCCATTGATTTGATGGTGTATCTTAACATTAGGAAATGGTGGAGTGGGAGCACAAGAGTAAGGTACCTGGAAAGATGCATGCGTGTGGTCATGATGCTCATGTGACTATGCTTCTTGGGGCAGCAAAGATTCTCAAACAGCACGAAAAAGAGATACCGGTTTTACTGCGTTTCTTTCTTTAGAATCTTATGTTCTGCTTTATTTTATTTTTCTCTCACTGTTGCTACTAGTCACTTCTCGCTACTGTCCAACTTGCCGTCTATGCAAGAAATCAAAAGAAAAATCATGCTTGACTCCAGCTACTGTAACACAATCTAGAATGAGAAAGGAAAACTAAGTAAAAAAAGTTGGCTAGGACACTGATTCACATTTGTCTGCTACTTAGGCTTGATATGTTGGATCTGATGTCATCATCCTTCGATGGATCCCTGATAAAATCATTATTTTGTTGTCTTAAAATCTAAATAGGGAACGATTGTTCTTGTTTTCCAACCAGCGGAGGAGGGAGGTGGAGGCGCCAAGAAAATTTTAGATGGTGGAGCCTTAGAAAATGTTAGCGCTATCTTTGGATTACATGTGATGCCTGACATTCCAGTAGGTGAAGTGAGCTCTAAGTCTGGTCCAATATTGGCAGGAAGTGGGGCTTTTGAAGCAATAATAAGGGGAAAGGGAGGTCATGCAGCTATTCCCCAACATTCTATAGACCCCATATTGGCGGCTTCCAATGTCATTATTACCTTACAGCACCTTGTTTCTCGTGAGGCCGATCCTCTGGATCCCCAGGTATATTTTGCTTAATTTAGATGTTCTCAATCTGTCACTATGCTAATTGCTAAGCAGCCATCCTGTCTTCTGTATGTTTTACTTAAGTTACACATGCTTGCAACCTATTCAGGGAAAACTTTGGCCTGCATTACACTGCCTTTTCTGCTACAAATTAATGTTGAATCTGTTAGAACTTTTAAATAGTGGACATATTTTGAAATTACTCTAGATTCAATGATCATTATTAATTATATACTAATTAAGTAAGAACATTATTATATTTTATATATACAACTAACTGAATGATTATCTTGGCTGGAAAATTTAACTTGGATGAGTAATATATGGAGTTGAAAAAATGAAATCCACTGAACTGTTTGGTCCAGTATCTGCTATGGCCGTTTATAGTTCAATTCAATTCTGTTTTTCTTTTCAAACTGAACTATACTACAAAATCATTCATAAAAATCGAGCTGAACTAAAAATTTGAAACATTGAACTACACTACATTAAACTATTAAATTTCAGTTAATTCATTTAATAATTAATAGCTAATTTGAACTATTAATTATATATATAGAGAGATAAAGGAGAGATCCATTTATTTCAAGAGTAAATTTAAAAAAGTTACTCTTCATCCTTACCATTATTGAAATCTAATGTTTTAATGAGTAACTAATCTTAATCATTACCTCTTAATCATTAGATCTTTTCACCAATATAAATTTTCTTATTGTTTTCTTTATAAATATAAAGAAGAGACAGTCCACTACTTCCTTTTTTTTTTTTCGTCACCTGAAATTCAAGGAGCAAATGATGAAATAACATATTGTATTTTATAAAATGTCTAACTTATCTTTTCTTTTTAATAATAATGGTTTATACCACTTACATTTATTTGTTATTTCTTTTGAACCTTTTAATCATAGAATGGACGAGTTTTTTGTTTTCTGTGTCTATTTGGTGGTCTCCTTCTTTGAAGTTAAAGTATAGGAAGATACTAGACATGACTCAAAGTATAGGAAGATACTAGACATGGCTCAAAGGGATGTGGATATTCCCACATAGGTGTGAGAGGAAAAATCATCAAGGTTCGCACAAAAGTGTGGAAATTAGTGTGAAGGATGAAAAATTATTAATTAAAGTTATTACTATTACAAAATTATCTAGATATTTATGACTTCCTTTTATGAACAAGGATAATTTTTTAAGAGTCAATTTTTTTCCAATTTCTTTCTTTTTCATGCCTTTTTTGAGTGCAAAGTTAAACATGGAGGACCCACTAAATTAATGATACTTTTTCATCCTCTCATTTTTTTGTATATGCAGCTTTTCACTTTTCACTTTTCACTTTCCTTGCAATCAAACAAGGGGTTAATTTTATTGGAATGCATCATGTTTCTCTTTTCACTTAATTGTTTTCTACTTAATTAATTCATGCACTATAATCATATCATATAATCTTTATAAGAGAAAGAAAAGATATTTATTATATAGTAACTAAATATTTTTGATAAAGAAAATGATTAATGTACAAGACAACTTGAGAAAAAACTTTAAAATTGTATTGGGTAGATAATATGTGTTTGTGATATTTTTTGTGATTTGTGATAATAGCTGATTATTTAAACAGATTAAAGGCTTCATTCTTGAAGAACTTTACTTTGTAATGGTGACAATCCTCTTTGTTTGTCTTACATTAAAGTATGTCCCCACAGGTTGTCACAGTTGCTAAATTTCAAGGAGGGGGTGCATTCAATGTTATTCCAGATTACGTCACAATTGGTGGCACCTTCCGAGCTTTTTCAAGAGAAAGACTGAAGCAACTTAAACAGCGCATTAAGCAGGTTTGTTGAATACTTCCTCTGGACTTATATGTAAGTCAAAATACCTAATTTCACACATATTAAGGAAATTAGTTAACTTCATTTAATTTTATTAATTTGATAAAAAAACTAAAATATACTTTCTAAACTACTCTTAATAATTCTCTCTTATAAGTCTGGAGAATCTGCATTGGAGACAATGCATTTAATTAATCAGTTAGTCTTGATAGTAGATATTAATATCATATTAACTCCATCTCTCCCTATTCTGCATTTGCTTGACATGACCTTATCTCTTCTTATCTTTGTGAAAGGTGAAAGGACAAAATAAATTCTTCTGAGCATTACTTATTTAAGAGTTAATTTTTCTTGAAAACTCATTTCTTGAAAATTTGAAAAGTTGGCATTTTTGAAAAACTTAATTAAGGATATTTTTGAAAAATTAGCATTAAATAAAGTTTATTTAATTAGAATTTGCTTATATTTAAGGAGTTTAATTGGTATAGTAAAATATTTTTACTGACATTTCAATCATGACTTTTCATTTATTTGACTTTTAAAGTAGTAATGAGTAAAGTCAAAAAATTTACCATGAATAAAGAGTTGTGATTGAATGTCAGTGTAAAAATCTTTATACTAACAGTGTATACCAATTAAACTTATATTTAAGTCAAAAAATTTTATGTCTTATTTTTTTGTTTATATATATGAGTCCTGAGGAAGTACAAAAATATCTTCATCTTACAATGCATAAACCGAAATCTGAAATTGATGATCCCTTCTATAATATTAATATACAATATCACCTCACACTAATTTGTTGTTTTTCTTTCTTGTGGTTGTTACACCTAATATAGCTTGATTTTTTATTATAGATGTTGTGTCACATTAGAATACCTAATTAGTTTGCTATTGCGTAAAACAACTTATTTTAGTTATTATAGGATCAAATATATTGTATATTTATACCTTAAAAAAGTATAAGCTTGTATAAGCTCGTAAGGGACACTTCAAAACAGCTCAAATGACATATTTACATCATATTGTGTATCTTAATCATTGTCATACAAAAAGCTTGTCAACACAATGAGAGTAGAGGCTTAGATTACACAAATTGGGGAGTCAAAATTCATGTAAAGATGTTTGACAAGCTTATGTGATGCGTAAAATAAGATTGCTCTAGGGTAAACATATCTTACGAAGTAATTATAATAGATGTAAGTTTGAATATTGTATCCAAATGATTAATTTAATTTAAAGAGTAAAAGAATAATTTATAATTGATCGATAAATTTAAAGATGTTTGTTCCATTGTTCGAACAAGGAGTAGGATGTGAATAGACACTGGAAAACAAAATCGGAGTTCAAGCTAGGGTTGTTATTTCCCTTGCAATGTTTTAACCTTATTTATGGAACACTTCAATTCTTATTATTCATTGGTCACCAATGACCTATGAAAATTGTTGTGTTTGCTCATTACACAAAGGATTGATTAAGTTTATTAATGGATTGAAATTTATGGTTCAGTCATTAACATTTCACATATTATTGATCATAAATATACTACTAAGAAATCAGAGTAGCTAATTCTGCTGTTAACAAATAAGAATATAGAATAATTCAATCATTATATAATTTTGAAGTTCATTTCGTAGTAAAAAGAAGATTACAAATCATCTTAAAGAATACACAGTACATAAAATAGAAAGGAAACTACATGTGCAATGCACTTTGTCTCTCTTCTTGTCCACTAGTCCTCCTCCACCGGTTTTCACTTTTGTTTCCCATCTATTTGTCGTATAGAGCAAAAAACAAAGGGAAAAGTTCCTGTTTAGCAGATCATGCTTACATGTACTTCTTCTGGTTTTGGTTGACTTTGTTGATTTAGCATGGTTGTGTTTATCCAAAATTTCAGCTTCATCTTTTAAGTCCATTTTTATCATTTTTCTTCCAATTTCTGAGGCACTGTGTACGAGGAAAACATATATCAAACAATGAGTTCCGCTGATAAATATACATTTTTTCTTTACTTACATGCATCAAAACACAACAACATATATATTTCAAAAATCAGTTTATCATTATGCATTTGAGGATGAAAGTTAACATGATAATAAGAAAAAGATTGAGGTGTTGGCTTGCTAAATTCCATAATATAGTTGGGTGGAGCTTTGAGCATCTCTCCTGTTTGTATAGTAGTTGTCACTGCATTTGCGATAGGGGCTAAGGCTGATTTTCATTTATGCAGGTTATCATGGGTCAAGCTGCTGTGCAGAGGTGTAATGCAACTGTGAACTTCCTTGATGAAGCGAGACCTTCATATCCTCCAACTGTAAATAATGGTGACTTGCACAAGCTTTTTGTTGATGTAGCTAGGAATTTGCTTGGCATCAATAAAATTAATATTGACAAGACACCAATAATGGCCTCTGAAGACTTTGCATTCTATCAAGAGGTCATACCTGGCTACTTCTTCATGCTTGGAATGAAGAGTGCTTCACCTGAACCGGATCGGTCATTACACTCTCCCTATCTCATAATCGATGAAGATGCACTTCCTTATGGGGCTTCTCTTCATGCATCCTTAGCTGTTACTTATCTTTTAAAATATAAGCAGGAGGTAGTCCACAAAAATCATGATGAATTATAAGCATTAATAATTAAATTTTTATATTAATCTCTTAGCGCTTCCAACTTATTGTGTCACATGTATGTGTGAAGTTGATTTGCCAACTTCATATCCTAATGTCACATGCAATTGTATAATTCATTTTCCCTTTTTTTCTGGAAAAGGAAAATTTTATTCAGTATGGGCAAGACCTGCCTAAGTCACAAGGAATGACAGGGAAGAAACTCTTAATTGCAAGCACGGCACAGGAAAAACAAAAAGTACTATAGATCCTTACCTACACAGACAAATACAAAGTTAGTGATATTTTTTAGCATTACTTTTTTCTAATCCTGGTAAAACATAATTTCGAATGAACAAAGCACTCATAAAATGAAACTAATGAAACTTTATAGAAACCTTTAACTCACAATTAAGATCTTTGCATAGATTGTTGCCAAACTTTTTCTAGATTGAAGAACTCTCATTTAAATGCCAATACATTTCTAGTCAGACAAATTCTTCATAGCATAGCCAACATTCATAGAGACTTTTCCTCTTGCTTTAGAAATTTCCAAATGTTGCCAAAAGTTAAACTGATAATTTGAAGGCAAAACATTTAGATAGTTTGATCATCTATAGTAGCTCATATAGACTAGGTAACCTAACTTACAAGTGAAAAGCAAGTGAGTCCCTGATTTTGGTTCCTTGCAGTAGACAAGACATATATTATCAATTGATAAGATGATGTTTCTATTATGTGCTACTTTCCAAGTAAATGCAAGAACCTTGGATGACATATTTGATTTTCATAACCTATTAAAAAATATGGAGTCCTAACCTAGATGTTCCCCACTTACTAAGCAGTAAGCTTCTTTTACACAATAATGAGCATTCCTTGAACTACTTCCCCATATCCAACCATCTTTTACATCAATCACACATAGGTTTGAATAGACATAAACCTCTTCTAGACAAGTCACATATAGGTTCCAATAACAAAAGTCTTTCCTATGCCAACCACACATAGATTCAAATAGGCATAAGCTTATTTTACACCAGCAACATGTAGGTTCCACACAACTTAAGAAGTATTGGTCCAAAATGTTGTACAATAAGCAGACCTTACAGAACCCCCCCCCCTGAGCTGCCACTATGCAATATGTTCATCCATGTTCATGTCATAGTCATAACAACAATATCTCACAATGGTATTAGATTTCATTCCCAAATACAACTGGAATGTTTCTTTGTCAAACACCTTTGACTCATACCATCAATCGCGCTATCTTAAATCATGTTCATGTTCATCAATACATCACACACATTTATAAATCATACACCTTTATAAGTCACACATATCATCTTAACATCATGTTCACATCACATGTATTTTAAAATTAAATAAAACACTTCATCTTATACTTATTTGTATAACATAAATTCACCACACTACAAGACACTCTTAATACATTCATCCATTAAAGCATTTTTAACATATATTATGATTAATAAAAAAATTCATCATTAATACTCATAATCTAAGTCACCATGGTACTATCCTAGATCAAGACAACAATACATTTAAATTCCACAAGTAACATAAGATCCTAAAACATAGTTAATTATTCTCATTTTAGTATCTCTCACTCTAAACATTATTTTGATGATCCCATCGTTGAAAATAAAAATTAATATCTTCAGAACCTACTGTTAAAAAATAAACAAAAATCCAACGATTAACAAATTTTGTAGATGCTCCAGATGAAATCTGTCACTGGTGTAAGATCCTAAAATACAGTTCTTACTTTAACTCTATTAATTGTTGAAGGTATTCCATGCAATCTAACAACCTCTCTAAAGAAAAGTCTTAAGATGTTGCTCGCATCATCCATCTTGTGGCATGATATGAAATGAGTCATCTTACTAAAACAATCAACAACCACAAAGATTGAGTCTACACTTCATTGGGTTCTTGGGAGACAAACAACAAAGTTCATGCTAATATCCACCAAAGGTGTAGAAAAAGCAGGTAAAGGTGTGTATACTCCATGAGACTTCATTTTAGACTTAGCTTGTAAGCAAGCTACGCATCTAGAATAATGTTTTTGGACATTCCTTTTCATATGGGGCCAAAAGAATTTCTCTTTCAAAAGCATAAGGATTTTTTGAATTTCAAAATGCCCCATGAGCCCATTTCCATGACTCTCTTCTGTTAGCAATTTTGTCATAGATCCTTGAGATACGCAAAGTTTTCCTTCTTTGAACAAATACCCTCACTAAAAAAGAACCCATCAGGGGCTTTAGCAGAAAAGGCAACAAAGATGGGACCAAAATCCTTATCAAAGGGATACATGATCCTAATGTCATCAAAGCCTAAAATTTAACCACTCAAAGTGACCAAGAGAGTGTGCCTTCTAGACAAGGCATCAACTACCACATTTGTTTTTCCTTTTTTGTACTTGATGACATATGGGAAGGATTCAAGGAATTCAAACCACTTTACATGCCTTTTGTTAAGTTTTCCTTGTTCCTTCAAATACTTAAGTGACTCATGGTCATTGTGAATGACAAACTCCTTGGAAACAAGATAATGTTCTCAAGTCTGAAGACCCTTATAAAAAAGTAGAACTTTTTATCATATGTGAGGTAGTTGACAGGGGCTCTATTAAGTTTTTCACCGAAATATGCTATAAGATTCTCTCCTTGTAACAAAATAACTCCCACACCTACTCCAGATTCATCACATTCTAGCTCAAAGGTTTTTGAAAAGTTAGGAAGAGCTTATCTTCAATAAGGGAAAGACTTTCTCTTGCTTCTCCTCCCAAAGGAATGAAAAATTCTTCTTCACCAAATCATTAAGTGGTGAGACAAGTTTGGAGAAGTTAGACACAGAGCTCCTATAGAAACTAACGAGACCATGAAAGCTCTTGATCTTTGTCACATTTGTTGGGGTGAGTTATTCTTGGATGACTTTGATTTTCTCAGGGTCCACATGGACCCTTTGTGCACTTATAACAAAACCTAAAATACCACACTCTCCACACAAAAGGTGCATTTTTTCAATGTTTACAAAGATGTGGTTGGTCCTAAGAATGCAAAAAATTTACCCTAGATGTCCTATGTGATCATTTAGGCTCTACTATATACTAATATGTCATCAAATTATACTACACAAAACTTTCCAAGGCAATCCCTAAGGACATGATTCATTAAGTGCATGAAGGTACTTGGATCATTTGTGAGCCCAAAGGGCATCACCAGCCACTTATGAAGCCCAAATGATCTTAAAAACAGTTTTCCACTTATCACCCTCTCTAATCCTTATTTGGTGGTAACCACTTCAAAGACCAATCTTTGAAAAAAACGTTGCCCCATGTAATTCTTAGCATGTCATCAACCTTAGGAATTAGGTGCTTCTATTTGGTAGTGATGTTGTTGATTGCTCTACAATCCACACACATCCTCCACTTGCCATCCTTCTTAGGCACCAACAAGATTGACACAACAAAAGGGTTCAAGCTTTTTTGAACCCAATCCTTCTCCAACAAATCTTGAACTTGAGACTTAATTTCTTTAGTCTCTATGGGGTTTGGCCTATATGTTGGCCTATTGGGTAGGCTAGCATCAGGAATAAGGTCTATTTGATGTTCTATCCCCCTCAGAGGAGGTAAAACCTTAGGGATTTCCTTAGGGAATAGGTCATCAAATTCCTTTAGCAGAGTTTGAACCCTTTGTAGAAGAGACTCAACCTCAAGATTTGAGACAATGCAAGATGGTGCTTATTTTTAAAGGAAGAGATATAAAATTTTGACAAGTAGGAAAACATTTTTAATATCTTCTTTTGTTGCAAAATGTCTTTCCTTCCTAACAATCTCCTTGGAAAGAGCATTACCTTCCAACTCAACCTCCTTACCTCTTTCAAGCTTTAGGGGTGAAGCTTGGTTTTTTTTTGGCTTTTTTTTCTCACCCCTCTTATGCTTCATGATAAGCTAATCATCTGCCACTTGTGAAGGAGTAAGAGGATTCAACTCGATTTTCCTATCCTTGTGAGTGAGGATAATCTCATAGAATGACCATGATGCATGACTTTCTTATCAAACTATCATGGTCTTCCTAACAAGATAAGACCATCTTCTATTGGAATAATCTCACATATGATCTCATCTTCATATGTTCCAATGGAAATTGGTACTTTGACATGTTGGTTAACTACTATCTCCCCTTGCTCATTGAGCCACTGAAGCTTATAAGGCTTAGGATGGGGAGTGAGGGTTAAGGCTAGTTTGTTTACCAGCCTTGAGCTACAATAGTTACAATAGGACCCACTTTCCACAATGAAAAAACATATTTTATCTAATACTTTACACCTTGTGTGAAAAATGTTCTCCCTTTGGGATTGGTCCAGCTTAAGAGGTTGGCTTCCAAGAAGCCTTTTAACCATGAGGAGATCCCTTTCACAAGCATAGAGCTCATCCATGTTTTTCTCTGATGCATGACCCTATTCTTCCCCACTCTCACTAAAGGAGGAAGGTGAGTTATCCTTACTACTATAGATATCTTGGTTTCTCATTATCATGGTCTTTCTAATGGAGCATCGGGAGACAATATGGCCTCTCCCAAGACATTTAAAGCACTTGATACTACTAGTCTTCGAAGTAGAGTTAGTAGTATGGGGATTGTCTCTAAAATGCAATGGTTTATGCTCTTTGTATGATGTTTTGGGTTGCTCCTCTCTAGGAAGGTTCTTGGAAGAGCTTCCCTTAACTTGATCCCTCTTTGTAGAGGGTGGATATTTTTTTTTTCTGAACCTTTTCTTTTTAATTAATTCTCCACCTTAATACAAAGTTGGACCAAGTCATCTAGGTTCCTATATGGTAAGAGCTCAACTTTATCTCTAATGTTTATGCTCAAACCACTTAGGAACCTAACAATAGTGGCCCTAGGCTCTTCATTAATACCCGATCTCATTATGATAAACTCTATGTTTTTTCTATACTCCTCAACACTTGAGTTGTATTGCCTTAGCTTTTGAAGCTTGTCTAGGAGTTCTCTCTCATAATCAAAAGGGATATGCCTTCTCATAGCCCCTTTAAATCATTCCAATATTCAACTTCAGGGTTTTTGTTTCGAAGCCTTTCATTAACCAAGGTCGACATCAATGCATTGTATGCCCTTGCAAGCTAAGGGTTTCCAAGGAGACTTTCCTTTCCCCTCTCACTTGATAGCACTTGAATAATTGTTCTACCTTCATTTTCCAATCAAGGTAGACTTCCACATCTTCCTTTCCTAGGAAAGGAAGGAGGTCAACTTTTTTCTCCCTAGGTAGTGTTCTCCCTAGGTAGTGTGTAATGTTCATGATTATAAGTATGATTGACTCTGCTCACTCTAGGTCTACCTCCACAATGGTCACTCTCACTTCCGTTATACATTGTGGAGGTAGACCTATATCCTCTTCTCTTTTTTTCTTCTTTCTCTTTCTTTTTCTTCTCTTTTCTTTCTTTCTTTTTCCTCTCTTCTTTTCTCTTATCTCTCTCTTCTCTCTTTTTCCTTTTTACCTCTTCTCTCTCTTCTTTCTTTTTTTTTCTTTTCTCTTCCATCTCTCTCTTTTCTATTCTTTCCTCTCTCTCCTTTTTTCTTCTCTCCCTTCTCTCTCCGTTATTATGTTGCTCTCTTTCATCCTTCACTCCCTAAACTCATGTACAAACCTATTAAGAGTGGTTACTTTGGGGGAGCCCTTTTAGTTCACACTTTTGTTGCTACTATTGTTTGATTCCATCATAGTGCAAAGGTTGGTTTAAAATCTAAGGTTGGCCGAGACAAACATAAGAACATTCCTCCCTCCTTTTAGTTTTCTAACCTAAAAGACAAGAACCTTTGGAACTCAAGTCTTACTAAGCGTTTTTGGAGCGAAAGTAAAAGGCAAAAATTAAAAAGTGTAGGGACCTAAAACATGCTCCTAAAGGTATGAAGGTGGTGTACTACTTCCTCCTTCACACCTTACAAAAACGAGAATCTAAGCAAGCTATTACACACAAAAAGAAGTGACCCTTAGGGGCATCCAACACTTTCTATTAAGAGGCCGGTTTATACAAGGAATTAAGGTGCAAAAATAAATAACAAAAGGCCTTTAAGTCTTTGCTCCAAGCTCTCTCAAGGTGTCTCACTCAAAGCCTAGCTTCTCTTCTTGCTCAAGTCCCTTTGACTTTGTCAACTCTTCCTAGAATACTACCCTTGTGACAAGCCTTTACTCCAAGTTTCTCTACAAAAGTGGCACCAAACACACCAAAGCAACCAAAGGAGGAGTAAAAAGAATAGAAGCAAAAAAGGAAATAAAATGCACAATTAGGATGGGCATTATCCAATTGGAAAGATTAATGCAGCAAGACTAGAAAGACTAGGAAATAAGACAAACTAGAAGTAATAGGTAAGAAAGAATGTAAGCACACAAGAGAAGTTCCTAGATAAACACTAAAATATAGTAAGGACTAAAAGTAAAATTATTCAAAAATATTTTCAAAAGTCGCACTAAATTTACTAAATATGGTGGAGAGCTACTAAAAGGCTTTCCAAGCAAATAAACCAAAATTAAACATTCTTTTTGCAATTTTGTTTTACTTAGTTATTAGATACATCAACTTAGGCTATGGCTTTTTTTTTATATTCTTTTGATTTATTTTGTTCTTTTCTTCTATTTTCTTTTATACTTCTTTATATATTTTTTTATTTTGATGCACATAATCACTTCTTTTGATTTAGAATTTAATGAGTAATATAATGGTACTATTCGTTGGCCTAACCTAAAGCAAAAGGCTCATAAAATTGAAGTAGATGCAATTAAGGAAAACACTAAAGAAAGAAACTCAAGTGTACTAGTAATGAAAGTGAGTTTAGGGTATGCTTAGGAGTAGTGGTTCCTTTAGTGTTTGAGCTTAGTTTGTTTGCACAAAAGTTGCTTAAGAGGAAACACCCAAACTCCTTTAACCAAGACAAGTTCACTAACCAAAAACTAATCACACAAGAGCTACTAAACCTCAAGAGAACACAATATTCTAGTTAGATGAAATTGAGCTATAAAAATTTTTTGAAGAAATTTTAAGAGAACATGCTTGAACTAGAAAAACATGAGAGACTTCTTATAGGACTTATACAAGAAGAGAATTTCTCTTAGAAGCTCAATTTCAAGAATTTTTCAACACACTTTGATTCAAAGAAGGAACTAAAAAACTGAATCAAAATGTAAAATAACAAAACATAGAATTTAGAAAATGAAAAAAAAAACTACAAGATAAAAAACACATCAAGACATGCTAGTATATTATGTAGACAACACGAAATTACTGAAAGAAAAATAGAATTGAGACGAAGAAAAAGAATAGAATCCGAAAATTAAATAAGACAAGGAAAAGAAGTAGACCTTTAGAAGATTGGCTTTGATACCACTTGATGCAATTCTCTTGTCCCATGATCATCTTCAAGAGGCTTCCAATGGTGAATGTGATTGGTGGAAGGAAGCAAAATGAAGGTGAGGTGGCATCACTCAAGGAGATAAGCCACAAAGAGAATGAAATTTGCCACAAGGAAAGTAACTCTTGATAAAAGTCATAAGAAACTCTCACAATTTGGAGGATACTAAAAGGAGAAACTCTCTAAGAGAAATCTTACGTCATTAAAGTGTAAAATGTTACAATGTGTGGTGGAGGTTATTTATAAGAGAAATCCTAAGCTGTGGGCCTTGGAGTTGGATGTCCAACTCTGGAGGGATTAGGAGGGGGTTAGTTACATTAACTAAGTGTTAATTGAGCTAAAAGCTAATTAATACTTGGTTAATTTAACTAGATCCAAACAAGACCCTCAATGTGTGTCTTAGAAGGGTGTGGAATACACTAGGGGTGTGGTTAACAAAAACTACACGACCAAGACTCCCAAAAAGGCCCATTCTAATAAACATACTCCACATAAAAGACTAGCTACACTTCCTAACTAAATATTCAAGAATAGGCCAAAATACAAGATAAAAAAAGGAACGAAATACACCTCTATAAAGCTAAAGGAAAGGGCGTGAATAAAAAGCAAAAATAAGAAGACTATGGCTTAATGATCTTTACTTCAAGTAGAAGTTGAGGTCTTTCATATTGCTTCCTAGTCATGTTCTCTGCTATCCTCCTTAGCATGAACCTTGTGATGGGACCCCTAGCAGGCAAGATTGCATCACAATAATCATCCAATATTTACATAATCCTTTTACAACATCAAAACATCTCTCAAAATCACATTGTTTACTTATGTAATTTAACATAATTTACATACTAATAAATAAAACCCAAGAACACCTCAAAGAAATAGAAATACATATGAACAAATTCAAATCCAACATCAAATAACTAAAGAATCATATGGAAGTGCACAAAAATCATCAACAATAATTATGATACGAAATCACATGATTACAAAAACAGAACAACAATTACAAGGGGACTTAGAGCTCACCCCTACTACCTACATCCCTTAACATGCATACAACGAGATGAACTCACCCCCTTACCTCGATAGAGAAACAAAGACGAATGAAGAGTTTCCTTTCCTGATTCAACAAATTCTTGTCAAAATAGAGTTTCTTTTGTGTTGTTGTTTTCTTCTAAACCAGACCTCCAAATGCAGATCTAAACGGTAAAAATGGAGAGTCACACATCTAGAACCTACTGTCTAAATTCTAGTCTGATCCAATGGTTAATAAACTCACAGTAATAAAATTACAAAAACTACATAAGATTTGTGCATGCTCTTCCTTTTTTCTCTTCTCTCTCTCTTTTTCTCCTAAGCTGTTTTGCTTTTAAAATTACTAGATGATCATTCAGCAAATGGGAGTAGTTATTGATAAAAAAAATATTAATTTATATACCTCAATTTATGAAAAAGGTTGAATAAGTGAGAAAGATTTTAATTTATAGAAAAGATTTATTCCGTTTACCATTTTATTTTATACTTCTATTAGTTATTAAGAAGCTCATTTAAAGTAGGCGCTTTTCTTATTTTAACCATTAGTCACCCTTAAATATTGCAAGGCAAATTTTATATGAAAAGCAAACACAACTTATATTTTCAAACAATGATTAGTTCACTACTCAAGGCATGTCTTCTGTTTCTAATGTGTTTGACAGAAACACTGGTAGTCAAGTACCACCGCAACCACTCAGCAAAATAAGGCTAACAAAGGGGGCTTAGTGATATGACTAATTCAGACATCTATGTCCCATAGCTCTGGCCATTCGCATCTTCGTTGCAAGATACCAAGTAGCAGAGATGGAAACTGCCATTTGAAAGAACCATAAATTGGATGCCTCAGAACATTATGCAGTGCAGGTGCTACTGCATTTTCTAATAACCAGAAAAATAACTTCTGTTAAATGGCAAGACACGTTCCAAAAATATTAACTACAATATTTATTTAACTAATAAATAATCCAATAATATTTTAAGCTAATATTTGTATAAAAGATGGTTTAGATTCAAAGTCCTACATATCTAAATGCTGGAGGAGCAACTCAAAATTTCTGCAAAGCAGGACGAATAGATGATGATGAATCATGCAACTAAAATGGAGTTAGCCGATAGCTAACTAACACGCTCTAGTCAGCACTTGATCAAAGATGCAGCTTAGAAGCCAAGCAATTTTCAAATCCCTAGAGCTTTGGGAGCTATGTCTAAAAGAGGGCCCAAAGCATTAGGTGCAAATTTTCGTGCAAATAAGAAACAAAGAGAAGATGGCTGATTATTGTAAAGACATGTCTGCTCTTGCAAAATTTTCTTGAAGAATTCCTCTTTGATGTCATCCTTCCCAAAAGTAGCTGGGTGAGCACCACCCCTTGACCAGTCCACATAAGTGAGGCTTCTATTTGCCAAAAGACGAGGAGTATTAATTGTTAACATTGTCTGGAAATAGTGCTCATCAACATAGCATTTGTGTGGTATGCAGAACTCTTTGAGCTTAGGATAGTAAGTACTGTCTTGAACTATCATAACAGCTAGCTCTCGGTTAATTTCAAACCACTGAGACCCCTTACGCCAGTCACTCATGTTGATCTCAGGTGCCATGTTTTCATCATACCGTCCTCTCCCATAAGGACCAGGTTCATCAACTGCACCCATAAAGCTATACCTTGAGTGTGATATGTAACGGTACACAATGCTGAAGTTCTGGAGAGGAATGCAGGACTCTGACAAGAGGATAAACCATTCATTTGAGATATCAAGCAATGCATTAGCCAGAAGTCTTCTTTCAGAATCACACATACTCATCATTCCCCACTCTGCCACCTGTGAAGAAGGGTGATTAGAAATTTCTTAATAGCACAAAATATTCAACCTTAAGCCTATTCTTGGTCTAACAGTCACATTACTGAAATTGAAAAGTATTGTACAATTCAACGAACATATCAAGGAGTGGGAATTGATATTTTGTTTGATTTTAGAAGCATATTCTCCCAATGAATAGGAGGATAATGATGTGGATAAGTGACGGGAGCATAAGGATTAAAAGGCTTTAGTGCAGAACACGAGAGCCGTGACCAATATATAGAAGGAGAATAAGTACCCCTCTTAAACTTTAATTTACTTTATTAACCAAGAAAAACACATTTAATAGACGAGCAGACAATTTATGAAGATCATGGATAAGGTCGTGAACAAAACATGACCCAAAGACTCAAGGAGGACAAGGAATAAAGGATCCTCAGGATACAATATGGAGTGAGGTACCTCATAGTCGAGAGCAACGGATGACATCGGATTAATTAAAGACAGTGTGAGCAATTTCAACAATATGATGAAGTTTTTGCTTAGTCATTTTGTTCAGGGGTGTATTAATTATTTCATTAGTTGAAACAAAGCAATTGAAGTGGGCTAAGAAGTACTCTTTTGCATTACCACTATGCAAGATTCAAAAGGAACAACCAAGTTGTCTTAATTTCTTTATAGTAGCTGTGGAACACATTGAACAGCTATGATATTTCTTTTATTACAAATAAGAAAATCCTAGTACGTCTAACATCTTGAAAACTCATAAATGAAAGTAACAAAGTAGTGAAGTACCTAGGCCCTAAAATAGAGGAGACACAACTAGAACCCTAAACATAAAAATTAATGACATCAAATGATGACTTGGCCAATGGGTTAATAAAGTTTGGAAAAGAGGCACTAACAGGTTTCCAAGATGACATGATTCACATCATTGTAATTTGCAAATGGGATAAATGAGAAACCACTTCTATTTGTAGGCATGAATGGAAGCCCAAAGGCAATGAAGACTTTGAGACTCTGTAAAAATGTGAGTAATTGTGGATGAAGACTAGAGATAGTAAAGTCCAGGTGACTTATATCCTAAACCAATTACGTGTCCCGTACTGACGTACTCAATTCTTGCATAAGAAAAGAGTTGGAAGTAAAGGCTAAGGAGCAATACGTAAGAGTAAAAACCTAAAAAGGAGAAATATAAGGGGCGTTTGTTTCACGGCTTGAGCTATGTTTCCGGAAATAATATTCTTAGGGATACTATTTTCGATAATCTTATTCTTATGAATGACGTTTAGTAGAAATTTATTATTCCTTGGAACATCTATAAATTTATTTTAATTTAAAAATAAAAAACAAGGTAGAATAAAATAGAAATGGGAAATAACTTGCATGATTCTCATGGGAATACAAGATTCCCATCATTTTTCTTGGGAATGTGAACAATAAAAAAACAGGAGTAATACACATTCCCGGGAATGAATCATGCTAGAGTATTTTTTTATAACCTGTACCAATCATGATTGTTACACCTAGGCTTAACCTACTTCTTAACAAGAGAGGACTAAGCACTTAGAGTGGTTGTTAACTACAAGAACCGTTTTTCACAAGAAACAACCACTGGAGAGGAGGACGTCTATTATCCACAGTGAAAGAACCATTTTTCCTCAAGAATCGGTTCTTTATATTAAAATGTAGACCCTTTATGAGATCCCTAAAAATAAGCTAAAAATTCAAAACAAATTCTACCATTGGAGTAAAAATTTATAAGAATTCTTCAATCCTACTTGATACTAAGGAACCAATAAAAATCTAAGAATCAATAGATAAGTTTACTATTGTGGATGCTCTAAGTTAAGGTATTAGTCTTCTATGGAAAACCATGCAAAAAGTAACACTTATCCTAGTTATGACTAAGCACTTGCAATATGTACATTGAAGATGTTAGACTAGGAAAATATCATTAATGTATTATAGAATATCTTGAATTACCTCATAGGGTTAGTTTTTTTATCTTAGAGTAAGTAGATTATCCTTTAGATCCCAGAATATCTCTTAGTATTAGTTTCCGTATTATTTTTAGTAATTATCATTATTTGTTTCCGTATTGGTGTAGAATTAGAATTTAAAGAGTATATGAATTAGTATAAATAAGGGCCAGTTCCTTAGTCTATAATGTATTTTGTATAATTAAAACTCAATAATAAATATTTTTAATATATAAATATATTATAATTAATAGTCATACTAAAAAATATCTTTGAATACATAAATTATCTTTTAGATTTATAATGAACAATTTAAATTGTGATATAAGATTATTTTTCACTATAGAAAATTTAAATAAACTACTGAAAATCAATTTAAAGAGAGATATAAGATGTTATATTGAAAGAGATTAGGCAGTTTAGAAGATAAGTATACAAATTATGATAATATAAGGGAAATTTTCAAATGGTTGAGAGGGAATTGTTTTGGGCTGGTGTGTGAAATGCAAATCCAGTTAAGATAAAAGAAAGAATATTAAAAATGTGTCCGATTGAGACAAGTTTTACTTTCCAAGTTGTGTATTCTAATTTATAATACAAGAGTAGATTCAAGGTTATTATTTTTTTATCTTCTCTTCTTTTTCTCTAAAACATTGTAACTTAGTATCATATTGGTGGATCGTGCATTTACCTGGATCTATATTTTGAATAGCAACATGTTTAGTCTCTATCTCCTATTGCTGCTATTCTCGTGTCTTCAATCCAACAAGTTCATAATTCATAAACCCTAGTTTGTGTCTTCAAACCTTGGCAAGGAAGTCAACCCATTCTGCCTTGTCATTGGTGTCCAAGATGACATTGTAGTTTATCTGAGAGGCCACTAACCAAGCTACTATTTGAGCACAATCATTGGAGACTTAACACACCCATATGCACGATTTTTTATAAGAAACATTTCCTTGCACATGAAGTCTATGCACCTTATCTCCACCATTTTTTGTCATGTTGTCTTGGTTTGGTTAATCAACCCTCTTATTCTCATTAGGACTTCAGTCATTGTAAGCACTAGACCAATATGTAGTTTTTTGGAACTTTCTCCTTTATTGAGGTTTCAGCTGCAGTAAAGCACTAGCCCACTATATAGTTATTTAGTGATAGAAGCACTGCCACCATTTAGTTCAAAGGTTATTGATCATCCTTTCGTTCAAGAGTCACTCCTTCCTGGAGGTCTTTCATGTGCAAGTTTTTCTATTGCAAGTTTGCCAATGTATGGGGAATTTGAGCCATCTTCTACGAGCTTGTTTGTTAATTATTATGTCATTAGCTTTGGCCGACTCATTGGCCATCTTAGATTTCTCTGCAACCTTTTTCAGGTTGTCAACTTGTCGGTCACATTTTTTAAACACTTTGGTTGTTTTTGGCTGTTGTTGTTGTTGTGTTCATGATTGCATCACTTGTTTATCTAATTTTCATTTGAGACTAAAGCTCTTTGTATTGCTTTGTTTTTTCAGTCTACAGCATCATCAACTACAAGTGTTGGCCCACCTTGCACAGTTGCTTCAGTTGACAAGTACCCTCTGATATACGATCTCAAACAAAGGTATATTTTAACAAGCTTAAAGATTTTTAAGCTTAAGCTCGAGGGAGAGCATTGAAATATGAGGAAAATATCTTTAATTCATTATAAAATATCTAAAACTACCTCTTATGACTAGTTTGCTATCTTAGAGTATCATCAACAAATAGGATCCTCTTAAGTATCCTCCTACCTCTGCAACATGTAAAATAGAAAGAGGAGACAAGAGAGAATAGAGAATTGTGGGGTTAAAGTTGGATAGAAAGATGGAGAAGAGAGATAGAGAGGATGGAAAGGACTAGGCTGCACTGCTGCAGGAGAGGATCCAGATGCATATCTTTGATGATCCTAATATCCTTTAGATTAGTTTCTTATCCTAGAATATTTCTTAGGATTAGTTTCTGTGTCTCTTTTTCTTCTTGTTTTTTTTTTACCACAAAGTTTCTGTGTTTCTTCGTAATAATCTTGATTTGTTTCCATATTCAAGTAGAATTTTAGAGTCGATTAATTAGTATAAGTAAAAGTTAGTATCTCAGTCTTTCGATTAAGATCATTGTATAACTATAAAATCATATTCATAATTTGTCTTTTTCTCTTCTCTCCTTTCTCGACTAAAATCTTGTAACTTCAACATTCGTTTGTCAGAAAAAGGCATGGCATAGTAAACGGGCTTTATTGGCCACTTAGATTGAGATTTGTTATTCACTGACCATAAATGACACAGGAATGGGATCTGACCATCATTTAATATGACCATAAACTAGCATCAATCATAAAATTCACAAAGGAATGGGATCTGACCATCATTTAATATGACTGTAAATTAACACCAATCATAAATTCCATAATAAATAAGGGTGGATGGGTTGAAACACCAACAAATAAATGGCATTGCTATGGCCAATGGCTCAAAATATAGAATTTGGATGGAAAAACGTGCCAATGAACAATTGAAAGCATGGAAATCCATATAGATAATTCTACTTTCCTGATGAATACATATAGCACCTAACACCATGAGACATTTAGAGCAAAATTTACATAGAATAAAGCTAGATCATACCTGGCTTGGAATCTGTCTGTTATAAAAAACTGACGATGGTGGAAAATCTGCATTATAAGATGGCAGAGAATGAATATAGATTGAATAAAACTTCCCATGCCCTTTAAAGAACTTCTCCCAAAGTGGTGCCATTGGCAAGGGTCCCTTAGTCAAGAACATGAAGGCAATCTTGGGAGTTCTTTTAAAAGGATAACTCTTGATCCTGGGAACAAAAGAAGCTCGCCAGAAGAGTTCAGTATCATTCATGGTATGCAGCAAACTGGATGGAGGCCAAATCCAACTTTCTATGGTCACCGGCTGCTCAAAGCAAGGTTTAAATGTAGATTGTACCAAAGCCACATTTTGAATACCAAAATGCCTAATCATATACATGCTTAGAAACGAGGCACCCAGACCAATAACCAAAAATACCAAGAAGAACTGCAGAAGTCTCAAAGGGAAGGGCCTAGAGGGAGAAATTCTCAATGCAGCAGGGTCCTTCCCTTCCTCCAACCTGGACTGCATGGTTTTTCCTCAGCTTCTACCAATCACACTTAAGTTCTCAGTACTTGCGTTCCTTCACACATAATCAAATCCCACAAACACCTCATACGCATAAAAAATATCACTTTTTACGGCAGAACCAAATAAAAAACAAACGTGTCATACTATTCTAATTTTTACAACATGGGGCATCCTTCCTTCTTTATAGGGAGAACTAATCACAACCCATATCGAATATCAGATCATAAGACCAAACTAAGAACGAGATCACATGAAATAACGAGAGAAAATCAGCTCCCAACAAAACCAACAATGGTAATACCGTTCAAAAACCAGAAAGTTATGAATTATGAACAAATCAAACGTTTGGTTTCCCGTTTTCGTGGCAAGGGTGGATTAGAGAGTGAGGAATAACAAGAAACAATAAGCAGAGAAACGAGCTATACCATGATGCCATATTGAAAAGCCAGTTATATACGCACTTCAATCAATGGCTAGGGAAACAAAGACGTAAGTGGTGGATCCCTTCACACTTTTCTCCCTCAAACTTGAATTGCGCCAGATTTCAATGGAAGTGGGAGTTATGCAATCTCTACTCTTTCATTCATCAATCATCACTGTGTAGAAATTAGAAAAACGTGGTAAGTGTTGTTTCTAATTTTTTTCACTTTCTGTTTTAGGCTTTGAATGGAGCCTCAGTTGAAACGGATACTCCTAGGAGAGAGAAAAATAAAAATAAACATCTTTAGCTTCAAACCTACTAACCTAGGATGATGTGAATCATAGATTTTTGTCTGTTGCTTTTTTTAGTTTAAGTTGTTGCTGTCGTTTTGGGTTTGAGTTCTGTTCGGCCCACACTATTTCCCTTGTTCTTTAGCTTCAACATTCATATATCAACACTTCTTTACTATTTTTTATTTTTTCTCTTTTTGTATATTATCTATTAATTTACTTTTTTCTTTAAAATATTACTTTGTTTTACCATCGAATATGGATAATATTTTGAGAGTTTATAATTATAATGATTTTTTACCTAACTTAAAAGTATTACCTACTATACTACCAACATAATTTGGTATGAATTAAAACAAACTCTGATATTTTAATTAAAATATTTATTTCACATCTTGTAAATTAAAAAAAATTATTAAAAATTACCAATTAAATTTCTCTAAAAGACTAATTTTCAACAAACTAATAATATAATAACCAAAAATATTACCAATTATATTTATCAATACTCCTCTGTCTTCAATTTCTATGTGACTCTAAACCTAAATGAAATTTGAGGTAGCACAAATTTTTCTCCATCTATATGGTTTTATTATAGATGCACGTGTCCGCGATTTTATTAAGGTCGTTACGTTGTTAGATTTTTTTACATGCACATGTTGGTGTTGCAGAAGATTTCCCATTAACTATATTTTAATTGTAATGTGATTTACTTAATTGCTCGATTTTATTAATTTCCCATTTGAATCCAAGTTCTTTGGGGACGTAGCAGTTCCTAGAGAAAGTAAATTGTTGAAGGGTCAAGTTGGAATAATTCATAGACCACCAAACTTCTCTTTTACTTTCCTTCAACGTTACCATTTTGATGGTGATGATAGCAATGTTCAACTTAAGACTCTTGGTAAAAACGGCCACATGTGCTATGATATCCTGTTGGTTAATTAATGCTTGAAATATGCTCTTTCCAAAAGTTGGCCTAAGTGTCTTTAGAATTTTTCTAAAATGAAATTTGAGTTCACCATCATTTTTCTCCCTAAAAGTTATAAGTGCTGGAAGGAATTTTTAATTTCTCTAAAAAAAATTCAAAGTGTTTTACTATGGATTTCATAAAAATAAAAAAGAAAAAAATTAGGTTATGAAATTAATAATGGCAACAAAGCAAAAATTACTATGCGGTGAAAATATCCACTTATATTCTAATGGCCATCTCCATATAAATTATATACTTTATAATTTATATATTATAAATAAAGATTTTAATTAGTGTAACAACTTTATATTTTATCACAATCTTTTATTTATTATAAGTTTGTTCTTTCTATTGATTAATATTTTAAAAATCATATAAATTAAGAGTTATAATGAATGTCGACGTAGAATTTTTTTTATACTGTTAATACATACTAATTAAACTTATAAATAAATAGATAAATTTATGTATTAAATGGAGTTGTTTTTTTACACACATATTAGATGGAGTTGTTCAAATTTACCCATATTAAAGTTTCTTTTAAATATAAATTAAAATCATTTAATTTAACTTACTCTATATATCATTTTAAAATAAAATTAAGAATTAAGTATTTTTATTAATACTATATTTAATTACTATATATATTATTACAAAACTAGGACATAAGAAAACATATTTTAAGAAATACAAACAATTTTAACACGTTCTTTTGAACATATATTCTAGCTTTGGCTTAATTTTTGAAAATCTCAAATTTTGGTAGATCTTATTTTTCATTTAAAAGTCTTTTTTTTTTTTTGTAATTTTGTAGTATTTAAAGAGTGTTTTTATAAGTGTACTTCCAAAGGCATTACCAACATTGTTACTGATATTCACGACGTCTACAACCTCGCCACTCACGACCATAAGGTTGCCTAAGTCACTGACCTCCCCTAAGAAGTCCAATCAGTGCGGATCAAGCAGTCCGAACTCCTTAAGAAGGTTATTCAAGGAGACTTATTATTGTCACTAACTATTATAAGACAACTTAAAAGAGTAATCAATGCTCCATTAAAGCTACATTAACCATGTCTTAAGTATAAAAGACAAGCAAATGTACGATAGAAGTCTATCTAGAAATCCATACTAAAATACATTAACTAACTTGAGTATTAGAGTATCTCTTGCAATCCTCTGGTGCTGTGTTCTCAAGGAACAACTTGATGGACTTATCGAAAAACTCATCTCCCATTTTCTGGTAAGAACATTTAGCGCCCACCGTGGGGCTGTGTAAAACTTTTCTCAACCACCACTTCATCGCAAAACAATGGCGGCAACAGAGACACCAACCCTCTCTAAGCTCCAGAGACAGAATAAAGAGCTACGAATCATGATCTCACAATTGTGCACCCATAACAACAACCATGAGGGGACAAGCTATATACCCTCTTCCCTCTGCCGCAACCGGAACTGCACGGCTTCCTCACCGTACCATCATCGGAGCACCACTCTTCCATATCGCCACAACATTTGAACCTCCCATCGTCGCTCCATCCCATTTTCATGTTCTTCTACCAGACTAACTCGTCCTTACAATCATGACAATGACTTCGAGTGACATCCTTTTGTTCCAGAGATCATGGAAGTAGACCTGCCCAGCAACTAGAAACCTCTAACTCTTGAGATGTATGAGGAGCTTACTGACCCCAATGCCCACATCAACGACTACATGTCCCAGCTCAACCTGAACTCCACACACAACACTATACGCTGCAGAGTATTCCCAACCTCTTTAAAGGGAGAAGTCCTGGCTTAGTTCATTGAGCTCCCTCCTAACTCGATTTGTAGCTTCTGAGAGCTCATAAAGAAATTCAAGGCCCAGTACACCACTAACCAACCTTATACAATCAATGTTACAGTGTTAACCGGCCTACAACAAGGGGAGAACGAGCCCTTGCATGGATTCGTTGACAGATTCTTAGCCATAACCGTCAAAATCAAACAAACTTCACCCAGAAGTCGCCCTCCATTATATGCTCATAGGGTTCTGACTCGGTCCCTTCATGAACAACTTCTGTAACAGGGCATTTAGTGAAATGAACAAGCTTAAGGCTCGGGTGACAACATATATTCACATGGAAGAACACACCCTTTATATGAAGAAAATGCTACTGCCCCCAAGACAGACCAACAACCCACTCTCCTAGGAACTGGAAATGTTTTAACCACAGCATTAATAAAATACATTTTTTTAGCACTCTCTATGTCTTAACTCTTGAACTTGCAAGATAAATTTTTTTTATAAACCAAACGTGCATCTCTCATTCATGAGCCGAACATGAGTTTGCAAAGGCCAAAAATGTGTCTCTCATTCACGAGTCGAATGAGAGCTCGTAAAGGTCGAACAAGCACCTATTATTCACGGGCCAAATGCGAGCTTGCCAAGGTCAAAGACATGTCTCTCATTCACGAGCCAAACGCAAGCTCACTAAGGCTAAACACACACCTTTCATTCACGAGCCAAACACGAGCTTGCAAAGGCCGAACACACGCCTCTCTTCACCAGCCAAACGTGAGCTCGCCAAAGCCGAATCATGCCTCTCATTCACAAGCTAAACGCAAGCTCACAAAGGTCAAATGCATGTGTCTCATTCACAAACCGAACACGCAAGAATCGAGCACCAGCTCACCTAAACTGAGCATGATCCATTCACTCATAAAATAAAAGCAACGAAGTACAATAGGTTGCAACACACAAAATATGACTACTCAATACACGCCCGAAAAGAAAAAATAAAGCAACAAAGTTCAACTTGCAAATTAAAATAACAGTAAAGTGAAAAATGGTAAATGAAGAAAACAACTTCATTCATTTAAAAGGTCATGAAAGTACAGAGTCCATGACTACAAAGGGTCTTAAAAGGACAAAAAAATACCGAAGAACAAAGATAAACACAAGGCTATCTACTCGGCCACTGAACCACCAACTCAACTAACCACCCCAACCTCTAAAGTTGACACCAGAACAACAGCTCCAATGTCTCACTATATGATGAGTCTAGGAGCTCAGGGGGCTTATGTACTCCTAGGAACACTACCCGAGGTCGCAACGACTCCTTATGCACTCCAAGGAACACCACCCAAAGTCGCACCGACTCCCAAACTCACATTCCACACTCTGTGACCCCAAGGTCACCTTTCTCTCATGACCATCGCAAAGCACAAGCCGCAACTCAGTTTAAAGCTCCAGCGCCTCAATAAGTCTCAGAGCTTGGAGGGCTTATGTACTCCTAAAGGCATCACCAACGTTGTCATTAATACCCACAACCTCTACAACATCGCTACTCAAGACCACAAGGTCACCCAAGTCACTGACCTCCCTTAAGAAGCCCAACCAGCACAGATCAAGTAGCCTAAACTCCTAAAGAATGTCATTCAAAGAGACTTATTACAACCGTCAACAGTTATAAGAAAACTTAAAGGAGTAATCAATATTTTATTAAAGCACCATTAAAGTCACATTAAAGTAGTAGTCGTAGTGGTAGTGGTAGTGATAGTTTAAGGTTTAGGGTTTAGTTTTCTTTTAATTATTGCACTTCAATTCTATTTCACAAAACACATGGTTATTAAGTATTAACCTAAATATTATACAAATTCCTATAGAGAGTATTTATACATAATTATACTTATTGGGGTATTTGGTATTATTGTCAATTGCTCAACATGCTCCCATATATTCTTTTATCTTTTCTATTTGTAAAAATATCAAATATATTTTTAAAATAAAATAGAAACCTAACAAACAAGAAGGAAAGATAAAATCATTAATTTCCTCTCTTTCTAGTTTATATAATGACAGCATGAGGGATTATGACTTTTATTTGTAATAACCAAAATACAACAAACAAAAAAATCATATTGCAAACCATAAAAGATGTCCATAATTAAATTCTAGACCATTGTAGTTCCCTTGCTTAAGTGTGTGTGTTCCGTTTCTAGATCTTACCACTGCTCTACATGAAACTTGGTAACTTCTTTGTACAAGACAGAGCAAGTCGTTCAGGTATCTACATTTCTTCAAGTGGTTGGTATAAAGATTTTTCTGGACTTGTGAATTTACAATGGTTCTTCAAACCAACTATGTGTTCTTCCTTTAAAGTCCTCAAGTATTATTGTCAATAAATACACAGAGAAAAATGGTTACAGATACAATGTTAGAGTGTCATGGGAGCTATATCATCAAACTAAAATATTTGAAATCAATGGACATGTCATGTCATGAGAAAGACCATGTCACCGGTCACAAATGTTTCCTTTCTTCTTGTATTGATCTAAATATCCTTGCAACTGATTCACTTGCTGATTTTGGATTATGAGGCATAGCTTTGATTACTTGTGAATGTTGTTCAACCTGTGTGTTTATATCTTCTAATTTCCAAAATGTTGGTACCAAAGGAAATAAAGGAAGCACTTCTCCATTGACCTTCTTAGAGGGACTGCTAGCTGTGCTTTTATGCAATTCTTTATCTTTCAATAAATGATAAGTTGAAATGTTTCTTGACATCACTTGACTTGTGGGACTGGACATGTTAGATGAGCTTTGGTATAGTATGGTGGAATTAACTTCTCCACATGAGTGGTGGTTTTCAGGACCATTAGACTGCCCCATTTGTTCAATAGCTGAAGCTGATATAGAAGATGGATGATGCATGAATGATGGTGGTAAGAATTGGGGTAAAGATGAACCAGAAAGAATATCAAACTTATGGTGAGAACTTGGAGCAAGAGCTACATTTGAAGCAGTATCCTTGCTTATAGGATTAAAGCTCACTGCACCACATGTGCCATATATGGGTGTCATGAAGCCTGCATTTGGAGGGCATGGCCCTATTATTGGTTTGTATACTAGACCTTCAGATGGGGACATGACAGGAATTAACCATTGGTTTCCTGGTGGGGGATAGACATAGTTAGTGAATTGTTTGAAATTTGAATCTACAGAGGCTAATGCAAGGTTTCCTAATTGATGGCCATAGTTTGCAAACATATTAGAATGGCCTTTGGTAATATTGTTAACATAAGGAATATGAATCTTCCCAACTGCACTATTTGTTGCATGCTCAATAGTAGTGGATTTCATAGACTTACTGTCAAGTTTAACAATTGAGGATTGTTTTTCGTCAGCAAAGTCAGATAGAGATTTCTCGGTTGTGGATATTTTTTGTGGTGGCTTGTTATGTAAAAGGTTATCTTCAAATAATATATGGGGTGACCTTGCTATTAATATTTGCACCTGTTTTTAAGAAATGATTTAGCTTCTTCTCATATTAAGGCAGTGGTGAAAATTAGGTGCACATATTTGAATATTTGATAGAGAGAAGTGTTTATCAATACACTTTAATATATTCTTTTTTTATACACTTTTTTTATTTATTAAAATTTATTAAAAATTACAAAATTGTGAGAAATTCATTGGATAAGATATGGGATCCACAAAATTTTGTAATTTTTAATAAATTTCAACCTTGTATTCAAAAGATTATATCAATGAGTATGTTTTTAGAATTTCTTTATTAATAGAACAAATAGTAAGCATATTTATTCTAACAATTACCTTTATCAATCTATGCAACTCAAACACTTGCATGGTGAAGATTTTCTGTTGACTGAATATAGCAATGTCAATATTAGGTCCAAGTAAGAATCAAAATTTAAAACAAAAACATTTTAAGAAACAAACGGATGAAAAATGAGCACTTCAGGAAATAGTTCACCAGATTCAATTAAATAAGAATGTATGTTACCAAGATGAATTTTGTCCAAGGTTAAAAAATAAAGGAACGCTAATTAAAAATTGAGGTTTAGAACACTTTTCCTTTCATTCCAATGAAGCAATGTGACTAATATTTGGAAATGCTTTTATTAAAACAATAGTAAAATCCACATGTGATTCTTAAAAGAAATAAAGTTCATAAGCTATAAGAAGCACAATTTCACTAGTCTGTAGAAAATTCGATATCTAACCTAATTGTTACAGT
This sequence comes from Psophocarpus tetragonolobus, assembly GCA_037954015.1. Classification (NCBI taxonomy): domain Eukaryota; kingdom Viridiplantae; phylum Streptophyta; class Magnoliopsida; order Fabales; family Fabaceae; genus Psophocarpus; species Psophocarpus tetragonolobus. The sequence goes on along the minus strand of CM075693.1, from coordinate 49,390,168 downwards.
CCAACTTATTATTAGATCATAATGATTTACAAATTAGTAAGTTGTGATTGTACTCAATATTCTATATTCTATTTCTAGTTCAATGGGTTGATTTACTTTAAAGAATTTTTTATTAGGTCTTTAGTTTTGTCTATATAAGCTATGGTGTTTTAGTCTTTCCTTTTAGGAAAAACTTTTAAGGTTTGTACTATTAGATTACCAAGTTTGAATAGTGTAGTATAAGTGATATCCTTAACCAAAGAAACTTATTGAACGAAAAGATTATTTTTAGAAAACCTTAACTACCCAAAGTGTATGTATTTTTTCTCTTAAACATGATGTCTTCTTTCTCTTTCAAAGGGTCGATTTACTTTAAAGAATTTTTTATTAGGTCTTTAGTTTTGTCTATGTAGACTATGGTGTTTTAGTCTTTTCTTTTAGGAAAAACTTTCAAGTTTTGTACTATTAGATTACCAAGTTTGAATAGTGTAGTATAAGTGATATATTTAACTAAACAAACTCATTGAATGAAAAGGTTATTTTTAGAGAGTCTTAACTACCCAAAGTGTAATGTATTTTTTCTCTTAAACATGATATCTTCTTTCTATTTCCATCTCAGCTACTATTATTGACCAAGTTAAATTCATTTCAAATAACAAAGTTTTCTTAACTTACCATATATCCGAATGTCACGAAAGGCTACATTGTTTAATTTTTCCTAGTTCTCATCAAAATTCCAAACTACCATTTATTCTATAAATTATTTAACATTTGTCTTGCTTTTAACAAACTAGTTCCATCACCACAATTATAAGTCTTTAATTCCCTTAATCTGGACTCTTCATTCACCCAAAAAAACCTTTATTTGGATTTTTTTAAAAGACTTTATTGGGATATTATTATTCCTAACCTTTCACTATTTTTCATCAAAAGTATAATCTAGTCTAAATAAGTTGCTTGTAAACCAAAAAAAATAAATTATTATAACATGTACATCTATAAACTATTATATTATTTTATCATACGAAGGTAAACAAACAATACAACAGATCATGTCAACATAATTCAACTGTAACTTTAAGAAATATAACAAAAAGATAGAAAATCCAAGTCATAAGCACATATTACTAAACAAATAAACTTACTTGGTGATAGTTCTTCTAACTTTCCAAAATTGTTGTTCACCTATTGCTCCTACAACATTGTCAGGGGAAATATCCATAGTCAGTGTCTCCTCCTCTTCATTCCTATCTCCCTTGTCCAGGAAACACCTACTAATTTCTAATTCACTAGCACATTTTTGGACATCACTAGTTGTTGGCTTCTCAATGTGATGGTCCATGGAGTTGACTTTGTCCCCAAAATTTGCATGCTCTTGATGTGTGTGGACATTGCTGTCTTGCAATGTTTTTAGGCTATCTAGTAAAACACTTCTACTTCCTTCCTTCGATAATCTATGTTCTTTATTTGTTGGTTTAGAATTCTTACCTTTCACCAATGAGATTAATGATGCATTTGTCATGTCACTAAAACCATTTAATGAGTGAGGATGCCCTTCCTCTGGCTTTTGACCAATTTGAGTCACTTCTGTATAACCCTCCATTTGGTTTTTCTCGTATTGTGTTAACTTCAGATTTACAACACCAGGCGAATTCACCTTTTTCTTAAATGAATTTAGACTTTTAAATGAACAACTTAAACTGGAATCAATAAGCTTGCCATCGTCTTTATTATTTTGGATGGTGCTAAAACATGAGTTTTTTCCGTATATAGAACCAGAAGTTATAAAAGTGTCTTCATCATCAAGTGCTTTAAGAGAATTCTTACTGTGGATGAAATTGTCTTGCTGAAATGAATTGCATTTACCAATAATGACAATGAGCATGAGTTTAAATTTGTTAATTTGTAATTGGTTCTCAATTAGAACTCACCGTGAATTTGGTTAGGTTACTCTTTATGGAATGGTAGTCTTGACTTTTCTCTGCTAGAGCAGAAGGCGAACTGGAGGTGCAAAAATTGATGCTTTGACTATTATTAATCTGTACAATGTAAAATCAAAATTAATAAAGGCTATAAAAATGAATCGAAAAACTTATTGGTAAATATATGTAATTATGATCACATGTGTGCTTATGGTCGCTTCTTAATACTCCATGCTTTGTTAGAAAAATCCAACTTGATAATTTCTAGTACCATCATGAATTCGCTCAACTTATTATCTCTATTCAAGCTAAATAATTCTAACAAAAGTTTATGCTCCTTAATCTCTATAGCTTTAGAAGGGTATAAAAATAGGAAAAACAAAGTAGTTTTCATTCCAACCATCTATGAAAATAAGACAAAGATAAGAAGGTATTAAAGGCAAAATTTTAAAGAAAATCACTTGACTCACGTGGCTTGATGATGTAGGACCAGTGTAGTTTATGAGCGGGAGTGAAAACAAAGATGTTGATCCTAGTGAAAAATTTTGACAAGGGATGTTAAATTCATTTAGTCCCATCTTATTCCTTGGTGGTGCTTTTGGACCTCCTTTCTCTGCAACTTTAACATGCAACCTTGGAAACATTGGGCTAATCTCCTTTCCTTCTTCATTTTCCCTTCTCATCCTATTCATCCTTCTACACATTATCCACTCGCAACAACTTCATATCTCTGCCAATTTCACAAAACATACTTTTCATCCCTCTTGTACAATTTCCACTCCAACAGGTGTTTTATAGCAGCAAAAACCACTTCAATAGTATCAAAAACTCAAATAATCATAACAACAAAAAACCAGTGGTGTTGGGAAATTTAGCTGGTAAAAAATCCCATCCTATAAAAATAAATAAATCAATCCACAAGGAATTCATTGTCATAGAAAAAAGAGATTAAACATTACAAGAAAACGGTAGCAAGTAAAAAAAAGATATGATATATTTTTCATTAATAAAAAAAAGAAACATATATTGAGTAGGAAAACAAGGGCACTATAAACCACAATCAAGGATGCCACCAATAAAAAAAATAAGTTGGAAGGTAATAAGGAATAGTTGTAGGGAGTCATGCCCTATTGGTGAAATACCCAATGTTTGTAGAGAAAGTGTTCCTACCATGTTTGAGTAAGAAGGAGCAATAACATGTGGCATTGTGAGTGACCCTACCATGTTATTGAATTGATGAGGAATAGGAGGCAAAGATTATAAGAGGGAGACTAACATGGCATAAGGAATGTGGACGATTGGAGACAGAGGCAGTGACCGAGTCTCTCTTTCTTTCCTTTGCTTGCACTTTGTTTTGGCTTTGGCGAAGTGCAAGGCAAGGCCAAAGGGTAAGTGAGTACATGGTTACCACTCGTTGCATTTATCCACCTCTACTCCTACGTGCATGCATGTCTCCCTCTAATTGTATTAGCTTTTGGTTCAACTTCATTAAGAAAACAAATATGTTTTCAATAATTTATCTCTCTCTTTTACTAACATGTGCTTAATTTGGCATAAACCTTAAGATAAACATGCATTTTTAATATGAATATTATTTGGTTAGAGACAAACACGGGAACATTTTTCTACCTAAGTGAAATAAAGACACATGGAGTCTCATACTTTATTTAAAAATTTCTTCAACTTCTTCTATTAAAAAAGTCTTAAAAATAATAAAATTTCTTCCGTTCAAAAAATAAAATAAATTTTCTCACTTATCACAATTGAAAAGTCTAGGTGTTTAACATAGTTGTTTTATTTTATTATTTATAAAGATTGCTGTCTTCTTCATACTAATTAAGATTGACAACTATTACTAAAATGAAACTTTTTACTTATTTGGAGAATAATATTATTGGTATTTATGATATCATATTTAAATTTTGTACCAAAATTTTATTTTATTTTTTAAAAGAAAAAGTTATACTTCTATTTGTTAAGAGATTAAGATGTATGATGCATTGCACACTTCAAATCATTTTAATATGAACGAAACTTTTGTTAAAAAGTAGGGGAAATAAGAGGAAAAATATTATCTTTAGTTTGGTTTAACTAATAAAAAAAGAGGAGCAAACGAGCCACCACCCTCTAATGACTTCATCTCACCATAAAAAAATCAATATTGATTGGTTCCTCGTTGGGAACTAAAATAGTTCTCTCGAAATTGTTCATTGCATCAAACCTTATGTGTTGCCACTGAGGATATCTTACATGCAATTTTGCTGATGCCAAGAAGGAAAGAAGGGATTATGGAAATTAAGCCGACAAAAGGAGATAGATGGTAAACTAATTTCTAATCTAATTTGAGATTTTAAAATCAAATGGTTCATCTTCATTTTGTCGATTTTTTTAACTAATTTGTACTAGTTAATTGAAATTTGAAATTTGGAGAGATAAACTTTTTCATTGAGATTTGCTCTTATTAGGTAGTATTTTTCGCAGCTTTAAATTGCTAGAAATTTCCTATATGTTATTTAAGCAATTTCTAGCCCGACAAAATTAAGTGTTAAAAAATAATTTATCACCATTAGACACTTTAGCACTCAATAGTGCTTCACTAAAGGCAGAATTTTTTTCCAAATAAAAAACATATTTTACGGAAAATAAAAAAAAAACTTTAAAAGACAAAAAAAGTGGTATATTTCAAGAACAAAAATGTTATTTAAGTCATTATATATTATATACTCCTTCTATTTTTTTAGAAAATACTTTAAACATAGATCATACAAACTGATAAAAATAATTATGTTAGTTAATTTTGTTTGTTTAAAAAAATGTTCCTAAAAATTTAATTGATATACACTATTAATTTAAAAGACTTGTATGTTGACATTTAATTATGAATTTTTATTTAAGATTGTAATCGAATGATATATTAATTAAACTTTATTCTTAATGTGTCAAATTTACACTTATTTAATGTTCTTAGAAGTTGATAAATGACACTATATATAAAAGCTTAATTCAGTAAAGAAAATAGTTTAAAAAATGTGAGAGACTAAGAGAGAAAATTTATTAATGACTTCTCAAGTTATGATAACAAACACAAATTTTCGCGATCTTTATCAAGGACAATCTAGATTAAATGAACATTTATTTATTCTTAAACAAAGAGGGGAAAAAACTATTATCCCAATACCAATTTCATATGATATATATTAATATTTAAAAATTAAAATAGAATAATTACGAATAAAAATAGTAGAAAAAATTTATGTAATATCACAAAATGAAATGGTTAATATAATTTACTTAAAAAAATTCTATTAAAAACCTTACGACTTAACTAATGGTTTGTTTGATTAGGAAGAAAAAATTAGAGTAAATGAAAGTAAAGACAAATAACTATAGAAGAAATAAACAATATTAATATTTATGTTTTGAGAAGGAAAAAGATAGAGAAATGAGTGAAAAATAATGCATTTTTAAAATTATTTTTCTTTAAATTTTATGTACCCAAACAACATCCATTAATTGATTTAATTCTAAGTGAGTTGAAATTTTTGGGTTAAAGAAGGGGTGAATGAAATTCGAAGCCCGATGAAGGCTACAAGCTGAAAGGAATATGAGTCCAGGTTTAAGTCTAGGTTCGATTTAATTATATGAACAGTGGAGAGTGAAAAGTTCAATATAAAAAAAAAAAATAGTAACAAAGAAAGATATTAATAATTGGTGAGTTCATAAGAAAAAATCCACTCAAATAAGAAAAGTGTGATACTTTTAGAATTACTTATATCTTACTTGTGTAGAAAAGACTATTGACATTTTGTTCTATTGCATATGGAAGGGCATCTTTACATTATTTTTTCAAGAATAAACTATATTTTCGGTACATAAAATTTTTGAGGTTTTAGTTAAAGATATCTAAAACTTTTTGTTTCCAGTATTTGTATACCTTTGTGTATTTTGATTTTGAAGATTAAGTTATGACGCAACATTATTTATGATGGGTAACATAAACGAGGTTGTCGGCTGTGGCTCCCCGAAGGACTTCATCCCATTCTCCTTGCAACTTCATCTCGTCGAGTCTCCCTTCCACCCACTTCATCTCCCCTACAAAGGGCAAAATACATTTTTATTTGTGGTCCTTAAAAGTTAATAATAATAAATACAATGTCATTAATAAACTAAAGTACCCAAACATTAGACAGAAAAAAAATTGAGATACCATGTTAAAAAAAGTTAATGTAGGAAAAGTTAAAACTGTAAATTTGAGTTCATAAATTAAATTCTATGTGTTAAAAGTTAATCACTTTATAAATTCATAATTTTATATAAAAAGTAACTTCTAAATTAATAATTTAAAATATAAAATTACTATATAAAGTTAAAAATTTTATATACTATGATACTTGATTATATGTCTTTTTCTTTATATGAAAATTTTTATAATATTATATTTTATTGTTAATTTTAAATTATTAAAAATTATATATTTTTTAGAATTTAACAAATAAGGTTAACAAAGAAAAACAATTTTTTTCATAAAATATCAATTAATAAATATATAAGTAATTTTATAGCTACAATAACTTTAATTTATAATTTTTCTTCTTTTTCATACCAATTTCTTTTTCAATTGAATGATTTTAATTTTTATTCTATTTCATTTATATTTTCTTCCTCTTTTTTTTTCTTTCTTTTCATTCATCGCACTTTTTTTTATTTTTCTACGATACAACTGAACATATACTAAGATGGAAATTCTTCATACACCTTATTTTACACCTTCCAAAAAGCTTAATCCAAAGAAAAAAATACACTCCAAACTAGGTTGCAGGAGAAATTTCAAGATTACAAGAGAAAATACTCTAAAGTTTTTCTGCAATGTATATGACGTAATAAACTTTATTTGGGTCTTCCAATCTATGCACAATTACTAAAACTTTATTTGGGTCTTCCAATCTACGCACAATTACTAACAGTTGCGCCACGCCTGTAAAAAAAATAACACATACGCAATAGATTGGGCTTTAAACATACTATTTACACCACTCAAATTTTCTGAGTACATCCATAGAGAAAATGCAATTCTGGAACAAAAATGAATGTCTGAAGTGAGATGTAGAAGAAATTCTAGGATGTACGAGAAAATGTCCTAAAATTTTGCTGCAATGCATGATGTACTGTAGATTTTTGGTAGTTTCTTTTAACACTCCCTATTTCTTATTCACACCCCTCAATATTTATAATTTTCTGCAACACTTCAAAATACTCTCACCTTCTTTTATCCTAAATTTTTTTACAAACCATCATCTGTTTCATGGTTGCAAGTGCACCTTTACCCACCTCTTTGAAAAATTACACTGACTTCTCCATTTCACATTCTCATCCTCTTCAAATTTATTTTTTTTTACTTTTATTTTTAGGAATTTTCTCTATCATATATGTTCAAAGAAAGTAAGAATGTTCTTTCAAAAAGATGGATAAAGATGAATATGAAGTCGTAAAACTAAGTGATACTTTATCAAAACTTAAGATAAAAGAGGATGAGAATATTTTTAAGTTTTGTCAAAAATTATAATAACAAATAAGGAAATGCTAAAATAAATTACTCAAGAATCTATGGGTTTTCCTATCCATGCACAATGGCCAACACTTACGCCACATATTGGACTCTAAACACGCTATTTATACCACTTACAATTTTCTAAGAACATTCTGTATTCCCTTTTATCATTTAAAAACCCATTATACCCTTTATCCTTAATTCACAATTAAACCTATTTCGGAAACATCTTTGCGAAACTATGAAACATGATTTCAGAAATACATTTCGCCACATGTATATGTTATTCAGAACATGCATTACCGGTAGTAATAAAACATACTTTAATATATGTAAAAGGTGTAGGTAAGTTTAGGCCGTAGAGCTTATAAAATTAGAGTTTTTTTTAAAAGTTTTAATAAAAAAAACAATTTAAAAAGAAATTAATTAATGTTTGAATGATATATATATATATATATATATATATATATATATATATATAAAGAGCCTATTAAGAGTTATTATAACTTACAAATGTTGATGCTGTAAACCCATTTAGAAAATGAATGCTTATTGATACGCATTTAAAAGATAAAATTCATTGTCAAAAGCTTTCCTTCATGTGGTATTGCATTTTCAGGTATACTTATCACTAGTTTCATTTTTTAGATAACTAATTTCATTCATTATACACTTTGTTTGCAAGCAAATCTTTTAACAATAGTTTTTCTCCTTTAGGTGTGTTTAAATAAGTGTTTATTTTCTAATCTAGGTGAACAACATCAGGATTGAATTAATTCTATAGTAACTCTTAAGTGAATTGATTAAAGTAATTTTATTACTATTTGAAAAATCTTTGTGGAATAACATATACCTATTCTAAAAATGGATTTTTAGAACTATGATACATAATATCATAATAAGTATATGTTATTTTGAAAATGACATTTTTTTAAGAAAAAAAAGGTTCCAAGGGGTGTACCCTTTTAAAGAAACAAAAATATATAATGGATAATTAAAACATAAAGATGGGATGTGGTTGTACTTACCGGAAATGTAGGGTGTAAAATAAGTAAATAATAAGAACCTTAGGCTTTTCTTCAAGATTGCCGATAGTTATGTTATTTCACTAATCTAATTATAATTACTAAATACCATATAAATATATATAATAGTTATAATAACCATAAATATAATAATCTTTTTTATAATTGGTTATTATTTATTATAATTGAGTATATTATAAATAACTAATTATAATAAATCTATTAGGGTGGTTATAAGTTTTTTATTTTTGTTTTTGAAAATAGAAATGTGTTTGCCAAAAATGGTTATATTTTAGTTTTTTACTTGTTTTTGAAATAGTTTTGACTCGATTTAAAAAATAATAAAATTTAGTTTTTAGATTTTTGTTTCTATTTTTATTTAAGTTCATCACTTGACTTCACTTGCTACCATTGACCATCATATTTGACCGACGGTCACAGGTCATCACCACGGTCACAGGTCGTCACCTACAACCTCTTGTCACCGATCGACACCTCCAACCGCTTGTCACCGATCGATACCTTCGATTGCTGGTCACCGGTCCCCACTTCTGACCGTCAATCACAGGTCGTCACCTCTAATTGTCAGTCACCAATTGTCACCTCTTATCACCCAGTTATTGGCCACCACCTCCGATCGTCGATCACCGACCACCGGTCGCTAACTGTCACATTTGACTGTCGGTCACTTGTTGTCACCTCTAACCACCAATCACTGACTGTCACCTTTGACCAGCGATTATCGGTGGCTTTCACCTCCAACTGACAATCACTGATCACTACATTTGACTGACAATTACTAGTGACCAGAGATGTGTACAATGTCAAAGAGGGTTTTTCAACTCAATACATTATCCATAAGGATATGACTTATGCGATAGTTGTCTGAGTATCGCAACAGTTGTCTGAGTATCTTTTCTTTGATTAATGTATTTTTCACAAGTTGTGATCTCATATTAATTTGAAATACAAACTTTATGAAATCATTCAAACCATATTAATACTTATTCTCAAAATTAATAATATTTTATATTATGTATGAACTTAATTTAACATCAAATTTCAAATTAGTTCTTACTATTAGTTTTAAAATTAATTTTATAAATATGAAAACAAATACACTACTAGTGCTAAAAATAGGCTTAAAAATGTTTATTTATAGTTTCGTTTTTTCCATCAAACGAGTTTCTTGCATATTTATATCTTTTTTCTCTCTTTTCTAATAGATTAATTATTGAAGTTATGACAAAATTTCATACAATTAAAAGAAAATTAGTGTTGTAAAATTTTTTTGCTTTGACTATTATTACCAACATTTTTTATTGAAAACAAGAACTAAATGAATTTAACAATAGCTAAAAATAACTGATTATAAACTAAGCTTAACCATACTTATTTAACAATTATGACCTTTATTATAACTTTATAATCATAAAATTAAGTTAATTGTATTAATCATATTCATAAATCTAGTTATAATTTCATAATCATATTAAAATAAGTAGTTATTATATAACTAATTATGATTATTTTTCGAAACTGAATTTTTTAATCAATCATACTTTTCTCTATAGTTACGAATGACATGGTATAATGCCCAAACATGCATTTTCCAAGAGCTCATTGGAGCACAAAATAGTAAAAGGATAAAAAATAAATTCTTTAAAAAAAGAATTTAGGGTAAAAATATATTTACCCTCATGGTTTTTGTCAAACTTAGTGTTGATTCTTCTAATTTAAAATTAATTGTTGTAATTTTTTCTTTTATTTTTGAAATGCAATAAAATTAGTTCTTGACACTAATTAACTTCATTAGTTTCATAGTTTGTTTGTTGACGTGATTAACGGATGACATGTGGTTGTGTTATTCACATATGTGACTCCTAAGTGGTAAGTATTTTAATAAAAAAAAATTGTCATAGTAAATTTATCAAATATGGTCTTAGTTCTTATATAAATTGATCAAATGTGATTTTGATAGTTTAAAATCAGTTGTTTATGCCCTCTAAATTCTGAAATACAGTGAAAGTATTCCTTATTACTAATTTTGTTTGGGTGGTTGCTTTGACGACAAAATGATATTTTGAATGATATTTATGGCATGTGGCTTGGTTGCCAACATGTTCCGACACCCTTTAACAACTCAAAGTTCAAAGTTAAAACACTTGGAATTCTAATCAAACAACCTCAGCAAACTTTACTAATATTAGAGGTAAAGTCTCTTTCAAATTATTTGAGTCTAAATAAATCACTTTAACTGGCGGCTAAGATAAGTATAATAAACTCATCGAATAAATTTAATTTATTGTTTTTAGTACTGTGAGACTTGACAGAATGTTCAACAATTTTGTTGACTTTATTATCTCTATATTGATACCAACATATTCATATTATTGACTAAAAATATAAAAATAAATAAATAAAACACATTATAGATTCATTAGATTGTTTAAATTGCACACCGAGGTCGTAGGAAATGAGATGCTTTGTCTGTTGTATAAGCTCTGGAATAAACAAAGCAATCCCTAGAATTGATGATGGTGCCTCGTTATGAGAGTAATGACAACTTTAGTGTATATTTTGAAATTATATATATAGCGTGCTAGGCACGTGGTTTATGCATCGTGTAGCAAAGTTTAGTTGGAGAAAAATGATGAACGAAATAATTATAATGGTAAATATGATAAATAATTTCCATGCACAACTAGCTGCCAGTAACCAAAGAAAAGGAAAAAGACATAGATGATTGGGTGGGCCTGTTGTGTGCACGTGGGGGTCAAAATCATGTCATCATCCACCCTTGAGCAAGAAAATTAAGGGATAAAAACTATCCAGAAAGGGTAAGAGAGAAAATGATGGTTTATTCTGAGAAAGTGACAATAGCTAGAGTTCCCATTACAGGTTCTTTTATTTGGTTGTTGTTGACCTAAGACCATTCAATGTGACGAACCTAATGCACATACTGGAAAGAAAAGCACGCAATATCATGTACAAAATAAAAAAGGAAATTCTTTCAATAATGGTTGATATGTAAATTCCATTTCGTCAACAATGGTGGTCGCAATCCTTTTCCAATTTAATCTTTAGCCGACATGCTATTTTATTCATACTTTTTTTATGAGATAGTTCATCTCTAATCGATAAATGCAAAATTATAGGACAAGAAAAAATATCAAATAATTAAAAAAAGAATTTGTGCAAATTATATATTAAAATATGTGTATATTTGTTTAATAAAATAACGAATTTATAACATAACAGATTCTACAAATGATTTACTATAATTGACTTAATTTATTACGAGTTAGTATTACTATAATTTCATTTAAAAAATAATTGACTTAATTTATTACGAGTTAGTATTATTATAATTTCATTTAAATAACTAAGAATATTGAGAACAAGACGAGGACAATTTAACCTCTCTACCCATGACATATCAAACCATTCTTGCTTCTACCTTTGCCCTTAATATCTGCTAGGGTAAAAAAATCTGACTCACCCTCCTCAGAAGCTTCATAGTATTGTTCATTGTTCAAGGATAGTAGTATAAGAATGGATTCTAAACTGGACCATAATGGAGGTCATAGGTTTACACAAACAGGTAAAAAAAAAGTCTATATCCAATTAATGATTCGTAGATTAGGCTCTACTTCGTTCTCTTTTTCCTTTTAATTTTCTTAATTAATTTCATCCTTAGTATAAATAATCATTGAATATGTTTGAGTTAATATTTATAAAATTTATATAAAAAATATCCTTATTATAAAATTTATTCTGTCATAACTTTTTATAATAAATTTATTAACTTTAATAATTAACTTAAAAACAATGTAAAGAACAAATTATGATAAAATAATAATATAGAACTATTTTACATGGTAATACATTAACCTTAGATCGAAAAAATAATTATGAGATTATTTCATTGAGTGCAAGTTTTGTACATATAATTGTGTGAAATAATCATAAGGTTTTTTTTTTATTATTTATAGTAGATTTACTGTCTCAAAAATAATTGTTTGTAGTAAAATATACATAAGATAAAAAACAAAAATTATACCAATGTTCAGCCTAACAAATCTTATAGATTCAAGTAAAAACGAAAATATATCTGAAGATATAAATGATCTAGTTAATAAAATTTCTAGACTATTTTTAGGAATACTAGAACAGTATGTAAAAACACTCATAAAATTGTCAAAGTAATAGCAAAAACAGACATAGCTGAATCCAGTAACAAGAATCAGTATAAAAAGGAGGGCAACACCTTTAACAAAGATAAAACTGTCAGTTAAAATATGAATTTAAAACCAAATAACAGTTCACAAACACAATTACAAGATGTTTCTATGGATAGTACACCCAATAGAAATCAAACAACAGAAAGGTTTCCAAAAACTTCTCGAAGATTAAGTGAACACCAAACTAGAAGACAAGATCTCATACAACACCCAGGAATCTTGGATAGATTTCTAAACAGAAGAAGAACTACTAATGTCAGAAGACTAGAAGACTTAGTAGACATACATCAAAACACAGAAATAGGATCAAATTCAAAGATAGATTCTTTGAACCCTAGACAATTATACAATATAGGATGGTTAAGTTCTGAAAGAACTAGTCTTTATAGATATAGGAGGATAGAAGATTTTCATCTTCCTGATAATACATATGAGATAATTCCTTTAATATCTCAACAAACAGCTACACAGCTCCTGAATCAATATGGGAGATATGTCCACTTGGGATTAATTACTATAGGAATTAGATCCCTGATTAGACATATGATTGGCGCGAGAGCTTTAATAGTTCTCCATGACACTAGATTTCAAAATAATGGTTCTCAAAGTATAATTGGAATCTTAGAGGTTGACTTAAATCATCTCATCTCATTAATATACTTGGCTCCAAACTTTACACTCACTCCTCCAAACTTTGTTAATCATATTAGTCTAGAAGTACAAACCATAGGTTTTGGAACAAATTGGTTAGGAGATAACCTACATTTAGATATTACCTGCATAGGAAGAATAAGTAATTATATTTCTTCCATGTATAGAATTAACACCAGACCATTAGAAGAAGCAATAAGCTCTATTGATACACAATTTTTACCAGCTCGGACATTTACAAGAAGAAATGAGGGTCATGTATGGCAAACTCATTTACAAAGGGATGAACGAAATCCCATCACAAATCTTAATTCTGCTATCATACATAATAGATCTAAAGGCCTTAGTGTGAGCTTCACAGAATACAGAAATACTCCCCTTATGGATTTAGAACAAAACAGAAGGGATAGTACATCCACTATTTCCAATAATGATCATATTTGTATAATGAACATCATAGACAGTGATGATGAAGAAGATGATGACATGACTGAAGAAGAATGAAATCATTATCAAACAAACATAGTCATGCTTAGGCAAGGAACTATAGACAACATTGATAGAGAACCTTGGGATAGGTTTTTAAATAACCCTAACTAGGAACCATGGGATAACTTTCCCCCTGAACATAATGAAGTAATAAGTTTTCAAGAAAATGAAGAAGATGATGAAATTGATGATATTGTCAAAATATTTTTACAAAAATTAAAAATTGAAGAAAAAGAATTTTCCTATCAATTAATAAATAATTTAAAAGATGAAGATGTTTGTTCTACAACATCTGAAAATACAAAAATAGGACTCATAAATGAATATGAAGAATCTATTGCTATAAATTATAGGTTGGATCCTGCTGGTACACAAAATTATAATCAAAGATTCCTTCCCAGAGAAACTGTACAAAATATTGTCCTTAGTGATAATAAATACATATCACATGGTAAAAGATTACCAGTGAAACCAAATTTTCAAATTCCAAATTTACTTCTAAACATAAGAGGTATAGATCCCCAACTCCTTCCAACATATATAGAACAATGGATTGCTGCTGTAATCTGTGATTATGACATGCATAATGAGAAAGATGTACAGTCTTCTCAAGAAATGATCGCAAAAGGAGAAACATATTTCGGCGATATTGCTAGATCTGGATGGGAATCTTTTAAGAAAAATTTCCCTAATGATCTAAACACATTGGTTATCGAACCAGGACCAAACATTTATAATTTCTGTTCCCTAATACAGAGATTGTTTACATCACAATCTGCCAACAATGACAATACTATTAGACAACAAATTTATTTAGGACATCTCGAAAGATTGTCTATTAAATATTTTGGTAAAATAAAAGAATATTGTCAAGATTATCTCTTGTATGCATCTGTAGCTAGTTGCTTTCATGATGTTAATATAGGAGACAAGATGTTTCTAAAACTACCAGGAAAATTGGGACAAAAAATTAGAGAAAGTTGGAAAAATTATGAGGTTACTCTCATGCTGAATAACCTCTCTATACGAATACAACACATTATGGAAATAATAGAAGACACTTGCTCCCATATAGCTATACAAAAACAACTTAAGCATTCTAATACTGGGATATGCAAACAAATATACACACTCCAACAATATGCACAAAATAGATTTAAAAATAGGAAAAATATATCTAGAAATAAACCTAGATACAATAATACACAAAAAATTTTAAGACAAAAAAATCCGAGAAAAACATATACAATAAGGGTTTCTAATGCTAGAAAGCCTACATTAAATCCTAATAGACATGTTAGGAAATTTAGGGATAACAAAACTTACAAACAAACATTAAAATGTTTTGCTTGTAGCCAACCAGGAAATTTTTCAAGAGATTGTCCAAACATTGCCAATTTTTACACAAAAGAAGCGGCTTTAATAAAATCATGTCATATGAATCTTCTTCCCATTGATGAAGAGGTTTCTACTAACTCTGAAATATTATCTGTTATTAGTATAATAGAATACACAAATGAAATAAATTCATAAAACATTTACAAAAATTATGATTTAATAAATGAATTTACAAATAATGAATACAGTCATTTATATCCTAATAATGACAATGACTTTCCAATGGGGGAAGAATATAATGAAATGGGGAAAATATTAGATGATCTAGGATATTGTCTAATGAAAACTATAGATATAAATCTTTGTTCTTACAAAATACAATTTTATTCAGGAACAGAATCAATTCCTTGTACATACTGTGAAAGGTATTTTCACATATCTAAAAGGGCACATTGTCCAATTTGTTACAAAAAATTCTGTATTAAATATGTAGAAAAACATCTAAATATACAGTAACAAGATATACCTTCTTTTGAAAGAAAATAAAATACTAATAAATTGTATAATAAAGATTTAACCGATACTAGAGTTTCAATACTGGAGACTCGCATAAATCATCTAGAAGAAAAGGTTAATTTCTTAGAAAAAACAATAAAAGGAAAAACCAAAATAGATTTTCCAGAGTCTAGTTACTCATCTGAACAAAATAATATGATGGGAACAATAGAATGTATCCCATTAGTTTGTAATAAACAACAACTAATAACTTTAAAAGTATTATTTAAATTAATTTTTCCAAAAATAAATAACAACCCATCTACAGAAAAAACCATACAAACATTATTAGATACAGGATGTTCAGAAACAGTTATATGTAAAACTATAACTTCACATCAAAACATAATAAAAAGTAAACATATCCAAAAAACCAGAACAATGTCTGGAGAAATTATGACAAACGATGAAGAAGTTAACAATGTTACTCTTCAATTTAGTACAATTTGTGACCTTTTTTATCATAAAATTTTTATAAAAACAATGAGAGTAGAAAACTTAGTTCCCCTCAAAACAAATGATGATAATTGGTTTAGATTTTATTCTAGGCCAAAATAGATCAGTTACAATAAATAAAGATTATGTTATGATCAGTTATAAAACACAAATGACACCAATAATTAGTGGTGACTCACTAAAACAAGATACTCCTTCTAATAAGTGTCTGTGTGAAAATTTGAAATCTCTCAATACATGCGATTGTACTAGAGATTTATTACAAATGTTAGATGAAACAGTAGAGGATTATTCATCTTTATCACTCATATTAGACAATACAACTGAGGCTTTTTCATCAATTAAAATCTCAAAAATCTATCAAATTCGAAAATATTCAACAAATTCTTGATAGGTTAAATAAAACAAATATAATAGGAGAAGGTCCTACAAAATTCTGGGGCAGAGATCCCGTAATTTGTAAACTGGAGATTATTAATCCAGATTTAATTATCAAAACAAAAGACATTCAGTTTAATAATTGGGAACAAGAAGAATGTCGAACTCACATACAAAATTTGTTAAAACTAAAAATAATAACACCTAGTGTTAGTCCACACAGAAGTCCGGCTTTTATAGTCAATAAATTTTCTGAACAAAAACGAGGTAAATTTAGGACGGTTTACAACTATAAAAGATTAAACGATAATACAGTAGAAGATGGTTATTCTATTCCATCTAAAGATGTTTTAATAAATCGAATTCAAGATGCCAAATGGTTTTCTAAATTCGACCTAAAAAGTGGATTTCATGAGGTTAAAATGAATCATGAATCAATAAAATGGATAACCTTCTCCTGTTCTGAAGGTTTATTTGAATGGAATGTTATGTCATTCAGTCTTAAAAATGCTCCTGCTGTTTTTCAGCGAAAAATGGATAATATCTTTAAAAATGATAAATCCTTTACATGTGTCTATATTGATGACATACTAGTATTTTCTAAAACAAAAGATGACAATTTTCATCATCTAGTTTTATATAAATTGGAACATTACGGATTAATAGTTTCAAAATAAAAAATGGAAATTAGTAAAAATTTCATTAAATTTCTTGGAACAGAAATTGGTAATAGAACTATAAAAATCCAGCCTCTTTAAAGAAAATACAGGATTTTTCAGATAAAATGGAAGAAATAAAAACACTTAGATCCTTTTTAGGACTTTTAAATTATGCAAGAAGCTTTATTCCTAATCTAGGAAAATATACATCTCCTTTATATAATAAAACTTCATTAAAGGGAGAAAGAAAATTTAATTCTGAAGATATAAAATTAGGTCAGAAGATAAAACAAATGGTAACAAATTTACCAACTTTACAATTACCATTGAATTCAGATTATTTAATAATTGAATGTGACGGATGTGAACTTGGATGGGGAGCAATCCTCAAACGAAAGAAAAATAAATACATGCCAAAGGCAGAAGAATAAATTTGCAGATATACCTCTGGTAAATACACAACAAAACCAAAAATATATAAAACTAGCACAAATTATGAAGTTAATGTTATTATACATGCGATGGATGCATTTAAATTTTTTTTAATAAATAAACAAGAAATAACAATCAGGACCGATTGTGAAGCCATATTTCATATGATAAAAACCAAATTAACAATGATAAGAAACCTCATAAAAGATGGTTACTTTTCAAAGACTATATAAATTTTTTCTGGAAAAAATATACATTTTGAACACATTAAAGGATCTGACAATATATGTGCTGATATACTTTCCAGGTACATCAGGTAAAGACTTGATCCTCTACAAAGACCTGTTAGGTCACTTATACAAACGTCCATATGTTGGAAAATACAAAGAAGGGATCTTATGACCCCAAACAAGTAAAATCCCCTTTTCAAGCGGACCAATACACAAAATTTGGTAAACAAAAGTTGCCAATTCTCACAAATATCTTCCAGTACCCTGGAAGAGACCAAACAAATGTTAAACTAAATGTCTTAATTGACAATATTTGGAACATTCCAAAATATACTACACAAAATGAACACCTAGTTACAAAAGTGAAACAAAGCATCATAAGCGCCTTATACAGTTTTTGTTGCCATGATAATAAAGGAGTAGCATTAACTTCTCCTACCTCTCCTTCTGGGAAAGGTTTTACACATTTTGCCTTAATAACAGGCAAAAACAAATGTGTGTATAATCCTTCAGAGACCTCAATGAGGCTAAACAAGATCAGTTCTAGTCTACATACAAAGGTTTCTACTCAAAAGAAGAAGCTGAAATGGCAGTCCGATTAGAAACAATTGATGAAGAAAAAATCAAAACTGCCTTACAATTTGAGCCATCCGCTCAGAATCAAACATATGCTAATGCTGCTTGCATTATCTTTCAACAAATAAATCCGAATATCCTTTTGGAAAAATTCGAATTGATACAGGCTTTCTGTTTGAAGTCCACTCTGAAAATACAAACTATAATGAGTTATTTGTTAAAACCCAAACTTACTTCAATACCAGAAACTCATGTTTAGAGTCATCTAAGTATTGTAAGAAAGTAGACAAAGAATGCACATGCCAGATAAAATTCATTATTAGAAGGGCTCAAATTGATCTGAGTTCCTCTAAATCACAATTATACAGGGATGTATTAATAACTCTCATGATTCTTTTAGAAGCTGAGTGTCTTCATTCAATTACTATACCGCCCACAGACAGATTTTCTGCTCTGTCCCCCATTCTAAATTCTGTCATTAAATTCATCCAAGCCGAACAAATGTCAAATGTGACCCTACAAATTACCACTTCTCCCAGAAGCCCCACAAATCCTGACAATATAGCTAAACATGTTATAAAACTATATACAGAAACCAATCCAGAGTATCACACTTCATTTGAGCATGATCCCTTAAAAGGATTGTCTCTTAATAAAAACAAACGGTATCAATACAATCTCTGGAAAGCATCCATAGAAGGGTCAAATTGGAATTTTTCAAAAAGAGATTCTGAAAAATTCGTTCTTCTAAAAGAAACACAAAATACTAAATTATACTGGAAGAAAACAATGGGTACAAAATTTCACCCATTTCCAATAGAGTCAAACCTTTCTCTTGTAAAGCATTTTGAAAAAGAAAGGTTGTATAAAGAAATCTATGAAGAGACTGGCTTCTATGGCTAAAATACTCCTGGACAAACCTCTTTTCCTTTCGACTGTGACGACAATGAAGACCAAAGTCTTCCAGAACAAATGGAAGAAGAAATACAAGATTTGTCTACAATAATTCGAGCCAGAAGAACAAATTAAAATTTTACTTGAGACAAAATAATTTTACTCTTTTAACGGAGTAATAGACTAAAGGGTAAAATTACCAATAAAACAGGTTGTCAGTCACAAAGTAACATTTTCAGCAGGTTACCAGTCACAAGGTTACCTTTTGAACTGGTTTCCGGTTACACAAATTTTCTATAATAGGACCATAAGTCTCTTATGCTGAGCAGGTCCGGAACACTTCTCTCTCTAGGTCCCAAATACACTCCTCCTTCTCTCTACACTCTCTCTCTCTCTAAACCTCCTCTTTCATATGTAAAAATTTCTCTTCATCAATAAAATCAGAAGTTTTCTGCAACCCCTCCCCTCCTTTCCTCCCCTTTGTAAGTATTTCTTTTAAATTTTCTACGCATATTGTTTTAAGTATGGAGTAGTTTTGTTCTAAGGTATCTTCGGATGCCTTAAGTAATAAATATTTAAAGATGCGATGATCATTTAAAGATTTATCATATGTTAATTAAATTTACTTTCCATCAAGTTTATAAGCAGATGTTTAATCGGCTCTGCCAGATTCAGTAGCTAATAAACTTCTTTCTTTCAAGATTATACGAAGATGTCTAACCGGCTCTACCAGATTCAGTATCGTATAATTTTGGTTCTTATGTTTTTTTGTATATGATTATCTTTTGTATATGGTTTTCTCCCCTTCTTTCTCATTTTCTCTCTCTCTCAATGTTCAGCCTGAGTTAATGTGTCTGTAAGACTCTAATATTTTTTAATGATTTTTTTATAAATTTTATTTGTAATATATTAATTAATATTTATAATAAAGTTTGTTAGAATTTATTACTAACATCTCTTGAAAGTTGGAAACTCTTAAAATAAATTATCATTAATTTTATGTTTAGGATTAGGAAAACAACTTGGATATATAAACGAACTATATAACGACGTCACACGTATGCTCCAAGTCAATATATGATTAATATTTACGTACATCTGAATGAACGTTCCGATTGAGTTATAAGGCTTCAAACCATTTGCTGGTTCACGATTGAGTTTATCACTTTATCTTTTATATATATATACTCCATCAATTAATGCTTTTACATTGAATTTCAGCCATTCAATTATTGAACTTGAACTTTTTTCAGCTGAAATGCTAAAGCCATAAATTTTTACATCAAAGAAAAGTTTAATCTATTTGTCTTATGTAACCACCTCTCTTATGTTTATTTATATTTTGGATTGTTTTTACAAATCGACACTTAATTGTTTTTAAATTTTTTAATAAATAAAATATTAATCGTTAATTTCTTTTTTATAATAGAATAATAGAATTTGAACTCACAACATCTCTTTTCTAAATTTTTTATACTAAATCAATTTTGTTTTTTAAATTATTAATAATTACTTTTAATAAACAAATTGAAACATGTGAACGTTACTTTTTTTTTTCCCTGTAAAGCACATTTTCCAGAAACGTTCAAAATCAAACAAAATGTATTAAATTGAAAAATATATTAAAAAATTTAAAATCGATCAAACCGGGAATGAATATAATCAATCAATCACCCAAAGACTGAATTTCTTTTATTTTAGTTTAGTTTGATTTTCGATTTTTATTATTAAAATTGACCTACATCGTCAATATCTTAATTATATTGATTTGTAACTTTTTATTTTCACAAAACGTTTTACCAGGAATAAATGTGATTTCCTTTCTGTACAAAACTCATTACTCTTTAAAAAGTTGGTAAAAAGTCACAAATTCACGTTGCAAAATTGTTTTATTTGTATATAAGTCTTTTATAGTGTCTTTTATATTGTCAAGTTTTCTCCAAAAGGGCAAACGTGATATATATCATATCATAAGTCTTTTAGTTTGATCTGTATTCTAATGTTAGTTTTTTATCTCACGAGTGATGATCATATTATATCTTAATTAACATATTACTAAATGAGTTGATGAAAAGCAACTATAAACAAATTGAGGTTATGATAATATGTTTATTAGTAATGGGTCTGTATCCATAATTGTGACATGTGAGGAAATGGACAAGTAAATTTAATAGAATAGATAAAAGGAGGAATGGAATATTGTAGGTACTTGGAAATCTTGATATGATATAATTAATTTAAAAGTTTAATTAGTATGTAAAGTGAGTTTATGACTTTTAATTTATAATAAAATTATTAATTTTATCAATTAATATTTTAAAAGTTATATATTAATTTATATTATCATTAGTGTTTGGTATCAGAGCGTGGTTTCTTTCCGAGGACAGTTCTTATATCAAAATTTGTAAATGTTAATTTAAATCGAAAATAGAAATCTGTCAAGAGTGAATAGTGTTTGCTAGGATACTCATGGTAGTTGAAGGGCAGTGATGACCAGTGGAGAGCCGGTGTAAGTCCCTAGTTTCCTACCTAGATGAGTTGAGAAACACGTGCATATTGCGCCAACAAGTACATATGTTTATTTTTTATTAACTTTGTAATTAAGTTTAAAAAAAAAAAAGAGTTATTTTTCGATAAGTCTTATGATTTTCTATATTCTTTAATATTTATTGTTTTATAGTGTATTCCGTGGATACCTTACTTTTATTATCTACATTTCTGCTTCTGCTTTGCTTCTGCCCTCTTCTGTGCTTCTGTTTTTTTTTAAGTAATTTTACTGCTCTGTTTACTTTTTTCTCATAAATTAAAAATAAACAAATATAAAATTTTACAAAATGACAAATATACAACCCATAAAAGGGAAAGACTATCAATCAGCTCTCTCAGCTATCGAAATTTTTACAAAATCTCCTCCCGTAGGATACATAAAACCAACTCATGACACAGATTTTGTTCATACAATATTAATAGGACAAAACAACACAATAATAGCTTTACTAGAAGAAGTTTCTAGAAAACTATCTACTCTCATTACTCAGCAACACAAAAATGTAAACATGACTGATGACATAAATGATTTAGTTAATAAAGTTTCTAAGTTATCTTTAGGAACAACTACACAAACTAAAATAATATGTAAAAATACTCACAAATTTGTTAAAGTTATTGCAACACCAAAAAAAGCTGAATCTAGTAATAGGAATCAGACTACACAGGAGAACAATAACTCCAACAAAGATAAAACTATTAGTTAAATATGAATTTTACACCAAATAATAATTCACAAATACAAGTACAAGAAATTTCTATGGATAGTTCATCTAATAGGAATCAAACATCAGAGAGGTTTCCCGGAACTTCTCGAAGATTAAGAGAACACAATACTAGGAGACAAGATCTCATCCAACATCCTGGAATCTTAGATAGATTTCTACACGGAAGAAGATCTACTAATGTTAGAAGATTAGAAGACTTAGTAGACATACAAAAAAATGTTGAAATAGGATCTAATTCTAGAATAGATTCTTTAAATCCCAGACAGTTATACAACATAGGTTGGTTAAGCTCTGAAAGAACTAGCCTCTACAGGTATAGGAGAATAGAAGATTTTCACCTACCTGACAATACTTACGAGATAATACCATTAATATCTCAACAAACAGCCACACAACTCCTAAACCAACATGGGAGATATGTTCATATGGGATTAATTACTATTGGTCTAAGATCCCTAGCTAGACATATGATTGGTGCTAGAGCCTTAATAGTTCTCCATGACACCAGATTCCAAAACAATGATTCCCAAAGCATTATAGGTATACTAGAAGTTGACCTAAATCAACCTATATCTCTGATATACCTTGCCCCTAACTTTACACTTACTCTTCCAGACTTCGTAAACCACATCAGTCTAGAAGTACAAACCATAGGATTTGGAACAAATTGGATAGGAGATAACCTACATTTAGACATCACCTTCATAGGAAGAATAAGCAATTATATCTCCTCTATGTATAGAATAAATACTAGACCATTAGAAGAAGCCATTAGTTCTATTTGTATACAATTTTTGTCAGCACAAGCTTTCACTCGAAGAAATGAGGGTCATCTATGGCAAACCCATTTACAAAGGGATGAACGAAATCCCATTACAAATCCAAACTCTGCTATTTTACACAATAGGTCTAGAGGCCTTAGTTTAAGCTTCACCGATTACACAAACACTTCTATAATAGATCTAGAACAAGATCGAAGGGATAGTACATCTGCTATTCCCGACAATGATCATATTGCTATGATGAATATCATAGATAGTGATGATGAAGAAGATGATGACATGACTGAAGAAGAATGGAACCATCATCAAGCAAACATAGCCATGCTTAGACAAGGATCTTTAGAAACAATTTCTAGACAAGATTCTTTACAACAAAGCATTCTTAGTGAGTCAAACTGGGAACCCTGGGATAATTTTCCCCTAGAACACAATGAGGCTATAACACCTCAAGAAAATGATATAGATGATATAGTTAATATCTTTTTACAAAGTTTAAAACTTGAAGAACAAACTAAAGAAAAAGAATATTTTCACAAACTTCAAGAAAAATTTAAAGACAAAGAAGATGATGAATCATCTACTATCTCTGAAAACACTAAAGTAGGATTAATTAATGAATATGAAGAATCCACTGCTACAAATTATAGGTTAGATCCTGCGGGTACTCAGAATTATAGTCCAGGATTTTTACCTAGAGAAACAGTTCAAAATATTGTTCTTAGTGATAATAAATATATCTCACATGGTAAAAGATTACCAGTAGAACCACATTTTCAAATTCCAAATTTACTTCTTAACTTAGGAGGAATAGATCCACAACTCCTTCCTACATACATCGAACAATGGATTGCTGCTGTAATCCGTGATTATGGCATACATCATGAAAAAGATGTGCAGTCTTCCCAAGAAATGATCGCAAAAGGAGAAACTTATCTCGGCGATATTGCTAGATCTGGTTGGTAATCTTTTAAGAAAAACTTCCCTAATGATCTAAATACTTTGGTCATAGAACCCGGTCCAAATATTTACAATTTTTGTTCCCTTGTTCAGAGATTGTTCACTTCACAATCCGCCAATGATGGTAATACAATTAGACAACAAATTTATTTAGGACATTTAGAAAGATTGTTCATCGAATACTTTGGAAAAATAAAAGAATACTGTCAAGATTATTTGTTATACGCGTCTATAGCTGGATGCTTCCATGACATAAATATAGGAGACAAAATGTTCCTTAAACTGCCAGGCAAGTTAGGACAAAAAATTAGAGAAAATTGGAAAAATGATGAGGTTACTCCCATGTTGAATAATCTCTCAATACATATACAACACATTATGAAAATAATAGAAGATACATGTACACATATAGCTATACAAAAACAACTTAAACATTCAGACGCAGGAATCTGCAAACAGATATATACACCTCAACAATATTCACAAAATAAGTATAAAAATAAACGAAATAATTCTAGAAGTAAACCTAGAAATATTAATACACAAAAATACTTAGGACCAAGTAATCCTAGAAAGACTTATACAATAAGAGCATCTAATGCTAGAAAACCTACACTAAATCCTAGTAGACATGTTAGGAAATACAGAGATAATAAAACTTACAAACAAATATTAAAATGTTTTGCTTGTAATCAACCAGGACATTTTTCAAGAGATTGTCCAAACATTTCAAATCTTTACACTAAAGAAGCAAACTTAATAAAATCATGTCACATGAATTTGCTTCCAATAGATGAAGACGTATCAACAGATTTAGAAATTTTATCTGTAATCAGCATAACAGAATACACTGATGAACCAAATTCTAACAAAATACACAAAAATTATGATTTAATAAATGAATTTACAAATAATGAATATAACCATTTATATTCTAATACTGATGAGAATAATTTCCCCATGGGAGAAGAATACAATGAAATGGGTTAATTATTAGATGATTTAGGATATTGTCTAATGAATACCTTAGAAATAAAAACTTGTTTTCACAAAATCCAATATTATTCAGGGACAAATTCAATCCCGTGCACATATTGTGAACATTATTTTCATATATCAAAAAGGGCTCATTGTCCACTTTGTTACAAAAACTTTTGTATTAAATGTATAGAAAAACATTTAAACATACTAGAACAAGATATACCCCCTTTTGAAACAACAGAAAATACAAATAAATCTAGTAATAAAGATTTAACTGATACAAGAGTTTCTGTATTAGAGACTCGCATAAATTACCTAGAAGAAAAAGTTATTCTTTTAGAAAAATTAATAAAAGGAAAAACTAAAATAGATATACCTAAGACTAGTCAGCTTTCTATACAAAATAATATGATGGGAACAACAGAATGTATCCCATTAGTTTGTAATAAACAACAATTAATAACTTTAAAAGTGTTAGTAAAAATAACTTTTCCAAAAATAAATAATAAACCTTCTACAGAAAAAATTATACAAGTCTTACTAGATACAAATTGTTCAGAAACAGTCATCTGTAAAACTGTAACTCCACAACAAAACATAGTTAAAAGCAAACACATACAAAAGACTAGAACTATGTCTGGTGAAATCATGATAAATGATGAAGAAATTAATAATGTTACTCTTCAATTTAGTACAAACTGTGAAATTTTTGGTTACAAGACTTTCATCAAAACAATGAGGGTAGAAAACCTAGTTCCCTCTAAACAAAATATGATAATTGGTTTAGATTTTATCTTAAGACAAAATCGATCAATTACTATAAATAAAGATTATGTCTTAATAAGTGATAAAACACAAATGACACCTATAGTCAGTGGCGATTCAGTAAAACAACAAACTATTACTGATAACTGTAGCTGTAAAAATTCAAATACATGCAAATGTTCAACAGAATATCTATACACATTAGAGGAAACAAATGAAAATTATTTTTTAAATAGTATCTTAGATGATACAGCTGAAGTATTCTCTTCTATAAAAATTTCAAAATCAATAAAATTTGAAAGTATTCAACAAATCCTTGATAGGTTAAACAAAACAAATATAATAGGAGAAAATCCAACAAAATTTTGGGATAGAGATCCCGTAACATGTAAATTGGAAATAATCAATCCCGATTTAATTATAAAAACAAAAGATATTCAATTTAACAATTGGCAATAAGAAGAATGTCAAACACACATACAAAATCTTTTAAAATTAAAAGTAATAACACCCAGTGTCAGTCCTCATAGAAGTCCGGCATTTATAGTTAATAAATCTTCGGAAAAAAAACGTGGTAAATCTAGAATGGTCTATAATTATAAAAGATTAAATGATAACACTGTTGAAGATGGATACACAATTCCTTCTAAAGATATTTTAATAAACCGAATTCAAGATACTAAATGGTTTTCTAAATTTGACCTAAAAAGTGGATTTCATCAAGTAAAAATGGATCCTGATTCTATAAAATGGACAGCCTTTTCATGTTCTGAAGGTTTATTTGAATGGAATGTTATGCCATTCGGTTTAAAAAATGCCGGCTGTCTTTCAACGCAAAATGGACAACATTTTTAAAGATGTAAAATCTTTCACTTGTGTTTATATGGATGACATTCTAGTCTTTTCCAAAACAAAAAATGAACATTTTCTTCATTTGAAACAAGTTTTATACAAATTAGAATATTATGGTTTGATAATTTCTAAATCAAAAATGGAAATTTGCAAAAATTTCATCGAATTCTTAGGAACAGAAATAGGTAATGGAACTATAAAACTCTAACCTCATATTTCTAAAAAAATACAAGAATTTCCTGATAAAATGGAAGATATTAAGACACTTAGATCTTTCTTAGGATTATTAAATTATGCTA
Source organism: Psophocarpus tetragonolobus (assembly GCA_037954015.1). NCBI lineage: Eukaryota > Viridiplantae > Streptophyta > Magnoliopsida > Fabales > Fabaceae > Psophocarpus > Psophocarpus tetragonolobus. The sequence goes on along the minus strand of CM075693.1, from coordinate 49,362,881 downwards.
GGAACTTTATTCCTAATCTAGGAAAATACACATCTCTTTTATATAATAAAACCTCTATAAAAGGAGAAAGAAAATTTAATTCTGAAGATATAAAATTAGTTCAGAAATTAAAACAAATGGTAATAAATTTACCCACTCTTCAGTTACCATTAGATTCAGATTATTTAATAATTGAATGTGATGGATTAGAACTAGGATGGGGAGCAATCCTCAAACGAAAGAAAAATAAGCATTTATAAAAAACCGAAGAACAAATTTGCAGATATGCTTCAGGAAAATACACAACAAAACCAAAAATTTATAAAACAAGCACTGATTATGAAGTCAATGCTATAATACATGCAATAAATGCTTTCAAATTATTCTTAATAAATAAAAAATAAATAACCATTAGAACAGACTGTGAAGCTATAGTCTCCTATGGTAAAAATCAACTTAATAATGACCAAAAACCTCATAAAAGATGGTTATTATTAAAAGATTATATAAATTTTTCTGAAAAAAAATATTCATTTCGAACACATAAAAGGATCTGATAATATTTTTGCTGATATTTTATCCAGGTTCATCAAGTAACTTCTACAAAGATCTTCTGATCATCTACAAATATAAACTGTGAGGTTTCATACAAAGGTTATTCTAATTTTACTTACAAAGACCTTTGGGTCAAATACATAAACATCCGTATCAATGGAACTTACAAAGAAAGGACCTAGTGGCCCAAAACTAGTCAGATCACCCTTTCGGGTTGATCAATGCACAAAATATGGCAAACAAGAATTGCCTATAATTACAAATATCTACCAGTATCCTGGAAGAGACTCCACAAATATTAAGCTTAATGTCTTGATAGACAATATTTGGAATATTCCAAAATACACACTAGAAAATGAATCACAAGTCACAAAAGTAAAACAAAGCATCATTTGCGCCTTATACAACTTTTGTGGTCAAAACAATCAAGGAGTTGTTTTAACATCTCCAGCCTCTCCTTCTGGAAAAGGTTTTACACACTTTGCCTTAATAGATGGACCTAACAAAGGGATTTACACCTCATTCAGAGATCTCTCTGAAGCCAAACAAGACCAATTTTGGTATACTTACAAAGGCTTCTACTCACAAGAAGAAGCACAAATGACAGTTCGACTTAAAACTATTGATGATGAAAAAATCAAATTTGCCTTACAAATGGAGCCTCGAGCTCAGACACAAACTTATTCTGGAATCACAAGTAATATTCCCCATACACTTAACCCAAACATTCTTTTGAGTAAATTTAATGTTATTCAAGAATTTTTGTTTGAAATACATTCAGAAGTCTTAAAACACAATGGTTTTTTTGTTAAATTACAAACTTATTTCAACCATAAGACTGTTTGTCTAGTATCTTCTGATTATTGTAAAACAGTAACCAAGGACTGCACCTGTCAGTTAAGGTTTCTTGTTCGAAAAGCACAAATAAACTTAGAAGAATTTGAACAACTCCTATACAGGGATCTTCTTATAACACCATAGCTTTATTAGAAGTAGGGTGCCTCCATTCAATAGTAATCCCACCCACATATTCAATTCACTATCTGCTCCTATAAACTCTATGATAAATGATATTCAAGCAGAACACATGCAAAAAGTGGCTTTGCAAATAACCACTTCTCCAAAAAGTATACATTCTCAGGATAGTTTTCCTACACACGTCATTAAATTATACACTGAGTCAAACCCAGAAATTCATTCTTTCTTGTCTATGGAACATGATGATCTGAAAGGACTCTCCTTAAACAAAAATAAAACCTACCAATATAATTTATGGAAAGCTTATACTGAAGGCTCAAATTGGGGATTTTCAAAACATGATTCAGAAACCCTGATTCTTCTAAAAGAAACACCAGACTCCAAGCTGTACTGGAAAAAGAACATGGGATCGAAATTCCATCCTTTCCCATCTGAAGCAAACCCATCTGTGGTCATACATTTTGAAAAAGAAAGGATCTACAAAGAGATCTATGAAGAAGCTGGTTGCTACTGCCAAGACACACCTGGAGACTCTTCTCTCCCGTCCGAAGGAGGAGACGACCAATCTCTCTTTGAACAGATGGAAGAAGAATTCCAAGAATTCACTGCATCTATCACACGACTAAAATAAAAGTTTTTACCTGTGACACAGTAAATTTACTTCTCAAGTAATTGACTGAAGGGTAAAAACTGTCACAAAAGGTTACGGTCATTGGGTGACCTCCACAGCCAGTTACCGGTCATTAGGTAACCTTCACAGCCGGTTTCCGGTCAAACATTTTGTTTATAAATAAGACCCTAAGTCTCTTATGCGGAGCAGGTCTTCAGAAACACCCTCCCTCTCTCTCTCTAAACCCTCTCCCTTCTCTCTAAATTTTTCTCTTGTACACTCTCCTTCTTTGCAATAAAATACGAAGTTCTTCTTCACCCCTCCCCTCTTCTCCCCTCTGTGAGTATATTATTTTCCTTTTATGTTTATGTAATTTAAAATATGGAGTAGTCTATCCGTTAAGGTATCTTCGGATGCCTAAAATGATAAATATTTAAAGATGCGATAATCATTTAAAGGCTTATCATATGTTTGTATATTCACCATCTTTCTCATCTTCTTCTGAAAACCTGGATTTTTGCCCTTGATCTTCGAAAACCTGGGATTTGTAAGCCTGGTCGAGTTGATAACTGGTATTGCGCGGACTACCGCCGTATAAATCCAGGTTAAACTCATAAGGTGTGCCCTTGATAACTCGTATTGCGCGGACTACCGCCGGATAAATCCAGCTAATTGTCTTTCTCTTCTTCTCTTCCTTTTTAGATATTAATTAAACTCTTAATTTAATTATTAAAAGATTAAAGAATAGAAATGAATGAGATGGTATTTTTACTTTGGCCTTGCATCGCACGTGGGTGAGGGCTATCTGATAAAGAGTTGCACCAATGGATGGCATCCACGTATGAATAGGAGCGTGCAATTCACGTGCGAGTTGTTTGAGAGCTGAGCCGAGGAGGAAAGATGGCGTCATGCTAAGCCGACAGCTCACATCCTGCATTTTCGCGGCATGATGTGTGCAGAGCATTCATTTACATTTTGACATTCTTATTAAAGACGGAAATTTGAATTAAGAATTACTTAACACCTATTTCTTTAATTTTTATATTTTATCTCTAATTCTCTTCTCTCTTTTGTATAGTTTTGTTCATTTTCTCTTTCTCCTTATCTTATTTTTTTCTTCTTTCTCCTAATTCTTAGTTAACATTGTCATATAAATATATTTAATATTTTTTTATTTAAATATGAAATTTATTTTCAAATTTTAAATTTCAAATAATACAAAAAAATTAAAATGAATATTGTTTTAAATTTAAAATAAATATTATTTTAAATAATTATAAAATTTAAATTTTAAAATAAATATTGTTTTAAATAACTAAAATAATTTTGAAATTTGAAATAAATATTTTTTTAAATTTAGAATTTGAAATAAATATTATTTTAAGTAACTAAAAAAATGTTGAAATTTGAATTGTAAATATTTTTTAAAATTTGAAATAAATATTGTTTTAAATAACACAAATAATTTGAAATGAAATAAATATTGTTTTAAATTTGAAATAAATATCATTTTAAATAACTAAAAAAATTTAAAATTTGAAATAAATATATTTTAATTATTATTTTAAATTTTAAAATTTGAAATATGAAATAAATATTATTTTAAATTTAAAATAAATATTATTTTAAATAAATAAAAAAAATTAAAATTTAAAATGAATATTATTTTAAATAATTACTAATAAACCATGAATATTAGTATTTTGAAACCATGATGAGATTGTGGAAAACTTATTAATTACCTGCAACAAATTTATTAACACAATCACTAATTTTACTTTATAAATTTTATAATAGGAGAATAAAAAAATTTTATTCTCCGAAAACATTTATCAAAAAGTAAAAAAAAATGTAAATTTTTTACTTTCCAAAAAATTATTATTGTAAATTAAAAAAAAATTGCAAATTTTTTATTCACGATAATGGTTTGTCGAATAGAAAAATAATTAAGGATATATTGATTATTTTTCATCAAGTACGGGCGATTTTAAATTTTAATAGATATAAATTGAAAAACCCATAAATACAGACCACTAGCCCCAAACTCCTGTTCCACCCAAATGCTCCAATATTAACTGTGGATGTTTCCCGATTCCTACGTTTCTTGATTAATTTACAATTCACAAATATCTCATTTTTTGAAAACAAGTAATACAAATTATTTAAAATTAGGGATAAGAATAATTAAATCTGGATAAATACTACGGTACCTCTTCTAAAGTTCATCTTTTAAAGATGTAATCACATCCGATCTCATGGTTCCAAGTAGACCTTGTACATAAGGATGTTAATTGAATAAAAAAATTGAATATCAGTAAAAAATTAAAATTGTTTTAATTTGTTTGATTTATTAAATTTTTAAATCACATAATTTGGTTTGATTTGTAGTTTAAGATTTGAAAATTAATTTAAATCGAATCAAATTGCAATATATATAATTTTGATATATTTTTTCTTTCAAATAATATCTAGAAAATAAATAATGATCAATAGAACTATTATAATTTATACTAGTTAAGAATATGGTAAAATTTTATTTTCTAGATAGTTTTGTGGTGAAGTTAATTTTCAATAAATTACCGATAAATATTTAAATAATTTTTAAAATAAAACAAACTAATTAAGTATTTTTAAAAGTATTAAAAATCATACTAAATAATATTAATAACATATTTTCAAAACCAAAATCAAATTTATTTTGTTTAAATAACTTTTAAATGAATCAGAATTGCACTTAATTTTTTTTATTTGGTTTAAACAACTTTCATCATCAAAAGCAAACCAAACCACACGGTAAACATCCCTACTTATATATTATACCTGTCTCTAAATACCTATATATTTATACTCCTAATCATGATTTGTATTATATTAACATATAAGAATAATATATATAAATCAATATAATTTACATAACATATATGTAAACATTATAAGAAAAACAAGTTAACATAATTATCCAAGACAAATCAAATGTTGACATATTGCCACTTCCACTTGTGCATGCACTTTTGCAAAACATGTTATTATAGCAATCCACGACAGCTTAAAATTCCAAAACAAAAACGTTTATGCTCGTTAATCAGTAAAAATAATTATTGATAATTTAAAAATGTTGTCTTGATTTTTTTAAACACTAATTAAAATATCATCTACAAAAAGGACCAAAGTGCATCACTTTAAAAAGATAATGGACCTAAATGATTTTTTTGTTAAAAGATAATGAAACTAAATTGAAAAAAAATAATATACCAAAACATAAGTTGAATAAAAAATTATTACTCACCTATTAAAACAAATAAAAAAAAATAACTAACATATACAAAGTTAATTAAGTTGAATATAAAACTCATAAAAATAAGTTGAATAAAAATTTAATGGCTACATTTATATAATATACACGGTGTCAGTTTTCATCTAACTTGAAAATGTAAAATTAATTACTCACGTCACTTATCACCACAGATGATACTGTTTAAATTATGTTAGAATTACTTAAATTTAAATACGCACACCCATTTAATGTTTTATGTATAATACATTCTTTTTTTCTTTTAGCTTATTCGATGATTGAAGGACATTTCCTCTATCATTTATATTTTCCCAAAAAGATTTATTGATATTTTTTTTATAGAAAAAGATCTTATTATATCATGACATTTTAAGGAATAAACTATGGATAAATTTCATACCGGATTTCATTCATACTTATTCTTGAAACCAACAAAAAATTGACGTCACAAATAATAGATTTGCAACTATATATTATTGTAATAAAAGGATATAACCTGACTCCAATACCTGTATGTTCTCTGGTGCAATTCTCTGACTCTTACCTAGATGTCTCTCTCTAAAGCCAGTTTTTTTGTAGTTTGACATATATATTCATAAAGATGACTCGATCTGCAGGTGAAGAAAAACATAAGAGATAGTAGGCAAAATGCTATGGGAAGAACATGTAGTGCATGTGAGGAAGCTATATCTTATTATATTTGTTATTATGAGTTAATAATACTTATATAGAACTAGATCACTTGATATTCCCTACCATATCATAACTCCTAATATATCTAAACAAAAACTTAGATTTGATGAAACATTTGAATATCCTATATATACTTTTTCTGTGTGCTTGACTGCTGCCAACTTGTTTTGTTTATGTTCTCTGTGGTTCTATTCACTGTCAGATTGTAAGCCAAAACAAACAATCTTATGAAAATATATATATATTTATAAACTATATCTTTTCAGTATTTTCTTTTTTCTATTAAATTCCCAGGTGTTTTACGTATAATATATTATTTATATTTTAGTTTTACTCCTTCACTGTAATAAATAACTTTTCTTTGCATATCAATGTATAAGGTTGTGGAAAGTAAAATCAGTGCAGGTTATGATTAAAAGCATAATTAACAGAAATTAAGTTTTTATAGAGAGGGTGTTGGTGTTAAGAAAGATGCTTCACTTACACTACAGTTTTTAGTAAGCAATCAAAAAGGGGTCAGAAGTTTCCGTATTTAAAAAGCATAAAAAAACAGATATACGATAAAATATTGAGAATTTAACATTTAAAATACTACCCTGAAGTCTCATCCTCCCTGTCTGCAAAAATAGTTTTGTTTATAGCCAGCCCACCCAGCTGATAAAAAGCGTTATCCTATTGCTCTAAACTGTTAAAAATTAAATATATATTATTATAATGGTCTCTCCTTTTAATTTTTCTCTCTCATATATATATATATATATATATATATATATATAATATAAACAAATTAATGTTGAAGAAATCTGATTTATTATACAGTTTCCTGACGTAATTGTTCAAGTACCGATATTTGTTTTATTATAAAAGCATGTACCTTTTGTTCTTCTTACCGATACAAGGTTCTCCACAACAAACACGCTGCATCAGTACTGGACTTCAATGGCAGATGAAGGTACAACCTTGACCTTATTGTCTCACTTTCTATTCTCTTCTCTTTCCAGTTTGTTAATGTATCCGGACTGTATGTCTTTTATAAGGGACAGAAAAGTTCTCTTTCTTCTTTAACTTGTACTTTCAGAATAGAGCCCACCATAAAATTCAGTTTCTCAATCTTGACCTAACCTTTTGGTTTTTTCCTCTCACTTCCTCCCAGTTATGTCCACATTGAATTTCAAGAAGGCACTTAATACCACAACCAGATTGTGCAAACCCTTGGTATAAAATTTTGGTTCAATCCTCTGTTTCGTTGCTGACATTGAAGACTTTTACACAATTAATTAAGGATTATTTTAGTATTTTGGTTTTGACAGCAGTTGATCTACAAGTGGGAATTGGTAAGGTCTTCAACTCTATTTATTTTTGTACTCAAGATAAGTATTTGGATATGTATATTTCATAGCATATATTGCGATTATTATTGTCTTCAACCTGATAGGTAACAAGGATCACTTTCTCCTACAAGATTCAACTAGTTTTCTCTAGTTTCATTTTCATAATAAATTACAGTCATCTATGGATGGTATGAATTGGGATGCCTCACAACTTGCAGCAAGCACACAAATCGTGTGGAGTGCTATTCAGCAATCACCAGATTTTGAAGGAGGCTACTCCAGGCCCAATGTTCTAAGTCAAATACAAGAGATGCAGAAAGCTCAAACAGGTCATGCATACTCAAAGTCTGAAAGAGTGATTTATCAGTCAGCAGCTGCTACCAACACTTCTTCAGAGATGATGGATGCGATGCCAAAGCAAAACACAGATCTGCCACAGCATGTGTCAGCCATGCCAGTGAAATCAGGAGCTGGAGCCATTTGGGCAGAAGCTTTAACATCCCAATCATACCCGTCTCTATCTGTCAATGGACCTCACAGTATGAACCTGATTAGCAACTATATGCCAGATTTCAACATGGCCCACCAGCAGCAACAACGACAACTTGTCAATGGCTCACAAAAAGGGAAGGGTGCTTGCTCTCTTGGGTCTTTTGATTGTTTGATTTCAGCCACCAACAGCAACACAGATACTTCTGTTGAAGATGATGGGATCTCAATGATTTTATCTGACTGTGGAAACTTGTGGAACTTCAGTTATGGCAGTGCAGCTTCCACTGGTGAATCTGAGAGCAATGCTTCCTATGGTAGAAACAAAGACATGCAGTGTCCAGTGAACGAAGTTGGTGAAACAATTTCTCAAACAGTTGAATCAGAGGCCAATTGTTCTAAGGAGAGTCATGGTCAATCTGAAATGATCAAAGTTGGTGCCACTGCCAGTGATTCCAGCTTCAGTATTGTTAAGAATTCTTCTTCTATTGAAGAAGGTGGTTTCAGACTCATCTCAGATAATCCACCAAAATGCAAGAAGCCCAGATGGGATATGAGTTCCTCCTCAAACAGTATCAATTTCAAGCTACCAAATTCATCCATGTCTCCATCCATCGAGGAACCTGATCCAGAGGCCATTGCACAAATGAAGGAAATGATATATAGAGCTGCAGCTTTTAGGCCTGTGAACTTTGGCTTGGAAGTGGCTGAAAAGCCTAAGAGGAAGAATGTGAGGATATCAACTGATCCACAAACTGTGGCTGCAAGGCACAGAAGGGAGAGAATAAGTGAGAGGATTAGGGTTTTGCAGAAGCTTGTGCCTGGGGGAAGCAAGATGGACACAGCATCAATGCTTGATGAGGCTGCAAACTACCTCAAGTTTCTCAGGTCACAGGTCAAGGAACTGGAAAGTCTGGGGAACAAAGTTGACGCAATGGATTGTCCTCCTACCAGCATTGCCTTCTCTTTCAACCCTTCTTTTCCCATGCAAACACCCCTCAGTCACATCCATCATTCCCTGGGTTGAAGTGGTTACTATCATGGGGTCAAACGCCCCATGACCTCTAATCAATGTTTCATTACCAATCACAATGATTAACATATCTGATCTTCATTTTCTAGCCAAGAAAATTCTAATTGTTGACTTGTATCATTGTATTGTAATTGTCTTCAGTATAATCGCCAGTGCCTTGGTTAAAATTATCTTAATGATGATATTCTTTGGTTTCAATCATAAGCAGCTGCACCAGAACCAGCACCACCATGCACGAGCAAATAGAGTTTTCATTTTTTTTTTTTTTGTTACAGTGTTATTTATAATGCTAGCAACTGCACTGCATTTTTATAGATTGAAAGTGTGGTGAATTGATTTACATTACCACGAAGTAGTCAAAATGGAAATGATTTATCTTACCTTTTAGCATGCAGAAAGGCCTAGCAATTATAGCACCCTATTATTGAGAAAGTGATTGTCACTTTAAGGGCTAGAGAAAGTGATTGTCACTTTAAGTTTGTTTTATAATACTAGTTTAAGGCGCATTTTTCTGGAGACCCTTTAACAAGATTATTTAATTGATGTGCTTTGTTAGCAAACCAATGCACGAGACATTCTCTTAGGATTAGTGAGCATAGTCAGTGGTCCTGTCTCCTTGATTCGACCCAACGCGTGCTCTTGAAACTCACTCCAACCGCATTGCTCAGCACGTGCATATTCTTCTTTTTTTTGCAGGAGTGTTTGTCATAAGCAATACTATATAAAAGCCCTCTGTGTCTTATTTAAACGTACCACTTTTCTCTTATATTAATGTTACTAATGATATTGTTAATGATGATGATTATTATGAAAGCGACGGCTACAACAAACAAAACGAGATGTGGGTCTTGTGCTGTTTGTTCAAATATCTTCATTAATTAAGCACTTCTTTGGGCAATTGTTACTGTGTATCGATGTGGTATTTCATTTCGACTTCAAAATGAGAGTCCTTTTCTTCCCCTTTTCCTCTATCTCTCTGTTGCTTAAGAAACACTTCTACTTTTTCTTCGCTACTGATCACCAACACAAAAGTCAATTCTCCCACTAAACTATTACAATTTTGTCAATAATTTTTCTTAGCATCGTTGATTAATAAAAGCAACTAAGGTTTATCTCTGTTGGTTAAGTAAGATATGTAAATTATAGCTAAGCGGGTAAAAAAGAATAAAAACTGTAATTTAAAATCATGGATGTACTTTAAAGTTTAAATCTTAAACTTTCTCCTACACACTATGGGAAAATGCCTGTTCGAAAATTGTTTATGGACTATTCTTACATTGACTAAAAGAAAGCTCAAAGAAGAACACGTAATAGATGTAACTCATATATCTAATGCGTTTTATAAGTTTTGGAGATATGATATCTGATTCTTTTTAATAATCTTTATTATTAGCTCGCTATTTTTTCTGGATGCTCTCTTAACTCCCAAACAAATGGTATTAGAGTCTATATGATACGCTTGGTGGGAGAAAAGATACATAGATCAAGTGTCAACGACGGGTCTCTCGCAATGAATAGAGAAAGGGTCAATAAAAGATACTGCCGACGGTACTTATTAAAAGAAATAAAAATTGTAACGAAGTAATTCATGAGTTAATTTTACATCCACATGGAATTGGAGAGTCTAGTGTGCCACGAGGGATTTGAAGAAATTTTGGTCCCCTTGATACGTGCTACACAATACATAATAACCATCATATATGACCAAGTTGAGGCCAATTAATTTTGATCAACGAAAATCAAATGGGTTTTTAAATTCGTGGGTCCTGCTCTTGCCAAATTAGGAAACTCTGTTATGAAATAGATTAGTAGACCTTTTTGCATAGTCTGTCTTTGTTTGATTTTATATTCAATTAAGCAATTGTCAATAAAGAACCAATTTCTGTCTTGAAAATGTCAAATAAATAACCAATTCTTTTGTAGGCTTTCTGAAGGGGGAGAGAGAGACGATGACAAAGACGGGACTTTGGTTAACAAACAGTTGTGTTGTAGCCGTTGATTCTCCGGCTTGGTTAAATATATTTGCTACGACTCGTTTCTCTTAGTTGTACAAGATATGCTAAATTACAAATAAATAATTAAAATTTTCAAATTTTCATTTTTTATAACTAAAATTAAACTTAAAGATAATAAAAGAAAAGGAAAATTGTATTTTGATAGGTAAACATAATCACCGACAGAACTTTATTTCGTTAGATTCACAAAGATAGGGATTGATTTATTAGTTTACAACTTATAAAGCCAGTATGGTGATAAATTAGAGATGAGGGAGGGAGATGTCGTGGTTCGGATTCTTCCAGTAACAAAATGTAATATATATTTATAATTAACATTTAACTTATAAATTTTTTTTATTAGTTTGATTATGATTGAAATAGTTTGAAAGAAAAATTGCAATAAAATAATTGTATTAGTCAATTGAATTACTAAGTCATTTTTATTGAAAATTATGTAATAATTAGATAAATTTAGTAAATTTTATAGACTATGAGTTTAAATAAGGGTATTAGGCAGATATTACTCAAAAGAAAGGAGGGAGTGCGAAGGGGAATGACGTATAATGAGTGATTTCAACTCCATTACATGTGAGGAGGAACAAAAGGGTGTTATTTTTAGTCAAAAGGGGGGCCAAAATATCCTGTTCAACAAGTTTATAGAAGACAATGAACTTTTGGACTTACCTATGGGCGATAGGAAATTCACTTGGTTTAAAAATGACAGAAGAACCATGAGTCAACTAGATCAATTTCTAGTTACAGAGGAGTTTATGTAAGAGAGGGAAGATTTGGAGTAGTGGGGCTTGCACAGAAGTGTCTCTGATCACTATCTTGTTATGTTGTCAATGGGGGAGGTTGACTAAGGGTCAAACCCTTTTTCGGGTATTAAACTGTTGGTTTAAAGATAATAGATTTCGGATGTTTGTTGAAGATGAATGGAGTAAGATATCGGTGGAAGGGCGAAAAACCTTTATACTGGAGGAAAAATTCAAGAAGATGAAAGAGAAATTGAAGAATTGAAGTGGTGGAATTCTGAGGTCTTCGGTGACATTGAGAAACAAATTGAACATCATAGGGAAGCTTTGAATGTGTTAGATATAAAAGAGGATGCAATGGGTTTGGACGAGGAGGGGAGAAAGGAGAAGATGACTCACTTGTTAAGCTTAAAGAAGTGGGAAGGAAAGTGATGCTAAGTCGAAGTTTTTTCATTGGTTGTGGGAAGGTGATGCTAACTCGAAGTTTTTTCATTGGGTAGTAATGTAGCGAAGAAAAGCTAATGGAATATTGAGTCTATATTTCAATGAGGAAGAAGTAGGCAATGTAAGAAGTCTAAAGGAAAGGATCGTTAACCATTTTAAAATCCACTTTTAGCAACATGATGGATGTAGGCCACTTGTTGATCAATTGGAGTTTCATCAACTTTCTACTGTTGCACGGGTTAACAGTCTTTCACTGAAATGGAGATTCATCAGGCGGTGTTGGAGTGTGATAGAAATAAGTGTCCAGACCCTAATGGTATGATTTTTTTAAGAGAATTTTGGCATATTATAGAAGATTATTTCTTGGGTTTCTTCTTTGAGTTTCAATCTAATAGTAAATTAGTTAAGGATGCAAATAGTTCTTTCCTAACTCTGATCCCTAAAAGGGATAACCCTCGTAAGATCAGGATTATTGACTCATTTCCTTTATTGGTTGAATGTATAAGGTGTTGGCTAAGGTGTTAGCCAACAAAATTAAATTAGTAATGCAAGATGTTCTTGCACACACATACTGAGTCTATCTCTTTCTCTGTCTCATTTGAATCCAAACCTTCGATGCCGCAAGTGAGCACCTACAAAGACACTATGACGCTCAAGTCAGAAGAGGTTGAGTGATGTATGGGAAAGGTACAATCTGTCAGTAAGAAAGTAATATAATAATATCATGGTCAAACCTGTACTAATGATTTACTATTTATAGGACATTGCTCTCTAAGCTTAGGTCTGTATGAATTTTTAGGGTTTCTTCCTTACCTATTATGGGCAATGAGGTCTTTTCACGCAATAGGTCTCTTTTTTTCCATGCATCTACCTATACCTGGATCTTGTCTTTAATGAGCTGGATTTAGCCAAGGGTCTGCCCGACCCCGGCAGTTCATTTTGATCCAAGGGGGTTTCTGGTCTTGGAGGGTCTTTCGGTACACAACCCCACCAACATCGAGGAATAAAGAAAGAGAGAAGTTCACGAAGGGATCTTGAAGTTTAGAGGGATGTCGGTCCCTACAATTCACTTTAGTAGGGGGTATGTCTGGTCCTAGAAGGTCCTCCAATACACAACCTCACCAATGTCAAGGAGTGAGGCGATGAAAACGTTCAAATTGAGAACTTGGGGTTTGGTTTAGGGAGGGTTTCTCAAATGACGTTTCCCACCTTTTTACTAGGGTTTTTTCCTACCCTTTACTCCGGTATAACTAGGATTTTTCCCTTCCCTTTACTATTGAACATTGTTGCTTTTCAAGTAGGACAATGTAGGACTGAGGGCGCGACTGGACGAGGGAAGACGACAATTGTGAGTTGTTGATCTGGGTTGATTTGATGGCTTAGACGACTCTATCTCTTGAATTTTTGCGAGCCTTCTTCTTATAAATAGGAGTGGGGTGACTCCTCCATTTTACTCTGCCTTTCCTTCACTCAAAACTCTTAGGTCTTCCCTTTTTTTGTTCAAGTACTAAGTCTTCCTACTTTTTGTGTTTTCTATTTATGGCTTATGTGAGAGAGGTTTCTCCTTCCTCAATTGTTGTCTCTCTAACGCAGGTAAAGGTTGGTTCTCCAGATTAGCTGGTGGAGGAATTTTTCGTCTTTGTTGTTGGGGGCTTTGCCAGGGGTCCCCTTCTCAAGGAAAACACTCATTTACTGAAAGGGCCCAATAGTACCCTATTTGCTTCATTTACCGAAAACACTCATTGAAGTAGGGATGACAAAGTAGGTTAGGCTCGACGGGTCGGCCCGCTAGTACGCTACAATTTTAGGAGAACTTCTCCATGCACTCCAATAAGTTCTCCCTACACCTTCATAATTTCTTAAAATGGCAAAAAAGAAATCCTTAATGAAAATAATAAAAATTTAATTACCACACACCTCTTTCTTTTCTCTTTAATCTACACCTCTCTCTCATTTCGTATGTCTCTCGTTTTGCATCTCTCTCGTTAGCTTATCTTGCATGACTTCATTTTTCTTCTCACTGAATCAGTGGTTTTCACAATTCCGGACACCCCTGTAAAAGGTTTGCAAATTTTATTTTACAAGTTCGGACACCCTTGTCCGAACTTGTAAAAAATTTGCAATTTTTTTTACAAGTCTGGATACCCTTATTGGAGTGGTTTTCACAATTCCGAACACCCTTGTCTGGATTTGTAAAAAATTTGCAATTTTTTTTTTTTACAAATTTGAACACTCCTATCCGAACTTGTAAAAAATCTTGCAATTTTTTTACTAGGATTAAAGTTATTTTTTTTACCTAGGGTATTTGAGACTTTTCCTACCTTTATAGAGGTGTAGGGAGAAATTATGGAGGTGCAGGGAGAAATTCTCCAATTTTAGCAAGGTGAGATAGGGATTTTAGCCCGCTGGTCTGTTTTGGTCTGCCCCACCTAGCCCAGCAACCCATCAGACCAAAGGTGGGGTGGACTAGCCCACTAGTCCGCCACCCTAATTATAATATGTGAATAATATTTTTTATATTAATTATATTATATATATAAAATATAATTTATAAATTAAAATTAAAAATAAAAATTAAAAATATGAAAATTAATATATTAAATAATCAAACTTTAGTATTACTATTTTACTTTATAAATTAATCAAATTAAATTAGAATTTAGTTTATATTAAAAATAAAGATTAGAAATTTACTTTAGGTATTACTACTTTACTTTATAATTTTAGATAAAAATTAAAAATATGAGAATTAATATATTAAATAATCAAACTTTAGTATTACTATTTTACTTTATAAGTTAGTCAAGTTATATTAAAATTTAGTTTAGATTAAAAATAAAAATTAAAAATTTACTTTATACTACTTTACTTTATGATTTTTAGATTAGTTTTTGTTAAGATAATTTTTTTTTTATATTTTGAAATCTAGTTTAAAAAAAAAAAGTGAGTGTCGCCCCACCTATAGGTGGGGGAGAAACTGACAAGTTTGTCTGTACTTAACATAGACCAACCCGTTCTAAAAAAAGCAAAATGAATTTAAATTTTTTTGTTTCTTTGAAGACCCTTTTCTAGAGAAACAAAAAATTTGCACCGACAATTTTGATAAGAACATATCCATCATTTTATTACAAATATGTATCATTTTAAATTTGAGTAAATGAAAATTTAAATTCCCTACAAGTTTTGCCATGTCTCAGGTTATCTTTTTGTAGGATCAGTTCATGTGGCTCAGTATTTTTCGGCCGATTATAAGAATTATCCTAGACACATGGCATTGGAAATAACAGAACACTAGGTACTGGTAATAAGTAATAGCCCTAATGTTGGAAATAATAGTGGATTTGTATTAATCAATTATATTTTATCATTATTTGGTAATTTAAGATATGGTGATAATCATATCTTATAATATCTTTATGATTATTTGAATGGGATTATAGTAAGATTGACTCTGTGATGGGTTGAGTCAATCATAAAAAGCCCATTTGAGGGGTCTCTGCCTACCCTGGGGGATTATAAATTTGCCATCCCATTAAGCAAATTACAACAACAATACCCATTCTCTAAAATAATCCCCTAGAAAGTAGGTAGTAAAATCCTCAAGAGTTCTTATTGAACTCATATCTCTACAATAATCATTCCTAGGGTTTTTTTTGTTCTTGAAAATCAAGAACTTCAATTCAATATATTTGAGGTACACAAATTCCCTTTCCTCTATCTTTTTATATTTAATTCTCTATACATACTATAATCTTGTATCTATTAATTTAAGATTTTCTTTTATTTCCATCAATTGGTATCAGAGCCAGGTTAGATACATATTATGGTTGTTTTCTATTAGAAAATTAAATTTGAATTGAAAATTTTTTTGTGTTATTAATGAAATTTTATAATATAGTTCACTATTATCTTTTTCACAAAAAAAATGAGGGTTTACGCTACTTGTTATTGTTAAAATAACATGTTACAGTTTCATTCCCTTACCCTTGCATGAGTAACTTATATATTGAAACTTCTTTTTAAGTGATACCCCTTTAAAACCTAGTTTTCTTTTAAATAATTTTGGGGTAAATTGTTTTCAAAATTACTTAATGGTTTTCCTTGTTTTATGTTTGACCAATATGAGTCATTTGTGTGGGCAACATAATATATTTGTATTAACTTTTCTTTGGAAAGTGTTAATGGGGTTGCATGGACTCATTTTTATACCCATATTTTTGTGATTTGGTCAAGGGAGAACTTTGTCATTTTGATACGATCATGTATGATGATTCGTGTGTTAAATTCATTCTCAGAAGCATTGAATGTGGTTGCTAATTTTTATATTCTTATTTTTTTCAAAAATACCATATTTATTTAATATTTTTATATTATTGGTATTTTTGAGTATAAAAAAAATTTGATTAATTCAAGATTAAATTAAATTTTTTTTACTATTATAATCTTGAATTTTGGACCTATTTTCATTGTGATAATTCTTTACAATATTTGTATTCTCCAATTATACTGTACTCTTTTTAATATTGAATTATCATTTATAAATTGATTTTAGGTTATTTTATTAATTATGCACAATCTTAATTGTCCTTCTCTTATAAGCATAATTTTCTTTATTAATTTGCATTATTATTACTTGTCTATCATGGGTATAATAATGTGAATTTTGTATGTTGGTCATATAATATATATGATTAAAATTATGCAAATTTATTGGACAATATGCATAATTTATTTTTTTATTTACATAATTATAATTTCACTATTTTAGATGCATTTATGTGAATTTTGTGATATAATTATTTTTTTATTGCATTGATGATAACTATACTCTATCGGTGTATTGTTATTAATGTAATTTTGTGTTATACAATGTATTTTTCTTGGCTTATGTTAATGATTTTCTTATATCCTATCGGTATTAGGATTTGATTGATATAAGTTATACTGCATTGTAATTTTCTTAGGGATTCTCTTTTAACTGAACTTTTAGAATTACATAATGTTTCCCTATTTTTGTAGTATTTAGTTTATTTCCCTCATTTGATCATGTTTAGTTATATTTATATGGAACCAAAATTTACACTCTCATTTTCTTTTTGTTCCATAATGAATTATAACCTTTAATTGGACATTTTTTCCTTCAAAACAAAAAAAAAAATGTTGCATTTTTGTGGTGCAAATTTTCTATATATATATATATATATTTTTTTTTTCTTTTTTTTATAAAGAAATAGTTGAATTTTATTTAGCCCTCTGGGTATTTTTTTGTTATGTCAACTTATTTTTTCTTTATCAAGTGGAAGAATTTTGTATATTAGAATTTTAATTAATATCTTATAAAATAAATTGTTGTGATATAAGATCTTTACTTTAAATGTCCAATTAATCATACATGTGCAAAAACAAATGTTCTTGATAAAATTATTTTTTTCTTATCACATTATTTATGATCACATTGTTGGGATCTATATTAAGGATTTTATATTGGTCTCTTGTAAAATATTTTCTTGTATAACAAACTCTCTATTGATTTGCAATATTAGTATGCAATTCTTGTAAGGACAATATAAGAATCCCAAATTTTAAGAGATTAATTTCTCCATACCATATTTTATAATATTGTTAATGGTATTCTTGTAAAAGCTAGATGCTTTATTTTGGGATATATAAATAAACTTATGTCCATTATAAATTGTGATGAGAGTTAGAGACTATTTATTATTATATCCTTAATATATGCAAGAATAGGTCTCATTCTTCAGCTGCGTGTAATCATGTTTTATTCTTGAATATATTAAGGATATAATAATAAATAGTCTCTAACTCTCATCACAATTTATAATGGACATAAGTTTATTTATATATCCCAAAACAAAGCCTCTAGCTTTTACAAGAATACCATTAACAATATTATAAAATATGGTATGGATAAATTAATCTCTTAAAATTTGGGATTTCTATATTGTCCTTACAAGAATTGCATACTAATATTGCAAATCAATAGAGAGTTTGTTATACAAGAAAATATTTTACAAGAGACCAATATAAAATCCTTAATATAGATCCCAACAATGTGATAAAAAATAATGTGATAAGAAAAAAATAATTTTATGAAGAACATTTGTTTTTGCACATGTATGATTAATTGTACATTTAAAGTAAAGATCTTATATCACAACAATTTATTTTATAAGATATTAATTAAAATTCTAATATACAAAATTCTTCCACTTGATAAAGAAAAAATAAGTTGACATAACAAAAAAATACCCAGAGGGCTAAATAAAATTCAACTATTTCTTTATCAAATATATATATATATATATAGAAAATTTGCACCACAAAAATGCAACATTTTTTTTTGTTTTGAAGGAAAAAATGTCCAATTAAAGGTTATAAGTCATTATGGAACAAAAAGAAAATGAGAGTGTAAATTTTGGTTCCATATAAATATAACTAAACATGATCAAATGAGGGAAATAAACTGAACACTACAAAAATAGGGAAATATTATGTAATTCTAAAAGTTCAGTTAAAAGAGAATCTCTAAGGAAATTACAATGTACTATAACTTATATCAATCAAATCCTAATACCGATAGGATATAAGAAAATCATTAACATAAGCCAAGAAAAATACATTGTATAACACCAAATTACATTAATAACAATACACCGATAGAGTATAGTTATCATCAATGCAATAAAAAAATAATTATATCACAAAATTCACATAAGTGCATCTAAAATAGTGAAATTATAATTATGTAAATAAAAAAAGAAATTATGCATATTATCCAATAAATTTGCATAATTTTAATCATATATATTATATGACCAACATACAAAATTCACATTATTATACCCATGATAGACAAGTAATAATAATGCAAATTAATAAAGAAAATTATGCTTATAAGAGAAGGACAATTAAGATTGTGCATAATTAATAAAATAACCTAAAATCAATTTATAAATGATAATTCAATATTAAAAAGAGTACAGTATAATTGGAGAATACAAATATTGTAAAGAATTATCACAATGAAAATAGGTCCAAAATTCAAGATTATAATAGTAAAAAAATTTTAATTTAATCTTGAATTAATCAAATTTTTTTTTTACTCAAAAATACCAATAATATAAAAATATTAAATAAATATGGTATTTTTGAAAATATAAGAATATAAAAATTAGCAACCACATTCAATGCTTCTGAGAATGAATTTAACACACGAATCATTATCATACATGATCGTATCAAAACGACAAAGTTCTCCCTTGACCAAATCACAAAAATATGGGTATAAAAATGAGTCCATGCAACCCCATTAACACTTTCCAAAGAAAAGTTAATACAAATATATTATGTTGCCCATACAAATGACTCATATTGGTCAAACATAAAACAAGGAACACCATTAAGTAATTTTGAAAACAATTTACCCCAAAATTATTTAAAAGAAAACTAGGTTTTAAAGGGGTAACACTTAAAAAGAAGTTTCAATATATAAGTTACCAATGTAAGGTAAGGGAATGAAACTTTAACGTGTTATTTTAACAATAACAAGTAGAGTAAACCTCATTTTTTTGTGTGAAAAAGATAATAGTGAACTATATTATAAAATTTCACTAATAACACAAAAAAATCTTCAATTCAAATTTAATTTTCTAATAGAAAACAATCATAATTCTCTAATAGAAAACAACCATAATATGTATCTAATAGAGGAAAGAGAATTTGTGTACCTCAAATATATTGAATTGAAGTTCTTTTTCAACAACAAAAAAACCCTAGGAATGATTATTGTAGAGATATGAGTTTAATAAGAACTCTTGAGGATTTTACTACAGGTGATTATTTTAGAGAATGAGTATTGTTGTTGTAATTTGCTTAATGGGATGACAAATTTATAATTACTCAGGCTAAGCAGAGACCCCTCAAATGAGATTTTTATTATTGACTCAACCCATCACATAGTCAATCTTACTATAATCTCATTCAAATAATCATAAAGATATTATAAGATATGATTATCATCATATCTTAAATTGCCAGATAATAATAAAATATAATTGATTAATACCAATCCACTATTATTTCCAACACCTTATTTTTAAATTTATATCTTTGTAAAATTTCATGCAATCCAATGTGTCACTGCCGAACATATGAGCTTGTATATACCCAAAGAGAAATATGGTCTAACAAATTACATTCTCCAATATCCTTCTTTGAACGATAACATATCTATTTGACCTTACATGCATCCTTTTATGTCTCTGGAAACCTTATCTTGAGAAGAAAAAAAAAATTGTTTTTCGAGAGATCCTTTTTCATACAAGAAAAAACAATTTATTTTTTTGGAAATTTTTTTGAATCTTTTATAAAAAGTAGTGCGAACTCAAAAACGGATTGTTGCGAATTTAAATTCCCCGTGAGACGGAATCTAAGCCTATCCTTCAAGACGATAGTTGCCATTTTTTTTGGAAAAATTTCTCACTTTACCCCATAATTTCTCAGTGTACCTCCTCAAGGAGAAATTGCCATTTTTTTTTTGTCACACCGAATGTATAGGATTCATGTCTCCTTTCATTTAATTCCATGGACCCTCGACTAGTTTTAGTTTATTGAAGTCTACGATAGTTGAAAAAGTTTACAGTATTATTTGGGGGAAAAAATTAAAAATTGTAAGAAAATTTTGGGCCTCTCGTTGGGGATATTTTGTCAGGCGTTTACAAAGCAACCCCTGATCTGCTTTTATTTGATGTGGTCATTTCACGAACTCAAAGGGCAATTTTGGCATGATGTCACATTCATAAATCATGACACTTAGAAGATATTTATCCAATTTTTTTCTCTCTCAACGATTAACTATATAAACTGAACTCCTGCACTGTACTCTTTCCTGTTTCTGGCCTTGAATTTTACTTTGTTGCTGAGTTCTTTTCTTGTGAATTCTTAAAGACCAATTTGCATGGCCAGTACTCTGTGTCCTTCTTTTACCATAGTCACTTCCTATGCATCCAGGAATGAACCACAATTTGTCTCTAAACTCTCTGCAGTGTTACCGCTATGGATTTCTGGCACTCGCCCTGCTAACCAACCTAGAAACCATTTTCAGCTCAAATCCTCAAATGGGCTTCCGCTAAATGCTGTTTCTTCTAATGATGGTTTCTTCTTCAACCTCACTTTTATTGTTTTTACTGTTATTATGTTGTATACATGATGAAGCTAGATTTAAATGGTAGCTCATACCTTTCTTTCTTGATCTACCTATTGTTCTTCCCCCATGGCCCTTAACTACTCTTTAAGTTAAAATTGTGGCAAATTAGTTGGAATAGAGTTAGGATTTAAGGGGCTCCTTAGTGTCTTCTTATCTTTGTCGTGAAATTTAATTTTATTGTAACGAACATCTATTCTTCCCTTCCTATCTGGACTGGACTACTACGTTTTGGATGCTTCTTACCTATCCTTATGCTTCCTTGTTATACTCTTGGATTTCCCTCTTATCATATTCAATTCTCATACATAAATTATGTTGCACTCGTAGGTATATTCTGCCTATATCAATGCTCTAAAATCAAATCATACTGAAAATGTTTACTAGAGTTCAGTTGGGCTTGACTTCATATCGAGAGAACATGTGTTATTATTTACTTCATTTTTTATTATTTTGATATTTCTCTAGTTACGAAAATTCTAACCCTTATTGCCAAGGAATCACAGCATGTTGAGCTTTTGTTCCTCCTTTAGCTTCTTGGTCTCTTGCTGCTCCTATGTACTAAAGTGCCATCTTGATTAAAGTTTCATTTCAATATTGAAGTTGAATCTATGAATTATAATAATACTTACAATCATGTACTTTTTTTTGTCAATTATACTTTTTATTTTGTCCTATTGCACCGAACTAGTGAATTCAGTTTATTGTAGCAGGCCCGTTACTTGTTTGCTTCTAAGTGTTTATATAACTGCTGACTTCTTGTGCATTTGTTTTTAATTGAAGTTGTTTAGCTTAGCTATAAGTCCTAGATCATATATTCACAAATTACGTAGGTTTACCTGGAAGTTCAATGGCCCAAGAAGATGGCAGGCCCCAACCGCTTGAAAGATCTTTTCCCTTGCCAGACTCAGAATGCACAGGATCCAACCTAACTATAACTGTTGTTGGAGCTTCTGGAGACCTTGCCAAAAAAAAGATTTTTCCTGCACTCTTTGCTCTTTTTTATGAAGATTGGCTACCGGAGGTCTGACTTGTCATAGTATTTAGTTCACTTGGCAGTGATGTTTAAACGTTTGGTTTCATGTTACAGAATTTATTCTGATAACAAAATTGATTTCATGTAAATTTTCATATGTTTGCTTGAGTTGGAGATAAATTGATTATAAGTTTAGATAACTTAAAGTAACTTCTATGTTAAATTAAGATTTTTGTACTGAATTTAACTCCTAACCTACTTAAATTTAACTCCTAACCTACTTTTATATGAAAACAACCACACATAAATCATGTTATGCTTGAGTCTGAATGATTGTAATCTTTATGCAGAATTTTCTTGTGTTTGGATTTGCTCGGACTAAAATGACCGATGAAGAATTAAGGAACATGATTAGCAAAACTTTAACATGCAGAATTAATAAGAGGTAAATGTCATTGCAGCAATATTATTTGGTACAATCCTGTAACCAATCATGTTTGAAGAGAAACAAGAGTAAGGTTTGAAAAATACAGGTAAATGATATAATGCAATTAACTTCTTTTTTATTTTTATCTTTCCTCAAATCTATATCACCTAAACACATTTATAACATTAAGCTTTTATGTTATTGAGGTAACATGATGTAAAACCTTACCTTATACTTTTCCCATACTTCCCTTCATTTTATGGATACTAATACAAGTTCTAACTTGCAGAGAAAATTGCGAAGATAAAATGGATCAGTTCTTAAAAAGATGTTTTTACCATTCTGGTCAATATAATTCAGAGGAGCATTTTTCAGAATTGGATATCAAGCTGAAGGAGAAAGAGGTAATATATTACCATCTTCTTTATTGCCCTATTGAACTAAGCCCTGTATCCATACGTCAGATAATGAAAAAATAAAATAAAATTACACATTTTCCACCGGAAGCAAACACAGTTTAACACATCAATAAAAAAAAGTTTAATTGGTCTCGGTGTAAAGTTTTTACATTAATATTCAACTACAACTCTTTATTTATGGTAAATTTGTTGAATTTAATCGTTAGTATTTTAAAAGTCATATGTTAATCTAGAAGTCTTTTATATTAACAGTAAACATCAATTAAACTCATAAAAAATACACAATAAATCATATTACCTGATTTTGTATGCGTTTATCCATTTTAACATTATTGTTTAAAAAACTGAAAATTATAAAAAAAACACATTTACGTGGGTTTCATTTGTTTAAATGACTTTCTCTTCTAATGTAGTTTCAATAAATCTTAACTTACAATAAAATGTGTAACGACAACATGTGTTATAAAGTATGTTGCTCGCACTGTTATACATTTGAACGTGAATCTCTTCTAATAGGCCATGTAATAATTACTTTACCAAAGTTGACCACGGTGTTGAATTGGCCTCTGAAAAAGGAACTCTTATTACTTTTTAAAATTTAAGGGTAAGCGTACCCATAATAGTGGACAAAATTCCAAATTATCGCACCTAAAGGATTGATTGTAAGACCTTGTTAAATAAATTATATATAATCCATGCGTTTGTTTTGTGATAGAATAAAATAATTAAAATAAAATAAAGCTAAGATTGTGATTGGTTGAGAAAAGTATGGATTATGAAGATTAGGGTTGCAATTTATCGATACTCAAAATATTCTCCTTATTCTAATTCCAATTAAATCATTATAATGATTACTAATTTCTTCATTGAGAAGAAAAGTTTAACTTCATTTTGGAGGTTTTCACAAAATTATTTGGCCATTCAATTTATTCAAACTTAATTGTTAACAAGTTCCATTAACAGAAAATAATTGATCCCCTCAATTCAATTAAGTATATTTAGATTGATCAACTCTAATAACAACAATTAAGTTTTTTTTTAATAAGCAACAACAATTAAGAATACATTATGAATTCAATCATAAAAGAAAAAACACAGCAGAGATTTACATTCTCTTAAGTCTTCCTAGTTTCCTCCTAAGCCTTGAAATTTACAAGTGATTTACAACCTCTCAAAATATAAAGGATGAAACTAAAACATAACAAAAGATATTTTTAAAAGAAAATCAAGTCTCTATTTATAGACTTGAGCCAATACGTAAATATTCCCAATGGTTGGTGTGGTAGATATGTATGGGTTGTGCGTATATGCACCGTTGTTGGTGCAATAGATACGCATGAGTCATGGATAAATAGGTCTGTTTTCTTATAAGCGAAACACATCTTCGTATGCACGATCATGCTTAATTATGCATGACAATGTTGTGACTAAGTAAACCAATTTTCATATGAGAAGTATGGTCGTGCATAGAGAAGCACCATCATGCCTCTTTCAAATTTGAGTCAACATAAAAATAATTAATAATTAATCTAAAATTTAATATAATAAAGAAAGAACAAGATACTTAGAATACAAATGCGTGCATAAAATGCAAGGTTTGGGAAATCTCTCTTTTCTGTAGAATAGGGTGGTGCAAAAAGCTTTGGAGCATATGGTGATTTGAGAATAAAAAATGTATTGCTATAAAAGGTTTCTATATCTGTCATCAATCGTGTTATACAAACAAATATCATATTTTTAACTTAGGTTCCTGCTAATAATTTATCTAGAATACATTTACATTTGACAATGGTCTTTTTTAGGGTGGAAGAGTATCGAACAGATTGTTTTATTTGTCAATACCTCCGAACATATTTGTGGATGTGGTGAGAGGCGCTAGCCTTAAAGCTTCTTCGAAAGATGGGTGGACAAGGGTTATTGTTGAAAAGCCATTTGGTCGTGATTCAGAATCATCAAGTCAGCTAACAAAAAGCTTGAAGCAGTACCTCACTGAAGACCAAATATTCAGGTGCATTTGGTTCTTTTTTAATTTGAATAAGCTAAAGTGGAAAACTGACTCATTGGAAATTCTTTAGGATTGACCATTACTTGGGTAAGGAGCTAGTGGAGAATCTATCAGTGCTTCGCTTTTCAAATCTTGTTTTTGAGCCTCTATGGTCCCGGAATTACATTCGTAATGTTCAGATAATATTTTCTGAAGATTTTGGAACTGAAGGAAGAGGGGGGTGAGTACCGAGTTAATTTTATGTCATATATGTTTCTTGATGTTATTCCAGAGAAATGATACAATTCACACAACTAATTGAACTGTATTTATGCTTAGTTATTTTGATCACTATGGAATAATTCGTGATATAATGCAAAACCATCTTCTGCAAATACTAGCATTGTTTGCTATGGAAACCCCTGTCAGCTTGGCTGCTGAGGATGTCAGAAATGAAAAGGTACATCTCTTTTGCCTATCCATAGTAGCCCTCAAGATTAATATTTTATCACTGTTTCAATTCAGTCCTCCTAAATGTCCTATAATCTTATGGAAAGATTTCAGCCAATATAATGATGTTCAGTGATTACTGAGAATGGTCTCCACTCAGGTGAAGGTTCTGAGATCAATGAGACCATTGCAGCTTGAAAATGTTGTTGTCGGTCAATATAAGGGCCACAACAAGGGTGGTAAATCGTATCCTGGTTATACAGATGATCCAACTGTTCCAAAGGGTAGTCTTACTCCAACATTTGCAGCAGCGGCTCTTTTTATCGACAATGCCAGATGGGATGGGGTTCCTTTTCTTATGAAAGCTGGCAAGGCTCTCCATACTAAACGGTATGCAACATTTTTTATTTCATTAGGTAAATGTCTTTGAATTTTCTGTGCATTCTTCGGAATTATAACAAAAAGGTAAAAAAAAAAAATGTTTCCAGTGCAGAAATCAGAGTACAATTCAGACATGTCCCAGGTAACTTATACAAGAGAAATTTTGGAACTGCTCTGGACAAGACTACAAACGAGCTAGTGCTTCGTGTGCAACCTGATGAAGCTATATATTTGAAGATCAACAATAAAGTTCCAGGTCTGGGGATGAGATTAGACAGAAGTGACCTGAATTTGCTTTTCCGGACAAGGTATAAGATCTATTAGATATGTTCTGCACAGACTGACTGAATTAAATTCAGTAGTAA
Organism: Psophocarpus tetragonolobus; assembly: GCA_037954015.1. Taxonomy (NCBI): domain Eukaryota; kingdom Viridiplantae; phylum Streptophyta; class Magnoliopsida; order Fabales; family Fabaceae; genus Psophocarpus; species Psophocarpus tetragonolobus. Next base: position 49,336,500 of record CM075693.1, on the reverse strand, counting down.
AATTTGTTGATTAAAGATTGCTGAAATTCAATTTATATAAAAATTCAAAGTTAAAATGTTAATATAGTTGGTTATGTGGACAGTGGACACAAGATTGTTTTTCGCAAGATGCATATGAAATTACACTTCTCTGCAATATTGGAGTGAGGTTTTTTCATGGAGTTACTGTTTTGACCCTTGTTAATAATGTCTCTGTTTTGACATTTCCTTCTTCATAATTATACTTGGATATAACTATTGGTTGCGAAGCATAGCTAAAAATCTTACAAAATTACATTAGCTAAGAATGGTGATGATATTAGCGGGGATACAAACATGGTTTGGAAGGGGCACTAACAAGCAACTTTAAACTTCTGTGTAGGTATCCTAGTGAAATACCAGATGCATATGAGAGGTTACTCTTAGATGCTATTGAAGGCGAACGAAGGCTGTTCATTAGAAGCGATGAGCTTGATGCAGCTTGGGAACTATTCACTCCTTTGCTAAAAGAAATTGAAAACAAGAAGATTGCTCCAGAGCTCTACCCCTATGGTAGCAGAGGGCCAGTTGGAGCACATTACCTTGCTGCAAAGCACAATGTAAGATGGGGAGATCTTGGCATTGAAGACTAACAAATGCCATAGCTCCCTTGTGATCAAGCAAATTCATTATACTGTTTCTTTTGGGTCACATTCTAGGATAGCCACGTGCCTCACCATCGGTTGGGAGAAGGAAGTTTCGTATAGAGTGATAGCATATATTTTTTTATGTACTATAGCCACTGCTTTGCTCACTAATGCCAAGTTTGATTTATAGTAATAAGTAATAACTATTGCATACCATCAATTAAACTGAATCAGAATTAAAAAATGGAAGAAAGACAAAGTTTCTTATATTTATTGAGTGTATATATTAGAGAGATCCAGGCTTCTAGCCCTTGATTAACAGACCTACCAAAATAATTAGTAACGAATAAAAACTGAAGCATCCATGGGAGAAAATGAAACTCAATCTCAAAATATGTATCTTGCTGTTGATTTAATGGAACATTCTTAAATTTGAAACTTGTATAGTGTATGTATGAAAGGTAGGGCCAACAAGTTAAGCAAGTGGTGTAAAACTTCTAATAACCTTACAACTATTTGTATATGGTTATTTATTAGTAGTAAATATTTCTTCCAATTTAAAATTTAAAGTCAACTATGTTTTATAACAATTAGTTTACGTGAACGTGATAGTAACAAATCAAATCAATTAACAAAATATTAGTTAAGATTGTGTTTTACGTATCATATTCTTTCATTTTACACTGGTCACAACTTTTTACCTATCCTCTCCACACATTAAAAATCTTTATGTTATTTGGTACATGGATAAGCATGTGGACAATTCCATCTACGAAACTCGATCTACAGTGCCCATATTTTAAACAGGTTTAATTACATTTGAGCTCGCTCCCAAAATCTGCCCAGATGAACCTGCATTAAAACAAAAGTTTTTTTTTAAACAAATTTAAATTATTATACAATTTATATATAAGTTTAATTGGTATACATCCTAATACTGACAGTGAATCATAACCCAATATCAATATAAAAAATCTTTATCCTCACATGTGTGATACTGAATACTAATTAAATTCATGTATAATTATCCTATAATAAATTATAAAATAATAATAAAACAAAATAAAAATATTTACACTTAATAATTAAATTTTAAAAGTATTTTAAACATAATTTGAATTTTTAAATATAAAATAAAATAATTACAATCAAAATTAAAATCTCAAATTTTAATTTTTAAATATTTGATTGAAATTAATTGAAACCTAGGATTTTGCGGAAGGGAACCCAAGTGAGTGATTATCGAAAGGTTAGGAATTGGGAGTAGTGTGTAGAGTGGAAGATGGCAACCGCGCCGGTGTTGGAGGGAGGAGCGGCGCCGCAGCCTCCGGGGACTGACATGACCGGAATATGCTTCCGAGATCAGCTATGGCTTAACAGCTTCCCTCTGGATCGCAACTTGGTATTCGATTACTTCGCACTCTCCCCTTTCTACGATTGGAGCTGCAACAACGAGCAACTGCGTATGCGCTCCGTTCACCCGCTCGATATCTCTCAACTCTCGTCAGTGTTAACAACAACCCTAATCCTTCTCCTTCTTCCTTCTTCTCCTCACTCTTTTTCGCTTTTGTGCCTTCTTCAGCAAAATGACGGGAACCGAGTATATGCTCAGCGAAGTTATGGAGCCTCACCTGTTTGTGATTCGCAAGCAGAAGCGAGATAGCCCCGACAAAGTTACTCCTATGCTCGCTTATTATGTTCTCGATGGTTCTATTTACCAGGCTCCGCAACTTTCCAATGTTTTTGCCGCCAGAATTGTCAGTTCTTTTCGGATTTTCTTTTTCTTTCCTTCATTATTTATGTTTATTGAAGTCCCGCTTGCCTATCCTACATCATTCACAAACCACTTTTTAATCCTCAATTTCAACATCTTCTTTCCTCTACCTGACCTCTATTAGGTTTCAACTGTTTTCAATTTTGATGTATCAACTTTCTCGCCATTTTCAATTTCAGGCACCGCCACATCAACCATTTTTATGATTATTAGATTACATGTTTTATTGAACAAACTTTGTGCATTTTAGTACTTTGCTTTTATTCATTTTTTCTTTTATTTATTAATCTTGCAGGGTAGGGCTCTTTATTACATACAAAAGGCATTTACTACAGCTGCCTCAAAGTTGGAGAAGATTGGATATGGTAAGCTGAGATTATAGCTTTTTATTGTTTTGCAAAAGTAAGTTATTGTTGCTCACAGTTATTGTTATGCTCAGTATAGTTTGAATAATCGAGATATCATATCATTTAGGTTTAGACAATTGAAGCATTTCCAGTTCCAGTTTTTGTTTTTACTTCTTATATATGGAACAATCTTGTACCATATATCATCAGTGAATGTGGTTGATTTCCGTTTTCTATTTTCTAATAGTAATGCATTTGCTCATTCTATGATATGATTTACTGTGCTATATTTCTGATGTGCTTTGACCATATTAGTCTGTCTCCTAACTATAACTTCTCAATCCATCTATCAAGGCCCAAAATAATAAGGTTGGTCTGGTGGTAAAGTAGTGGAGAGATGAGGAGGGGGAGGTTGTGGGTTCAAATCCCTCCACTAACAAAAATTAACACATTAACAACTAACATTTGACCTATAAAAAAAAAGAGCCCAAAAATATAATTTTTGAAGTTTGGCAGAAATGCTATTGTGCTATATTTATACACCTAGCACTAGCATACATGAATAAACAAAAATTATATGACATTATTATTCCAAGCCAGCATGATTATGTAATAAATTAAATTAAATGATATAATGTGAACACACTAAACTTTTAATGGTCACTTTCACAATTAAAGGTTTATCCTTACTAGGTAATTGAATTTATTAATTTCAATGCCAATGACCAAACTGGATTTCAGTACTTGGAACAAATAATTTATTGGCCATATTGATTTTCATTAATGATGCCATCAAGGACTAATTTTATGACTCTAATATCTCTTGTATTTATAATTGGAGGACCAACATCGACAGATTATTTTGCATTTAAAAAATTGGGATGAATGAGATTGTAGTTCAAACTTCAAACTGTAAGGATTTTTAAGTATTCCTTACTGATTGATATATGTGTGTGTGTATGTATATATGTATATAGCTGCTAGTTTAGTCATAGTCCTATTCCAAAGAGCAAGCTGTCTCTCTCTCCCTCCCTCCTCTCTCTCTCACTCGTCTAATTTTACACCTTAGTTTTCCTGGTTCCCTGAGTTGTCCCTTGTACACTGATTTGTGTCCTTTATAAGTAGCTAAGGACTTCTTAAATTATTAATATAGTTATGGAAGGTGACCAAACTTGTAGTCTTGCCTGCACTTCTGGCATTTTTTATCTCCTTTCTCTACATTTCATCACTAAAATTATCTTGCTCAGAAAGCAACCAAACATGCATCTTCCACCTGGAAATGTAGGATGGCCTATTTTTGGGTGACCTTTGAGTTACTATCTGCAGGTCTTAACGCCAATGCATTTAGGTCCATAAAAGAGAAATGGATAAATATGATTCCATGGGGTTCAAAACTCCAGTGTTTGGAGATTTGGATATTGTGTTTTGTGGGCCAGCTGGGAACATTTTCCTTTAAGTTCCTAAGTTTCTATTACTATACCCCCAGTATCCAACATGAGTTTTTCTAAACCAATACATACTTCAGATTTGTTAACATCAATAACAAAATAATATTGAGTATGGTTAAATGGTCCGTACCTTGGTGACAGAGAGCTGAACCAGAGAGGTTATTGGGCTTCTAGTTTCTGTCAATATCAAGATTTATGAACATATCAAGGTTCTTGATAAACAGAAAAGAAGATAAATCATATTTCATTGGCAAAAAATACTAGCAGATCTAGATTTGATGAATACATTTATCAAAAAGAGGCTATTTGTTGAAATTAACAGAAAACTGGGAAGTTAGGAATCTGTACCTGAGTAGAGATGAAAGATCTACAATAGAGTTGCAAATGCAGAAGTTAGAATGCCAACACTGAATGTGTATTGATTTGGTTTGACAAAAAGATTTGGTGGATATGCAGATTTGCATAGAGATTAGGATTCTTTGGGTGGCTTGATTTTGGAATTAGGAGTCTTGTATGATTGAGGATGAAGAGCTGAAGCGAGTCAACTTAAGAGAGAAACACTAAAATGATCATTAATTGTGTTTTATTTCAAGGTAATGTGCTAAAAATGGGTTCATGGTGCACTGAATTGTAATATTAAACCAGTGCAGGCCATAGAACCAGTTCTAAAGAAGCAGTTCAGTTCATTTTTTTTTCTTAATAATAGGTTCTGTAATTTCTTGTTTAGTATCATTTAGACTGTGTAATATCAGTATGTCACTGTTGCAACATGAAAACATACAGGGAATTGGAATTCTGCTACAGTTATTTTACCATCTAAGTTCTCATACCCATTTTATTCCCCTTACATCTTGTTTTCCAACTGCCTGTAAGCCATGTTTTTGGAAGTTTTTAACCAAAGAACTGTTACGTTCATGCATCTATGTGAACATTAATTGAATTGTGATTCTTCTAGCTGGGTCAGCTGATTCTGAAAATGAGACTGCTTTGCTGGAATCAAAGACTAGTAAGGAGACAATCGACATAAAGGAAGTTAAGCGAGTGGATCATATTCTTGCATCCTTGCAACGCAAGGTAAGTTGAAAAACATTTATTTCCCTTGCTTCCTTATCAGACAATTATGTGCGAACTATTAAAAAATACTTATTTTTTTATATAAATGAAAGGGGTACAGAAATTGAACTAAAACCTGTTGAATATCCATGCAATCAGTTGTGAATACTGGGCCAGTGGACCTCTTTACTATCTATAAATCATGTTCTTCATCTTTTGAGTAATTGTATATTGTGCTATAAAATTCTCCTAATTTTTTAAAACATATGGACTGAAGCAATTAATATATTGAGAAGCCAAAATGTGTTTAATACTTCCAATAATTAGGCGTAGTATTAACTTCACAATGAAGAACTATGAGGATCATTCCTTTCATTCATGGGTAACATCTGCATCATATCATTAGAGCCTTTTTTCTTGCTTTTCATAAAGGCTGTAAAAAAGTGCAATCAATAGGGTATTTCTAATTCTGTCTTCCCAAAAGGCAGAACGTGAAATTCTTTTTTCCTTTCCATAGAGATGAGATTGGATCTAGCCATAAGAAGAATATAATGTTTGGTTGATAAATATCTTGGATAGGGAGGATCTAAAACTTTTTTTTTTTTCTCGTCACTGTGTTGTCAATAATGTTTATTTCACAGGTTGAAACATGCTTAATAGGTTTTGTTCTTTTTATTCTTTGTTCTTTTTGTGGTGATGGTGATGTATAGTCCAAGTCCCAAAATTTAAACAAATAATTGTGTAATTGTTGATATATGAACTGAAAACATAATTGGAACTTTAACATATTACTCTCAACTTTTAAGCCCTCGTCCTTTATTATTGGTTAGAAATGAGTTATTTTGTGCTGCAGTTGCCACCTGCACCTCCTCCACCACCATTTCCAGAAGGATATCTTCCTCCTCCAACAGCAGAAACTGAGAAAGGCACAGAAACTCAGGAAGCAGCAGAAACGCAAGCTCCTACTGCTGATCCCATAATTGATCAAGGACCAGCAAAAAGAATGAAATTTTGATATAGAAGGCATACCACAATGGCATTAATACTTACACTGGTGGAGGAGAATTATTCCTAACAGGCGGCCCCTGTTGAAACATGATTAACTTAATGTTATATCTGGTCTAAAATGCATTTCTCTTTTTGTGTCTTCATCATAAATGTAGATATCATCACTGAAATAGGATTGCATTCTCTTGTATTTTTCATTCTAGGCAATGTATTGAGCAATTGTAACTTGTAAGTGTTAACAAAACTAGTATCCCCCGCATCGGACATTTTCCAGAACACCTTAGGAAATTAGATTCCTATTTAGTGTGTAACAATATTTTGTCCACTAGGTTGAACTGTCTTAAATTCTGGATGTAGTGGAAACTTAGCGAGCTGCGGCATCATGACCTGTTTGACTTTCATAACCATGTTAAGCTTGTTTTGACTATAGTCCAAAACATTAAAGACGGAACGGAAGCAATAGGGTAGTAGTTATTGCAAATATATATGGAAGGAAAAGGAGTTGAATTTGGAACATATTGGGAGTATTAACGAGTAATAGTTTATTTCATTTACAGTGGATTTGATAAGGGAATTATACAGGCAAAAGTAATTTTACAGAGGTTTGAAAATTCTAACATTTGAAATTTATTGTTTGGATCTATTTTCAAATAGAATTTGAATTTTTGGAATTTTAAAAAGGAATTTCAAATAAATAAATTTGAGAATTCTAATTTTCTTCTAAAACGAAAGAATTTGGAAACTTAACGTAATCTTTGTTTTCACGTTCACGCTCTTGCGTTGCTCATTCTCGTTTAAGCTCTCACATCGCTCATTAACGTATTGTTCATTCTCATGTTTACACTTTACGTCTCATTTTCGCATTTCCCGTTCTCTCTTAGTAAACTTTTTTAGTCAAGGTTCTTTTTCGTTGTAACGTTGTGCTCATGGTTCTCTTGCGACCTCGAACTCTTTAGTTCATCTTGTTTCTCTCCATAATTTCTTTTCGATTTGCATCTCTTAGGGTTTTATTTGAGTTAAAATGATGAATATGTTGTGATTCATGTGTTATATTTGTCATATGCTCAATTTTTTATAGTTGTGTTTGATTTGGGTTAAAATGATAAATATGTTGTGATTTGGAAATTTTATCTACTTGCCTTACTAGTTCTAATAGGTGGTTTTTACTAATATTAGATGCTTGCATTATGTTACCTTAATTTTTCCATTTTATGTCTGGTCTATGACTTAGTATGTTTTTTTCTGTTTTAGCTTTAAAAATGGATTGCCTTCACTTGCATAGTAACTCTTAAACAGAATCCAATTGATTGTTTTCGTTAGCATTTGATATGGTTTCAATTCATTTAACTCAAAAGCAAGACATATATATTTTAAGAAAAGAAATGTCAATTTGACGTATGTGTGTGTAATTATGTTTCTTGATATAGAGAAATAAAGTCAGACCATGTCAAGAGTAAGTCAACTCGAAAAAGAAAGACAACTAGTGAGGATACAAGAAGTTACTTTTCATGGAATTTGAAAATGGAACGTGTGCTAGCTGATGTACTTACCAAAGAAATTTGGATAATAAAGTTGAAGGGAATTGGAAAGCAGTGTCATACAACACTATAACTCAAGTTTTGTCCAAATGTTCACCATATTACATATAATGTAAAAAATTGTTTTAAACTTTGGAGAACATGGTATGGAATAATTAGTGAAATTTTAAGTCAAAGTAGGTTTAGGATGGTTTGAAATATATGATTATTGTTGAAAATGAAAATGTGTGGAATGAATATGTCAAGGTAATCATATTTTGATTGTTAGCTATTGTATAATTTAACTTATTTGTGTTATTATTTACATATTTTCTTTTGTTTGAAGTCACATGAAGAAGCTAAAAAATTTAGGTTGAAGGTCATTCCTAATTGGGAGATATTGTAGACCTATGTGCTAAGGATAGAGATACTAGAATCGGAGAAGAGAGTGCATTAGATGCACATGAAATCATGAGCAGGGAAGTGAATGTTGAGGAGAGAGTTCCCAATGTGAATATTAACTTAAGAGAAGTTAAGTTTGGCAACAAAGAAAAAGACACAAATAAAAGTGAAGAGAAGGAAAGGTTGATTGCTTCAATGAAAGATGAAAGAGGTAGCTGAATCATTGAAAGGTTTTATAGAAATTATTAAAATGAAGATGGAGACTAAAAAAATTATAGAGATAAAAGAAGCTGAGAAAGTGGTATATGCAGTACATAATGAATTAAAGAATATACTCAATCTAGCCCGTGGACTTCGACACAAAGTCATTGATTGACTGACAAAAAATCCCAATAAGTTTGCACTACTAAAATCTCTGCCATTGAATGAGAAAGAGGATTACATATTGCAGTTTATGCATTGATACCAAATTGAAGGTAGTATTTGTATTCAACTTGGTTGTATTTAATTAGTTCTGTTTTGTAGTAATGTTTTAATCTTATTTATCTGTGATATTATATTGTAGAGGGAGATGCTGATTACTACATGTCCTAATGATTACAATGATTTCTACAGATAGTCATGTGAAGCAGGTTTATTTACAAGCTATTAGAAACAAATTTTTTTCAAACATATTTCTGGTTTTGACTAAGAAACAGAAGAAAACTATGATTGGAAATTGTTTTGGTTGAGAGCAGTTATATTATTATTATGCAAGGAAAATTTATTAAGTTATGTTTCATTTATCATTTTATCTCTGTTTTCTGACTGTCCAATTATTACAAACACGTTTTCATTTTTTTCTAATGTCGGAATAGGCTAAATAATTATTTTTTTAATATAGTTTAATGTATACTTTACTTTCTATGGAATAAATGTATCATATCTATAGATGAATAAAAAAATATCTTAAAGTCATTTCCATTTCAGTGAAGACATATGTTAAATTGTAATTGGTAGATGCATTTAATTTGATGAAGAATTCATTTAACTGAGAAATTAAGAAAAGAAAATTTTGTTACTCGCTTCAGTCACAGCTAAACTATAAGAAATATCTAGTAAAAATTATATAAAATTACTAAAGAAACACAAAAAACCGTATGTGCAACATGCTGGTCACAAGGCTGTGGGAAGAGTCACAATTTTGTGATTACACACAAAGAAGGTAAACAAAAAAACCTCTTTACAGGAACACACAACATTGTGAGAATTGTGCAAAAGGGTTTTATTGATTAGGTTTTGTTTTTTAAAAGAGTTCTTAAAAATAGTTTTCAAAACCTATTTTTTAGAACAAAAGGGAAAAAACTTGTTTGATAAGTGTTATTTGGAAATTGTTTTGAAGAAGGAAAAATAAAAAAATTTGTTCATATTTAGGAAAATTTCATTAATGAAAAATAAAAATCAACATATTTTCACTATATTGAATTTTCAAAACAAAAATAAAAAATTGAAAAATAAAATTACTTATAATTGTTCTTCTTTTTTAGTTTTTAAAAACTAAAAATCAGAACTGTTTTCGAAAATTGTTTTAAGAAAACACTAACCAAACAAGTTTTTAAATATTAAAATACTAAAAACAATTTTATAAAACTGTTACCAAACAAACATTAAGAATTTGAATTTCTCTATTCAAACAAGAAAATTAAAATAGAAGGAATTTACATTTTTTTTTATATAAACAATACATTTAAGCAATGAGGAAATTCAAATGTAAGCCATTTAAATGCCATAAATTTTAAATTTTTTGAATTTTTAAAATACTCTATCCAAGCACTGAAATGTTTTTCTCTCTTTTTAAAATAAATTTAACTAATTGTATTAACAAATTGTTCGAGATAAGGATTTATGTAAAAGTTATTTTTAAAATAACTTTATCTAAATATATTAGCAAATTTTCGGCCTTCAAATTTTCAAGTAAATACTTAACAAATAAGGATTTATGTAAAAGTTATTTTATAATAAAAAAGGAAAATAAGCTTAAATTGTTCGAAATAACTAAGGTGGTATTTGGTTTGAGAAAAAGGTTTGTTATTTTCATTTTCTTAAACTGTTTTTATTTTCAAGTTTTTAATATTTAGAAAATATGTTTGTTTTTACTTGATATTTTCTATTTTTAAAAAATAATATTGTTAAATTAATCAATTTTAGCAAAAATATTATAAATTATTTATATATAGTTTAAAATATATTTATATATTATTTTTTATATAATTATAATATTGTTATTAAGTTTTTCACATAGTGTTAACTTTTGAAAATACTAAAAACAACTTTTTTCCTATTTTCTGTTTTTTAAAATATTTTTAATAAAAATGTTTTCTAAATTGTAATAAAATATATTTTCACTAATGTTTCTATCAAATCTTAAGATGAAAATAGAAAACGTCAAAAACAAACGTCACCTTAAATATTATGAGCATATTTACAATATCTTTTTCAAACACTCGAACAAATTTAAATGAGATTATGTTTTAATAATAAGGTTATAGTTACAAACTTATAAATGAAAAAATTAAATAAAATCAACAACTTTCTAGGTATGTTAAAATTAGTTCATGTAAATTTTTGTGGAAGATAAATATATTTGCTAAGGTTGTGGAAGTTGAATAAAAACAACTTTCGTAGAAGTTAAAGTTTATTACTTAATTTTTATATTAACATAAATTTAATTTATATTCTTTTTTTTATTTTCTTGAAAAGTACTTAAAAAAGTTACTATGCTTATAAATAATGTTCCAAACCAATCCATATATATTCTAATAATTTTAGAATGACTATGTATATAGACACCCCTTGTTAAATATCAACAGCTAGTCTTTGTTCTTTTTGTTATCTAATTTGTAGTGATGAAACTAAAACAATGTAAGTAACTAATACTTATTATTAGAATATAAAGAAGTTTGTTAATTACTTTGAGTTTGGTTTTGTAGAGCTGTGTGGTTTATGTCACATTAGCTCAAGTTTGTTAGCTTTTGCTTTGTATATATATTGTTTTCTCTCGGTTGAGTGAGTAAGAAATCAAATCTGTTTCATTTTTTGAATTTTTCTTTCTCTTTTTCTTTATTATTTTTGTACACTTTCTCTCTTCTATGTTATTTCTATATGGTATTCAGATTTTTTTGAAGTCATCAATGGCTTTTGGTCTGGTCAACAACCTATCTCTGGTGATTGAATCCTCTACATCCTCCATGGTGTCCTCTCCACCGACATTCTCATATTTCTCCTATCTGATTACAGAAAAACTTACTAAAGAAAATGATCTTGTGTGCTAGAACAGGTTGAACATGTTCTTAGGGCTCACCGTCTTCATTGATTCTAGCTTACGTCTTCAATTCCGAGCAAATATCTCTAAAGAAGATCGTATCTCTGATAGAGAAAATCTTGCATATACCTCATAGGAATTACAAGATTATTTTCTTCTTGCATGGTTACAATCTTCCTGATTTGCATCGATTTTACCTAAAGTGATTGGTTGTCGATTCTCATGGCAACTCTAGGAAAAGATTCATCATCACTTTCAATCCAAGACCAAGGCTCAGGCTCATTATGTTCGATCTGAATTACGAAACACAAAGAAAGGTGATCGTACCATTTCTCAACTTCTCAATCACATAACAACTATAATTGATTCTCTCATATCCATTAGTGAAGTTATTTCTATTCAAGAACAACTTGATGCTATTCTTGATTCGTTACCCTCAGAATATGAATCACTTGTGACTCTAGTGACAAGCAAACCAGAGTTGTTTGATTTTAATGCTATTGAAGCATTGTTGCTTGCAAAAGAAAGCAACATCAATAAACAGAAAAAAATTGTTGATGCCTCTCCTAGCCTGAATCTTACACAAGTTAAGCCTACTAGTATTGATTCTTTAACTGCTGAATCTGCTCCTCAAGCAAATTATTCAAATTCAAGAACACCACCATCTAATGCAATTATGACTCTGGTAATCATGGTGGTTACAACAAACACCATGGTAACTATGGTCGAGGATGAAGTCGTGGTGGTCAAAATTGTGGTAACTCAAATATTCAATGTCAACTTTGTTATAAATTTGAATGTGATGTTTCTTACTGCTATAATAGGTTCAATCCAAATTACATATCTCCACAAAACAATTCTCCCTCTTCAACCCAATCCCAACCTCATCCTCCCCCCCCTTTTATTAGTTCTATCAACCTATACCATATCATTCTTTATAGTATACTCCATCATATAACTACAATTCCTATCATTATGTTAGATCTCAACTATTGCCCCAAAATTCCTCTCTTATAACTATTAATCCTTTTCAACATCAAACTCCATTTCAGAATAGTACCTCATCACGCTAAGCCTACATAGCCAACATTACTCCTTAACAACAATCTCAAAACTAATTTATAGATTATGGGACTTTTCATCATGTTACCTCTAATCCTACAAATTTAACCACTGAAGTTTCTCTTGCTACTCTAGAACATGTTTTCTTTGGAAATGATCAAGGTTTTCCAATTAAGTCTACCGATTCCACTTCTTTTAAATATTCCCCTCATTCCAATAATCTATTACATGTGAATAACATGCTATTGCTTCCTAATATTACTAAAAATCTAGTCATTGTTAGTCAATTTGATCGTGATAATAAGGTTTTCGTTGAGTTTCATCCTACTCATTGTCTTGTTAAATCTCAGGTTGATCACAAAACTCTGTTGCGTGGTCAACTCAACTTAGATGGACTCTACACCTTTCTAAATATGTTGTCAAATTCCTTTCAAGATACTATAGTTGTTGCCCTCACAAATTCTAATTCTTTTGTTTTATATACTATTGTAACAATTCTTTTACATCTATAAATAATCATCGTATTACTTCCTTGTCTTTATGGCATAATAGACTTGGTCATCCTCATAATCATCATTAAAATATAGTGGTTGAAAGAAAGCATAAGCACATTATTGAAATAGAGTTAACTTGACTTTCCCAAGCATCTCTTCTAATGCATTTTTAGGATCATATTTTTCATATTGCAGTTTATCTCATAAACTGAATTCCATCGAGTGCTCATAATTTTGCTTCACCATATCAAACTCTCTATAACAAAGAACTAGATTTTTAGCCTTCTAAAGGTGTTTGGGTGTGCTTACTATCCACTATTATTAAGACCTTATAAATCTCACAAATTGCAGTTTAGATCATCTGAATGCATTTTCTTGGGTTATTTTCCTTCTCACAGAGGCTATAAATGTATTGATACCAATGGTAAAATGTCCATATCCAAAAATGTTCTATTTCATGACTAGAAGTTTCCTTACCAACCCCAACCAACACCTTACTCACATAGCAATTTTTCCACCCTTATATTTTCTCTCATCATTTTAACAAGTCAGTTTTATAATAGTGATCCTTCGTTATCAATACCTTCTAATATTTCACCATCACCTATACCAAGAAATTCTGAAAATACTGTCCATTTGCATTCATATTCTCCTACACCTATTCTGGAAAATTTTGCAAACATTTCTACTTCACCCAATCCACTTATTCCCTTCGTACCAGTAAATAATCACCCTATGCAAACAGAGTAAAGTCTAGCATATTAAGACCAAAACTTCAACCCTCAGTTTTTCTCATCATTACTGAACCTTCCTCAGTCAAGCAAGCTCTTTCTGTACCTCACTAGAAAATAGTTATGCAAGCTGAATTTGATGTCTTAATTGCCAATAACAAATGGAATTTTGTCAAGCTACCTTCTAATAGATCTATCGTTGGTTGCAAATGGGTTTTCCATGTAAAGGAAAATGTAGATGGTTTTATTAACAAGTACAAAGTCAAACTTGTCGCAAAAAGGTTTTCAGGAAAAATTTAGTTGTGATTACTCTGAAACATTTTCTCCAGTTGTTAAACTAGTTACCATGAAAAGTATACTAAGTCTTACTCTCACAAACAATTTGTCCATCAAGCAAATCGATATTAACAATGCTTTTCTAAATGGCTTGCAAGAAGAAGATGTGTATATGGCTCAATCTCCTGTTGCAAAAAGCAATTTATGGGCTTAAATAGGCCCTTAGAGCTTGGTATGACAAGTTGACTACTACCTTGGTTGGTTTTAGCTTTGTTCAGATCAAGTGTAACCCTTTCTTACTAATATACAAGAAGTTAAGCATTTGTAACTACATGTTAATCTATGTTAATGACATTATTATTACAAGAATTTTTTAGCCTTTTATCAAGCCTTTATTTCTAGATTAAATAATCTTTTTGCTCTTAATCAGCTAGGTGATCTTGATTATTTCCTTGGCATCGAAGTCAAACATGCATCCTCTGGATCTCTTGCACTAAATCAAACCAAATATATTAGAGATCTACTTCAAAGAGTTAATATGGGTATTGCTAAAGGTATCTCTACTCCTCTCCAAGCTAATCTCAAACTCTCTAGATATGGTGCTTATTACTTTGATGATCCAACTATCTATAGATAAATTGTTGGGGCTATTCAGTATGTTACTATTACTCACCTTGAAATTAGCTATGTAGTCAACAAAGTAAGCCAATTTATGGCTCAACCTTTGGAAAGTCACTGGTTGCTATTAAGAGAATCCCCAGGTATCTCAGAGGATCTCTTGATCTTGGTCTCACTTTCAAACCTGCTGCAACATCTTCTCCTTTTACCTTACAAGCATATTTAGATGCTGATTAGGCCTCTAACATAGATGATAGAAAATCTACTTCTAGGGCTTGTCTTTTTCTTGCTCAAATCTGATTTCATGGTGGTCCAAAAAACAAACTCTTGTTGCTCGTTCCAAGTTGAAGTAGAGTACCGAAGCTTAGCTCTAGCTGCCTCTGAAGTCCTTTAGGTGGAGTCACTTCTCACTAACTCCAAGTTACTATTTCAACTCCTGATATCTAATGTGCTAATTAAAGTACTATTGCCTTAAGTCATAATGTCGTTCTACATAGTAGGACCAAACACATGGAGTTTCATATCTTTTTTGTCAGAGAAAGGGTACTAAACAAGTCTTTAATTATTGCATACGTTCTTGCTTAAGCTTAAATAGCTGATATTTTGACAAAGTCACTGGTCAAATCATAGTTCTTATTTTAAAAAGACAAACTCAAGGTTTTGAGTTCCTCACAAACTTGAGTTTGTTGAGGGAGTATTAGAATATAAGAAGTTTGTTAGTTAGTTTGAATTTTGTTTTGTACAGTTATGTGATTCATACTACCTCATCTCAAGTTTGTTAGCTTCTGCTTTCTTTTATATATATATATATATATATATATATATATATATATATATATATATATATATATATATATATATATAGTTCTCTCCAAGCTGAGTAAGAAGTAAAGCCTTTCTTATTTTTTGAAATTTTGTTTTTCTCTTTCATTCTTATTTCTATACATTTTCTCTTTTTTATTTTTTTATAAGTCAAATGTTTGTTGTTAATATGTTAACTTTTTGTTAGTGGAATTATTCGAACCTATGATCTCTCCCTTTCTTATCTCTCCACTTTACCACCAAATCAATCTTATAACTCCACTTTCTCTCTTCTTTGTTATTTCTATACTTACAAGCTTTGTTTTGTTTGTTTGTTGATTAATGATATAATCTTATTCTATATTAATTTAATTTTGATTCAGGCTAAAAATTTAAGAAAATATATTTTTTAGAATAATGTGCTTTCTTTTTTTTTTGAAACATGCACATAAACATATTGATTTGAAAAATAGCAGAGTGTAAGAGGGGCAAGGGACAACCTAGGAGTACCTACGTGAGTTTTTCTCAAGCCAACATTCAAACAAGAGGAGGCGTATATCCCTAACGTTGCTCGAGGCTACAATATGATCAATAATACACTTAAAGGAAACTCTCCAAAATTAAATATTTACTTAAAATTATTTTGTTCAGCCCAACAATAATTTAAAGATAATATTAGATTTACGAAGCCTCTAGCGTGCAGTAGCTTAACCTCGGTGTGCGGTGACGGTGTGAAATGTAAAATGATGGCATGTGCAAGTGAAAGTTGGATGCGGTGATGTAAGACTACGGTTCACTTTGCAAGTTGCAACCGATTGTTTTCTCCAGGTGACCATAAAATCAAAGATATTTTGGAATGTCCTGTCCTAAAGTATAAAAAAGGCTCAACCATGAGCTATCAACTTGCTTATTTTATATATATAACTTTATGGACATATTTATTTTAATTTTTATGGTGTATAATGAAACCTGCAAATATATATTATTTTTTGTGGTGTATCTTTGATCGTATCATCTTGTGAAATGTACAAGTTTCAGTTGTTTTATTAGGAGGTGGAGTGCAGAAGCAGCACAGATCTGATATGATATGATATCCACACTAACCTCTTCACAGCTTGCTGAAAGTGACTCATTTGCAACTTGTCCTCCTTACTCCCTATTGAGTATTGACTACTTCTGCAATTTATTTGCTTTATCCTCCCTACCCCTTACTTGACTTAAACCACACCACTAATTTGTTACCATATTCTGTGCTTTTTACTTTAGTAATTATTTATATTTTGTTTATCCAGTAGAAAGCAAAATAATGCTGCTATAGGTTTGTAGCTAGCCAAAGATTATCAAGCATAAAATAAGTTAAGTAAGTCCCGCACTCGAGGGAAACTTTATCTAGCCTTATTACTTAAGAAATTCATTCCTCACTAATCATCGTTCAATTCATACTTATGTTTATTGGTCACTGTTGGGAAATCACATATGATTGGTTCCACATAGAGGACGCACTCTTATATATCTAGCTAGATATTGGATTATAACCCCAATGGGTTATAATTCATTTGCTCAATTTTTTTATTGTCAAATTGCATAGCTTATATTTACGTTTAATATTTTTTCCAAAAAATGTTTTTGATATTTAGAAAATCACAATTTTGTTAGTTGCAGAATGAAACTCAACAAAAATCTTGAATGACTAAAACTATATTATTCTATATGTTTCTATACTCATATTTAAAAAATTGACCTCTAAGAGATCTTTATTTACACGAATAATAATTTCTATCATATTGTCATATCTATTAACCAACATTTTTCTTATATATAAAAATAATATGTCAATATCATATACATATAAACAAATATAATAGAGAAAAAAATATTCCAATAACCAACCTAACTTCACAATATAATATATACACAAAATATTTAATATAAATAAAATCTTGATTTTATATTACTAATATTTTTATAAAAGAAAATTATTAATTATGTACTTTATATAAAAAAATTGATATAAATAAAATTTAACAATTAATATTTTAAGTTGATTTATTTTGCGAAAATATTATCTTTTTTAAATTAAATATATGTAATATTTTAGTTTAGTGAGTAAGTATTCACATATACCCTTATCCGTTAAGGAACAAATTCAATAAAATTAACTTATATCCACAAGGTGCATACTCATTTCTATTATAAATACAAATATTTTCATAATTTTATGTGTGTCTTGAGTTTTTTGTCATCCAAGAGAAGTGGCTTGGAGTGTAATTATCAAATGTTTCAAGACAGTGTGGAAACTTTAAAGTTTTCCAATGGCTAGCACAATTAATTAATTTTGTTATCATTTGTCTACCCCTCTGCTACTTATCATGTTCTACAAAGCTCCTAAGTTGGTTATTTCCAACTTACAAAGGCTGCAAAGGGAATTTCTGTAAGCCAGGGTCCTCTAAAAACAAAAAGATTGTCTAAATCAGTTGTGATAGTATATGTCCGATCCAAACATCTCGGATATTTGGGATTAAAAACTTACATTGTTTAAATATTAGTTTATTGGCGAAGTGGAGATAGTGATTCCTTCATAAAATCAAGGGCTCTTTGGTTTGATTTATTGTGAGTTAGGTATGGTTTTTTCATGAATCTTTATTACACTTGAACACCTCTTCTTTGTGGTAGAGAGATGTTATGAACAATGACTTTTTTACAAGGTTTTAAGTAGTAGAAGATCTTGACTAATGATTTTGGAAGGAGGACCAAAATTTTATATATATATATATATATATATATATTATAATATAATATAATATAATATAATATGATAAAAACTTATACTCATATATATATAATGTTATTATCATTGTCATACGTGATAAAAAAATTATTATCATTGATACAAAAATGAGTATATAATGTAATATGATTATAACTACAAAAGATATTACATTTACTCAAAATATTCTCTTCATTCCTTTAAATTCTTGAATTCATCAATAATTTAGTCAAAACTAATGTTTTTAGCTATTTCTTTTTCAATGTAAATGACCATAAAAGTATAACAGGGCACACACCTCATGAGACTGATAAGCATGACAAATGGATATTTTGAAAAAAGAATTTCAAGAAAAAAGAGTTAAAAGGTAAAAGTAAAAAGCCTAAATCATGAGAAGAGAAATTGCACAAATCACTCAGTGCACTATAATGTAGAATCGTAAATGGTAGCATGTTCACGTTTTGACCTTTAGTTACTCACTAACAACTGAAATTTCTTTTCATTATTTATTATATTTAATTTAATGCTTTTAATTAAGTATTTGTTTAAAATTAAGAAAAGCTATTTTTTATTTTATTATGTAATATAATAGTTTAAAATAAAAAATTATTATATAAATTACAAATTTCAATTAAATCAAACATGATTTAGAATGTTCACTATTTGGTTATATATAAAGTATAAATTGATTATGTAACAAAATAAAAAAGATGTTTAATAGTGTGAGTGAGTAAGGTGAGGTGTGAAGTAAAGTGGATAATTTGGGCCAACAAAAATGTGGTGTGGTGTCAAATAGTATAAAGTAGTAAATGCTAAGTGAGTTGAATATGGTTGGTGAGCCATTCGAGCTGAACTATATGAGTCGGTCCAATGTGGGCTGGGTTGTATTTCTGCCATTACAACTCATCTCTTGTTTTTATTTTTGACTTGACCTGTATTCATGGTGGATCAAGTTGACCCACAGGTTTCGACCCAATTTGACAACTCTAATTTTTTGTACACACCAGTCAAGATGATATTCATCATCTATTTTTAACACGTCCTTTTATTAAGAGCATTTGACTTAAAGTTTGCTCTTGGATAGACTTTATGGTGGTTCTTTTAAGATCCTTATTGGATTTTTTTTTATCTTTTCACAAAGCTTGGTCAAGAAGAAAAATTTCATGACTATTTGGATGACTATTACTTGGTTTATATGGTATTATGGTATGCTAGGAACCAAATTATTTTCAACAATAAAGTTGCAATTGATTTTTATTTTTGATCTTCCATTAAGGTTTCCATATGACAGTGGTTTTTATATAAGGAGAGAGTAAAAGTGTTAGTAACGAGACTTAACTCAGTGATGCATAGTATAATACAAGAGAACCAAACAACATTTATTAAGGACAGACAACTTCTTGACTTGAGGCAAAAATTCATAGGAAACTCATCCTTGTGTTCAAAGCAACTTTTGAAAAGGCATATGATGCGGTTAGTTTTCCTTTTCTCTTTTACATGCCCAGGAGGTTTGAATTCTATGAAAAATGGATTGGATGGGTTCAGGGATGTCTCCAAGTCCGTATTAGTGAAAGAGAGTACTACCTAAGAATTTAATATGCAACAAAGCCTAAAACAAGGGGAACCAATGGCCCCTTTTTTGTTTTTAACAATAGCTGAAGGCCTTGGGGTCTAGTTAAAGAAGTTGTCAACAAAGATCTTACTTCAAGATTTACTGTTGGTAAGTAGGAGATTCAGGTTGTGATTCAACAGTATGCAGATGACACCTTAATCATGTTAACACTAGAATACATGTTAATGTCATCATTTTGAAAAGTATACTAAGGTGCTTCAAATTGTCTTCTGGGTTGAAAATAAATTTCCAGAAAAGTAGTGTAGGAGGTGTAGGGATGCGTGATCAGGACCTGGAGTTCTAGATTGAGATTCTAAATTGTAGGATTATGCATTTTCCATTCTATTATCTAAGACTTATTGTGAGGGTTAATGCAAGGAGTGAAAGAGTCTTACAACCTATGTTGGAGAGAATGAAAGCCAAATTAACAATCTGGAGTAAAAAAAATTGTCATTAGGAGGACGAATTTGTTTAATTAGATATACTTTTTCCTCCATTCCTTTTTTTCTCTCTTTTTTCAAGTTACTAAAGAAGGTGTGTCACATTATCCAGAAACTGCAAAAAAGGTTCCTCTAGGGTAGATCTGATGAAAATAAAAAAAATAATAACATGGATTAAATGGGAGTTGGTGTACAAATCAAAAGAGCAAAGTAACATGCGAGTCATAAATACTGATGATTTCAATAAAGCTCTTTTTGGCAAATGGAGATGGCGGATCTTAGATGGTCACAATGCTTTGTGGGTAAAAATTCTTCAATCTAAATATGGAGATCTTAGAAGCAGATTATTTCATGAGGACTGAAGCAAATGTTCACAATGGTGGAAATATATTATGAAGGTGACGATAGGGGAAGATACAGGAAATTGGTTCAAAAATAATATGAAAGTAGTGGTAGGGGATGACTTGTTGTTTAAGTTTTGAGAGCTGGGCCAAGAGGAACCAGATAGTCTCATAGATCTATTTCCTAGGCTATTTGCCCTATTAGATAAAAAACTCTAATTTTAGAGGTAGGAGTGTCATGTGATAATAATTGGGAATGGAAGTTAAGGTGGAGAAAACCTTTACTCAGTTGGGAAGTTGGTTGGATGGATGAGTTGATGAGATTTCTTGCAAGAATTCAATTAAACAAGAGATAACAAATGGACGGAAGTGGGAGTTTTGGCATTGATATAGTTGGTAAAAAGGAATGTTCAATCTATCCATGATGAGTTATACCCTGTCTATCTTAATGAACTTGAAACTGTCTCACATCTGTTGATTCCTGTGCTTTAACTTACCATGTTTGGATGAACTGTTATTGCTGATTGGGGTATTTGGTGGCTTTTCCCTCAGACCGCTCCTCACACAAGTGGTATCATCTTGGACTTGTTAGAGGAAATAAAAGCATAGAGATCATGTGTGTAATATGGTTGACTACCTTGTGGTCTATTTGGCTAGCAAGAAATGTTGTATTCAAAGAAAGTCCATTTTGTGTCACATCAATTTGGCAAAAACCTGTAGAAATCTTGGATATAGGTTCGAGGCTTTTACAAAAAGTCATCTTTATTTTTCCTATGAGTGGACCATATAGTCAGGATATTGTATTAAAAGTCTAGTAAGAAGTAGTAGCTTCTAATATTTGGGTGGATTATATTTAATGGGAGTAAGGAATAAAAAACTATGGAATCATCTTAATTTGTTTTGTCTAATGTTTTGGGGGGTTCTGTTGTATTAATCTTTCTTATTTGATCTTGTACTGATTTATATGTTTATGTTTTTTTAATCATGTCTTGTGATTAACTAAATATTTAATTGATAAATAAAATGTTTGTCTTTACAAAAAAAAAATGAGAGAGTAAAATTGAGTGTTTTTTATTCGTCATAATCCATTAACCCTTTTGAGTGTTTACAATTTTAGTAGGTATTTTTTTTAATTGCAGGAGTCTTTTGTATGTATGATAATGTACATATTGTAGAACTCTCATGTCTCTACTTTTATCTAGTATGTACAGCATGTGTAACTTATGAATTTACTCTTTCTAAAGTTGAAGTTTATGAATTTACTCTTTCTAAAGTTGAAGTGAGTGTAAATTACTAAATCATTAAAGTTATAGAATTTGTAAACTTACATCTATTTATATTTTATTAAAAAAAAAGTTAGTAAGCTATATAATAAATTTATTTAAATACACTCAATTCATAAATTGCTAACTTATTTATTTTAAAAAACAAGTATAAGTTAATAAACTCCTAATATATAATATTTTTATTAATTATATTTTATTATATAATACCTCTATATATGTAATTGTGAAAAATTGGAGGAGGGAGGGGAGTGTCATGGTTTCCCTTCACTATTAAGCTTTGCTCGTAAGGGTAGAGGTAGGGATAGAGATGCAAGGAAGTTAAAATAAATGAAACACGTGATATCTTTAAATAATTTGTTTTAAGTTGAGTTGTTATTTTTAATCAAACCATTATTATAAGGTCACTTGATATGTCATATATATATATATATATATATATATAAATAACATTGACTCTTTTGTCTTTTAAAATAATTTACTTGAAAATTTATTATGTATAAAAAAATGGATGAATGCTTTTTCACCAAAATTAAAAATTATTTATTTTGATAATTATAATTTTTTATTGTTAAAAGAGGAAAAAAAAGTTTAGAATTCGGGTTGGGGGACTCAAACTATAGACGGGTTTTCAAAAAAATAAAATAAAATAAAAAACGCAGTGTGAATTCGGATTTTCCAACATTGTGTTAAAAAAGTGGGAAAAAAATGAAATTCATGTCAATGTCCACTTGTGACAATATTTTCAAGCTCCAAAGCAGTAGTTGCCTGTTTGTCAGTTTGTCCGTGACGCTGTGTTGGAAATGGATTCTTTGCTGTGAGAGCATTAAATACCATTAAAAATAAATTATACAAATTAATTAATAAAACAAAATAAAAGTTACAAAAAATTGATCTTTGGATCATGAGTCATGACTGCTGGACTCTGTGAAGTTACTTGCCCACTGCAAGTAGGGAATCTCGATCCAGCTGCGCGTGGGTTGGCTCAAAAGAGGATCTGGAAAGATATAAAAAAAAAAAAAATTCATTTATTTTTAAAATTTAGAGGAAAGTAGAAAATCTTTATTAAGCGTTGCTCCCTCAAGAATTAGACAAATTTTTAAGAGAAGTATTTTATATTCATCACACTAAATTAATCCTTAACTTAAGTATTCTTTTAGTCGTTCTGTGATATTTCAACTAAGTTTATTTTTGTCTTTATACTAGGAAATGCCTCCATGCTCATGGCATACATATTCATACAGAGGAAGAATAATTAAAAAAAAAAAAAAGAGTAGTGAATTCATATCGTATAATACCCCTTGTATATTTTAAAATTTACAGGACATATTTATATATATTAATTAGAAAGTAAATTTTAGTTTGTATAATTTAAAAAAACACTTTTTTAATTATTTTATCTCCCAATTAAAGAAAAAAAATTGGTATTAAATTTTTAAATTAGGAAGAAGAATAACCATTTTTTAGTTCGCGAAAAAAAACATTTAAACCCTAAATTAGTTAGGATTTGAACATAACTTCAACTGTTTATTTATTTGAAAGAACCGTAATTAATTTCTTATATTGTAAACTAATGTCCATGATTATGTTCTTTAATTGAGTTTTTAGGATTTGAATCCTAATTATGTCAAATATGGATCAAATCTTATTAAAAGAGTATGCACTTTATGTGTTTTTATTATTGAAAACGTTAATCGTTACTAGAAAACAGTGTATGGATAATAAAGTAAACTAATGTCTGTCAATGAACTTAAATTAGTTAACTGGGTAGAAATTGGATACTTCTTACATGTGGTTATGTATAAAAAAAAACACTAAATAAAGTGTCCCTTATTCGTCTCTGTTACTCTTTTAAAATCTTTTCGAACTCTTTACATTTTGTTTATATATTCTGTTGTTGGAATCACTCTGCTCTCTCCTTCCTTAAATCAACCAAGGCGTTGAAAGCAGCAGCAAAATTCATTGAAATCACGTGCCAATGGAAGCAGTGGTTATCAACAAAACTGTCCGTAGCAAACCCTAAAAAACTGCTTTTAAGATATAAGTTAAAAATTAAAAGAAAGCTTTTTTATTAGAAATTATATAAAACATAATTAAAATTGTTATAAAAAATATTTTTATATTTTAATAAAAAAACTATTTTCTTATTAGAAATTCATTGTTATAAAACACCTAGTAATGGACCAAAAAAAAAACCTGTTAGTATTTACAAAAAGAAATGGAGGTAAATTAATAGCTCACATTTCAATGCTTTTAACCATTTTTTTGTCAGTGGTAAAAAAACATCTTTTTTGTCAAAAAAAAAAAAACCTTATTTTTCCTTTCTAAAACCATGAACCGTTCTATTAAGTTGGAAACTTCATTATGGTAGGAGGGGAGAGAGGATAAATAGAAAAGAGAAAAATAATTAAATTTATTTGGTTTGAATCGTATATGATAACATTGGAAAGGAGATATTAAAAGGTAAGTGAATCTCATGTATATCTTTATTCTATTTTTTATTATTTTCTATTTTAATAAAACATCTTTTGTTTTTACCTTATTTTTTATTTATATTCGTTCTTAGTCAGTTAAACAAGTGCGTGAATGGTTAACCTCTGATATTATCTTCAGTTGCAGACGATAAAAAAAAATTATATATTCATAGTATTTCACATCTCGATAAAATAATTAAGAATATAAGGTATGAGAAAAATCTAATTTCATGTTGGATAAGAATACTATTAATATTAATATTAAATTGTCCATTAATATAATTATTTTCTTATTTCTTGTGAAGCTAGTATGTGCTGTGTTTTGCAATATATTTAAGATATTAAATACTTTTTATGTTTATAAAGTGACAGAAAAATTGTAAGAGAATTTAAAAAAAAAATACTATACCATTAGTCATTCAAAAATAAATTACTGGTTTGGATGAGGTGATTAAAAAAAATTTCCGTGCTTCCTCATTTTTGTTCGTGACTGGTTAGGTTGTTAATTGACGTAAACAAGTCTCACAAGTTTGTCATTGACTGATCGTGTTCACGAGATTATCTTATCGCATGACAAAAACATTAATATATTAAACTACGCTACCTTGATCAAATAAAATGAAATTATATTCAAAAGAAAGCAATTTCTATATTCTATTTCCTCCACAAGTTATGCGGAGTGTGTATATATATGTTCTGTATTACTTCTGTACACGGTTGCTAACATCTATATCTATTATTATCAAGCCTATCTTGTTGAATTAATATTATTATTATTATTATCATTATATTTAATTTGCATAGATTGACGTAGAAAACAAGCACATAAACTATCCTAGGACGTGTAAGGATTCAATGCACTGTACTCTACGCGTTGGATTCTAAAAATGGCACGTGTCTTACTATTGAGGGCTGATAAAACGAACGGTGATGAAAAATAGCACCAAACAATGTTTCAACTTGTGCCTTATAAAAACAACACTTGTAGTACGAACTTGACTAGACGCCAGGTCATTGGGCCCCACATATCGCAAGATATTATGTGATCCAACTCAGGCTGACTCAGTTATGACAATAAATTAGCTAAGTGGGACCCCACATATGAAGTCTTCTCTCATTTGTTTTCATACCTTATAATAATATATATAAAAGAAATCATCTTCAACTTCACAATTATAATAATAAGTCATATCTGTAAAAAAAAAAACATTGAATACTAATTTTGAAAATTAATTTTAATTATATATAATTACTATTCTATGGTTAGTATTAGTTAGGATGATAAAATGTATATGAATACTATTGTTCAAACAAAAAATATGCTCACCCTAGCTATTGGATAATTACTGGCAAATTATGTTGGTATAGATAGTATAGGAATTAATTCACCTCGCATTTTGTATGTAGTATTAATTAATATAATTATATTATATAATATTATATAATTATTATTTGAGTAAAATATTGTTAAAAATATTATTTATATTATAATTTATGATAAGTAATATAATTATAAAAATAAAAAATACAAATAAATACATTTTATAAAAAAAATAATAAAATAAAAGTACAATTTACATTATTAAGTTATTTGGATAGTAATTCTTAATAAACTTATCTTAAAAAACTTTCAATAAACTTACCAAATATTATTTAATGTTAAGGTAAAAAAAATAGAGTTACATGAGTAATTATAAAATTTTTTAGAAAATATTATTATAATTTGTTTTATATTTAATGTTTTGTTAATTTGTTTTTCATATAAAAAGATATTAATTTATTATTTTTAATATATAAGTAAAGTGTAAGTCACAAATATAAATACAAGTATATAAAAATAAGATAAAAATTGCTATCTTATGCATATATGAATCAGATACAAGTATTATTTTTAAACACAATTATAAAAACGAATATCGTAATATTCTTAATATTAGCTTTTTCTATTTCTCACATTTTTTTACTGCTATTTATCACAATTGTATAATCTTTCTAAAACCAAATTTACGTGAACTTAGAAATAAAAAACTTATTGTAAAAAAAAAAAAAAAACTTCTTTGACTCAAATATTAATAAAAGAAGTCATAATCCAAATTATAAAGACAAAAATCTACTAAAATAAGGCTATTTGTAATTTTGAACAATATTTAGTAATGTTATCTATAAAGATTCAAAGTTAATCTATATTGACTTACCTACTAGTGATCGTTAGAATTTAGAAATCCAAAGTCACCAACTAATTATAATGACGATGTTTCCATCATGGAAAATGGTGTCCTTTTTCTTTGGCAGTACTCTACTACTCTCTCTCTATATCCAATGTTTTAATCGATTTAAGAAAAGGAGGGTCGCTTTTAACTTGGTGGAAAATAGTAGTTATTTTGGTTAAAGGGAGGGTTAAAGTTGGATAAACATGTTTGCAGCAAAATG
This sequence comes from Psophocarpus tetragonolobus, assembly GCA_037954015.1. Classification (NCBI taxonomy): domain Eukaryota; kingdom Viridiplantae; phylum Streptophyta; class Magnoliopsida; order Fabales; family Fabaceae; genus Psophocarpus; species Psophocarpus tetragonolobus. The sequence continues at coordinate 49,309,716 of CM075693.1, read as the reverse complement.
GAAAACTAGAAAATGAAATGAAAAGCAAGATTTTCAGGGAAGGACTTGGGATCTCCCAATTCTCAGGCAAGGACACTCCGGTAAGTTATAAATAGCAACCATTCCACAACCATGCCACCCCATCACGTCAAAATTCTTCCTTTTCTGCTTCCAACACTTTTCTTTGTTATATTTTTCTCTTTCACTTTCTGCCACTCAACATGACCATCCTCATTCAACAACCTGATCTCCTTGGTAATTAGCCTTGTAATCTTTTATTTTTTTAGCAAAATATGTTGTTGTTATTATTATTATTATTATTATTATTATTGTCTAATGGCTCAAAAAGATAGAGAAAGAAAAAAGGGGTTAATTAAATTTAATCCCTATGATTTTCAGTTCAAGATAAAAATGACTTTATCTGTTTATTTTCCAATGAATTTTGTACCATTGTGTTGAGATAGTAATTGGTGCAAAATCTGTCTTTTTTGGGGCTGAAGCACACTTTTGATTTGGAAGTGAAAAATGTGTGCCTTTTCAGTTAATAGGTTTTTAAAATTGCAGGTGCTGAAGTAGAGGCAAATACTGCACCAATAAATGAGAGAGAACTGGTGTTAGATGGCGGATTTGAGATACCACAGACCAACTCTTTTGGGCACATGTTTAGGTTTTAATCTCCATAACCTATTCACACCCATTAATAATAATCTCCTCTTTTCTTATCCAAAAATATATATAAGGACAAAGCTACTCATGATAAATAAGGACCGATGGATGTATCACGGTATAATGCACGATATGCTGTAGCATAATCGAACAAAAAACTTTCGAGTTAAAGTTAAAAAAAAAAAAGGTGAAACCTTCTTCGAATCGCTGACTTTAATTCTCGTACTTTCTTTCCCTTTCATTTTCTTTAAAAGATTTCAATTTATTTTATTTTATTTTTCTTTTTGATAGAAAAAGTTTTTCATCTCACAGTTGGCAATCGAAATTTATCATATCTCTTTTATTTTAAGTAAATTATATTAACATTGAGATATTTTTTCTGTTTACACTCTTTGTTTTTATAATCTTTACAATGACTTGTTGCAGTATTTTTAAGAGGTGGTACTTCTGTAACGTTAAAAGAGAAAGAGACGTAAATGTAATCCATTAATACATTTAGTGATCGTTGTCCCCGTGACATTGTTAAGTCCACATTTCTCTGAGTAAATTCCATATTTAGTGTTGTATGCATGATTGTTGATTGTTGTAATCTGGATTTTCCTTAAAATACTGATGTGGGAATACAGCACACGTCATTATTCATAAAAAAGATAGAAAGAAACAAAAGGAGATGCATAAATTAGAGAAATATATGTGTATCATTATTCATAAGAAAAATATATGTGAACACATAGTGTGTTATTACACATCTAGTAAAAAAAAGAAAAAAGAAAAGAATATATAAGTATGATAGGATTTATAATATGATAGAATGAAAAAGATAAAAAAAATCAAAAAATATTAGTAATATATATAAATTAGAGAGATATATGTGTATCATTATTTTTTCAATAATTTGTCTGATTTTCACTCTCAAAAGATGATTTTTCATGTATGGATATGACACATCCGAAAGTCCAATCCAAAAAATATATATATACCTTATGGGCTAGAAAAAATTGTCACACCCAACTTGGTCCATTTGACTTATGGGCTTGAATTACCGCTAACTTTGTGACAGGCCCATCAAGTCTCCCACCCCCCTTCCAGAAAACCATATATCATAATAGATGTTAGGGTAACAATTATAAACTATTTGCGCTAAATAATAGCATACATTTTGGTTCTTAATAGCCGTTTCATAATCTACTAAATTGATTTGTGTCTATCAATTTTTTAAATAATTCATTATTAAAAATTGGTTGATAAAATTAGTATTTTTTAAATATAATAATTAAAATAGTTATTTGTTAATTTTTTAATTTAAATATAAATATTTAAATTTATTATAAAATGATTGTAACTATAATTTAATTTAAAAAAAATAAAAAATATTATGTGAAATAATACAGAAAATAACACGGTTGAACAACTTTTATATTACTATCGATAATAACTGAACTGCATGTAAATTAAACGATTGAAGCTATTTGTCATCTTCCACAAATTTTGGTAAAAAGCAAATAAGCGAGATGAAGACAAGATTGGTCATTTCACTAGCCTATTTAATTTCCGGATTATCGAAACGTGAAAAATGAAAAGTGATTGACCCTCTATTGTAAAACAGGGCTTACAATGATGGTGAAAGTGAGAGGCAAGAAGGAGTGGAGAACTTGTACAGAAAAAATCACACTTACCAATCAGTTGATTTTGTAAGCACCTATGACCTACCAGAAAAATTGCATTTACTATGCCCTCTCCTCAAGTCTAAACTGAAAAAAAGAGTCTAACTACATTTGCCACTAATTGGGCTAGCATATATTTATAGAATTATAAAGGGGTATGAAATTAAACATTGCATCTATGCAGGTGAAGAAAATGAGAGAGATGTATTCAAAATTGAACAGGGTAGAGATGAGCATATGGGAATGTTGTGAACTCCTTAATGAAGTGGTGGATGAGAGTGACCCTGACTTGGATGAACCTCAAATTGAGCACTTGCTCCAGACTGCTGAAGCTATAAGGAGCGACTATCCTAATGAAGATTGGTTGCATTTAACTGGCCTTATCCACGGTACAGTCCTTTCTACATTCTAATAACCCCTTTATGATGCATTCCTCCTGATACTTTAAAAGAATTAATTTTAAGAGGGTAATTTATTTTATTTTACAATTTTAAATGTTTTGTGATGAAATACCTTATTTGGATGGAGAATTTTAAAAGATTTTGAAATTCTAGGTATTTTAGAAAGTATTTTGATTAGTTAAAATTGTAAAATTTTAAATTCCTTAAAAAAAATATAAATTTAATATTCTTCAAACCTAGTTTTCTTTTACTAAAATCAACTAAGTTATTTTTTATTTGATATAGGTTATGGGTGGCAAAACAGGGTGAGTCAAACGGGTTGACCTGTCAACAGACTCTCATTTTTACGGGTCAAATTAATGTATTCAGTGGCTTATCCGTTTTGATATGTCTCGCGTAACTCGCCAATTTAGCAGACCAAAGGCGGGGTAGGCTGTCACATCAATCCATCAATATTATATTTTATATTTTATATTTTAAAAATTATAATATTTATATAAATTAATAAAATAATTATACTAATTAAAATATGAAATAAATTATTAAGTAGAGTTTATAAAATGGATTTGCTAAGAAAATAAAATAAATTTTATCATAAATTTATTTGTCATTTATTTATGTAAAAACATAATATTATCAAAAAAATAAAATTAATTATGCAAAGTTTATTTTTTTTATTTTTCTATTTATTTATTGTAAAAGCATTACTTTTTTTAGAAACTAAAAATTTATTTTTAAATAAAATTTTATATTATTTTTTAAAAAGAATAATTTTTTTTTCAAAATATTGTTTAGTAAAATAAATTTTTATTTTTAGTAGGAATTGAAATAGTCTATTCAAACAAGAAAATTAAAATTCAATAATTTAAATTACCTTATTGAAACAAAACATTTAAAAAATAAATTCATTTTAATGGAAAGAATTTCAAATTTAATATATTTTAAATTCTTGTATTTGTAAAATTCTCTATTCTAATACAATGTAAAGCTTTAGCTTTGAAGATCCTTTTGCTTTTGTTTTTGGAAATGAAAGAGGCAATTATTTGAAGCATTTAACAACTTGGTTCAATGCAGATCTTGGCAAGGTGTTGAATTTACCTGGTTTTGGAGGACTTCCTCAATGGGCTGTAGTAGGTATGTGTGATGTTTATATAGGATTGAAACCTACGGTTCAAAGGCAATTTTAGTTAAAGCATTGACTAATTTTTAGTATTACTATGCTCATACAGGGGACACATTCCCGGTTGGTTGCAGATTTGATGAATCCGTTGTTCACCACAAGGTAAATCTGTCAAATCATCTTTTGTGGGTGGTAAACAAACAATTTATTGAAACTAAACACCTGACCTGTGCTGCATTCCCACCTCAGTATTTTAAGGAAAATCCAGATTACAACAATCCTGCATACAACACTAAATATGGAATTTACTCAGAGAAATGTGGACTTAACAATGTCATGATGTCATGGGGACACGATGACTACATGTATATGGTAAGCCGTGGGAAAACCCAAATAAAATATTTTTTTAATGCTATTATTTCATAAATTGAAGAAGGAAATGCTTAAACTTTGGGTGCTGTCTTAGGTGGCAAAGGAGAATAATACGACACTTCCCTCTGCAGCTTTGTTCATTATAAGATACCATTCATTCTATGGTAAGGCTAGCTAAAAAGCAAAAGTTCCCTTGTCAGACATATTAATTAATCATAAGAAGCAACAGTTCTCTTGTCCTGCATATTAAAATGATTCAAATTATTGGAATCTTATTTGATCCACTCATTTGTTTTGCAGCATTACATAGAGAAGGAGCCTATGAGCACTTGATGAATGATGAGGATGTAGAGAATCTGAAATGGCTCCAGATTTTCAGGTAACACTATTTTTTATTAATTAAAAGTATGAAATATGGGTGAATGGTGACTAGTTATCAAGTGTGCAAAGGTTTATTAATGTTTTTCTCTAACTTTCTTTTACATAATATAACAATGCAGTAAGTATGACCTTTATAGCAAGAGCAAAGTTCGAATTGATGTTGAAAGGGTCAAACCATACTATCTCTCTCTCATCCAAAAGGTTAGTACCAAGTGAAAACTTTCATTTCCTTTTCTTAATTCCAACTGAAAAAAATTCTCTTTTGTAGTTTGAACTAATAAACTGTCTTTTTTTGTTTGCTGCAGTACTTCCCTGCAAAGCTGAACTGGTGAAAAGTTGGAGCCTTGAATTGCCATTGGTTAATTTATACCATGATAGCCAACAAGTTTCATGTATTGAGTAGAGGGAATAATAAGTTATAAAGCTGCAGTTGCATTAAGTAATTTGTATGCTTTGGTGGTAGAAGATCAATTTTAGTATGAAATAATATTTTGTAGTTAGAGTTCTATCTGAAATATTTTTCTATTTATTTTTTTCTTTCCCTCTGTTTAGGATTTTTGCATAATGTGGTCAATTGAAACTAACCTCTTCTTAATTCCTAAAATCAGGGAAGATACTTGTAAAAATAAATAAAATGGTGGAATAATTAAGTAAATTCTTCCTTAAATTGACAAATTCAAGATTTAAATTTACAGAGAATTTTTTTAAAGAAATATTTTTAGATAAAAAAATTACACAGGACTTAAAAATATTTTGTAACAATGAAAATTCACAAAAATATTAAAAATTTAACCTTTTAACATTATCTAATAGACAACATTACCTGACGCTAAAAACTTTTACTTGGACAATATGAGTCAAAATATTTCTTAACCACAAAATCAACCTTAAACTAGTAATTAAATAACTTATATATTGTGTGTGGGCGTGTGCATGTTATTAATGTCTCTCATCTCTCACAATAACGGTAAGATTGCATTGAGATTGATGGTCTTGTAATGCAAGCGGAGACAAAAATTTTTCTATCAAAAGTGCTTATGGCTTGTTGTATAATATGTAGTACACATTCACAAAGATATCCATAGAAGAATTTATAGTATAAAAGTTTATTTAATAAGAATTTTTTACATAAGAGTTTATACTATATGCTCTTAACTTTAATAAGTCATTTGTGTTTGGATATACAAATTTATAAAATCACTTATATAGAAATAAAGTGTTTGGATATATATATATATATATAGAGAGAGAGAGAGAGAGAGAGTGAAAAAGAGAGGGTGAGGGAGAGAGAGAGGGGGAGAGAGGAGAGGGAGAGAAAGAAAGAGGAAGAGGAAAAGGGAGAGAGTGAGTGAGAGAAAGAGAGAGGAGGACAGGAGAGAGATGAGAGGGAGAGGAAGGGAGAGAGAAAGAGAGAGACTCAGTAGTAAGTTTTAATCATGAGAGAAAAAAAAATGAGAGATAATTGTTCATAATCTATTTAATTTCTATTATTGGGAAATACATGAAATTATAGAACCAGAAAATTCATCATATAATGACTACGTTTAGGGTTTAGGGTTTAATAATTGTTCTTCGCTTATCAAATTATTGGAATCATTCTTTTTAAGAAATTAGGAGAAATTCCAATAATTTAGTTATCTGTTGCTAAGGAATTACATAGAGATATCTCTAACAATTCTGGAATAGGTAAGAGTTAGTAATTACAGGTATTATGCATTGAATCAAACCCTTGATCATCTTGCATTATTAACATTATTTATCAAAAATCACAAAAAATATATAATTTACTTCCCAATTCAGCATTAAATTTTCTTTATATAAATTTTCATAAAAGGTTTTTATAAAAGAATAATTAAAATTTTAAATGATCTTCTAAGTCCCCGAGGAGACCACCTAATTTACTAATTCTATACTACAATACGACTTATGCACTTGCCAGAAATAGAGTAGTCATTCAAAATCTCAACAGTATTGTTGATCTAGGATCAAACTTTGTCATTTGTTCAAACAAACAAAAATAAGCAAAGGATAATTTAATGAGAGTTTTGCCACAATGGGTGCTCCTTAATGAAAACTTGAAGAAGAAAGTATTTTTTTTCTTTAGAATCCGTGCAAAAGGAGATAAATTTCACAAACTAACAAGTTTTGTTAATCGATAAAAGATTATCCCAAAAGTAGAGGCTCAGTGTTTGTTTGGTAACAGTTTTATAAAACTGTTTTCAGTATTTTAGTATTTAAAAACTAAAAAACTCGTTTAGGTAGTGTTTTCTGAAAACAGTTCTGATTTTTTAGTTTTTAAAAACTAAAAAACATGAATAACTGAAAGTAATTTTGGTTTTTAGTTTTTTATTTTTGTTTTGAAAACCAAAATACAATGAAAATATGTTGTTCTTTGCTTTTCATTAATGAAATTTTAATAAATATGAACAAGTTTTTCCATTTTTACATCTTCAAAGCAGTTTTCAAATAATACTTATCAAACAAGTTTTTTTTTATTTTCTTCTTGAAAACAGTTTTTGAAAACTATTCTTGAAAACTCTTTTCAAAACCTAAAAAACAAAATCAAACTAATCAAACCCTAAGTTATTTATGGAGTAGGAAACTTGGGGTGTAAATTACTCAAGCTACCCAAAAAAGATTGGGTTGGGTGAACCAACCACTATTTTCCCTTGTCTTGCATGTCCAAAACCATCAACAATTCATCCCTAATAGTGTTTAGATACATAGTGTGTTCAATACATGTGAAGGGGTGTATAGAATAAAATTAAGGGTGAGATTATAAGTTATATACTAAGTGTTAATAAGGGTGTAAAAGAAAACAAAGGGAGGTAAGTATAACACATGTAAAGTACTTCCTTCCTTTTGACCTTCCATTCTTCGCTTAGCACATTCAAACCCAAGTATAGGCCCAAAAACTCTAATTTGGACCAAAGTAAAAGGTCAACAGTAAGAACCTATTTTAATTAAAAAAACCTATTCTAGACCCTATTCTACTATTTACAATAAATTAATGAAGGAATGAGCTAATAAGTTATCATCAAGCTTAATATGAACTTAGGCCTTTTAGCTCCAACTTTAGTCCACCCTTCTTGGAGACTTGACTTTTATAAAAATAGCTCATGTAATACGTACAATAAGCCTATAAGGAATCATTACTTGTGAAGAAAAAGTTTTCTACTTTCCTCTTAGAATAGTCCTTGGGTAGATTGCATCATTCTCTCAAGTTAGTATTTCTATATATAACATTAGTTAATTATTTAATATAGTTCTTGAATATTTCACAAATATATTGCGACATGACACTCAACAACAACATTAAAAGTAGTAGTAGCAACAAGAATAAGAAAAAAAATCTTTATTCGTGAAGAAACCTTTTCTATTATCCTCTTGGAATGGTCCTTGGGTAGATTGCATCATTCTCTAAATTGGTATTCCTACATATAGCATTAGTGAATGATTTAATATAGCTCTTGAATGTTTCACAAATATCTTGTAACAAGACACTCAACAACAACAATAGCAATAACAACTATAAAAAATTGTGTAAAAATGGTGATTTTAAAATGTAAGTTATATTTAACCATCACTATTTACAGAATACTATGGTAGTCTTAAAATCCCATAATTATCTTTTAAATTATGGAGCTTCAGCTCCCATAATTAACATCATTCTTTTATTATTTTTTAATTAAAAAATTACTATCGTATTCGCAAAAGCACCAATTCTATTGTTTCTCTCTCCCATAATCCCTAACAAAAGTTAAGTCTTCTTTCTCCTAAATGTGTGCCCACCCTCTTGTTTCCCTTTCACCATTTAAGTCTCACTTCCCTATCACGCGCTCACCATTATGTCTCATTCTCGTTATAGAACCCCTTCTTGCAAGTGCCCTCACATTCCAAAGCACAGTTCTAAGTTGAGTCTGGAGTACACACCTTTTCTCTTCTCAATTTCTTAGAGCTATTTTTTTACTCATTACTAACCCTTTCTTCTTTTCTTCATCAACATCACATTTTTTGGTCAATGTCTCAAGCCTTGTTCTCAATCTATGTGGCTCAGAGCATGGAATAGTTAATTAATCTCCAATTTCATATTCATTCTCTTTAAGTTCTTCCTTTGCATTTTGATTTTACTTTTTTCTATTCAAATTTGAGAATCCCACATTAGGGTTAAAAGTCATCGTGCATTTCATTTTTTTTATAAGCAAAACTTTTATTAAAGATGACGAAAACACAAGAAGTGATTCCATCAGCCAACCATACAGGAACACAGGTCACCATAGTAGAGTATTACAATCCCTCAATACAGTAACACAAGCCACAATAATACAGTATTACAATCCTTCAAGACAGTATAGAGGATTCATAATTCATTTAGCATGAGCACATGAGACCAAATTTTGGGCACAACACCTTTTCTAGGAACGCAATTAAATAGCCTGGATAAATTCTTGAATGCCTACTAAGTGTAATTTGAATGTTGTAACATTCCTTGCTTTCCAGAGTTGGTAGACCCCTACAAACCACACAAAAGATTATGCATTATGATGTTTCTTCGAGCCCCAACCAGACCTTTGAATTGAAAAAAAAGAATGATTGCACACCTCATTTGAAAGGGTTGTAGAGATCCCCACCATTTGCATAACTCACTCCAAACTTTTGACGCTTTAAAACAATTAAACAAGAGATAAATACTTGTTTCTTCTTCTATACCACATAATGTGCAACCACCTCCTGTTGAGAAATAATTCATCACTTCCTTATCCAACTTCAAAACAAAGAATTGAACTTTCCCTGTAATTCCCTTCTCCCACAGCAACAATAAGAACAATTGCGCTTGATGTTGCTCTATTCCTGACCAGATACTTCCACCTCCCACACCTTACTACCTTGAACACCTTGACATAGTTCAGTTTCTTCGATGCTTCTCTCTAGCTTCCCCACCACACCTTCCTCTCAAGCAAATAAACAACGCCTTTATTCCCACTTCCACCTTTCCCCTAAGTCTCTCATTTTAGACATTGTTACTTCATGGTTCCTTGCTAAACTATACAATCGTGGATAAACTTCATTGAATGACTGAGTACCTAACCATTTATCTTCCTAGATTCTTACCTCACACCCATCCCTTAACTTATGTCTAACTTGACCAACACATCATCCATCTTACCCCTTTTTTCCCTTTATCAAAATCTACCTTTAAACGCACTAACTCCTTCTTCGATGCTCGCACTTCATCCACTAATTCATTCACAATTAATACTTCATCCAGGATTTGTCACCCTTTGATAAACACTAACTGAGACTTTCATATGACTGACTATATTACCCTTTGCAATCTTCTAGCCCACACTTTTGCTAGCACCTTATAAATACACCTTTGTCATCGTGCATTTCATTGTTGAAAATTCATTTTTTTTCTCTTTTTCTTGAGTCCATTTAAGCGTTATGTTGCATGAGATGCTCAATTTTTGTGTTCCTATATGAGTGTAATGGTATTAGGAGTTCTTGCAGTTTGCTGAATTTGTATTATGAATGTTTATTTAAACAAAGTGATGACTTGTTATAGTACATTATTTGGCTACTAATAAGTTTTCAAACTTTATAGTTCTTGATTGTTTCTTATTATTTTTACTATAGCCTCAATTTAACTACTTACGAATGTTTTTGAAAACAAGAAATTTGTTCTCATAATAATGATCTTTTTCTTTTCCTTTTTTAAATAAAGTTTGTTTTTTAAATGGGCTCAAGAAGGGTGGTTTTTTCTTCTATAAATGGTATATATTATATAATATATCTAATATCTAATTCAACATTTTGTATACCATTAAAATATCTACTGAGTATCTTAAATTAAATATGAGCAGGTTTCCCTAATGCTTTCTGGAATGAGATCAACATCTACTGACGTTTTCAGAATGATAAGAATTACAGCTCATAGACTATTGGTTATTTAAATGTTCAGATATTTTCTTCCAACTTTTTAGCTACATCTTTTGGGAGTTAATGAATCTGTCTTGGTTGAAAATATGGTTGATACCATCATATTTTGCAAGTTGAAATACCTTGATTTGGGAAATATATTTTTTTCTGACTCTGGAAATAATGGTTAAAAAGTCATGATAACATGAATTAAGGAAGCACTTCTTCAGAGTTTCCATAGCACTATCATTGTTCCATTCTAGTGTTCTTGCCACTCTAAGATTCACTCTTATTTCTGAAAATATATTTTAATTAGAATGCCTAAAAGCTTAGTGTAATAGTATTACATAGTATTTATGTGTTGTCTCCTCTAACATCAACCAACTATACTAATAATTCAGGCAAGTTCCCGATGGGAAAAGAGACAAGCAAAAGTCTTGGTTTTTTTTTTTTTTTGAATAAGTAAAATTTATTAATACTCACCATTACACTGAGAATAAATTTATAGCTACAATAATAGTTAGAAACAAATAAAAAAAAAAACTTTACCAATTAACATAATAATCATCTTTCTCATAAAATCAGATAATAAGAATACATTAGTTTACATAACTACCACAAAAGCAATAACTCAGACAACTTATTTACATACAACTATTTGTGTTGTGTTGGTTCACAAAAGTTTTGGTTAACTCTTACATTCCCATTCACTTTTTTATCTTTAGTGGAGGAATAACTTATTTGCAATGCAACTATTTGTGTGGAAATCATCATTATTTACCCTACTACTATGCAGAAGTGTATAGGTTCTTAAGATATTTAAAAATTAAAGCAAAGCAACATTTTGATCACTGAAAAAATGGGTTCTTAATATTTAAAAATTAAAGCAAAGCAACATTTTGATCACTGAAAAAATGGGTTGACTGACATTATTATAGTCTTGAAAAATAGAAAGTAACATCATGTTTTCCCTTCTGTTCGACACCAATGACAGCATGCCACTTCTCATCTTTGAAGGACTAAATTTTTGTCCCTTGTTGTTGAGAAACCAAATTGAACTCAACCCAGTCTTTCTGGCCGAAAGATAGTTCACTCTTTGTATTAGTAAGTTCTAAGTCTGCACAAGTTTCCTATCTCTAAAACATTTAAGATTAATCATCGGTCCTTCATAATTGATTTTGATGGGATTGACGACAACTATTTATTCCAAGCATAGCATACATGTAAATCAATGGCTGACAAAATGATTCTTTGAAAAGTTTTTTTTTATAGATTTGATTCATTGGTTTTGAAAAATCAAAACATAAAAAAAATCCTTTATTCGTAGACCATACGTTACAATTAAACATAAAAAAAAAAAATCCTTTATTCGTAGACCATATGTTACAATTAGTAGAATTGTTGAATCTTGTAAATTTTTTGTTTTGCTTGCCATGATTGAGTAAACACTGAGTTGTTTTCAGTGTTGAATCATATTAATGCCTGATTGTGGCTGTGATGTTCGAAATGTCATGGTTGTTGAATATAATACATTGTTTAATCTCGTTTAACACTTCTGCGAAGATCTAGAATTAAACATCTCTAATATTTGGTATTGAAGTGTTTTTTTTTTTTCACCTTTGGCTTGTTTGTTGAACTTTCTATGAGAGTTGGAGTATAACATCAACGCTAAAAATGATTTTAAAATGTTCACAAGTCATAAGTAGTAGAAGATCAAATTTATGGTATGATATTATATGAAAGACCCAAAAATTCCTATTCGTTTTACCTTCATTATCATCACTTAGAAACATATTCCTTCGCTACAAGACCAAATTAAACATCACCGGTCTCATAGGTATTCTATAATATTCTTTTTTTTTCTACTTGTAATATTTTCATTTCTCTGCTTATATCACGCATTGTTTTGTTTATGTTAAAAGTTAACAAGTAATTAAGTAATTGATATTGGTTCTTTGGAAGAGTATATTTACAGCTCATTTAAATTTATCTTATCATATAAATATTTATATAAGTATTTAATAAATTTATAAAAACATTTATATAGTATTCATAAGTTGTTTTAAGCTTATTCGAATAAGTTATTTAAAGTAGCTTTTTTTTAAAAAAATTGTTTCAAACTTATTAAAAATTTGTACTTTCTTCGACTTTTACCTCTCACCTTTTTTTTGTCTCTCTAATGATTAAAACTTGCTACTAAGTCTCTCTCTTCATCTCTCTCTCATTCCCTCTCTCTCCCTTTCTTTCTCTCCCTCCCTCTCTCTCTCCCTCTCTTTCCCTCTCTCTCCCTTTCTCTCTCTTTATCTATATGTGAGTGTGTGTATATATATACATACAATAATATATCTATATAACCCCAATTTGGAAAAACTTATTTAGAGCTTATTTGAACTTATCTTATCACACACACACTCTCTCTCACAAACCAAATCTTTTTATGTTGCTCTGCTCTTTTTTTTTTTTTATCAATGATGTTACTTATCATATTTTTATTTTACTCTTTTTAGATGATAATTAATATTAATTTTTATATATCATTTATTTTGTTTTAAATTTGAGGGGAAGGATCATGGCCCTTACCAGTTGCCCTGTCCCTTCGCCCTTGGGTGGTAGTAGTATTAACAATGATAGCGATAATGTCGACAATGTACAGTTGTGGCAGTGGTAGCAATGGTTGTGGCGATGACAATGGTGGGGGCTGATGGCGATGGTGACGACACCCTAAATCACCATTATCACTGTCATCGTCACCACCCCTATTGTCATTTCCACTAGAGTCAATATCATCACCCTCACCACCAATGCCGCCACCACTACCGTCAATACGTCTATCACTACTGTCAACGGTGACAACAATACCAGCGAAGGTAGTGACGATCTTGCAAAAGATCCACAACATTGACGAGAAAGAGTGACGCAACAGACAAAGATTTGATTTCTGAAAGAAGTTTTTGTATGAGGGAACTACGTGAGCTTGTTTAATTAATAACTAAATTTGAACCATTTATTGAAATCCTATAGTTATTATTATGTTTTCTCATTTTTTATTTGTAACCCTCTTTCTCACCTATATTTTCCTTTATATACAAGTATATTCAAATATTTTATTTTCATATAATTTCTTTTAAATTTGTATATTTAAATATAAATAATTTATTGAATTTAAGAGCTTATTGAATAAGCTTTTATTACTATAACTTCTTCCAATCAGAATGATATTAAAGTGATTTTGTTGTGTAATTATTGCAGGAAGAATCAGGCAAAAAAGTGGTTTGCATTCCTGCACCAGCAGCGGGAAACAACAAACAAACTGGAGAGATAGTTCCATTTTATTTGAGGGCTTAGGTAAATATTTTAGGAATAATAACTGTGAGCATAATATAATAGCTTCACCAAATATATATCACAACTTCTCTTCCTCTAGATTTTCATTTCCTTTTAGCTTACTATATACATATATCAAGTTAATTGCTTTGATATTTAATTTCTTCAATCTTGATCATTGAATATGGGCTAATCACTCTGAGGTTAAAACATAACTTGGCTAAAATCTTTCCCATTTACCTTAATATTTTTTTTATTACTGTCGTATAATTTTTCTGTGTTTGGTGCAAATGGGGACTACCTTCTCATTTCTGCTTGCCCCTTAATCTTAGGTTTAGCTTCTATTGATGTCATTGGTTGGATCATTGTTTGAATTAAATGGATGTATTAAATTAAAGCTCCTAGCCTTTAGAAGACAAAGCAATGGCATAGTAGCAATTGCTGATCATGATTGAAGAAAACATCTCCAGTACAAAGCAATTCTCTTATTTGAAATTGTTTTCTGCTACTTTCTCCTTTTTTATCAATGGAACTACTTGTTGCTTTTCCAAGGTAAGTGTTTCTTTGATTTTCTATTGTTTTTGGTGTTTGCTCAATTCTGTTAAAATTGATGTTTTTTAAAATAATTATTTCAAAAGTTAATAAACTTATATCTTATATGATTGTTTGTAATATTGAATAACAGTATAAACTTATCTTATATGATTGTTTATAATTAAATAACAGTATAAAATTGTGCATAAGCTATTTTCTCCCTTTATATGTTGGTGTGACAAATAATAATGTTATCTAAGATGTCGATAAATTCTGTGAAACAGGGATTTTGAATGTTGTTTGAACAGAAGGGCAGAATCTGTAAACTAGCTATACAAAACATGGATAAAGGTACTCAAAAGTTGGAAAAAAAATTTCTTATTAAGCAATTAATCCCATAAATGCAATTAATAGGGTTTAGTAAGGAAACAACTTAATGGCACGTGGTCATCTATTTTTCCTTTGTTATGTGCAAGAACTGGTGTTATGTATTAACTATTTTGATTAAGTATATGATTCACATATAAACTGGTATGAGATACTTCAAGATATCGTTGCTACTTTAGTTGGTTCTTCTATTAATCAGGTGTATTATTAATTTTTTTATAAAGTATATTATTTTTTTAATTATTTTTATTCAAGTTGTTGAAAATTATTAATAAGTTAAAAAATTTATACATCTTTTTTATTAACACAATAATGTTTTTTATTTATTCCAGACAAAAGATATGAGAAGAGGAGTCTCGTCACGAAATAATAAGAATATTAGGGAGAGCAATGTTAATTTAGAGGTAATCCAAATACCCTATCTAGCCATATGATTAGTTTAAAATTTAATAGAGTTTGGTTCATGTATTTAAACATTTTTTAATACTTAGACTACTAACTTTTAGCATGAAGTTAAATTTTTGAATGAATTTCACATTTTTTACGTCTTACTTTTTAAAGTCTTACATGTATTTTTAATGGAAAATAAAGTGGTATTTACTCTTTAAAGAATTTTAGTTAAACTTATAAAATCTTAAATTTGTGGATAATAAAATATTTTTATTTAAAATGATGATGTTGAAAATGTCAATTTAAAATTAATTACAGTGATTTAAACTGTCATTTAAAATATTAAAAATGAATTCTTTTAATTTTATATAATAATTGCATTTTGAATTGTCATAATTTACATTGCAATTTTAAATTATTAACTTTTTTTAAATTTATTAAATTATTAAATTATTAAATTTATTATTAATTTTAAAGAAAAAATAGGTAATATCACTTTACACTATCAATTGAGAGTCCATAATTTATAATAAATTTGTTGATTTTTATATTTTAAAAATATAATAGATTATAATTAAATGATAGTGTAAAGTATATAATTTTTAATTTTTTTAATACGTGTAAAATCCTAATTCTTATTTATAAAAAATAAAAATTATGAGTTATAACAAAGCAAAAATGTTGTAACTGGCAACAGCTAATACAGTAAGAAAGTAGCAGATGGCAAAAACGCGAAAGTGGTGTTGTTGGAAGCAAATTAATGAGCACGTGCTGCTGATACTAGCCAGTAGCCAACCATGGTCAATGTTATAAATTATCATACAGTCTATAGAAATTTGGTTTACTTGTATCTTTGGAAGTTAATCACCCAAGTTATTCCCCGAAAGATGTTATAAAGGTTATATATAAATTTTTAAAAATAAATAAGTATGTTAGTCTTTCAAACTTACCTACTGAAAAATCTGTCAAAAATCATTTTCGAAGACGCTTTATTTAAGGATTTTGTTTATCGGAAATTCGAGAAAAAAAAAATTTACCAACAAATTTCAGCTATTACCTACGAAAGTGAAAACACACTACTTACAAAAAAAAATAGCAGTCGTTAACAAAATTATCGTTTCATCAATCTACATTATAAATGCATTAATATCAATTGTTAATTATATTATGTGTTAGTTATATTAAAAATGAACTGACATTTTAAATGTTATTTATTAACATAAATTTTCATTCACTTTAATTTATTTTATTATTAATATTAATGGACTTGCAAACTTTCGTTGCACTTGAGCACCATATTCTCAAACATTTTGCTCTGAGATAAGTGTGCTACGTAAGTTATTGTTCCCTAATGTATTGATTTTTATTTTATTTTAAATTTTACCCTATAGGATATACTAATCAGACTACTAACCATAACACGTTAGATAAATGTAATAAAAAATAAATAATATAACACGTAGTTAAATATGATATATTATATATGGTAAAATAGTAAGCGGTCATTTATTCGTATTATGGATTAATTGAGGTCTAAGATTTGTCACACAAATTTCTAATATGATAATATTTATTAGGAATTGATTTTTATTAAAATATTCTTCTTTTTTGTTTACTTTTGGGAAATGGCAATTACATATTTCAAGACAATTGTATTTTTCAAGGAAAACACTGAAATGCCAATCAATATAAAATGAAGAAAATAAGATATCTTAGGTCAAATACAATTGAATGTGTGTATAAAAAAATAAATTTTGAAAATGAAAATGGTTAAAAGATTTAATAGGAAAGTTGTTGAATGTCTTAGATGAAAACCAGGAACAGCTATAGAGAGTGAAATTGTGACGAAGTGTAACAATAGAAATTATTTATACAGCTAGCACCACACGTGCATGTTTTAGTCCTGCAGTGCAGGCATATAATTAAAAGGTCAATTGGAGCTAACGTACGTGATTTTTTCCCATAAATTTAGCATATTGATGCTTTCCCATCCATATCGTGTGCCTGACAACTAG
Organism: Psophocarpus tetragonolobus; assembly: GCA_037954015.1. NCBI lineage: Eukaryota > Viridiplantae > Streptophyta > Magnoliopsida > Fabales > Fabaceae > Psophocarpus > Psophocarpus tetragonolobus. The sequence goes on along the minus strand of CM075693.1, from coordinate 49,292,564 downwards.
GGCAACCACCCTATATTAACCTACTTATTGCTCAACCTACACTGTCACCCGTTGACCAAATTATATATATATATATATATATATATATAATTACTAAAAAATAATAAAAATTAAAATATCAAGACACTAGTTACTATTAAAAGAAACAAAAAATCATTATTATAAATAAAATCTCAAGTATTTAAATTATTAAATATATATACTCTTCAAATACAATAAAATAAAATATACATATAAAATTGAAATAAATACACAATCATATAATAATAATAAAGTAAAGTTTGCGAAAATAAGAGAGAATATAATAAAAAATATAGTTAATATATTAATAAAAAATATTATAATAATAAATTAAATTATTTTCTTATTAATTTAGAAAAATTGAATGACTCATGTTGGCTCACTAGTCCGATTACAACAAGTCACCCTCATTGTTTCATAGTGGGTCTCAGATGGACACACTGGCTTGATGTCATAGTCAGTTTGCTCCTTAACCTTACACGATTAAACAGACCACATCGATCTAGGTTTTTAATCTATACATCTATATATTATGGTTTGTTTGACATAAATACTCATTGAAAGTTATAAAAAAATTAAATCAAAATACAAAAGTTCTTAAATCAATTTATTTAATAAAAATTATTTGATGATTATTAAAATTATTGATATAAATATAAAAGAATATGAAAATACATATATATGTATAGCTACATGGTTTTTTTATGTAAATTGTATTTCTCTTTTTTTCTTTTTTTAAAAAAAAAATGTATCCGAGTCATTTTAATTTAAAATTTTAAAATAATTTTAGCATAAACAGTGTAATAATTAGATTAATTAAAAGTTTAAATGAAACAAAAACAAATAGTTGTAATTTGTGGACTAGCATCTAAAAATATAACTAACGAGAAAAAATTTATTTACTAGACATCTGTATTTTAATTAGCTAAACTTATAAATTAATTAATTAATTAATTTACAGCTAAAGAGACTAATCAAATAGATCCAAAAAAAATTGCTTAATTTCGATTATCAACAAAACAACCTCTAAGGATAAAAATTGCTTTATATGTCAATTTCTTTACATTTTATTTTACATTTCTCAAATCAATTTGCTGATAAGGAATGACTTGATTACCAAATGTTAGTATTGTTAGTAATATTATTTTTTGTCAGAGATAATGATCGAACTTACAACCTTTCTTCACTTCTCTCATTCTTTAACTAACGAAGTCATCTTATATCTCTTTAAGTATTGTCTTGATGACTTAAAGTATTGGAATTAGATATCTTACTAGGATGGTATTTCTAAAATTGGATTTGTTGGTATTTCAGACGTGGTCAAATTAGATATATTAAAGTTTAAGTCAATTTAGTTTAATTATTAGAAATTTTGATTGTAAAAAAAGCTGGTCTAAGATAAGAAGAGTGAAATGAAAAGAAAGGATGTCACCTTCCAAAAATGAAAGATAAACTCTAATATACTACAAGGATGATGGTTTGATGGTTTGCCCTCGGCAACAACCAAGAAAAATCAATTTCTATTTCTCACAAAGAAAATTTGTCAATGTGTATTATATACCTTTGGTTTATCAAAGTCCAGAATTTATAAAACCTTAGGAAGCCCTTGATTTTCCACAAAAACCCTCCTTAATTCCCACTAAGTTGCCAATTAAAAACTCTACTATGTTTTACCATTAATCCGTACTACATGCCCATGAGCACACGGAGGGTGAGCTTTTTGTTGTGAATTTTGTTTAGAATCATTGCACTACTTTTCCATGCAATAAAAACACACAAAAGCACAAATAAAAATACAAGAAAAAGCTCTAAGGAGAAATCTTCAAGGGTTTATACATTGTATTTGTTTAGAAGATTTAATTAGATAGTGGTCAACTATGATTCCAAGACCTCCATATAGAGGCATCTTCAAAATGGGCTATCATTATTTGTTGTAGAGTTTTCTTAACCTTCTTAGCTCTTGAACTAGTCATGCAACACCAGAGTGTCCTCATCACAGTTTAATTAGGTTTAAATAACACCATTATAATTTTAAAAGTGTTACACTTAATATTAACCACTGATTTTATTGTAATTTAACAATTCTAATTAACTCTAAATTAGTTTGTTCGATTCCAATTCCCTAATTTCTCCCCTTCTTTTCTACGATTTTCACCAAAAAGAGAAGACGACGAAGACAGTTTGCTCCATCCACTGTGAAAAATCAACCTCTCTGTTCCTTCTTCTGGAGCCATAAGGGATCATGTAACCACGACAACATGTGCCAATACGCGCACAGTAAGGAAGAGCTTTGCCCTCACCTCAACAACACATAGGACCGAACCTTTGAGCGTCCGAAAAAGGCATTGAAGATGAAGCCTAAGAGAAGAGCATTGTCTTGGAGTACTTCATGATGACGAATGCAGAATCCTTAACCTCCAATCCACGAGAACCCACGTTCTAGAGAAGTGTGTGCCCTAATTTAATTATTTTATTTCTTTATAAAAGTTTGAGATATTTAATTGTGTAGCTATCATTATTGTTTGGAATCTAGTAACTTTTTCTTGCTCTTTACTGAGCTTATTTTTAGGCCATTTGTCTCAATGATAAAGATGATGGAATTTTTGTCCCAATGATGAAGATGAAATTTTATCTTCCTTAAATGTGTGTAAAGTAGTTCATGAGAAGCTCTCTAAATTTTATATATCTAGGTTAGTAGAGAAAGGGGTTTTAGAGGTGGGCTTCTCTGCTGATTTTGTTGACTATCTACAAAATTTTATCAATGATAGCATATATTAACAAAAAGAACTTTCATTGATGACAATACTCAAAACCTGAAAAAGTTTGGGCAGAGGATATCTGAGATCACTCGTAGACAGCTAGAGGTATTTATGGTCTTGTTTTAGGATTGGATCCATTTTCTTATCTTGTTAGCTTTCTTTTTCTATAGTCATTCTTGTTTCCTTTAATTCAGTCATTGGACTGACCATAATGAGTGCTAATGTTGAGAGGTTTGAGATAAAAAAACTGGAAAAATGAATATTTTATTGAATTGTAACTGTTTCCTAAATACAGAGAATTCTATTTATAGAGTATTGATCTCAAAAACCCATTTTTATCCCTAAAAGATCATTCTTTCAAACTTTCAGGATAAAATATTTCACAAAAAGTCACTTCTGTTTTGACCTCTCTTCCTTCACACTTTATAGGAATATTTTTATTTTGTTCTTTTCTTTCTTCTTTCTTTAGGATTTCTGTTAACATTCTATAATTTTTATCTAATTTTTTATGTTCTTTTTCTATTATTATTAGTCTAATCTATCATTTTTCTATTTTATTACTATGTTCTCATTTTATTTATCATTTATCATTAACTTCTTGAAGTTTGGATTTTTGGTTTTGTAGATTGAATATTTATACGTGAAGTATAACTTTAGTTTTTATGATAATATTTAGCATTTTGAAATATTTGCAGCAAGGTTGAAGTGATTTCCAAGAGGTAATTGTTTCATATTTTTTGAACTTTTTAAATGATCTTTGAGGTTTTTATTGACGTTGATTGATAGATAAGCTAGTGTGGAGGTCTTTGTTTCCAGGAAGTTTTCTCATGTCCATCTTGCACAGATAAAATATATATACTCCCTGAAATTATATGTATAGATAAGGTGTTTGTTCATGATAAGAAAAGATTATGTATGGTGTCAGATATGAATATCACCTTAAAATTTGAAGTTGTAAAAGATAGCTTTGAAAAATCTGCTTATCTAGCTCTTAATGGACACTTTAAATCCATGTTAATTGATTATCTTCATAAACATCTTGACGTAACTATTTCAATTCTAACTTATTATTATTATACGGGATACATTTGAAGCAAAAATTAACTCACATTAAGGAATTAGATAATCTAAAATTTTAAATCTTTAAATGGGTTATTATTATTATTATTATTATTATTATTATTATTATTATTATTATTATTATTATTATTATTATTATTATTATTTTAAGTGCTAGAAACCAGGTTCCAAAATCATTGATTGTACAACTGAAGTTCTTTGGGTCATACTTGAAAATCATTGATTGTGCGGAAATGGAATTCCGAGAATTTTAGAAATTTTCTCAGTCAAAAAGGACCTGTTTGGTTATTTTATTTTCTGAGTTTCTGTTTTTCAATTCACTTAAGTCAGCACTTTCAATTTGACCTTTATTTTGACTCCTTTTTTCAGGTATACTTTTAAGCATGCTAAGAAAAAAAGAAAAAGAAATGGAGATTGGTTTTGTTACTTTTGAAGATGAAGAACAGTTGAAGAATTCCGCAAAGGTAGTCATTTTATAAATTCATTGACTTTGTAGTTTTATTGCTGTGTTTTGAATATCGGCAATTATGGTTTAGAATTCTCAATTTAAAATAGAATTTAGAAGGAAAATCAATTGGCAACAAAACGATTAAGGTTGCTTATATCATTCCTCGATGATTTGAAAAGAAAAGTAAAGACAATGCTGTATCCCGTCAAGAATTAAATGAGGAGAATATCGGGGTTGATGTTCCTTCCGGTGGGAATTTGGATGCTGAAACAAATAATGATAACTTGGCAAAGGCTAGAAGCGTGCATGATGCAATGACTCCTTTAGTTCACAAAGCTGATCAGTTGGAGCAAAAGGAAAACTCGATCATGCAAATTCTCAAGAAACTTGTTTCTATTTATCATTGTAGTTTTGCCTATCTACAAGTTTCTTACTTTTATGAAAAATCAACATGCTGAACTATTATTTTGTTTTTCTGACGGACTATAAATGCCCGTAAAGCTTGTGCAAACGGAGTTTCTCTTCCTCAGTAGATTCTCAGAGGAATTAAGTTACGATAAAGAAGACAAAGAAATTAACTTACAGCAGAGACAAACATCATTAAAGACTTTTATGAATAAAGTATTGTCTTAAATAGTATATATTTGTACACTTCAAATTTTTTTAATTTTGGTGTCATACCTTTCGAGGGAGAATACAGATGCTTATTACAAACAACTAAAAATAATCCAACTTATACATTAAAAAAGAAAAACTAAATCTATCAATATTAAAACAACATTTCACTAATGGTCAATTTAACTTCTCTTATCTTCAATTGCATAAGCAACCATGTATTGTAATAATCAACAAGTCTTCCATTGTCTCAAGAGTTGGATTCTTCTCAATTATCTCTGTATTATTCATATATGAATCAATGGTTAATATAAATGAATCAATATTTCTATTAATTTTGGTGTCATAACATTATGCGATTCTATTATCAAAACTCAAATCATTTAAAAAATTCAAAAAATATGAAACAATTACCTCTTGGAAATCACTTCAACCTTGCTGCAAATATTTCAAAATTAAATATTATCATAAAAACTAAATTTATACCTCACATATAAATACTCAAACAACAAAACCAAAAACTCAAGCTTCAGAAGTTCATGATAAATAATAAATAAAATAAGAACATAGTAATAAAATAGAAAAATGATAGATTATGCTAATAATAATAGAAAAAGAGCATAAAAAATTAGATAAAAATTATAGAATGTTAACAGACCACCTAAAAGAAGAAGGAAGAAAGGAACAGAATAGAAAGATTCTTATAAAGTTTGAAGGAAGAGGATTCAAAATAGAAATCATTTTTTGCAAAATATTTTATACAGAAAGTCTCAAACAATGATCTTTTAGGGAAAAAAATGGGATTTTGAAATTAATACTCTATAAATAGAATTCTCTATATTCAGGTAACAGTTAAAATTAAATAAAATGTTCATTTTTTAGTTTTCTCTCTCAAGCCTCTCAACATTAGCACCCATTATGATTAGTCCAGTGACCAAATGAAAGTAAACAAGAATGACTATGGAAAAAGAAAGCTAACAAAATAAGAAAAATGGATCCAACCCTAAGAACAAGACAATATATACTTCTAGCTATCTATGAGTGATCCAATCCCAAACTTTTTCAAGTTTTGAGCATTGTCATTAGTGAAAGTTTTTTCTGTTAAATGTATGCTATCTTTGATAAAATCTTGTAGAGAGTCAACAAAATCAGTAGAAAAACCCACCTCTAAAACCCATTTCTCTATTAACCTAGATATTTCAAATTCGAAGAGCTTCTCATGAACTACTTTACACACATCTAAGAAAGATAAAATTTCATCATTAGGACAAATGGCCTATAAAAAAAACAAGAAAAAGCTACTAGATCCCAAACAATAATGATAACTACACAATTAAAATATGGGTTTTGCTCCGAAATTAAAATATCTCACAATTTTATAAAGAAATAAAATAATTAAATTAGGGTGCACATTCTCCGGAATGTGAGTTTGCTTCTCCCTCGATTGGAGGTTAAGGATTCTGCATCTGTCATCATGACATCCTCCAAGACAGTGTAGTTCTTGTAGGCCTTTGTCTTTAACACCTTCTTCGGACATTCAAAGGTCAGGTCCCACGTGTTGTCGAGGCGAGGGTGGAGCTCCTCCTTGTCATGCGTGTAGCAACATGTGCTTTCGTGGTTACATGATCCCTCATGGCTCCGGAAGAAGGAGTAGAGAGGTTGGTTTTCCACAGTGGATGGAGCAAACGGTCTTCGTTGTCTTCTCTCTTCCCTGAAAATCCTAATAAAGAGGGGAAAAGTTAGGGAATTGGAATTGAACAATTGAACAAACTAATTTAAAGTCAATTAGAATTGTTAGGTTTAAAATAAAATCAACAGTTAATATTGAGTGTAACACTTTTAAAATTATACTAGTTTATTTAACCCCCACTTTATTTATATATATATATATATATATATATATATATATAATATATATTCTTTTTGGACTCATATATAAACAAAAAATCTAATTTCACATATATTAAGAAAATTAGTTATCTTTATTTAATTTTATCAATTTCATGAAAAATTAAAATATACTTCCTAAACTAATTTTAATAACGGATTTTCTATGTTTGTCATAGGGCACATCTTAACAATGATTAGAATTCAATTTCTAATGTAATGTATTTATTATGTGAGAGAGTGAAGATAGTTAAAGAGTATTAAATATGGTTTTATAATACTAATTTACTTCCAATTTTAACCTTTTTTTTCACTTTAATCTTCCTTTAATTTTTATTTTTACATTTTTTATATTATTACTTATGCATTTTTTTATATTATTGATTTTTTTTAAAAAAAAGAATAAGCTCCACACAACGCATATCTATTATATTAATAACAATGTCTTCCTCATTTTATTTTTATGTATTATTATTTGTTTCTTTATAATATTGTTATTAGCTTTAATGACGAATAAAAGGTGAAATATATAATAGTACGAAAGAGATAAAATAGTTTTAATTTAAAGTCTTCAACATTATTATTTAAATTCAATGCAACACCTAATTAAAAAATATAATAGTGATGAACACTATTATATTTTAAATGAATATGTGTTGCATTAGGTTTAATCCTTTAAAAAAATAATATAAAAAAAATGTAGAAGTAATAAAATAAAAAATATTGAAGTAAAAATTAAATGAGGATTGAAGTAGAAAAGACAAGGTTAAAATTGGAAGTAAATTAATATTAGAAAACATATTTAATACTCTTTAACTATCTTTGCTCTTCTCACATCATAAATACATCAAAAGTTATATTGGAAATTTGGATTCCAATCATGGTTAACATGTATCATCGAACACACATTAGAAAAATCGTTTTAATAATTCTTCTTCACATATTTGGAGTATTTGCATATAGGGATAACAATGGGTGGGTGTGGGTTAGAGCCTCGCCATCCTTGTCTCCGAAAAGTACAGAGTAGTTTGAGTATAAAAAGAATGGATATAAAATTTTAATCCTTATCTCTGTTCTCATCGGGTATTTTTAGGTTCGGATATACCCGCGGGTACTTGTTATATTTTTTAAAAATTTAAATTTACTTATTTATTATTAAATAAATTATATATATAATTTAATAATTATATTTTAATTTAAAAATTATATAAAGAGTAATTAATAACAAAAAATATAAATTAAAGTTTAAGAATTAAAATTTTTAATTAAATATATAACTTTAAACTTATTATATAATTATTAAAATTATAGTAGGGCGGGTATGAGTTCGAGTAAGGGACAGGTTACATACTCATACTTGTACCCATATTTGTTTCATTACATCGAGTAATACTAATACATATATACTCATACTGGTCAAAACAGGTAATACCAATCAAAATTGGGATGAGTTCGGGACGATACCCACAAGTATGAGTATTTTTGTCATCCCTATTTTCATAGGAGACAACACATTTAATTACTCAGTCAATTTTAGTGGTGGTAGATATTAATATGACATGATTTTTTTATATCTCTTCCTTTAATGAATATTGTGTCGCTATCATTTTCTAGAATTGAAGAAAAAAGTAGTTAAGATGATAAAAGTAATTATTTGTACTCTATATAAAACAACTTATGACTTTTTATACTCCAAATAAAAAAAAAAACTTTTACAAAGTAGAAGGTGAGTGAACAAAATAAATTATTTGGAGCATCACTTGTCCATATTCATTTAAGAGTTAATTTTCTTGTGAACTTATTTCTTGAAAGCTTGAAAATATGAGTTCAAAGAGAGTATTATTTTAACATTAAATAGTTTTATCACGATTTAGGATTATAATATATTAATTAAATTAAAAAATATTTACCTTATAGTAATTAATAACACGTGAGAAAAATTTCAATTTATTTGTCTTCTTCATATATAGTCTATGTATTATTACTATATATTATTAATGATGGTGTCTAGGGTCTAGTTGCATCTACCATGAGAGTTTAATACTTATGCACTAGTAGTATAAAAGAGTTTTATGCTACATTTAATCATAATTCTTCATTTATATGACTTTTATAGGATTAATTGGTAAAGTCAATTATAATTAAGAGAATTGAGTGAATTTGTCAAATGAAAAAACTCTCAATTATCTATCTTTTCTTGACTTGAATTGTCCAATTTTGTGTAAATATTTAAGTAAACATAAAAATAGTTAGGAAAAGCATGTTTTGATACTGGAAATCCAATTCCAACACTATTTCATTAGAATTGCAGGGTAACAGGTCAAACATTAGCCAATGAATAAGGATTAGTCATTGAACCAAGACAAACTCGTTGAGTTAAAAGGAGTATCAGATTCCAGACTTCGTTTAGTGATTCATCTCTCGCTAAGCAAAGACCACAAGAGTTTATTGACATTTGTTGAGTGGCTGCTGCATTCGTTGAGCAACAAACCCTTCGCTAAGAGAATGTACCTTGATAAAGGCTATAAATATATAGGAAGGTGAATGAAGAAGAAGGGTACCCATATCTGAACTTTCTATTCTCTCTTTTTACTTCTTCTTCTATAATTGTAATAGCTAGGTCACTAAATGTGATTAGTCAATCTTCAAGAGCTAAAATACTTATCGATACTCTATAATTCACTCTTACTTTTATCTATAGTTATTTATTTATTTTAAATCTTCCTTATGTTTAATGTTTGTTATTTGATTTATCAACTTATAATATGATATATTTAATTTTTTATATCAGAAGATTATTTTGAAATTAAAGAACCAGGAAGTTCATCATATAGTGACTACACTTAGGAATAAGGTAGGATTTGTATGACTTAATAAATAATTATTTTCTGTTAATCAAATTATTGAAACAATTCTTTCCAATGAATTACGATAATTTTCAGTAATTGAGTTTTCTATTACTAAGGAATTAGGACAGAGAAATCATAAACAATTTTATAAATATGTAATGAATTTAGATATTAGTTAGTAATTACAAGTATTAAGATGTATATCAAGTTCCTGATTCTCTTGTGTTGTTTCCATTTCTAAAAATAAAAATCTAAAAATAAAATCTTCCCAATCCATTTAATTATTTTTCAAACTTAAAATTTTCACAAGTTTCAAATAGAAGATTATTGAATTTATATAAATTTTTGCTTCCCTGAGGAAACAATATGATATTTACCAGATACTACATATGATTGGTGCACTTGCTAAAAGTAGTGTAAGAAAACACTCATTAGTCAACAAACTTACCATATATGAATGATTCTCAGCATTCTTCCCTTTCATCACAGCAAAAACATCAAGTTAAAAATCCTAGCTATAGCAAAACTGACTTTCGCCACAGACCTATAACCACTCACACAGATTGATCGTTATGGTGGTTAAGTATGTTATGAGTATGTTTTGTTAGTTATTTTGTTGTTATGGGTTTGGACTGATTTCCTTCCTTTCTTGCTTTCTTTTCTATTGTATATAATCAGTTGTAACCACTCTCAATAATCATAATGGGATTTTTCTGTGATAAGTCATTCTCCAATTTTTCTGCTCCTCTCTCTCAATTCTCTCTTCCTCTTTCTTGTGTTTTCTCTTTTTTTTTGTTGTGTGATTTCTTATATGGTATCAGAGCTCTTCATACCGACTCTGTGTTTCTTCGGTTCTTTCTTCATGGTCGCTTCATCTTCTTCAATCGTGAATGAAGATCTTGATCCAACTGAAAACATTTACCTTCACCCAGGGGAGAATCTTCCGACTGCTCTTATTTCGCCTCTCCTTGATGAAAAGAACTACAATGCATGGAGCAAAGTTATGTCAAGAACATTAAATGGAAAGAATAAATTGGAATTCATCAATGGAAGGGCTCAAGAACTTGAAGAAGGAAATAGGTTGGCGACGATGCAACGACATGGTCGTATCATGAATCCTTCTCTCTATTGTGCCTCAAATCAGGAGAAGTATTTTGTAGATGGACAGATTAGAGGTAATTTAGAGAGACTTGTGCGCAAGGTATTCTTAGGGAGACAGAATCAGAATTTCAGACTTACAGTTGGAGGCAGCATCAATTAGACAGGAAGACTCCATTGTGACTGAGTACTTCACTAAGTTGAGAACGGTGTGGGACGAGTTAGAAAGCTTCAGGTCAATCCAGATATGTAGATGCTCGATCAAATGTGCATGTGGAATTGTAGAAGCCATGACTAAAAGAAAAGAGAAGGATCAAGCAATGCAATTTTTAAAAGGTTTAAATGAAAATTTCAGCAACATTAAATCCAATATTCTCATAATAGAGCCCCTTCCATTAATATCAAAGATATTCTCTTACGTTGTACAGCAAGAGAGGCAGCATGAAGGAAATAGCTTTGTTGCTACAATGAATATAGAAGAAAAGAATAATAACATCAATAGAGGGAGCACTAACCTGACTTGTAGTTTTTGTGGAAGAGTTGGACGTATGAAATATGTTTGCTATCGCAAACATGGTTTTCCATCAGAGAGACGTGCAAACAAAATTCAAGGATCTAGCAAAAGCAACACCAAAGTGTGTACGTATTATGGGAGGACTGGCTACATAGTTGATTTGTGTTATCAAAAGCACGACTTCCCTCCCGGCCATTGACTATATGGTAAAAATTCCAGTGTAAATGTTGTCACTAAAGAAGCAAAATGAAGTGAGAAAGTTCATCACAATCCTTGCAGTGAGACCCATAAGCATATGTTTTCCTCTAGCGAGTACCAATATTTAATGGCTTTAATCCATCACTCAAGTGTAGGAAGCCCAACATCCACACGAGCCAGCATCAGCTCCTCTCAAGTTAATCAACTTAGTTCTGTTTCAACTTGCACAATCCAAAATAAAGGTATCAATGCACATAACACACACATACACACACTTCCAATTGAGTCAAAATGCATATCACATTGGATCTTGGACTCAGGTGCCACAAATCATGTATGCTCTTCCTTAAAGTATTTTAACCAATTCCAAAGCATCAGCCCCATTAATGTTAGACTTCCTAATGGTCAGCAAGTAAAAGCAACTTACCCTGGCACTGTGATTTTCACTTATTCTAGACAATATGTTCATTCCCAGTTTTAATTACAATTTAATATTCGTTTCCAAATTGGTAAAGCATCTTAATATGAATTAATATTCTCCCATTCCTTATACATAATTTAGGATGTGAACTTGAAGAAGAAGATTGGTATAGTTAGAGAGCAAGCAGGATTGTACATTCTGTCCATGGGAAATTTGAACACAACCTTATCCCTGTCCACTATTACTCATCCCTTATGTACCACTATTCCCCTACACCTATGGCATTTTAGGTTTGGTCATCTCTCCCAAGAAAGGTTATATGTTGTATTTTTCTATTACAATTGTATTTCAAACAAAGGTAAAGCTAACAAAAAAATTTCTTGCAACATTTGCCATCACTCAAAACAAAAGAAACTTCATTTTCCTCTCAGGATTTCTCATGCATATGCACCTTTCAAACTCATTCATGTTGATATTTGGAGGTCATTCTCCAAGCTCTCTATACAAGGGCATCGATATTTCCTCACCATAGTAGATGATCACACTAGATATACTTGGACTCACTTAATACACACTAAAGCTTAAACAAGAACACACTTAGTTAACTTTGTGCAATATGTCACTAATTAATTTCAATTCCACATTAAGACAATTCAATCAGACAATGACAAAGAATTTGACATGAATTTTTTTTTACCAATCTATAGGCATAATTCACCAAACCACATGCATTGGAACTCTTCAACAAAACAATATTGTTGAGAGGAAACACCAATACTTGCTTAATATCATTCGTTCCCTCCTTTATCAAAGCAATCAGCCATTCTCCTTTTGGTCTTATGCACTTAAACATATTAACTGCATACCCACTCCCTTCCTTCAACACGGTTTACCTCGTGAAAAGTTGTTTGAAAAACAATATGACATAGTTGTACTGCATGTATTCAGCTGCCTTTGTTATGTAAGTACCATCTCAGCTCACATAACTAAATTTGATGCTCATGCTAATCCTTGTGTCTTCCTTGGATTGAAAGCTCATATCAAAGGTTATCTTTTATATAATTTTCACACACACCAGGTTGAAGTCTCCAGAAATGTTGTGTTTTATGAAAATCAATTCCCTTTTCTCCCTCAACACCTCACTGATTTTGTTCCTTCCACACCTACATTTAACACTGACTTGTTTCAACATGTGTCCAAGCTAACCCTACACATGTCTTAGCCAACTCCAAACCTGCATCAACCACTTTCTACTTCTACACCTGTCTCGCCTACTCACACTTCAACCTCCCCCACTTCTTCTCTCTCTAGCTGTCCCAAGCTCCTCCACCCAACTCAACTCCCCTCCTAATACCTTGCCACTTATCCTAGATGAGTCATTACCTCTACCATCTTCTGTTTGCTACTCCACTTGCCTTAGACATCCCCCAACATATGCTTTATCTCCACTCACGACACCCCTCGTACATATGCTGAAACTTCTAAACATGAGTATTAGCTTAAGGCTATGACAGTTGAACTTGATGCTCTCCAACCAACTATCACATGGTCTCTCACTGCCCTTCCTCCTAACAAAATAGCCATTGGTTGTCGGTGGATCTTCAAAACCAAGTTCAATGCTTATGCTTCTGTTGAGCGCCACAAAGCCCATCTTATGGCCAAAGGCTACACCCAACTAGAAGGCCTTGATTTTATTGCCACATTCTCACCTGTCGCCAAGCTCACAATCCTGTGTGTCCGTCTTTCCCTTGCTTCCATTCACTCATGGCATCTTAAACAATTAGATGTCAACAATGCTTTCCTCCATGGAGATTTTCTTAAGGAGGTCTACATGCAAGTTCCTCTAGATCTACCCTTACAACCTGGTTAAGTGGGCTAGCTTTAGTGTTCCCTTTATGGCCTCAAATAGGCTAGCTGCCAATGATTCGCAAGACTCTTCACTTTCCTATTGTATCATGGCTACAAACACTCAATTGTTGGTTATTCACTCTTCTTGAAGTTCTCAGGTCCCTCAGTCACAACCTTACTTGTTTACATAGATGATATCATCTTGGCTAGCACCAATCTCCCTGAAATTCAACACATCACTTCTCTTCTTGACCACACTTTTCGCATTAAGGACTTGGTGATTTAAATTTTTTTTCTTGGCCTTAAAGTAGCTAGAACAAAGGTTGGTATCCACTTGTGTCAACTAAAGTATACACTAGACATCTTAGCTAACACGGGCATGCTTAGCTGTGCCCAAATTCCACATCCATGGATTACAACACATGTCTTCATTCAACATATGGTGACCTTCTTCCTGATCCATCACCATACAGAAGACTTATTATACACCTTATCTACCTTACCACAACCAGCCCACACATCACATACTTTATGCAACACCTCATCCAATTCATGTCCAAGCCTACATCAGCTCATCTCAAAGCTATTTTTTGAATTCTAAGGCACCTTAAGCACGCCCCTGGTCTTGGATTCTACTTCCCCAGCTCAATGATTCTGATTGGGTCGGCTGCATTGACACTAGACGTTCAGTCACTGGCTATTCCATCTATCTTGGCCATTCACTTGTTGCATGGCGGTCTAAGAAACAAGACACTGTATCAAGAGCTCCTCAAAGGCTGAATACAGAGCAATAGCATCTGCAACTTATGAGGTCCAATGGCTCAATTATCTCCTTAACGACTTCAGGCTTCCATTCCACAAACCTTCTTTGTTGTTTTGTGATAGTGATAGTGCTTTGCAAATTGCCAGTAATCCGATTTTTCACAAGCGCATTAAGTATATTGATATTGACGGTCATATCATTCGTGACAAAGTTACCTCTAGCTTAATCAAATTATTGTCTATATCCTCCTCCATGCAGTTAGCTGGCTTATTCAAAAAAGCTCTAATTTTTTCAAGCCACTTGTACCAAACTGAGAATGCTTAACATCCATTCTCAGCTTGAAGGGGGCTCTTAGCATTCTTCACTTTCATCTCAGCAAAAACATCAAGTTAAAAATCCCAGCTATAGCAAAACTGAGTTCCGCCACATACTTGTGACCACTCACACAAATTGACTGTCATGGTGGTTAAGTTTGTTATAAGTCTGTTTTGTTAGTTATTATTGCTGTTATGGGTTTGGACCTATTTCCTTCCTTTCTTGCTTTCTTATATAATCAGTTGTAACCACTCTCAATAATCTGAATGGGATTTTTTTATGCCGAGCAATTCTCCAATTGCTCTGCTCCTCTCTCTCGATTCTCTCTTTCTCTTTCTTGTGTTTTCTCTTTTTTCTTGTTGTGTGATTTCTGATAAAGATTGTGATTAAAAATGACAGTGTAAATTTTTTTACACTAACAGTACATAAGGTTTTTTTTTTCATATATGATATAATCTTACGTAAGAGCCTAGTTTTCACGAGTGAAATGTAATTTTTTTATCCAAGACATCGATGCATATATCCAACAACTTTGTTGATAATTAATCTCTACAGAAATACCACCTTTAGTGGGTGTATTCTTCCAATTACATTTTTCCCATCTACGAGGTTCAAACCAAGATCTTGTTTAAGGAAACAAAGTTTAGTCCTAAGTGAATATAATTTTATAAATATATCTACAGGATAGAAGAAATAAAATTAAAAAAAAAAACCAAAGAAGCGCAGGAACTTAATTGAGCTGAGAAATATTGAAAATCAAGGAGTATACAGTAGGAGTTTAATTTTTTATTTTTATGAAAAATATAAATTGAGAAACTTATAAGTTTTTTATATTTGGTATGAGGTTTAAAAAATAGCATTTTTAGGAGAGTATATGATTTTTAAAAAAAATTCATAAAATAAAATGATTCGCATAAAAAGATGAGAATCTAAGGCTGTGTATTTTATTTGGATTTTAAAACACTATTTTGGTATAAAAAATTATTTAAATTTTAAAAAACTTTCTAATTAAGAATATAATGGTTTATATGATTTTACATGACTTTTATAGATTTTAATGTAATTATAATGTGAATTCATAAGATTTTTAAAAAGTATATGAATTTATAAAATTTTAATGACTTTATATATTTTTAAGAAAACATTCAAAGATACAACACCCAAATGAAAAATATGAAAAATAAATTATAAGGTTTAAATAAAAAAATAAAATTAATACAAATTTTTCTAGACATGTTTTGAGTGGTTTCTAATTAAGTTTTAAAATTTCAAAAAAATATAACCATTTTTTTAGTTTTTGTTAAAACAAAAATAGATTAAAGTGTAGTAGTGGTGATCCCATAGATTTAAAAATCAGCCCAAAGGTTGATCTAGTCGAGGCAATGGTCATGCAATCTTTAATAGAAAAAATAAAAATTTCATATGATGAATTTAATAGTATACCACAAAAATCACATATAACATCACGAATAACTGTTGACTCAGGGCATGGTCCAACCGATCATACCAGTCGATCAGACCTATTGAGTTAATAAAACTATTGATAGTATGTAGAATATATCATGGTAACGGTAGTTTGATGGTGGTGCAACAACCAGAATTTAGTGACAGTGTGCGCAATAGTAATCCATAAAAATAACCAAATAAGTAGAAGAGAAAATCTAATAAAAACCAAGGTTTTGGATAAGGATATTGTTTGATAAAAATTTTATATTAAAATGTCTCATAAAATCATTAAAAATCTATTTTCAATAATTCATTAAAATTTATGTATTTTTTAGTAATACAAGACTTTTTATAAGATCTAAAAATCGTAGTTGAATACAAACAAATTTTATCAGTATCTTTTAAAAATAACTAAGTCTTGATTGAATACCATATAAGACTTATATTATTTTAAATCGTTATTGAATACACAAGACACTTTTTTATATATAAAAAATATTTTAAAATTTTTATCCAATACATTTTTTTACTTTTTTTAATTTAAAAAATTACTATGTTACTTCATATATCAAGATGATTTATTATGATAAATAAGTTAATGTTTCCTAAAAATATCATATAATTCTTATTAAAGTATTTAATGAGATAAATATTTTTCGAAATATTTATACATCTAACATAACATAAAAATAATAATTTTCAAGATGTATAATTCTTGAGGTAAAAAAAAAAAATTTAATTAGTATATACAAACACGTTAAATTACACATTATATAAATTTTATAAAATCAATCAACTTTTCATTAATAAAAAATTATAATTTAATGTTAGCTTACACTAACTAACCACGTATAACTCTAAAAAAATTTCAACAATATATAATTCATTTTCACTTAACGTGCAATTTTCACCGCCATACGAAAGTATTCTTATTTTAACCTATTTTTATTTATCTTATTTACATAAATGTGGAATGATTAAGAGAGATAACTAATTATGTTGCAAAACAATCCATATTTAATTTCTGTTAAATGACAAGTTTAATAATGAATCAAACTTCATTTATTCTGTACCACCTAACAAGAATTATCCTCTAGAAATCCTGGACAACCAATCAAGCAATATCTCCCTTCATCTTTTAGTCTACATATTCTAACTATCTAGTCAACATTATATCTAAGGAAATATTCCATTTAAAATAAAAAATAGAATAAAAACAGTAACCGTCAGATAAATGGTTAAAAATCATAAAAAATTTAATATTAAAATAATATTAATTTTAATTTAACATAAAATATTTAAATTTATTAAAAAAAATAAATCTATAAAATATTTTAAGGTTTTTATTAACTCAACTTATTTTCAGCTTAGAAGTATTCATAAGCATAAGTTAGTCCAAATGTTATTGTATTTATACTTAAATTTTTAATTAAGAAATCATTTTACATAGTAAATTTTTATTTTATAAATATATTTTTATTATCCGATAAAAAAATTATATAATTAACAATTTTTAAATGTAAATGTATCAAACTAGGTTTCTTGAGTATCATAAATGTAGTTTTAGTCGCCTAAATTTCAATTATTCTAATTGGGACCAGGAATAACAATTGTGTCATTTTAATCCCTCAAATTTTATAATTAAGCGTTTTAAACTATTTTTTGGAATTAAATTGCGCAATTGCAATATTGGGACACAATTGATAAATTAAATTAGGATGACTAAAATCGCACATTTACAATGCCTAATAGATTCAACTAACATAATTAGAATATGAAGGATTAAAATCTCATAATTGTAATACATGAGACTCCAAAACTACAATTTAGTTTAGTTAGGAAATATTTGGGACTTATAAGAAAAGAAAATAAGAAAAAGTACATAAGTTTCTCCATAAGATAAAATTAGTTTATATAATTAAAAATTAATATGTAAAAGCTTATTTT
Organism: Psophocarpus tetragonolobus; assembly: GCA_037954015.1. NCBI lineage: Eukaryota > Viridiplantae > Streptophyta > Magnoliopsida > Fabales > Fabaceae > Psophocarpus > Psophocarpus tetragonolobus. The sequence goes on along the minus strand of CM075693.1, from coordinate 49,274,355 downwards.
ATAGTTTTCTATAAAAAAAATGTGTAACATTAATAAATGAAAAGTGAAACTACAAAAAATATAATTTCTCATGCTAAAAATATTAACCTTTAGATATATTCTACTCTTTTAGTTAAAATTTATTAAAAATCATAAAATTTTAGAGATTTGACATCTTATTTATTTATCTGAAATACATATTCTTGGCACTTTTCTTTTTTCTATAGTGTGACTTAGAGGAGAACTAAATGGTACTCCTCATTCCTATGTATATCTTTTGATTTTTAAAGTTATTATACATAGATTAAAAAATATTTAATGACATTAATATTTTTATACTTAGACAAATATTTTTATTTAATGTATTCATAGTTGATGCTAGAATAAGATATATTTGTGAAAAAAAAATATTAATTAAATTTTAAAATTTAAGACATTTATTATTGTGGAAATATAAAACAATATTGATTTGTGAGGTTGTCAAGGGATCAAGGTGACGTAACCTTGAGAAATATGCCCTTAATTCGTACTTTGTTTGAAAGGGCATGTATTCTATCTAAGAAAGATTATGCTTTGTTCACTTTAACAAGAACTGGAAAGACTTAAGATATGAATTGGAATAATAGTTTAATTGGTATACACTGTCAATATAAAGATATTTTTACACTGACATTCCATCACAACCCTTCATCCATAACAGTTATGATTGACTGTCAGTGTGGAAATTTTTTACACTGTCAGTGTATTCTCAATTAAACTCTTAGAATAAGCAGTACTTTCTATTGGACCCTTGCTTTTGGGGATGTCACACTGCTTGAGAAGATCAACTGCAATGACTCTTCCTCATTTAGGAGACATCCCTTGTTAAAGCTACCTTCTGATGGGGGCAATAAGATAAGTTTGCAACAAATGTAAACAAAGCAGTGGAAATAAATCTCTCTATCTCGCAAGAATCTATGAGGAGCAATAACAAAATATAACACTAACTAATCACTGATCTTTTTGGAATAAGACACCAAGATTTTAACGTGGAAAACCCATCAAAGCAAGGGTAAAAACCACGGGTCGTCCAGACCAAAGAAATAACTCCACTATTATCAATAAAGAGTATAAAAGAGTTTTAATCAAGTGTCAACAACAATAACAATGTCAACACCAATAAATCAATAAGCTTACAAATAGAGAACAAGAAAGATGAAGACCCCCAAACACATTGCTGCCATACGAACTGAATATCTCCCAACACAGAAGTTTTTCAATGATCCGAACGATTAGAATGAAGAAACATACATTTTAAACATGCTGTCCAAAAATCAGCCTGATCCAACGGTAAACGAATATGTAGTGGAGAATTTTCGATTGAAGCTTTGTGTAAAGACGAGAATAGTTTTGTCTCTCTGGTAGCTTTCTTTATTCAACTCTCTTCCCTACAAAACACCTTCTCCACTTGACTTAAATAAGATATCAAGTGAGCTTCTCAATTTGGGCTTTTTCTCCGCATAGGAAGGGAGCCCAATACCCAACACCTCCCTCTAGGACCGAGTTGGTTGCACTTACACTAAGCTCCAGCAGAGCACCTTCTATCTACACATAGCACCTCATGCACGCTAAGGATAAGACACTAACTCACAAGATTTGACACTATCTCCTACTTACTTTTTAAGCTTGCTTTGCGAACATCAAGACACTTCCCCATCTCCTTCACCCAATCTAAGAAGGTGAGAGCCTGCATGTGTAGAGTTTGAAGGGCTAATAGGCAGAGTAGCCAAATGCCATATGCCCAGGGGCTGCCCTTTAAAACATAAATTGTAGATTAAGGCTCCATTCCATAAAATGCTAAAAGAACTCTCTCAAAAACTATCTTTCTCAAACTCTATTTGTTAAAAGTTATTGGAAATCACCTATTTTGGTTTACTTGTCATTAAATGACATTCTTTCTTAAAATTTATAATTTCTAATAAATTATTCTTATACTTGCATTTTACACAAACATTTGTATCTCAAGTTCCTTTTTCTTTCTTTCTTTGTTTTATTGGGTTTTAGAATAACTATTTATTGTTTTGGTGTATGAGACCTATGAAATTGAAAGGGGTAAATGAAAACATTGAAAAAAAGGATAAGTGAACTTAAGTTTCAAAGAAACATGACCAAACATAATTACATTATAACCCAAAGTCTATAAATACATATCTAATTAATAATATATATAATAAATTTAGCCAAATGTTAAAAAATTCAAAATTTGTGTTTCACTGTCACATGTCACTATAAAATTCATTTGCATACTAAGTATCATATTGCCATGTGCCACTTTCTTATATTAAATTTCAAAGAATAATTGTTTCTTATATATCAAATCATACATTTTTTAAATTAATTAAAGTATTTTAAAATTTATTATTTTAAATTTTGAATTTAACTTACTTTCATTAAATAATTATTTAGAATTTAAACACGTGCAACATGATCAGTTTGCTAGTTCCTTTCTAAAAAATTACCTTTTTTTATCACATATTTAATTTTATCTTTTGTATTTGAGAAGGTTGCGAGTTACTTAATAACTATGAGATTTATGAAGATACTACAAAAGCTCAAGAGGTTGGATCTCTGAAAAGTTTCTATTCTTTTATGATTAATGACTTTTCAAATATCTTGTGTAGTTAATTTTCTTAGAGCTATGGTTAATGTAGCATACTAAGATGAACCTTTATTTTAATTCCAATTGATTCTTATTTCTTTTCTTATTGAAAATTTAATGTATATTAATTGTTATTAGAAATTGTGTTACGACACACTCCTTTTAATAAAAGCTCTTAGCTTATAAAAAAGTTAATTGTTATTAGAACCAATTTTTTCAATAAAACTATTAATAATTAGGTTTGAATAAATTGCATGATTAATCATGGGAGTACTAATTGTTGAGAGTGAATCATGCTTAGTAATCTAAGGGAGTTTGTAATCATTATAAAAGGATTTAATTAGGAATTAGAATAAGAGGGAATGTTTTGAGTAGTGTAAAATTGGAAATAATTTTTAAATTAAGTTTTCTTGATTAATCGCAACCTCAACTTTATTTAAATTATTTTGTTCTATCCCAAAACAACCTTAATCTTTGGGATTTGGATTCTCTCCATCAGACCCTCTAGAGCTCCTTCCAACAAGAGTTCTATGTACTATTAAATACACCTCACAATCACTACTAATAAAATTTAACAAATCTACCATCAATATTCAAAGTTAATTAATTTTATTATTTATTTTAAAAGCTAATTTTTTATGCAATAAGAAAAATAATATTATATATATAATATACACTATAGAAAATGAGAGCTATTAAATTTAATAATAATAATAATAATAATAATAATAATAATAATTTTTAATATATAAATTCATATAAAATATATAAATTTAATAAATTTATATTTTTTATGAAAAATAATTTTATTAAATTCCACTTTTGATCCTAAAAATAAAAAATAATTTTTTCGTTCTTGAAATTATTTATAATTGGTCAAGTTTAATCCTACCAACTGTAATTTTGAAATTTCAAGATAAAAAAAATTAAGTATATTACATTTATAATACAAAAAATTTAATTTAATGATATTATTAAAGATAACTATATATTTATTTCATTATTAATAACTACAAATATTAATTGTAAAAACATGAATATAATTTATTCGGGTACATATTTATTTAATCATTTATGTTTAAGTATACATTTTTTTTCTAATTTGGTTATTCTGAAATATATTTCATGAATTATAATAATTAAAAATAAGGTTTTTTATGAATACCAATACTTAAAAATTGTTTTTTAATTATATATTTAACTTTGCATTAATTTATAATAATTCACATAAAATACTTATTAAAAATAAATAAATTATGCTGATAATTTTTTTTATTTCCAAATGTTTTTTATATGGTTTAATTATTGTATTCTTAATTATAATATATGATTAAATTTTTTGGTATTACAAATACAATATGTTTATTAAAATTTACAAAAAAATATAAATATTTTATATGAATTTATATATTAAAATTTATTATTATATTATAAATTTAATAGCTCTCACCCTTAAAGGACCTATATGCTTCTTAAGTTTTATTAATAGTGATTGTTAGATGTATTTAAGGGTACATAAAACTACCGTAAAAAGTTGTAGACAAATTCTACTTGAAAGGATCCAAACTCTAATATTTACTTGAATAACGATATTAATTTAATAGAGAACACAATTAATCTTTTGAGTATAATAATCTAGACTTTAGTTATATTTACTCTTTAGCGCATTTCAAACACATCATACTCCTTACTAAAACATAAAAATATGTGAAAGGAAACAAAATTTTATCGCCAATAATCAAACTAAAAATTCTCATTAAAAATGTGAAACTTGCAAAATTTTATAAGTTTTAATAAATTTCAATAAATGAGGAGATATAAGGTAGGCTAGTTGGAAAATTAGGAAAAAGTAGATTCGAGAGAAAGAAGTGGTAATGTGTTATAAAAACATAATTTATCCAAACATCAATAGTTTTGAGATAAAAAAAAGTTAAATATTAAAAATATGAAAAGGAAGGACTAGTATTAATATTCCTCCTGTTAAAAAAAGCGTGAATATTCCTTTGCCAATATTATCCTAACAAAATAAAAACAGGTAGAGTATACATATATGTACATGGATAGTTAATTAAAGCTAGCTGTACGTAATCAACCTTTTTGTGTACAACAACCGAAATAACTCATGCACATGCTCCTCCATCTATATTGCTATGCCAATGCCTCTCCCTCGCACAAAATCTCAACTACTTTTGCTCCACCGTAGTAAATGAAAGAAACTAAAAGTCATAATAGTATTGTGGACTTGAGAGTGATTGATTAGTTAAAGAGAAAAACAGCACACTAACCAAGTGAAGTAAAGTAGCTTCAGCCAAAGGATATGCGAGCATTGAGTTAAGCAGAAGAGACAAGTAACGAATTTTAGTAGTAGTATATATGAATGGAGGAGGGTATGCATAACCACTTTACGCGTTCACATTTAATGGCCGTGCCTAACTCCCATCCTCCTTCTTCAATAGGCGTCATTTTCGGTTGCCTTATAAGTTCTCAGCTGTTGCTGCACTCAATGCATCCAAACGAAGAAAAATATTAAGATGAGCATTGGGGCACTTGTTCTACTCTTTGCATTTTCATTCCTTAGTTATGGCTATGCACAAGACACCACCCTTGTGCCTGCAATCATGACATTTGGTGACTCTGCAGTGGATATAGGGAATAACAACTATCTTCCCACCTTTTTCAAGGCTAATTACCCTCCTTATGGGAGGGACTTTGTTAACCGCCAACCTACTGGCAGGTTTTGCAATGGCAAATTAGCTACTGATATTACTGGTAAGGCAAAATTAAACCATCAAATTAAATATGGAACCTGCACTACTTAGATTAGATGGTTAAATAGAGTAGACATATTTTTTGTGATGCATAATGGTAGCAAACTACCTAAACCCCCATATATGTTCCACTGTTGATATAATCATGCATTTAAGTTTCACCCTTATTGGGATGTTTCCTTTTGCAGCTGATACATTGGGTTTCAAGACTTATGCTCCTGCATATCTTAGCCCACAGGCATCAGGGAAAAACCTCCTTATTGGAGCAAACTTTGCGTCTGCTGCATCTGGTTATGATGAAAATGCTGCTATTTTGAATGTAAGTTTGAAATGAATAACTTCACCTATGGTTTTACAAGAATTCTGATTCTAACAATTTCTTTTATCCTTTTGGCAGCATGCGATTCCATTGTCCCAACAGTTAAGTTATTTCAAGGAATACCGAGGCAAGCTGGCCAAGGTAGCTGGCAGTAAGAAAGCAGCCTCAATTATTAAGGATGCATTGTACTTGCTCAGTGCTGGCAGCAGTGACTTTGTGCAAAATTATTACGTCAATCCTTGGATAAACAAAGCATACACTCCTGATCAGTATGGATCCTACTTAGTTGGTGCATTCTCAAGTTTTGTTAAGGTATTTAGTTAAAGGTTTATTTTTGTCACTATTAGAACTCATATATATGTATATTTTTGGAGAAGTATATTTTCACATTGAGCAAATAAAGACAAGTAAAAGGTGATCTATATAAGCATAGATGAGAGGGATTAAGTTCAATTGATTTCAACTTTTGAATGATATACCTCATATGTTTGGTACAGATCTAGCCCAGTTCACATTCAATTGAAGAATTAGCCCAATGTTAAACAATTAACGATTCCACTACTTTGTTTGGACACAGGACTTATATGGATTGGGAGCCAGAAGACTTGGAGTGACTTCACTCCCACCATTGGGTTGCCTACCTGCTGCAAGGACTTTATTTGGTTTCCATGACAATGGTTGTGTCTCAAGAATCAACACTGATGCTCAAGGATTTAACAAGAAGATCAACTCAGCTGCAGCAAGCCTTCAAAAGCAACTTCCTGGTCTTAAGATTGCGGTTTTTGACATTTACAAGCCTCTCTATGATCTAGTTCAATCCCCTTCAAAATTCGGTATTAATACTATTACTGACTAAAGTTCATTATTCAACATAGTTACATACATCTCTTGCTGTAAACCAATGTTCCTTCTGACCAAATTTATGATGCTTCATAGGTTTTGTGGAAGCAAACAGAGGTTGCTGTGGTACCGGGACTGTAGAGACAACATCCTTGTTGTGTAATCCAAAATCACCAGGAACTTGTTCCAATGCCACCCAGTATGTGTTTTGGGACAGTGTCCATCCTTCACAAGCCGCTAACCAAGTTCTTGCTGATGCTTTAATTATACAAGGCATAAGTCTTATCACATAAAGACCCGTGATTATTTATGTGTGTTAGATATTATTGTGTACAACTACACATCGTGAAAGTGATTCAAAAGTTTGCTGTTTTTCTTTAGTTTGGAAAAAACTGTGCTCTATGTATTTTAGATCTTGAGAAATTTCAGATAAACTTGTTTGTAAAACATATTATAATAATAGAGACATGTTTGATTACTATCTATAAATGTATTGTTCTATTTTTGTTAGTTAATAAATGAAAATCCTATCATGGGGAATTTTAAGCAAGAAATATAATGATCAGAAAATTGTCATATAAGGAAGGAAACATATAATAGAGGCTGTTAAATAATATTCTGTCCCGGGGGATCGGATTATAATTTTTATTAACCCTTCCGAGCAAAAAAAAAAAAAATATAACATGATATTGTTAAGAGGGAAAAAAGGTTTGTTTCTACCTCGCAATCTGCCTCACCAGATTGAATGGTCAACAGACAACTTTTGAAAAAGTTGATGTAGCATTGTGATAAAAAAGCAACATAAGCATAATTTCTGATTCACCCTTCGTTTTGCTAAGAAGCAGCATGACGGGAACTTAAAACCCGGACAGATCTATAATTTTCAACGGTAGTATTTTTCAATATAATTAATCTAGAAATTACCAATTGCAAAGAAGCAAGTGACAACAATAGGAATGAATCATAATGAATCTCTAGGAGTTAAAATGTTGTTATACTTAGTGACTTACTGTCTATGATTATAAACGCATCCTTGTTTAATAAATGGTTATTTGAACAGCTCCTAACGGCTAATGTTGTACATCATGATTGGTTACTACATAACCCTGCTAATCTGCAATATCCACTATCGGAATAAGGTAAAATCCTTGCATATAGATAGTGAGTTAAAATGAACTATATGATGCTGATCTTCTATGTGTTCTATGTTTGGGGGTTCCACCAGAGTCTTTTAGAGCTTGAGCATACTTTACCAAATTAGATTTCTCCATGCCAGAGGATTCTGAGAAAGGATAAAGGTGGTTTTTGAGATCTGCTGAACTTTTTCTCCTTGGACTGAAATTCTTGAAGCTTCCTGGGGTATGCCTATCTGAATTTCTTCCACTCTCATCCTTCATATTCAATGTCTGGTTAAAATCAAAGGAAGTTCTACACGTGGCAGAAGGAGTTGCATACTCGCTCCTAAGACCCTCAGTTCCAGTTGACGTGCTCAAGCCAAAATGTGAAGAATTGCTATTGCTGTCTTCTCCAAACATTGATCTTTCTTTAGAAGTAACTCGACTACTTTGTTGCTGACTATCTTTTCCGCGTATCAGCTTCATAAGCTTGCCAAAAATCCTTGGCTTGCTTGTGTTGTTAGCTTTGGCATCAGATGAAATATCAAGAGGAGAATAATCATCACGCTCTCCAGAGTCTGTGAAAAAAGAAGCCTGGGAAGAGTGGTCAGAGTCCATATCAGAAACGCTCCCTCGCGCATCACTGTTTGCATATTCAAGTATAAGTTGCTTGGCTTTCTTCTCAGATGTAGGACTCAAGTTTTTACTTAAGTCCCTTGCAGCTGTTTTACCAGCCGGGGGTTGATAACTCCGTAGTTCATGTCTTAAGCAAGCATTTATCCACCGCAAATAAACTAACTCTTCTAGATCTGAACATCTATCAGCATGAAGTTGCTCTAGTTCTTTCATCAACCCTTCATTTTCTTGTATAAGACGCTCACCTCGTTCCTTCAGAAGATGTGCCTGCATTCACAAGCATCAGGTTTAACAGTGATCAACAAATACTCGTAGAAGAAGAAAATAATAGATAACATGAGTGGAGCTTCTTGCGTAATTTAAAATCAACTTATGTGCTTAACTTCTATAGAAGATTTCTTTCATTTAATTTACCAAAGAGCTAAGATGCGTAAATTACTTTTAGTTTATGAAGAATTCAACTCATTTTAGCTTTTTATTTCTTTTACTATGGGTATTATAAAGAAGTTTATCACTTTATCCAAGCATGAAGTAAGTAATCTTATTACCTCAGGGTCTTCTAGAACAGCATTTGCAATGATCTGAGTAGAATCCAATTTTCTAGCCAAGTCAGAATTGTCTATCTGTAGTCTCAAATTAGATTTCCTCAACTGTTCAGACTCATTCTCTAGATCCTTTAGCCTTTTCAGCTTTATTTGAATCTCTTGATCATTAGCAGCAGGTTTGAATTCGTGATCTTGCAACTTGGAAACTTTTTGTTTAAGATTCATGATATGCTCCCTATTCTGTTCAGCTTCATACTTAATTTTCTTCTTCAAAAACTTAACTTTTGTTTTTGCAGCTTCAAGCTCAGACAGCACTTTTGAATGATCAACCACTTGTGCCTCTAATCTCCGTTTCTCAGACTGCAAGGTCACAACCTTCAGATTGAACATTTTTGCCTCCATATTACTTATCTTCAATCTATTTTGGAGTTCCATCACTGCAGCTTCTTGCTCTCTAAGGCCACAGTACTCTAGCAGTTGAACCTCAAGATTTGTTTCCCTCTCTTGAAGCATTCTGATGTTGCTCTTCAGTTTCCTGATCTCTTTCTCATAACCATCCTTGTCAAGATTTCCATAAGCCTTAGGAGATCCTACTGTTGACCTTGGTGTTTCTACCTCTTTCTTTTTCCTTGGAGAATCTACCTCTTTCTTGAAAGGACTAGTTGCAATGATGGCTCCAAAGTCTGTTTCCTTGTTAAGATCATTAAACTCGTGTAAGAGGAACTCATCTTTCTCTCCACTTTTCCTAGTTCTTGGGGAGAGACCCAATGGGGAATTTTTACCAATTACCTTGTTAATGCATGTTTCTTCCTGGTATGGAAGAAATTAAAGAATCCTGTGTTAGTTGAATAAAATCCAATTCAAAATAATTTGAAGGTTGCACGTATTAATTTAATGGATGCAAAAACTAAAATCCTCACAAGCTGATGATATGTCGTTAGAAGATTAAAGCTACCTATCTATTTGTTTCCTCACAAAAAGTTCTGCATAGATATTGAGAAGGAACAGAATTCGGTGGAATATTTTGAGCAGTTCACAAGGGTTTTTCATATATAGAACATGAATTCAATGGGAAACCACAAAAAAAAAGAGGAGAGAGAGAAACCTTTCCCTTTTTCTTTATTAAGTCAAAATACAAACAAAACTATAAACTTATCGTTATAATTTCTCAAAATTATGTTTAAAATTCCTACAACAATAATGCAAGATAATAAACAAGTCAATAGTATCTTTTATCGAACGATTCTAGATGGGAAAAATGAAGGAAAATTTATTCAAAAACCTATAAACAATTAAAATGAGAAAGTTGAAATAACACTAGAAAGGTACTCTTTCTCATGTAACTTACAGTATCCAAAACATTTTCCTCTGAAACCATTTTACCTAAGACTAAATTATGTTCGCTTCCATGACCTGAAACATAATACATACAAAACATGACTTCCATTCGTTCTGGAAAAAAAGTAAAAGAAAAAGACTGAAAATAGTTATATGTTGAATAAACAAACCTGAAGGGTGGCCCTTGGGGGAAGTAGCGGAAGGCTTGATTGTTTTGGTTCTGATGTGAGAATAGAGAAATCCAGCAAACGTGAGAGCCAAAGCCAAACCACATTTCAGTAGAACAGGCTTCACACCCTTCTCCTCTTTCGTTATCACTTTGAAAAACCTTCTAACTATTATATCCATCATGAAGAGAGAGAGAGATCACTTAGATCTTCTTCATCATCCTCCATCTCATGGTCATGTCCACCAGAAAAACACAGGCTCCATTTCTTCCGCTTTACACTTACAAACACAACCATCATGGATAAGAAAAAAAATCCATCCCTCAAATTCAGGAAAAATATTAGGCAGTCCAGAACTGATAATGTTCCAATTAATCTCCACTTGAAATATAATAATGTGTTATAATTTCTTTTTTCAAAAATTAAAAAACTTAAATGCATGTCAAATAAAAATTAAGCGAAGCATGAACATTAATATATAGTTCGAAACTACTGATAATTTCTCCAAAACCAGACACCATTAAACTCACATGCACCACGTGAAATCAAATCATATAAGGCCTACCACGTTAGTTTCGTTCTACACAAGAGTAATAGTATATGAACCAAAAAACTTAATGAACAATAGGAAATATGAAAAAAGCAAAAAGCAATTCAAATTTACATTTATATGATCATGATGAAACGCCTCGTGACTCGATCAAAATGAACTAAGCAGAACCATGGCGTTTTGATGTTGTGTTTCGCCCACTCGTGGACAAAGCATGAACGCAACCTTAGAAGAAAAAACGAATATACTTTACCAACAAACACAAACACAGCCCATTTATTTTTGTCTTACGTAAACTGTGAATCGGATGTAGGAGGAGGGTTACGTCAGAAGGAGAAAAAGAACGTGAACTTGAAATTGTGAACAAAATTTAAAAAAAGAAAAAAGAAAAGAGAAAGCAATAAAAAGGAAGAATCTGATTCACTGAGGTAACAACCAATGCAACGGATAAGTATTAATTCTTCGTATTTATCCATCTAATTCTATGGTGTTTAATTATGGAGATGAGTTATGTTATGTTGTCAAGTCAAATATAGTAAACGCAGGGCGCTAATTAAGCATTAGTACATTGCATGCCCTTTAAATTCCCATGCAATTTTTCTCCACCTCCAAAGGCTTTTTTTCAACCTTTTTTTTTGGCATTTTGTAACAAGAGAGTGTTTTTTTTCGTTCAGAAAAACATATGTCTGCTGTGAGGTTAAAAATTTTTATATTGATAATTAATTACCATATTTTTATATGAAAAGTTTGTTGATTTCAATAAATTAATATTTTAAAAATTATATAAATAATAAGTTGTAATGAAATATTAATATAATTTTATTTTTTTTTACATCCTACAAGAAAATCAATCTTGATTGATTAGTGATGCACTTTTCTAAGTATGTAATGCATTTGCGAATTAAATACGAACACGCGATTAAGGTGAAACAACTGTTGCGAATTGATTCATGCACTTATTATACAAGTTTAAAATATTGTATAAGTTTAACTTTCATAATTATACAATATAATTTGTATTATAAATTGATTAATAATTATTTAAAATAATAATAAGTATATTTTGCAAAATCAAACTAGACCAGTCAGTTTAACCGAGAATCAACCAGTGGTCCGGTCAATTGTTTCCTAAACACCAATCAAGGGTGGAAACCGGCGTCGGACCGATTGAACTAGTCAGAAATTGGGAAAACTAGTGAAAATTGTCCAAGTTTATGTGCACAAGACATCTAAAATCCAAATTCCCACCTACCAAAATTTTAAATGTCACCTATCATTTCATTTTTTTTAATATTTTCATTTTACCCCTAAACCTAATACCTCTCTCTCCTTAAAAACCCTCCCCCTACCCTTTTCTGGCCTTGTGCCTCCAGTCTATTCTTCATCTATTTCTTCTTAAACTAAGCTCCCATCTGCCCTTCCTTACTTCCTTTTCTTCTCCCTCTTTTTGTTTCGTGAAGCTCCTCCTTTACTCCATTTAGTACCTTGCTCTCTCTATGAAGTTTTTTTTCATCTGAATGTTCTGTGTTCAAATTTTTTTACACTCTATAGAGGCCTCTCCAGAGAGTAAACAAAAATTCATAAGCAATTTTTTTTTTAATTTTACACCTAAGTTTATTATTAATTGCTTTTAGTTTCTAAAGACTAAAATTGATTTAGATTTATATAGAAAATTATTATTAAATGTCTAATTTTTTTAGTGTTACTATTTTTTAAAAAAATTTATTATTTAAGATGTTTTTTAAGTAATAAAATATTTTTTTTATTTGTTAATATTGTTGACAACACAATTTTATAGATATGCTTAGGACACGTGGAACTATCTATGATTTTTATGTTGTCGGTCATGAAGGTGTATGTTCAACTGCATTTGCACGTAGAAGGTAGATGTCAACACAACATCACGCCGTTGAAGACCAACATGTTATGCACGAAAAACCTTTGACAATGGGTTTTCTAGGAGAATCGGAAGATACTACCCTTTTAGTATCATATGGTGATCATGTTGCATATGTCATCTAGAATAGCAAAGTAAGTGTATATTATGTTTAATTATTTTTTTAGTATAATAATTACATTATTAGTATATTATATGTAGTATATTAACCCGAATGTGATTAATTACCATTCTATCTCCCTAGTGGGTTGTATGTATAAGGTGTTGACAAAGGTTTTGACCAGAAGATTGACAGTAATTATGCAAGTCATATCGGAGAACCAATCTCTGCTTTCATTAAAAGGAGGCAAATTCTGGATGGTATACTAATAACCAATGAAGTAGTGGTTTATGCGCGAAAGAGACAGGAGGGGATGATGTGCACTAAGGTTAACTTTGAAAAGTCTATGACCCAGTGAGCTGACAGTACTTGTGGGGGTTTAGGGAGAAATGGATAAGCTGGATTAGGGAATGTGTAAGATCTGCAACAATCTCTGTACTGCTGAACAGAAGCCCCATGAAGGAGGTCGGGGTGGAGAGGGGTCTCAGCCAAATTGACCTTCTCTCACCTTTTTTGTTTCTTATAGTTGTCGAAAGGGCTAAGTCAACTGGTGAGTGCTACAAAGAAGTATGAGAGATGGAAGCAGTGCTACAAATGTATAGTGGGGAATGACGAGCTAGGAGTTTATCATTTGCAGTTTACAGATGATACATTGCTTATGTCTAGGATGTATAAAGGCTCAATTATGGTTATGAAAGCGATGCTGCAAATTTCAAGTTGATCTCAGGTCTCAAGGTAAATTTCCATAAAAGTCATATCTTTGGCGTCAATGTGGAAGGGACGTGGTTACTTAGAGCATCAACATGGTTGAATTGTAAGGTGGGGTGTTGGCCCTTTAAGTAGTTAGGACTTTCTGTGGCAAATTCGTACAAGTTGGGCACATGGAAGCTAGTGGTGGAGGTGGAGCATAAGAGGTTGGCGAGCTTTGAGAATAATCACATTACCCTTGCTGGAAGAGTGGTTCTCATCAAGACGGTAATGTTGGCTCTTCCAACATACTTTCTTGTATTCTTCAAGGCTCTAAAAGGTATTGTATCTCAACTTCGTACTATATTTTCCAGATTTTTATGGGGAGGTGATGAGTTAAGCAAGAAAGTGGTTTGGGTGTCCTAGGAAAAAGTTTGTAGGAGGAGGGAGGGTTAGGGTTGAAAGGTCTAGGGAAATTTAACTCCAAAAGGTCTCAACTTCGTGCTATATTTTCCAGATTTTTATAGGGAGGTGATGAGTTAAGCAAGAAAGTGGTTTGGATGTCCTAGGAAAAAGTGTGTAGGAGGAAGGAGGAGGGAAGGTTATGGTTGAAAGGTCTAGGGAAATTTAATGTTAAGTTGTTAGGGAAATGGAAATGGTGTTGCAAGTCAAACATGGGAGTTTCTGGTTTAAGTTATTAAAAGCTAAATATGAGCAAGGTGATAGGTCATGGGAATGTAGAAATGTTCATTGTTCTAGACGGTGGTTGGACTTACAATGTGAAGCAATGGGATGGAGAGGTCAGGGGAGTTGAGTTGGTGGTCTCGGCATATTAGTAGAAGTGTTAGGGATGGAGGTTGCATAGCTTTCTCGAAGGAGGTATAAGTAGGAGGGCAATGCCTTAAGGAAGTATATTTGAGACTATATGAGGTTATTGTGCACCAAGAAGCTTCAGCAAAGGATATGTGGGATCATGCTCATAAAAGGGGGAAGTGGACTTGGCGAATGAGATTATTTAATTAGGAAACAGAGTTGTTGGCTGATTTACAAAACAAAATGGGATTAGTAGTAGTGGTTAAAGGGGTGTAGGATAGGTAGGTGTGGTCAGTGTACAAGGTCTTAACTTCTGACATGACACAATTCCATGATGTGTTTTTCAATTGTGTGTGGATAAAGTGAGTCTTGCCAAAGGTCGTTTGGAAGTTGGATGCTGACAGATTACCTATGAAGGAGAAATTAGCGGAAAGGGGTATCATTCACAAGGATTCAATGTCGTGCAATTTGTGCGGAGAAGTGACTGAATCAGTTGATCATTTGTTTTTATCTTGTGATTTTGTTGGTAGAGTATTGGGTGCATTGTGTGATTGGTGAGGGGTAAGTTCAGTTTTTTCAACATTTTTCTATAACCATGTGCAACTCTTCTTAGGCTTAGTAGGGAGGTCATCAGCAATAAATAAAGCATGGGCATTTGTGTAATGTGCTTTACTCTGACATGTTTGGAAAGAGAAAAATGTAGTGGTGTTTATAAGTAGGACATAGGAATTTTAAAGGATTGTGCTTGTTACTGAGGTGAGTTCTTGGAATGGAGTAAAGCTACATAGGTAACAAGTCACACTCTTGCATAATGGATTATGAACTCGTCTTTATGTATTCATTAATGTAAGCGGGGCAGGTGATGTCTTTACTTGTACTTTGTAAATTTGTGAGAAAAACTTCTTATGCTTTCCTCGTTCATTTATAAAATTGCTTTGCCTTACCAAAAAAATGCATTTAATTAATTATTTTTTAGTATAATTATTTAACTTATTATTATTTTTAGTATAATAATTACAAATTTAGTATATTAATTTATTTAATTAATTATGTGTTTAGTATATTTATTTAATTAATTAATTGGTTAGTGTAGCTAATTACATATAGTATATTAATGTATTTAATTAATTATTTTTTAGTATTGATATTTAATTTATTGTTTTTTTAGAATAATAATCACATGTTTAGTATATTAATTTATTTAATTAAGGCTTACATAAATTTTTTGTCCTTAAATTTTCACCAAAATTCACTTTTAGTCATTGAAATTTAAAAATATTTTTTTAGTCCCTAAAATTAATTTGTTTTTTGTATTAATGTTGTCCGTTTATAAATTCAAGTGTGTTTGACTATGTCAGATGTGAAATTGAAGATTGAGGGGATTAAGGTTAAGCAGGAGAGTAACTCACAAATACAAAAAACATATTTTCTAAAGAAGGACTAAACGTTAATTATATTTATTTAATTAAGTCTTTAATTAATTACGTACTAGGATATTTATTAATTAAGTATTTGATTAATGTAGTTAATTATTGTAGTATATTAATGTATTTAATTAATTATTTTTTAGTATAGTTATTTAATTTATTATTTTAGTATAACAATTACATGTTTAATATATTAATTAATTAATTAGTTACGTGTTTAGTATAGTTATTTAATTGATTACTTGGTTAGTGTAGTTAATTAATTATTTTTTTAGTATATTATTTTAATTAATTTTTTTATTATAGTTATTTAATCAGTTAATTATGTGTTTGATGTAATTAATAGTTCACTCTTTTTTTTTGTAGGTCTGTACTGACCTTAAATGCAGATCATATAGACAAAAACTACGATCGATTGAAGAGTCTCACGTTCAAATTAAAGACTATGTTATGGATTGCATGTCATTTCTATTAATTAACTGCATAGTCAAGACGATCGACACAAGCCTTATTCGTGCCTTTGTGGAAAGATGACACAAGGAAACATCTAGCTTCCATCTACCTATTGAGGAGATGGCCATCACACTTGATAATATGTCTTGCTTGCTGCATCTACCTGTGATGAGTTTGTTTTACAATTATGAATACATGAACATGGACATGGCAGTTCCTGTTTTGATCGACTTGTTCCTGTAACACTGCAAAAAGCCTTTGACGAGGTTACCATTTATAGATGCGGGTCAGTACATTTGTCCTGGCTAAGGAACGTGTATCAAGCAAGATGTGCAAGTAGCAAATAAGTCAGAGAACTACTTTAATCTTGAGTCTAGATCTCTGATTCCAATCCCAGCAGATTAATCAATAGCAGGGAGTAAACTGCTCGAACATATTTGTTGCACCTTATTAGGTACGTGATATTTGCACACAAGAACCACAACCATGTTTGTATAGCATATCTGTAGTTATTTGGTGACCTTAAGCAGGTTTCTAACTATTCTTTAAGTGTGGCTACATTAATTCATATGTATCATCATCTTGATGATGCAAGCTACAACACGACCAGACAATGTGCGTGTTACAGGACTAAAAAATCCATTAAAACCTACAACAAATACCATTACAAATATGTTAATTAAAAAATTTAACTAAAAAAATTAATCAAAACAAAATTTAATTTTAAATATTTTTAAAATCATAAAATAAAATTAATAACAATTTAATTACTAATTTAACAATAAATAATCTTTTTTGACAAGAACAATAAATAATATGATACATACAAGGTTAATTCAAAAAACTATATTAACAAAAAAAATTATTACTAAACATTATTTGGGAAACTTAATTAAACAATAAAAAATTTAATTAAAATTAATTAACCAATATAAAAGTTAATTCATTTTAATTAAACACTAAACAATAAAAAAACTATGTCAAAAAGCAATTTTTTTTAGCCCCTCCCTAGACACTTATTCAGAGTGAAAAAATTGCATCTCTCCAAAAAGGGTTTTACGGAGACCTACAAATTTTGTAGCCTCTTCGTAAACACTTTTCCATAAACAAACAAATTTCACTAGAACCTAATGTCAGGGACCATTTCTATATCTTTCTACTACTAAGAAGCATGAAATAAATATATGAAATTGGTTAAGAAGAAAACTTACTTGAAATAATAAAGAG
The DNA here is from genome assembly GCA_037954015.1 of Psophocarpus tetragonolobus. Lineage (NCBI taxonomy): Eukaryota > Viridiplantae > Streptophyta > Magnoliopsida > Fabales > Fabaceae > Psophocarpus > Psophocarpus tetragonolobus. The sequence continues at coordinate 49,256,856 of CM075693.1, read as the reverse complement.
GAGAGGTGCTGCAAGAGGAGAGCACAAAATGGTGCAAGAAGAGAGCACAAAATGAAGAAAGAGATGGAAAAGGGAAGATAAAAAAAGCAAGTTTATAAGAGATGGAGTAAGGGGTATATGGTCTTTTTAGTAGGGGTGGGTATACAGACTAGTCCGACTCGTGAAGTCCGCATTTTAAATGGGCGGGATAAATTCGGTCCACTAAAATAAATGAACTTTTTTTAGAGTTTATATCTGGTTTGTCAAGTTCGCAAACTTAACGGATTGGTCCGCAGACCCGCACATACATATATTTTTTTAAAAAAATATCTAATATTTTTTAAACTAACTAAATTATAATATATCATACTAAAAAATATATTATTATTTATAATAATCTAAAATATGAACTATTTTCAATATTAAAAGTATAAAATATCACAATTTACAACAAAAAAGTCATAATATTAACCTAAACTAATAAGCTAAATGACAATTTTATCCTTTTAAACGAATTACGGGTCAAGCTTGTGAGCCCGTGAGTTTCATAAATCAGACTCAAATTTCTCTTACATTTATGATTATTAAAAAAAAAAAAAGAGTCCAAAACTCATACAGATTTAGAGGTCTGCGGTGTTGTTAATTGAAATTCCCGAGATATTCTTTATTTACTAGTCTCTTTACTTTAATGACAACTTACAATATAAATATCTTTCAAACAATTATTCTAAGTAACATAGGACTTTATCTTAATATTATAAAACAAACAATACTTAAAATTTTAAACTTAATATATGGTGAATTATATTTTTGTATCCCAAAGAAAATTTTTATAAAAGTTACATTAATATTAGTTGCACGACTATTAATGAAAAAAACAATTAATATTAGATTGAAAAAAGATAAACTAGGAGACATTCATGTTTTAGATAGAGAGTATAACTTTCTTTTATAATCGTGGTATTCATACATATTAGCCATTATCGTGACAATGATTAGATTCTTTCAAAATGCTTTGTACAGTAGTATCTAAATAAGGAAGATATTTTTTTTTTTTTTTTAACATAGTTTGTTTCATACAAAAAATGATATGATGAAAACTCCAAATCCTAATCATAAGTACATAAACTACCACAACTTACCTCAACCCATGTTTGGTTTCAGTCAATAATTGGATGATACATAAAATATTTTTACACATTGTATATATTTAAATCAACTTACAGATAAATTTTTATGATAGTTTTTAAATAATTTTCATATTATCAATGTAAGTATTTTAAACTATTATATGTTTTATTGATAAATGTTAATTGCTAGTTTTTTTATCATAAGAGACTTAAAACTGTGATTAATCTCACCATTCCTCTTTTTTTCACTGTTTATTTTACTTTATATCTCCATTTTAAACTATCAATTTATTAGAAAAAATCTTATGTGTAAATTATTAAGAACATACTTATCTTATACCGTGAGCTTTGACCTATTTTTTTTCTTTTTTTTCAATATTTCTCCAAAAAAAATTATATATATATATATATTTTAGGCAACAGCATATAAAATAAAAAATTTATTAAAAATAAGAATAAAATTCATTAATTTATCAAATACCAAAAACATACTTAAACCTTAAATAAAAATATTTTTGAGATACTATAGTTGAATAGCGAGAAATTAGTTAAAATTAGTATACTGTTAGAATATTTTCTACCGAAATAAAAATTCAATCATAATATTTGATTTGTGCTAAATTGATTATCCTCGTTATTATTTTAAAAATTATATAAATAAAAAAATTATAATTAAATATCTTATACTTATCATATATATATATATATAAATTAAACTCATATTTTAATACTACACACAATTTTTTGTTGCTATATTTTAGTTAGCAATGAACCAGCGATAATTTTATGAAACTAAGTTTAATATTAATTTCACGTTAAAAAAATGTCAGAAGTATTAATAAAATAACCATATATTAGTAAAAAAAAATTCAAAGGCTAATCTTGTTTTTTTTTCCAAATCATTCACCAACTTTTAGCAAGGAAGGGAGTATCTGAATCTCATCTCATATGACTAATACTGAATCGTTAAGTGCTGGAATTTGAATGGCGCAGACTGCATTAGAATTTAGAGTTGACATTTTTGAACTAAAACCCTGCGGTAGGGTTTATACCGATTCACACAAACCCTAACCATCAGCCCTAATATAATACTAAATGCTTTCCTTCTCCATTTGTGGTTTTCCATCCTTCTCAATCCGTAGGGCATACCCAAGAATAAGTGCAAGTTTTGGCATTGACAGCCCACAAGAGCCCGATTCAGCTAAGCCTCATGGGTCGGCTGCCAAACTTGAAGAAGAATTTCGAAAGGGAAACGTGAGTGGGGCTGCTATTGGAAGGAAGAAAAAGGCGAAGGAGAAAGTTCAATGGGTTTGCAGCAATTGTGGGTACAGTGCAGGGCAGTGGTGGGGTGTGTGTAGATCATGCAGTGTAGCTGGCACTATGAAAGAGGTTAAATTCAGTGGTACTGATGGCATGGTTAGTGGGTTTTCAGTTTTGGAGGATGGTGTGGGGTCTTGGCTGCCCCAACAGGAAGGTGAGATGCGTCCCTTGAGATTGGCAGAGGTAAACAGGGGACTTGATATTCACCATTGGAGAATTCCTTTGTAAGTTTCCCTCTCTCTCCCTGCTAATTTATTGCGATCCATAGATCTCAAAAAATTATCCATGGACGCCAAGTGTTTATGTACACCTAGAGAGAGAAATATATAGCCCACCAGCTACCTCGATACATGCACGACTTTTGTTATGTATGTGTGTTGAATTTATTGTTTTTTAATTATATTTCAGATTTTATGTTCTGTTTTTGTAGTTTTTTAGTTTATATTTAGTGTTTAACTGTGTATATACAAATATATTATTATTTTTTAGTTCGCCATTTTTTTGTCCACCATTTCCCACAACTGCCATGGTCCATCATCCTCCATCGAGTTATCATTGATCATGAGAGCAATTATGTGTTAGCTAGTAAGAAATTAGATGAGAAATAAAATACCACACTTGTTTTGGACCCTTGTGAAGTTCATTGCATTGATTTGAAGTCATTGGAAAGATTCCATTGATTAAGAAAACAATTAGAAGAGTAATCACACTAGTTGGGTTTATCTATGCCCATTCTAGTACTTTGTGAGTTTGTGTTTGTTGAAAAGGTCTACAAAGAAGAGGTAGTTGGTCAGGCATGTTGTGACTAGATTTGCTATTTTGTATCTTACTTTGGAAAGGCTCCATGTTGAGAAAGGAAACATTAGAAAAATGTTTGTTTCTAGTGAATGGAGCCTAAACAAGTTAGCAAAAGATGCTAAGGGGGAGGAAATTACAAAAGTGGTGCTCAACTGCTCATGCCTTCTTTTTGGAAGAATGTGGTGTACGCCCTTAAAGTCATGGCACTACTCATTAAAGTGTTTTGTCTTGTTGATGGTGAAAGGAAATCATCAATGAGCAACATTTATGAAGCTATGGACAAGGCAAAAGAAACCACCATGAAGTCATTTAACGACAATGAAAACAAATACCAAATGTGTTTGCAATCATTGATAGCAAATGATTGTCTTCTCCATAGGCCATTGCATGCAGTAGCCCACTTTCTTAACCTGAAGTTCTCCTATGACCACATGAAAAATGGAGTTCTTCTATGACAAATGACTTATATGAATGCATTAGAAAGTTGGTTCCAAAAGTAGAAGTCTAACATGCAATTCTAACTGAGTTGCATCTTTACAAGACCAAAGTTTGTCGCTTTGGACATGATTATGCAATGCATCAAAAGAAATTTCATTCTCCTACTAAGAAACTTCTACTAATTTATTTTGTGGAAGTTTCAATTTTACAATTCATAAAACTTAGAAGTCATACTCTTTTTTGTGGCTTATTGGCAGCGAATGTATGCTCCAATGCTCCAAATTTTTCAAAAACTAGGTGAAAAGATTTATATTTAGTATTTTGTTAGTTTTATACAAATATATTATTATTTTTTTTTAGTCTCCCATTTCCCACAATGCCATGTTCTATTGTCGATAACTCTGAATAGTAGTAATAAATACTATTTACAGTATAATATATAATATAATAAACTACATTATAATTATCTAATAATCCAAATAAATTATAATATATGATATAATAATTAAATAATAGTAATAAAAACTAAATCAAACATAATATATAATGTAATAAATTAAATAAAATAATAATACAAGTAAACAAGAATATGAAATATTTCTGAACAAGTATATATTGTTTTAGAATGCAAATTATAAATTATATATATAGAGAGAGAGAGGGAGAGATTCACTTATTTGAGGAGTAAGTATAAGAGACTTATTCTTCATCCTAACAATTCATTTTCATGAAATCTAGTAGTTAAAATTAATTATTCATTATAACCATTAAATTTCCAGACAATGAATTATGAGAGTGAAGAATAAGTCTCTTGGACTTGTTCTTGAAGTAAGTGGATTCCTTCTCTCTCTATATATGTGTATATGTTTGTGTGTTTGCGTGCTTGCAACCAATGTAAATTTAATAGCGGTCATCTTGCTACTGCTATCCCACAAAAGCATTTTTGACCGGTGGCCACTCCATGTCACTATCCGCTGTTGACTACTATGGTGTGTATGTGATTTCAATAGTTTTCTATGCAGAGCCTACTCATAAAATGATAAAGAAATTATGGATAGTAAATATTAATAGGAGGCTACCCTAAATCCTTGAGCTAACTTTTGGAGTTGAGTTAGGTCTAAATTCAAATTCTAATAGTTACAATTATAGATTTACTTTTAAATTTAAAAGGTAGCTATAGTTTCAGTTTTTTCTTTAAACACTAGTCAAGGTTATTTATTAAAATAATCAGAAATTTGTTTTCTAATCAATTCATTTTTTTTCACAAATTTAAATAAACACATTAAAATTCTTTTAATTTTTTTTTAAAAATAAAAGTGATATTTTCATGGAAACAAAAAAATACAACAAACAAGCCCTATATTAGTCTCCTGTTGTGATGAAAATTAGTCTTCTTTGTACTCATTTTAAATGAAAGATTACCATCTGGATTAATGATCTTAAGGACTTAGTAGTTGGTAGTCAGTACATACTCAGTGTGAGAGAGCATCTTCACATGTATCTTCATTTTTGGTATCAAGGTCAATGTTGTGTCTTCTCCAATTGTTATACTGTGTATCTTTTTTTAATTTCAGGACTGGTCCGTTTGGAGATGAAGTTTCCAGAGTGCTTGGTGGTGGTCTTGTACCAGGTTCATTTCAATTTCTTAACTATAGTGATATGCCTGCAACCATTTACTTTGAGAATATTTTATTTTTTCCTTTCTTTTGTTTCTGTGGATATGAAATTTTTTTTCAGCTCAAAATTGTTAGATGCAAGTTCAGTACGGGTGTCTAACACCATGGTCTCTTGATTTGGAGTTTTATTATTTCAATACCATTTTTTAATTATATATTATTTGCTATGAACATTATTAACATACATCTTTTATTTATTTTCATCAAATGTGGTTCTTCTATTCTGACTAGACATTGCAGAGATTTATTACAGCTCTAATTAGTTTATTTTGCTTTGCACAAACTTTTTTGGACCGGTAGCCTCATGCACTGGGTCTGCCCTTTTTGCCCAAACATTTTGACTTGATCATGTTTGAAATGAATTGTATATTTGAGGGGTGTGGACTACTTCAAAGAGTTGCAATTTTTGGTTATTTATCTAGGTGAATGAATAGTCATTATTGGTATATGATTTCTGGATTCTGGGCTTTTCCCTTGGTCTTCATATGATCCTATTATTTGAATTCTCATATGGGTGCTTCCAGCCAATTGTCTGATAAGTTATCATATATCTCTTAATTGAAATGCAGTAGAAGCCACACTACAAAGTGCATTGAATGGCTAATTTTGTTTATGATTCTGAGTTTGAAGGCTCATTGACTTTAATTGGTGGTGATCCTGGTGTCGGGAAGAGTACTCTGTTGTTACAGGTATGAATTATGCTGGGATTGTAAACTGGATTTAGATGGTTAATATATATATATATATATATATATATATATATATATATCTTTTTCGTGTGTCTATGGACTTCCACGCTATCTAACATTTGTTTAAATTTTAACATTTGAATTGGAAGATAGCAGCCATTATTGCAGAAGGGCAAAATGATGGTGAATCATCTCCAGTTGTATATGTTTCTGGTGAAGAGGTTTGCTTTCAGCAAGAATTTTAATAGTTTTAAAATTTGAAACTTGTTGATATGCAAAACTGCTTTGAAAAGTTCATAGGACTTGTAAAAATCTGACTCTTTTTATTCATGCTTTACTATGATTGAAAAATAATAAAATTTTATACGAATCTGCAGAGAATTACTTCTAACCTTATTTCAATACTCTCAACCTCTTGTTTCCTTCATACATTAATATTCTATTATGCCAAAGGTGGATAATGTAGTTTCATCTTTGATTTACAGCTGTTATTTAGGGCCTGTTGTACTTTTGATGTAATTTTCATTGTTGTTAATTTTAGTTTTTCATGTGCAGAGTGTTGAGCAAATTGGTAACAGAGCAGATCGCCTTAGGATTGAATCAGATATTTATTTATATTCAAGTAATGATGTAGAGGTGGTAGTATTTCCTTGCATTATTAGTTTTTTTACATGAATTTTTAACAATTTATAAAGTTATTACTATCAAGAACTAGAAGTATGTTTGACATAAAATGTTATACTCAATAGTTATTATTTTTTTATAGGTCAAATGTTAGTATTATTAGTAATATTAGTTTTTGTTAGCGGTGAAGATCGAATTCGCAACTTTTCTTCAGCTCCTTCCTTAACCAACTAAACCACCTTATATCCTTCTTAATAATTAATTGAATGGAGCATTGTATAAATGTCTAAACAATTGAATTTTTTATTACGGTTTCAGGACATATTGAAAAAAGTTCAGTATCTCTCCCCTGGGGCTCTAATTGTTGATTCAATACAAACTGTTTATTTAAAAGGATTAATGGGAAGTCCTGGAGGGATTATGCAGGTGGGGAATCTATCCTCCTTAATTTCCAAAAATAGTTTCTACCATTCTAGTTAAGAACTTATGATCATAGTCAGTACAAATCGTTATTCTTTGTTACAAGTGGCCAATAGTTATGGTGCAGTGTCTTCTGTTGCTTTAAATTATTTAATTAGTATACTTCATTATATGTCCATCTTAATTTGTATTGAAGTTCATGAATAAGACAGATTAACTTTTTGTAACATAAAACTGTAAAAAATACATCAGCTATTGTATAAATGTCTAAAAAATGCTCCTTAAGGTTTCAGGAGAATCATTAATAGAGATACTTTACACTCAGCTTAGAGTGATAGTAACAAAAACTTGAATATAAGGAAAAGCTTGAATATAAGGAAATCCTTAATGTCTAACATATTATTAACAGATGTAAACAAGAGTACACTCATAAATGAAAAATAAAATACAGCTCAACTAACAACTAACATTAAATACAAATTATATTTAACACTCCTCAAGCAGGAACATATAAATCATATGTTCCATGCTTGGAAATCAAGTATTGAACTCGAGGACCCTTCAAGGGTTTCGTTAATAGATCTGCAAGTTGATCATATGAGCTAATAAATTCGGTCCTAATTTCCTTGGACAACACCTTTTCTCTTACAAAGTGACAATCAATTTCAATGTGTTTAGTCCTCATGAAACACTGGATTGGAGGCAATATGGAAAACTGTCTGATTATCACAATTAAGATGCATTGGAGAAATTTCACAAAACCTCAATTCTTGTATGAGTTATTTAACCCACACCAACTTACATGTAGCTAAAATCATAGATCTATATTCAGCTTATGCACTAGATCGAGAAACAATATTTGGTTTCTTGCTCTTCCATGAGATAAGGTTACTACCAAGATACACACAATAACCAGTAGTAAAGCGTCAGTCTATATCGCATTTTATCCAATTAGCATCACAATATCCAACAATTTGACTATTTCCTTTATCCTCATACAAAAGACCTTGACCTGAAGCCTTCTTTATGTATTTAAGAATATGAATTACTCCATTTCAATGATTAATACAAGGTGAATTCATGAACCGACTCACAACTCCAATTGTAAAGGAAATATCTAGCCTGTTTATAGTAAGATATATGAGTTTTCCAATCAACCTCCTATACCTTTCTGGATCTGAGTATAAGTCTCTCATATCAGGCACTAATTTCTTGTAAGGGTCCATAGGACTGTTAACAAGCTTACAATTAGACATTTTGGTTTCTTTCAGAAGATCCAAGGCATACTTCCGTTGGAAAACAACAATGTCTCCTTTGGATTGAGCTACTTCTATTCCAAGAAAATATTTCAAATGATCGAGATCTTTTGTTTAATAGTGATTGCATAAATATTGCTTTAATTGAGATACTGTGACTTCGTCATTCCCTATAATGACGATGTCATCAACATAAACAACCAAATATACATATTTTCCAAAAGATTTATGATAGTAGAAAGCAAAGTGATTAATTTCACTCATTTTCATTCCAAAACTTGGACAACATTGCTGAATTTCTCAAATTGGAAACTGTTTAAGACTATGGAGAGATCGCTAAAGTTTATACACTAGACTAGACTCCTCTTGAACAACAAAATCAGGAGGTTGCTTCATGTAAATCTCTTCATCTAACTCACCATGAAGGAATGCATTTTTAATATCCATTTGATACAGGGGCCAATGGCGAATAGCCGCCATGACAAGAAGAAGACGAATGGTAATGATTTTGGCCACCAGTGAGAAAGTATCTCCATAATCAAGTCCATAGATCTAAGTGTAACTTTTGGTTACAAAACGAGCTTTAAGACAATCAATTTCTCCATTAGAACCAACTTTAATAACATAGATCCATCTGTAACTAACAGTTCTTTTCCCAAGAGGAAGATGAACCAACCTCCATGTACCATTATGATCAAGGGCAAACATTTCATCAAGCATGACTTGTCGCCATTCAAGATGATCAAGTGCTTCACAAACATTTTTGAGAATGGTGATAGACAATAATGAATTTACAAAGGAACAATAGGAAGGAGACAAACGATGATAACTCAAAAAATTGTAAATAGGATGTGGGTTTTGACAGGAGCAATTACCTTTTTAGAGAGCAATAGGCCAACTTGAGTTATCATTGGCCATAGAAGAAGTAAGAGCCGTTGTACAAGCAGCGGATGGAGAGTGACATGAGCCAAGAGGGTCATCAGGTATGACGGAGCTAGCTTCAAATGCCATGCCCTTGATTAGTACCAAAGGGTGAAGGATCAGTTTCAATGATGTTAGAAGTTGGAGAAATATCTGCATGGTCAGATTGAGAAGAGATGCCTAGAGGGATGACAATTGCAAGACTAGAGGTGGGAGTGGACAGTGCCTCTTGGATGAAAATGGAGTCTTATATGGAGGATGAGTAGAAGGGAGTATCCTCAAAGAAAATAATATTAGCAGACATATAATACTTCTTGGTATTAGGAGAATAGCATTTTTAACCTTTTTGAAGAAGGAAGTATCCCAAGAAGACATGCTTGATAGATTTAGTTGACAACTTATCAATACCTGGAGACAAAACATGAACAAAACATATATAACCAAATACACATGGTGATTCATGATCCAAAGGTGCAGTGAGAAACAGGATTGTATGATGAACTTGATTATCAAGAGAGGAAAAGGCCATCCTATCGATAAGATAACAGGTAGAAAGAATCGTATCTCCCCAATGATGTAATGGAACTTTTGTATTAAGCATTAAGGAGCGAGCCGTTTCAATAAGGTGACGATTTTTTTTTTTTGCTATCCCATTTTGTTGAGGAGTGTGGGGACAAGTGGACTGGTGTAAGATTCTTTAAGAGGACAAAAAGAAGAGAGTTCAAAGGAAAAATATTCCTTTGCATTATCACTTCTAAGAATTTTAACTGATTTTCCAAATTGATTTTTTATTTCATGAAATGACACAAATATGGACAAAAGTTCAAACCTTTCTTTCATTAAATAAAGTCATGTACAACGAGAATATTCATCAATGCAAGTTACAAAATATTTAAATTAAAAAAAAAAGAAGTAACTTGACTAGGTCCCTAAATACCTTAATGAACAGTACAGAAGGTTGAATTACATTTTGGCTCATCTTAATTAGAGAAGGAAGATCTAACACGTTTGTCTAGTTGACAAACTTCACATTCTAAGGTTTGGATTTTCTTAATACTAGGAGTCATTATCTTTAATTTGGTTAAACTTGAGTGTCCCAAATGATTATGCAACAGTTTAAGAGAGATAGATGCAAGGCTAGACATTGAAGGACTAGATTTCAGGTAATAGAGACTTCTTGATTCATATCCTGTACCATGTTCCTGAATGACAAATTAATCAGAATTAAATGTAATTGAATAATTGGCTAATGTGACAAGGTGTGGAAATTTGGGAGGTGACAAAGATGAAAACAGAGAGTTATTACCAGATATATGGTCTGACTTTCCACAAATTGAGAAATGCAGGCCGTTGAGACATTAGGTCCAGAAGAGGGTTCAACAAGACTATTAGACTTCAATTCCAAGTACTCTTGGTATCCTTGATACTCTTTTTCAGATCATTTCCTTTCTTCAAGTTTCTTAGACCTTGATACATGTGCAAATTTGTCTGGAAAACCATGCATAGCAAGTTTCACAAGTGTGGTCCATCCTTTTGCAATGTATACATTGAGGACGATTACCTCTTCCACCATGCCCTCTATTTCCACGACCTCTTCTTCCTCTAGAAGATATCATAACAGAAGATTCCATATTACTTTCAAGAGAAGGACCCTCATTATTTAGGGTAGGAACACAAAGGAATCATGTAGTTGAGCTCTCCATAATAGGAATATCTTGTCCTGTTAGAACTTGATCACAAATATGATTGAATGTCGGGTTCATACCACGAAGAACCATAACCATGTAGAGATTATCAAGTTGTTTCTGTATTTCTTTTATAGAGGCAATCTCTACGATAAGCTTCAACTCTCTACAACTACTTGAGCATCAGAAACGGAAGACACCATATTTGAATCATCTTGCTTCAAGGAGGCTAGTTTCTGAACAGAATCAAACAAGTGTTGAATGTCATTAGAATAGATATCTTGAGTTTTCTTCTAAAAAGAATAACAGGATTTGAATGCTCTGAGGTTTATTAATATTTTAGGTTCCACTAACTGTCATAGAAGAGCACAAAGTTGAAAATTTAGTTTCTTTCACTAAGCTTTCTATTCAACTAATCCCTCAGTATCTTCTTTTTTTAAATGTTCATGATGTTCCTATCCAAGAAACCAGAGTTTCACACAGTCAGTCTATGATAAATAATTTTTACCATTGAGTTTCTCCTTTGTGATAATGACAGCCCCATGAATGGGAAGGGCAGGACCAGAGAAGGTAGAAGAAGACATTTCAGATCTGAAAAAAAAGCACAAGGAGATGATCGAGAGAGAGATTTGAGCTAAACCTACGAAACTTGTTCGAACTGGAAAACAAAGACCGACAATGAAACTAGAGGGCTCTGACAACCCAGACAATAGTGGAACGGCGGCAAACGGAGCTTGTTTGGCCGACACGTGGAGCACATGTGCCTCCTTGAGGGCAAGACGTTCGGTGGTGCGTGAGATCGCATGACGCATCCATTGGAGGAGTGATTACATGGGTTGGACTGCGCACGTCGAGGTGCACCTAACCCTGGACTCGTCGGATGATGTGTGAAAACCGTAAATGTAGTATTGTCAAGTAATAATAATAATTGTTTTTCCATAGAGACTATACATTTGGAAAAGAATAATTGTTTATAATTTTAATTCATTTTTATAGGTAATTTAAATAAAAAATCAAAGTTCTATAATTGATAAAAATAAAAATATAAAATAAAATTGAGATAAAATACAGTTCAACTAACATTAAATACAAATTATATTTAACAATTATGGTGCAGTGTCTTCTGTTAGTTTAAATTATTTAATTAGTATACTTCATTATATGCCCACCTTAATTTGTATTGAAGTTCATGAATAAGACAGATTAATTTTTTGTAACAAAAACTTTAAAAAATACATCAGCTATACCTTTTTGACCAAAATGAAATGCTTGGTTTCATGTTACATGACATTTAATGTGTGCGAGACAGGTGAAAGAATGTACCTCAGCTTTACTACGGTTTGCAAAGAAGACAAACATCCCGGTTCTTTTGGTGAGCATACATATGTTGTGAAATTATGTCTTGATATTATTCTTAATATTCTATTTATTATTAGAATATTTGATTTCCTATTAATTTGTAATTGATTGATCTGTAATCAATATTAATTCCTTTTACATATTGTTAAAATAAGAAAAATAGAGAGAAATAATAGATTGAAAACTGTGTGTGTGAATACACAGCGAAAACATGTTTCTATAGCCTTATTTTGTAAATTACACATGAATATAAAAGATATTGTTTTGTATAATCTCTAAGATATTATCTTTGCATACTATATTTAAAAAATCAAGATAAGATAATATCAATATAAGATGATATCTAAGATTGTCAACATAAAATAAGATAATATTAAGAAAAGATAAAATCTAAGATTCTCAACACATATTATAAATATCTAGCATGAGGTGTGGTCCACACTGACACATATTACGGCAGTAAATAATTCTTATGTGGTATCAAAACATGTTATTCTTATTCTTGGTTGACATATCACAAAAACATTGTCTCACTAAGGACACATTGATTCCGGTGAGCTCTATGCTCCCCATTTACTTTCAATAACATTTTTAAGTTTCTGGCCACTACTAGTGGCCACTGTTAGAGCTCTGTGACCTTTCTGTCCAATAACTTATAGATCTTCCTTCTGCCAATCTATGCCTCCATCAACAATATCTTGAAAGAACTAACAACGCACTCACACACGTCCCTTTGCTCGCACAGCCCCTCATCAAGGTGAACAGAACCGCACTGTGCTACTACACTTGTTTGGCAGCTACTGTGGTGTTCTCTTTTCAAATCAATGATCTTTACAAATGTCCTTTGCACAAATACATTTCGTGCACATCTTTCTTTGTGAGCGAACAGTATCCGCACCCATTATTGGGCTTGTTTGGCAGCCACTGTGATGCCCTCTTGTCAATCTAATTATCTTTAGGATCGACCTTTCTGAAAACCAACATGCCATCCATTGTACAGCCAACTCAAAACTTCGTTGCATGCGGCCTTGAGCAGGGCCTTCGCTCGTAAAGTTCACACACATGATACATGATACATCTTCGGCCAGCGTTATACTGGTCTCCATCATCACTGTGGGGGACCTTCGTTGTGTTTATCCAACACAATTGCACAACTCAAACCACCTTTAATTTTGATAGGGTTTACCACTTTTGTAACAAACTTGGTTTGTATCACATATGTTTCAGCTTGAGGAGTAGTGTGAAATTATCTCCAGAACCTTGATATTATTCATGACATTATATTTATTACTAGAATATTTGATTTCTTATTAATCAACAATTGATTGATCTTGTAATTAGTACGAATTCTTTTTTCATATTTCATATTATTAATCAACATGTGGTTTGCTTCGACACACATTACAACAGTAAATCTTACATTCACATCAATCAATTTTATGAACTATACCTTTTAGATGTAGTGCATTAAATGGTGAATCGTTTATTTATGTACTGTAATGTTTTTCATGATATTATACTTGTTTAAGTAAGACAATCTTGCTGATATGCCCTCTTCTTTTTCTAATGGCTTAGTCTTATGGTTAATTTGGAATTGCTTTAATATTCTCTCATCGAACCTAAAGCAGCAGAATACATGTGTATTTTGTATAATGATTAGCATTGCTTGTATGTGTTTCATGTATGGATTATCTTTGGGCACTGGGCAATTCTCTGTTAAAGGGCTTTGAATTGTTGACGTCCATGACCTCAATTTTACTTTTTTTTTTTTTTCAAGTTCCTTTACCTTTTTGGTCTGTATTTCAGATTGGACACGTGACAAAATCTGGAGACATAGCAGGACCTCGTGTCTTGGAGCATATTGTTGATGTTGTTTTGTATATGGAAGTTGGTATCTTGTTACAACTTTTTTTCTTTCAATATTTGGCAAAGCTGATGTGTGCTTATGGATACACTTTCTACATAGATTTTTTCTTGTGTTTCTTTACCTTTTAGATGTAAGTTATTGCTCATGGTGATTCCAATCTGATAAAGTCTTATCGAATGTGTCATTCATATGTCTTTTTGCATTATGCTGTAGCAAAGCATAGAATTAAGTTTTGGCCAGAGGAGGGGCTCTATTGTCAATTTTTAAAAGAGAATGGAAGATCTTGTGATATTTGACGAACATGATGTCTATTGCAAATTCTAGTTGTTTTTCTTGTTGCTTAGCATTATTACTAGTATATTGTTCAATACCAATTTAGCTTCATAGAAAACCTTATTTTTCAATTGTGCTCTTGCAGCTTAGTGATAGTATGTGCAAGTATAGGGGTTAGAATAGGCCAGACCGCACAATAGGGATCTATGGCCTAGCCTATTTAAAGTGCAGTTCGGTTCAGCCTATTTAATAAACAGGTTAGGTTTAGGCCTTTAAACCCTATTTAAATAAATTGGTCAGGTTTTTGCTTATGAAAGAGGCTAGGCTTATGCTTTTAAAAAACCTATTTAATTGAATAGGCCAGACTACAGCTTACAGAAAAGCCTAATAGGCCAACCTATTTATTTATTTAAGTATAATAAAAAATTAATAGATACATTACACTTATATATTTAATATCTTAATAAAATAATTATCTCATATTATAAATGAAATAAAAATACTTTGAAACCTTTATTTGCTATATTTAACACTAGGCCTAATATTGGTTTTAACTTATTAGCCTGTTTAAAGTTTAGCTTGTTGGGTTGTTTAAAATTTGGTTTTTTAGTTCATTTACCTTTCTTAATATTAAATAGGCCATTAAATAGGTTAACAGGCCAAACCAGGCTTTTAAAAAGGCCTGGCTAGGCCTAAAAGAAAAAAGCTTTTGATAGATAATAGGTCAGACTTGGGTCTTAGTTTTTTTTTTTAAAAACAGATTAGGCCTATTTATGCAAAGTCTAGCCTGGCCTAGCCTATTCTCATCCCTATGCAAATATCAATGATAGTGCTAGGAGAGTAAGAATGAAAAATTGAAAAGTCACAATAACTAGTAAATAAAAGTATGATATGAAGTGAACAATAATAATACTACCACAAAAAAGTGCTCTATTCTTAGTGATCAAGATAAGTATCAAGGAAAGTATTGCTGTTTATAATATTTTAATTCATTCTGAAATTTGGTTTGTTTGCAGGACATGTTCTTCATATTCCCTTTTCAAAATTAGTTTTTCTATATTTTTAAACTAAAATCTGGAAGTTTTGTATGTATTTATGTAACACCTTGCATATGTTGTTCACCATACTTGTAGTTGGCATTTTCAAATCACTGTATCTCCCTATGCTAATTGCTTGTTTTAATGGGTAGGGTGAGAAGTACTCTTCCTATCGTATGCTCCGAGCTGTGAAAAATCGATTTGGGTCCACTGACGAGGTTTGCCATCATAATTATATTATTGATATAGTATAGCTTGATACTAATTATTTTATCTCTATCACTAGTTTCTATAAACTAACTGAATGCAATCCATTGCATAATATTTCAAATACTGTGTACTGGCATTAACTTCTTCTGGGGTCTGTATTATTTTCATGATAAAATTATCTTAATCCACTCTTGTTCATGTTGGCTATGCAATTGAAAACCATTCTCATTGTCTTAGAGACATGGCTGAAAAAGAATAAAATAGATAGCCAGTGACTGTTAATTTTTTTTATTACTCTTTGCGTAGAAAGTTGATATTAGTTTTTTCAGTCAATTGCACATCTGGCAGTTAGTTGGTGCTATTGTAGAAAAATGAGGTATGGTGGTGAC
Organism: Psophocarpus tetragonolobus; assembly: GCA_037954015.1. Taxonomy (NCBI): domain Eukaryota; kingdom Viridiplantae; phylum Streptophyta; class Magnoliopsida; order Fabales; family Fabaceae; genus Psophocarpus; species Psophocarpus tetragonolobus. Next base: position 49,240,785 of record CM075693.1, on the reverse strand, counting down.
GTGCAACTAATGATCTGCTTTATAAAAGATTCTGTTTTAAATGATTTTACATGTGTTTTTTTCATCTCTTAAATTAACATAGATAAGTGGCTTCCTTGTTTATTATTATTAGTATGTCAGTTGAAAGTTATTTGGCTTGGGGTTATTTACTCTGTAATTATTTTGATCTGGAAAAAACTTGTTAGATCTGTGTTTGATTTTTTTGGTCAGCTCGGAGTTTTTGAGATGTCACATTCAGGACTTCAGGCTGTTTCAAATGCCAGTGAAATGTTTCTCAGTGAGCAACACCTGGATTCGGAAATTTTAGCTGGACTAGCTGTTGCTGTAATCATGGATGGGTCCCGGACATTCCTTATTGAAATTCAGGTATTTTCTTTTATGCTTTCATTATGTTAAATATTTTCAAGTTTTCAAGCACAGTATGAATTTCTTATTATATTTGGCAATTGGCAGTTCTATTTTGAGAAAAATCACCAGCGTCTCCCCAGTTATTAATTTTGAAATCTTGCAAATTCTAAGTCATTCTAAAAATGATGAGGCTTACAGAACACTGGATTCAATATGTTTAGCATTCTCTGAATTTTGATTCAAATACAATACATGGTGTTAAGGTGAAATTACCATGCTCTACTGTCCCTTAAGCACCTTCACTTGGAACTTATATTGGGTTTTGTTAGGAATCATGGTTCAAGAGAAAAGGAAGAGAGAAAAAGGATGAAACAGAAAGTGAATGTAAATATTACTCAAATAAGCAAATCAAATTTACATGATTACAATGTGACTTATATAGAAAGTTCTCATCGTCCTAATATTCTATATCTTAATATGCTCCCGCAAGCTCAAAGTGCTATTTAGCATTTTTAACTTGGGATGAGTAACACAAATACACAATACAAAATAGAGAGAATACAATGCAATAAGTAATGAAAATACAACAAAAATATGAGTCCTAATCACATTGACTAAACAAGAAAATAGTAGCGGCTGAGATGCATAACTCTTAGAACTCTTCAACCTACTTTTGGACCCATTTGAACTTTTTCTTGTGTTTCCATCATCACTCACTCTAGTAGAATCAAGAATCTCAATCTTGAAAACAATCACAAATTTTCAACCAAAGCTTAAGCACCAAGCAAAAACTATACTTCAAAGTTTAACTACAAATCCAATGAAATGCTTAACCACCATAAGGAAGAAGCAAACAATCAAGTAAATGCTTAACCATCTACACAGAAACTTAATACAATGTTTAACCACCATGGACAGAAGCATATATCAAAGAAAAAGAGAAAAAAAATCAAGTATGTCTTCAAAGAGGATTAACCTCAAACACCTTAGGAGCAATCTTGAAATGGCTGGACTAATGCTTGAACTCATATGGAAATCACAACCAGTAACAGGTTTTAAATCAAATCTGAAACCAAAACCCCAATGAGTTGCAACCAATGAGATTTCGGAGATGAAATAGTCGTGGTCATGAGAATCAAAAGTGAAAGAGCATAATCAACACTTGCGGATGCAAAGGAGAAGATGCTCAAGTTGAATTCAATAGTGAAGACAATGGAGTCAGGCTTGCTATTGCACACTTTCGGTCCCACTCTCCACAAGCTTCCTTCCTGAAATCTTAACTCTGCCATTATCGACCTACACATTCATATTCACAGTCACGAGATTTGTCTTTTTCATTAGTAAAAAGATTAGTGCAATTACATTAGAAAAGAAAATAAAAAAAAAAAGATGCATTTATGATGAAACCAAGAAATGAAAGAAAAGAAGGCAAATGAAAAAGAATGAAGTAGAAGAACAAATGGAAGATCCAACTGAGAGATAGAAATTTAGATTTTTTTTTTTCTTTTGAGAAAATGAATGAATGAAAAATTGAAGAAGCAGTGGAGAAAAAAAATGGGTAAAGGTGCTATGATACCATGTTAGGATGTTAGGAATCATGGTTCAAGAGAAAAGGAAGATAGAAAAAGGATGATCCATAAAGTGGATATTACTCAAATGACAAATGAGCAAATCAAATTTACATGAATTTACATGATTACAATATAACTTATATAGAAAATTCTAATAGTCCTAATATTTTATATCTCTAATAGGTTGAACCCTGTGCTAATCACAAGTTGACTCTAGAGCTGTGTTGGAAATCTTTAATTAATCTTCTCAATTGCCATTGTCCTGTAGTCATTTTATTCCACTTTAATTATTTCATTCATAGACAAATGAACAACAATGCTTCCTGTTCTTAAAAGAAATCAAAGTTATGAATGTTTACAAATTACAATGTCTAATTTGTAGTAAATCAAGACAACTTCTTACTGAATCTTCTGACCTACTTGTTTTGGCTTTTAGTTTGTGTTTGTGCTTTTTCTTTTCTTCATGACAAATGACAATGAAGAAAGCTACTAGGAACACACTACTATAATATTAGCAGCATCTTTTTACTTTTTTCGCCCTACTCTGACATCCTTCAAAAGAATTATGTAGCTAATTTCCAATCGTATTTTGCAGGCACTTTGTCTTTCTGGTTCAACAGGTACAAGAGAAGTTAATGGGATCCCTCTAAAAAGAGCTAATATGATCATATCTGTGAGTTAATGTCTCTTTTTTCTTAGCATTTTTATATCTGCTTCCTTGTCATATGCTCACCTATAATATTCTCTTTCTTACTGGAAAAGTGAATAAAATTTTTTTTGATGCGTATACGTATCATTTTTATCATTCAAAGTATAGTCTACTCTTTGAAATGAAAGGTGTATAGTTGTTCTTGATCACATTTCTGTCCCTTGACCTGCAGGTTCTTATAAAGCAAGCAGGCCTTCGTATACAAGAAGATGTAAGCTGATTTATAAATATGATATGATGTCAATATTGAAATTTTCACCCAATTAAATCCTATGAATAAATAAATACCATACGGCAATGTCAACTTTCACTTAGCTTAATTTAATTGAATGGCCTATTTTGTACTTTTCTGCAGGGAGAAAGTGATACTGATCAAAAAATAATAATAGGACAAAATTGAACATTTTAAAAGAATAGTGGGACAAAAAAATATAATTAATCAGAGATAAATAGTGAGTGTGCACTAATTTCAATGAATTAGATTGACAATGAGAATGAATATTTTCCTGCAAAACTTTGTGTAAGTTAACTTGTCATTTAAAACAGTCATCTGTCACATCACTTAACTTTATAACCTGTTACGGAGTCCATTGCCTATTTGGTGCTTATAAGTTATAATATAACCAGAAGATATGTTTCATTTTGATATTCATCTTGATTGTATTCTATTTCCTTTTCTTGCCTTTATACAACAGGCTGTGTTTTTGAACGTTGTTAGTGGATGGTCACTGACTGAGACAGCTGGAGATCTTGCTATAGCAGCCGCAATTTGCAGCAGGTCTGTGTTTTTATTTTTGTTTTTTGTAAGGCTATGTTTGGTTCAACAGGGGAATGATGGGAAGATATATCATGTTTGGTTTAGTGAAAGGGAGAGGAGGGGTGGAAAAATAACTCAATTCTTCTTTGGTTTAGAAAGGGAGGGGAACGATTTTAAGTTAATTATTTTTTTATCTTTATTATATTGTTAAAGCATATGCAACAATGATGTGACAAACCCCATGACAGTGTGAGTGCTCCTAAAATGTTTTTTTTTTGCCTCTCTTACATCTTTGTGAATTGTGCAACATCTTTGTGGACGAATATTTTATGCACTTTCCATTTCAGCACTTCTCTTACACCTCTATGGTTTATGGAACATCACTAGGAGTGAACCTATGATATATCTTCTAGTGTGCCTTCCACATTTTTGTAGTATGTGCCACAATACCATGAGAACCCTTAATGCACTTTTTCTTTCTGTGCACCTATCACGCCTTTGGAGAGCATCAAAATGATAGATATGAGTTTCTAACTTTATGTTCAGTTAGGATTGGACCAATAACAATTACGAAGGTTATTTGGTGAACATTATGTGAAATGATGGGAATTCACTTAGAAAATAACTCATGTATAATCATAAAAAGATCAAGGACAATTAGTAAAACATGTGAAATTTATTAATAGACTTTCCCTTCCTTCCAACTTCCCCCAATTTTGGAGGGAAGTTAAAATGAGGTGAGGAGGGATTTTGTTCCCTTCCATTCCTCCTCTCTTTGAAGTAATGAATTTTTGTGCCAACTTATTGTAAGTTAAACATCACTGTTGCGGATGTGCTTTTTGTCCCATACAGTCATGGGTTCCAATTACTATTATAGATTTTAATCCTAATTAGTTTAATTTTTTTAACTTAGTTGTCTTCCACCTTTTTCCAGTTGCTTGGAAATCCCTATTCCAAATGATATTGCATTCATAGGTGAAATTGGTCTTGGTGGTGAGCTTCGCATGGTGAGCATATTCTTTATGATGTTAATGCTGATTTTATGATATTTTAAGGTCATTTTATAGTACTCAGTAGCGTGACATTGTGCTGAATACAGTATTGCACTTCACAAAAGTTGTGTTAGATGAAAGCTTTTCTTTGTGAGATCAGTTATTTGCCCGTTAGATTTCGTTCGTTGTGTCTTTCTGTGTCATCTTAAGATTTCTATGTAGTGATAATGCTGTAAAGATATTGTGATATTGAACTCTATTTTGAGCTTGAATTATTTGGTCAGTTTTAGATCGTAACAAACCAACCCAAATGTTTAGCTGCCTCATTGTCCATTCAAAATATTCATTTGAGGTTGACAGACGTTTTCATTATATTGAAGCAAGTAGCCGCCTCCCTTGATTAAAACCTTGAACATTATATTTGGTCTCTGCCTCTGGGATCTTAGCCTTAAAACTTTGCTTGTGCAACTGCAAAATAAATTGTAATTCAAAATCTCTACTTTTTCAACTTTATTGTGTTTTTCGACAACTGTTTTGCTTGTATAGTTGTATCCTTAAGTCATATTTTAAAAGTGTTTTTTGTTATTTTATTTGCATAATTAGTGTAATGATACAGGTTCCTAGAATGGAGAAAAGGGTATATACCGTTGCAAAATTGGGTTTCAGAATGTGTATAGTACCCAAGGTGGCTGAAAAAGCTTTAGGAACTGACGGTTTTGAAAAGATGGAAGTTGTTGGTTGCAGGAATCTGAAAGAGGTTATTAACACTGTATTTCCCAATATAATGAAAACCTAGTAATTGGTCAGAGACTGTTTTGTATTGCTTGTACAGATCTTTTATAATTCGTATTTATCTTTTGATTTGCGCGATGTAAAGTATGTGCATTATTATGTATATTTAGCATACGTACAACAGATATGTACCAGTTATTCCAAGTATCTAGTTTTTTTTTACTCGTTAAATTATCAGAACTTGAATTTTATAACTATAATTTAAGACCCAAGTCATACTGTTATCTGGATTAAACTTTATTCAAGCGATAAAGCGGTGTAATCATTGAGAATTTATATTTCTTTCAAAAGAGACTAATAAATATTGTGGTGAAGTTGAGGTTAAGAACACCGATATTGAATCGCCTTAAATAAACACCGATATTGAATCTGGTTTAAGTTTTTACCCTCGCCTGTGCATCCAATCATTGGTATACCCCCCCTCGCAGAATAGTCCTCTTCACAGAACTATTGCTGCCCTATTGCCAATTGTTGTGGACAAAGGCAACAAACATACAACTCTTTTTTATTCGAAAATGAAGTGTTAGGAGTTTATAATGATTTGCACGTGACGTGCAATGAACCGAGATGAGAACTCTTTGACACATTATTTCATTAACTAGACAGTAAACAACTGCAAGCAGAAATGGGGGGGAAAACGGCATTAAACTAACTAGCAGGTGGTCGCCCTGGTTTATTGAGGTCATTGTAGTTTCCTGTTTGATGAGTGCTGTTGTGTTTGTGCAGTGATATCTTTAGAGTTGAAGAAGCTAGGTTGATCGGTTGAAGACAGTAATCTTGCCCACGTGCGTTCAGTTATATCAACCTTCTTTTCACTCTCATTTATCCGCTGCACGTTACAAAAAAAGTTCAATTTTTAATGACCTAAAAACTGCACAAGACTAGCAAGTTTTCAATGGATAGTACAATCAGACGTAAGACAACGCTTAAAATATTACAACAACATCGTGATCAACCACAACATAAATGGAGAATTAATTACAATAACATCATGGTCAACCACAATATAGCCTAAGTTTTTTGCAATGTCAAATTTGTAATAGTTACTTTAGAAATCACATCTACAGAAGTATCAAATAGTATATCAAAATTAAACCTTATTTAGTGTTTAAACATATAAGATAAAATAATTACTTAGTGTGGTTAATTGTTAATATCAGTTTGGTATGGGGATATAAAAGGACGTGATAATTTCATGTATTGGTTTTCATTACAAATTTACTTATAAAACTGGACTATATTTTTAAAATTCTTTTATCCCCATTTTACCCTATATACCAATTTGATGCTGATGCATAATTATATCTAGTTCTTGACAGTTTGGGCCCAAACTTGAAGGGAAAAAAAAATCACAATGGTAACTCCATATGCGTTTTTACTTCCCATTACAGTGTTAATTTAAATAAATATAACCAAACAATAGTGACAATATAACAATGACTTACATAAAATGGAATATAAGCATGTATGCCATTGACCGCACCAACTGCAGAGCCTGTGTATCCAGCCATGGCACCATGAACAGCACTTTGAGCAAGGAGAGTGCAATATACATTATCAGATGCAATACTTGGAACAGCACGGATCATGTAAGTGGGATCTATCAGACAGGAAATTCTTCAATTGGTTAGGATGTTTAGTTTATATAGGTAACACACTATCATTTGCACCGGTAAAAAGAAGAGAGCTCACCAATGTACTTGAGAGTTATATCCATTTGACTTTTAGCGAAGTGGTCCTACAACAGAAATAAATAAATAATTTTATTACTAGGACAGAAAAGAAAAGTATGCATCATGGGGATCTTGTGATCATATAATATGCCAATTGCATGAATGTAATTTGAGAGAAAATTCACAGTTCATATGCTGTCAAAGCAAGACTGCTAAAGAAGCTGTGGAATAAAAGACATCTTACAGGCTTACTGCTGCTTCAGCAGTTGTTATAGTTTCACATATCTATGTAGCTAATATAAACTATGAATTCTAAATTTGGTTTAGTAACATGTTTTTCCTCAGATTCTTGGAAGTAATTCAAAATTGTTAACCAAAATGTGACAAAAACAAGTTGTTTAATAAAAAACACATACTTGAGAAACATTATTCCCGACATTTTACCTTAATCTTTTGGGATAACCACAGACCAACATCTTGAAATAACTTGTTGCCAGAAGCATCCTGCTTATTCATACCAGACAAGCTTTTCGAAATAAGCTCTTGACCTGCACCTTCAGCTATTACTATAACCATGTGCCCATTTTCTGCGAGTCTTTTCCTGATAAACTCAAAGAGTCCACCTGGGCCCTCAAGGTAAAAGGGTGACTCGGGAATTAAGCAACAATCCACATCTCGGCTGGCGAGAGTTGCAAACATAGCTATAAACCCTGTATAACTAGGTCATGTCAAACAACCATAACAACTGATATTATAAAAGAAGGGAATGATAAAATTAACAGATGATTTAATAATGGTAAAGGTGCAGCTGCTAGCTGATTCCATAGGACATGATAGTCCCCAGGGGTTGTTGGAAGGCATTGAAATTGAATATTGTTTGGACAAAAGGCTCCCCTAAACTCTAAAGTAAGTTTTTTCTTTCAAAAGCAAAGGGTGTATCCACCATTGATTTAACTAAACATTTTTTGTGATCTTCATGCTTCAGATTTAAGGATGGATACACCTTACTCACATCCGACACAAACTCACTTTAGGGGAACTTTTCGAATGTTTTTATCATGGAAGGTGGTATACAGCAAAAACAAGACCACCTATCATTTAGCCCAAAGATATAACTACTTCCAAAATAGAAAAAATACCGATTCTAGAAGCAAGATGTTGCAAAAATGAGAAAGGCACAAAACATCTGAAAAAAAATATGCAGAACAATTTGGCATCATCATTAAAAGAATAAGTGTTTGTCAAAATGGAAGGCTCTGAACAACTAAAACCAGACTTTTCAGACACCAATGATGTGACTTGGCATGAAAAAAATATCAAAGATGACAATAAAATAGCTAAAGAAAACAAGAAAGTGAGAAAGAATTATGAAAACAGTTTTTTGTTAAGATAATCTAGCATATATCACGGCAGGTTACAACTAATATTTCAGATCTTCAATAATACATAACTACCATCATATTAAACTTGTAAACTACGAAATATAAATTAAATTATACTTACCACTGTGACGACCCATTAGCTTGACAACACCAATACCATTATCGGTGCTTTCTGCTTCCACATGAGCAGCATCTATGGCTCTTTCCGCCTCTTCAACAGCAGTGTCAAAACCGAATGAGTTATCAATAACCTGATTCAGGTAAAACATGGTTAATCGATTTTGCCTTCTAAGGAAAATAGCTTCAATTGTAAGGCATCAAATGTCCAATTCAAGCATCATGCTTACTGGGATATCATTATCAACAGATACTGGAATTCCCACCACTGAAACTTTTAAACCACGGTTTCTAATTTCCTGCGTGTAAATAAAAAAAAAAAAACCCTTTATTGCCTAAAAAATTCAATTTCCTGCATACCAACCTTTGACCAATTACCTCAAAAATCATAGAAGCGCCTATCTGAGTTCCATCTCCTCCGAGTATGTAAACCTGGTTAATTCCCCGATCCTGAATGCTATCAACAATCTTTGAGATATCAGTATCTTGGCCTCCTTCTTCTTGTGAGGTACCAAGGATGGTTCCACCACGTTTGTGGATGTCATCCACAACCTTTGGAGTCAATGGAATTGTATTTCGAGAATAAAAACCGCTATACCCTCCCTGCATACAGTTTAATTGAGATGCGGAAAAAGAGAACACTAATTACTCCATAAAAATGAACCTGCTAATCTCAGTTAGGAATAAAAAAAGAAGGCATATAGAGTAATTGGTACCTCTATTCCGACTATTTTGCACACTCCATACATATAATATAAGCCGCACACTATTTCCCTGATGGCTGTATTTACACCGGGACAAAGACCTCCACATGTGACAATACAAGCATACACATTCTCGGGCTCGAAATATACCTGGGAAACCTTCTAACGTTATTATTGTCTGTCACCCCACAAATCACATACAACACTACATTATGTTCAGTTTAAACAAACAAACCAACCTCCTTACGAGGCCCCGCACGCCGAAAATGAGTCCCTCTTGGGCCATTCTTATGTACAACTATCTAGACAAAGAGAAAACACAATTGAATCAACAATTTTGGAACACTACACTTTAAGAGACAACCACCACAACAACAAACACTTGCCTCTTGTGCAACACTAACATCCGCATCAACAAAGTGCTCCCTGGTCAATCAAAATTATCATCAGATTGAGTAACCATCACAATGTGCAAACTCACAACAACAACACCAGGAAAAATTATTTAAAACATCAACAATATTCTTTTAATACATAGCAACGTACTTAACAATTGAATAGGAATGATAGTCATGCAACGGACTAGGATATGTCTGCACGATGAACAACAACAACAAAAGAATCAGAACATGTTTGTAAACAATGAAGACATACATATACAAACTCATGCAAGAAGCAACATTAATTTTTCCTGTGAGTTTCTTAGATAGATTAGGAGCAGAAGAGATTACAGTCAGGTTGGGGATGTAGTCAGACAGATGAGGGGCATCATCAAGGACATAACCATCATGTCCAGTGAGGGTGTTGTGTTCAGAATTGGACATGGTGTAAATGCAATAAGATGTTTAGTTCTGAGATGAAGGGAATGTGGAATTGTTGTGCGTTGGTGTATCAAAGCAGAATTTAAAATGGAAGAGTTCCTTTGAGCTTGGCTTCACAAAGGAACAAAGCCACATTGGATTATGTGTTTGTGGCAGTTAAGATGAATACAAGAACCAAATCCACACGTGGTTTCGTTCACTGCAACATAAAGCCCAATGTGTTTTAAATGCTTGAATGCTGCCACCAACGTGTTCTGGAACTTAGAAAATGTAGGGTGAATTGTTTTACCTTAGCTAACACCATTATCACATATATCTCATCATCCTAATTATGTTAAAAAATAATTTGTAAGTTGCAAAAAAGACAACTATTCTTAATCCAAAAGAAGAAAAAAGACAACTATTTAACTCTTAAACTTATCTTTACAAAAAAAAAACTATTCATCTCTTAACCACATATCTCCGCCGTAAGCAATAACACTTGTATTGAAGGATTATATTTTAAATCCAGATTTCTTAACAAAAATTCGGGAATTTCAGGTGCAATTTCTGAAAAAACAAAAGTAAGTCATAACACAAATGTATTCTGCCTTGATTAAAATGGATTTATTAGATAGTTTGGTAGGTGCACCAGTTAATTATAAGTAAAGGGCGGTTTTGATAATAAAGATGATACTAAGGAATTGATTGGAGTGTTAAAGGTTATTTGAACATGGTAATTTGAAATATAAACTCTCTAAAATGGCGCAAATGTATAAAATAATTATGAGTTATTTCATAAAAGGTTATGAAATATTCTTTTCAAAAAGAAAAGTTATAGAAATCTTAATTGACTTTAATCGACAGAGAATTTCTCCTTACATTTCCATAACTTCTCCCTACATCTCTATAAAGGTAGGAAAAGTCTCAAATATCTTAGGTAAAACAAAATTTAATCCTAGTAAAAAATTTATAAATTTTTTTACAAGTCTAGACATAGGTTTTTGGACTCAGTCCGGACAGGGGTGTCCGAACTTGTAAAAAATTTGTAAGTTTTTTTACAAGTCCGGATATGGGTGTCCAGATTTATAAAAAAAAATTGCAAATTTTTTTACAAGTCCGGACAGGGGTTTCGAACTCAGTCCGGAAAGGAATGTCCGGACTTGTAAAAAGATTTGCAAATTTTTTTACAAGTCTAGACAAGGGTTTCCAGACTCAGTCCAAACAGGGGTGTCCGGACTTGTAAAAAAAATGACAAATTTTTTTACATGTCTGGACAAGGATATCCGTACTTGTGAAAAAAAATTGTAAAATTTTTTACAAGTCCAGATAGGAGTATCCAGACTTCTAAAAAAAATTTCAAAATGTTTTACAAGTCTAGACAGAGGTGTCCGGACTTGTAAAATAAAATTTGCAATTTTTTTACAAATTCGGATAAGGGTATTCGAACTTGTAAAAAAAGCTAATGTACCTAGAGAAGACAAACGCAAAGCTGAACCATGAAGAACAAAGCAAACGTAAAGGGAATGAACAACAACGCATGAAGAAGAAGAGAAAACCACTAATTCAATGAGAAAAAAAAAACAAAGTCGTGCAAGAGAAGCTAAAGAGAGAAATGTGAAACGAGAGACTGCAAAACGAGAGAGATGTGTAGATGAAAGAGAAAAGAAAAAAAAATGAGTGGTAATGAAATTTTTACTGTTTTCATTAAGGATATTTTGGCATTTTGAGAAATTATGAAGGTGTAGGAAGAACTTATTGGAATGTAGGAGGAAATTCTCTAATCAACAATGTATGTATTTTTTTTTTTGTCAATCACAGTTCAAACTTGTATCTAACCTAATATTCTAATATTAGCCTATATTTGAAGATACATTTTAATTAGTTTCTAGTTTCTTTCCTAGTTGAGAAGTTTGCTTGATTGTTTATTAAAAAAAAATAGTATTTTTTAAACAATAGCTTCTACCATTTTATGTTTATTCTTTTTTAGTCATTAGATATTTATTAATTTTTTTCATATTTTCTATATAAAGTATGAAATTATTAGATTTTTATATCATTTTACATTTTTAGCTACTTTAACATATAATGTACTAAACACTTATGAATTCAATAAGGTAGTTTAACAACTTTCAACTACTAATTATCAATTAGCTTCTAACTAGTTTTTTCAACTTTCAACTAGTTTTTCAATTTTTAATTAATTCTGTCAAACATAAAATTAATGTTTAATATTTTCATAAAGAAAAAATAGAGTATTTGTTTAAATTGGAGTACAATCCAACGCTAACCAACTTTAAACCAAAACAACAACATTCTTTTTCTATTTTTTGCATTAGAAAGCCAAATTTTGAAGTTCATGTGAACTTCAATTAATATCCAAAAATACCCATTGTTTAAGATAAATACATGAATATTTATGTTGATTCTTAGCAATGTTTTAAAAATTAAAGTGGCGATTGACCTGTTTAATGTACTAGGTCACTGAGTCAATAGCTGAACCAGTGGATTGATAATTAACTTGTATGACCTGATCACTATTTTAAAAAAATAAAAATTATTACATACAAGTCTCATACTTGTAAAATTTATTAATATGCTATACATAGATTAAAAATGGTAAAAAAGTTATATAAATTTTAACTAAAGATCTTTTAATTAATTCATATTATATAATATAAAATTCCAATAAATTTATAATTTAGAATTGTTTTGAGAAATCAAAGTTAAATTATGGAAAGTTATTTTCTTTTTTATGGAATGTTAGCTTATTTTCTTAATTAATATTTTATGTTGCTTATATATTAAGGTAAAGATGGTTTTGATTTAGCGGTTATATAACAAACTCTCCAAAGGTTTCCTATGTTAAACCATTTTTATACTTTTTGTTTTAATAAAATATAGTTAGTTTTAATGTCTTAAGTAATTGTTGTTGCCTCCCAACAAGCATTAGTATTGATTGCCTAAAAAGTTTGTCCCCCATAGTTGTGCAAGGGAAAGAAAAATTTGACTTCCTTCCTAATTAGTTTCTTTGATTTACGCTTGTGAGGAGGGATCGAAAACATAAGACTTCTCCTTTGATATACACACTTCATTAGTACTTTTTTTCAATGTAGGATCTTTAGAAAAATGTTCTTTTATATTCTTAATTGGGTGTTTAGTTGTCTCTTTTTCGCCACTTAGTCCACTTTAAGTCCTGCACATAGAATTTTCAATAAAAGGGAAACTGTTAAGTTTAAACAAATCAATTTCAATTGGTTTTTCTTCTACAGTCAAGGAAATCTTCTCTATCTTCCCACTTATGTTAATATTAACATAAGTAGTAGTTAAGAAATGTCTTCATAGGAAAATATAAATGTGGGTATCTTCCTTTATCTTTTAACACTGCAAAGTCACATGGATAAGTAATTCTTACCTTACATCTTCTACAATTCTCATCAAATGTATGATAGATTGATCTATTAATTGCAATGACATGTTGGTGGCTATAGCTCTTTTATACAAAGCTTTTTATAAGTTAGGGGCATTAAACTAATACTAGGCCCTAAATCACACAAAGGTTTATTAAACTTTTTGTTACCAATTAAACATGGTAGCGAAAAACTATTGGGATCCTTAAGCTTATGATAAAACTAGCGAAAAAGCAATTTCACAAACACTTTTCTAAAACTAAACCATAATACAAAGTTAGTTAAACAAAAAAGGAGCAGTATTTTAATACTCAGTTATCTCAACTCTGAGACTACATCCACTTCCTTAACAACCATTATGGTTCCACTATCTTCTCAAAGATACAAAGATACAAGTAGTCTTTCACTAGCTTCTTAAAGCTACAATTCAAGTATTCTTTTATACCAAATCTCTTTAGGATCTTTACTAAATCAAATGATTTATTGGTTCATAAAGCACAAGATAACTTATCATCGTCTTACAAAACAAATATAAAATAAAGATCAAGTTTAACTCTCAACAAATACAAATATTTTGAGAGTATTTACAACGGTAATTTTACAAGAAAGAAAGATTTTTTATCTCAAAATATAACTTGAAATATTATTGTATTTGTTTTCTATCGTTAAAAACTTTAACACTCCATATTTAGAGAAGAAGCCATGAGCTTTGTAATGTAACCTAGGTTAGAAAAAGTGAAGTTATGTGCATCTAGACAAAAAAGGCTCATTTTATATCACTTGTCCTTTTCTTTCATAAGGTTTCACCACAAACACCATCACCCAATAGTCATAGTATAAGTGTTGGTGTTTATCCTAAATGCTGAGGTGAGAGATAGAGCTCTCAAAACACGTTGACTTGATCTATATAGGAATGACAACGGGTCGGGACGGGTACGGGTAGTGGTTACCCATCACCTGACTCGCTAAAAAATTCGTCACCCGTTACCCGCTAAAAACCTGTCGGTATCCGCTATAGAAATATTTGCGTGTTTTTTTAATATTCGCGAATATCCACGGGTACCCATGGATATTTTTTAAAAAAAATTAAAAATTAAATATTTTTTATAAGAAGTTTTATCAAATAAATAATTTATTATTTAGAAAATCTAGAAATAAATTATAGTAGTTTCTACAAGATTAATTAAATTTAAAAGTAGATTAATATTATATATTATAAGAAAATATTTAATACAAATAAAAACTTTATTTTATATTATCGGCATTTTTATAATAAAAAATTTTATTAACTATGAAGTTTTCATAAAAAAATAATATTGATATCAATGAATTTTGATAATTAATATTTTAAATTGATTTATTTTCCAAAAATATTATCTTTTTAACTTTTATATATATATATATATATATATATATATATATATATTATTTTAGTTTAGCGGGTACTTGAGGGTATGGTACCCGTACCTGCGCCCATTCAGGAGCGGGTAGAAAAAAACTCGTACATGTTAACGAGTACCCATTTATACTATCCGTGCAGATATTTTTGCGGTTTTATCTACAGGTATTCGCGGGCGCGAATTTTTTTGTCATCCCTAGATCTATACAAGTCGACCCACCTAGGTTGTCTTGAAATACAACTCAAACTAATCTAACCCACTTTGTTTCTAGTGTAAAATTTTTCACTCTAGTTTGACTAACCATAGGTTGGTGTGTTATATAAGTCTTCCCACAAACTACCCTTTTTTAAAAAAATTGGTGAAAAATTATTATTTTAAAAAAAATTGACTATTTAAAAAAATTTAAATTTGAATAATATATGGCATAAGTTTAAAAATATATAAATAAATTAGTTAAATGATATTTTCTACCAAAAATCTACATTTACAACATGTTATATATTAGTTTTAATATAAAATATTAGTTAAAGGATAGAAACAAACTATAAAATATATTGCCATGGAATATAATTCAAATAAAAAATATAATAATTTAACATTTTAAAAATAAAAAAACAACATATTCACATAATAATAAAAAATAAAATTGAGGTGGGTTGGTGGACCAACCTAGCCACTGTGGGTTCAACTCAAATGAATCAAATAATAAGTGGATTGATCTGCTAAGGCTAAATGCCCATGATCAAACCACGGTTACTTTACCTACTAGAGGACCTTCAGTCTTACATCCTTTAAACACAACAAAAACATTCGTTGGGTCGGTTGCTCAACTAACTAACATTGCTTCATCAATCCAACTCCAAAACCTACATGTATATTTCCAAAAATTAGTAACTATCAAGCTAAATTAAGTATATTATCTAATATCCTAATTATACCTATTTTTTACATAAAAGAGAAAAATAAAATTTTTAAATAAAAATGAATAAAGATAATGTTCTCATATGCTCATATAAAAATTAAGCATATGAGACAATTATCATCAAATATTCCTACATAATAATTAATAATTAGGTGCCCATGTCAATCACAAACCTCAGAAAAAAGATTAGTAGCCCCTATTGCACTAACATTGAAATTTTCTAATTTATCAAATTTTTTAGTTAAAGCATCAAATTTTCCAAAAGAAGGACATTATTTACCTTATACTTACCAAGGGTTACTCGTCATGAGTTGTAGCTTCTTTCTCTAACCCATTGATGTTGATTTTCAACCATCACTTTAGTTATACTTATTGCTTCATTAAGTGGCTCTCCTACAAATGATCCACCAACTTCAAAATTATAGCAATATTTTGTTGTTGTATTTCAATCCATTGGGAAAAAATTTATTAACAGGACCTATAAAGGCCATGACAAGGACAAGATAGTAAGAGCTCTAAAAATCTCTCCGAAGCCTCAAGAAATGGTTATATGTCGCCTTGACAAAAAAATTGTTACTTGTGTTTGCATCTCATCCATATATGAAGTCATGTAATACTTTTTCAAGAAAGTTCCTTCACATAATGTCCAAGTAGTAACATTATCCTTAGGAATAGTCCTTATTCATGCCCTTGCCCTTGCTAGTAGTGTGACTAGGAAAGGCATAGGCTTAATGCACCCTATGTGATTCCTTGGAAATTTTGGGTTTCATATATCTCCAAAAACCATTCCAAGTGATCAGTAGGATCTTTAGAAGGTAACTCATTGAATTTGTTCTGCTTGAGCAAGTGAAAGAGAGCGGATGGAATTTGGATGCTTACATTTTCAATATTGGGACAAGAAATTCCTCCTGGTACTCCATGAATGATTAGGTTTCATAATCTCTTAGAAGCTTATTCACATTTTACCTACTCTTTAACCATTGCTAAGTTTTGTTTCTTGAAAACAAGGGTCTTTTCCTTTTAATATTTTATCCTTCTTTGTAATGTACTCTCAAATTTAGAGTCACCCTTTTCTCTAAGTTGAAGAGACCTTGACATACACCAGATAACACCTTAAAATAAGAAAGGGAGAAAAAAATGAAGTTAGAAAAAGGAAAGAAATAAGAGAATTAAAGACAAAGCAATTAAAGGAAAACAATAATATATATATATATATATATATATATATATATATATATATATATATATATACTATTAATAAAGGGAATACTCCCTTTTGATGTCTACTTTGCAAAATACCTATTCTACCCTTACACCTATTTTAGAATAAAAAAAATAAACTAATTTGTCATAAGAGGGACTTGAACCCATAACCTCATATTTTTCAAACATATATTTTACCACTAGGTCAACATTATAACTTTAAACAAAAAATTACTTTAAAATTTTGATATCCAACACACATAATTGTCCAATTGTATCTATAATGTATAATATATGGTATTATCTATACTATTAATAAAGGAAATACCCCTTTTGATGTTTACTTTTCAAAATACTTATTCTACGCTTACACATATTTTAAAATTAAAAAAATAAAATATTTTGTCATAAGAGGGACTTGAACCCATAACTATTTATTTTCCAAACATATACTTTACCACTAGACCAACCTTATAACTTTAAGCAAAAAATTACTTTAAAATATTGATATCCAACATACATAATTGTCCAATTATATCTATGATATATCATATATGATATTATATATATATATATAAATTATATTATTAATAAAGGCAATACCCCCCTTTTGATGTCCGTTTTTCAAAGAGTGACTGAACTCATAACCTCCTATTTCCCAAACATATACTTTACCACTAGATCAATCTTATAACTTTAAGTCAAAAAAACTAATTTATCATAATAGGGACTTGAACCCATAACCTCTTATTTTCCAAACATATACTTTACCACTAGACCAACCTTATAACTTTAAGAAAAATATTATTTTAAAATATTGATATGCAAAATATATAATTGTCGAACGATATCTATAATGTATAATATATGATATTATATTATATATTATATCTACTATATCTATACTATTAATAAAGGCAATACCCCCTTTTGATGTCCACTTTTTAAAATACATATTGTTAACTTCTCCCTATTAATATATGTTTACATTTCATGATAAATATTTTTAATAAACATGCAAATACACATGTGCAACAATATTTTGATTTCTATTCCAACTCCCTTCTTTCCAGTTTTTCATATTCATTGCACATTTGACATATCCATTGATGATCTGACATGTTTTTATCATGTTATCATAAACAAAAAATATATTTCAAAACATGTCACATACCAATTTATATTTCAAAATATAAAATTTTACAAAAGATATTAAAATATAAATGTGAATATAGATGCGCGACAACATCTGTGTTTTAGCTAGTATTATATAATATATATATCTATATGATTAATCTATACTTCTATACTATTAATAAAGGGAATACCCCCTTTTTATGTCTACTTTGCAAAATACCTATTCTACCCTTACACCTATTTTAAAATTAAAAAAATAAACTAATTTGTCATAAAAAGGACTTGAACCCATAACCTCTTTTTCTTAAACATATACTTTACCAATAGACCAACCTTATAGCTTTAAGCAAAAAATTATTTTAAAATATTGATATCCAACATACTTTAAAATACTAATTTTGGATTTGGGTGGTTGTGGGTTCAAGTTCCTCTTATGCCAAATTGATTTATTTTTTAATGTTAAAATAGTTGCAAAGGTAGAATAGGTATTTTAAAATAGGATATCAAAAAGGGGTATTCCTATTATTAATAATATAGAAGTATAGATATAGTATATAATATAATATCATATATTATGCATTATAAATATAATTGGACAATTATGTATGTTGGATATCAATATTTTAAAGTAATTTTTTGCTTAAAGTTATAAGGTTGATCTAAGGGAAAAATACATATTTGGGAAATAAAAGGTTATGCGTTCAAGTCTCTCTTATGACAAATTAGTTTATTTTTTTAATTTTAAAATACGTGTAAGAGTAGAGTAGGTATTTTGAAAAATAGACAAATGGAGTATCCCCTTTATTAATAGTATATTGATGATTTGACATGATTTTATCATGTTATCATAAATAAAAAATATAAAATTAACAAAATATATTTTAAAACATGTCATATAACAACTCATATTTCAAAATATAAAAATTTACAAAAGATATTAAATTAAAACCCTCCAATTATTATAACATATTAAAATAAAAATACGAATACACAGCCGCGACAACGCCTGTGATTTTGCTAGTATATATAATGAAAGAAAATAAAAAGGAAAGATCATCATGCTAAAGAGAAATAGTCTCCAATAATGACACAAAAAACATGATGCGAGAAGACCCCAAGTATGCAATGTTGTCAATTAATAATATCATTATTCCATAGGGACTATCATGCATTTGAGAAAGAGATAATTGCTAATAATTTGAAATTCAATCACAAGAATAAAATTTTAATTAAAAAAAATCAAATTCTATAATTTCAAAATTAGAAATTTAAGATAAAGATAAACCCTAGAAACTAATTCAAAAATAAAGATAAGAAATTAAATTAATGAAAAAATCTTGAAATTAAATGACAATTTTTTTGTTATTTTAATTTAGAAACAAGTAAAAAATCAAATTGAAAATAAAGAAATTTATTAAAATTCAATATTACAAGGCTATTTGTTTACACTATGATTTCCTATTGAATAAACCTTAAGGTAACCTTTGTACAACTAAACCATTAAGTTTCTTGTTAATTGAGAGTTATAAGGTTGATCTGTTGGTAAAGTAGACAAGTGAAAAATGAGAGGTTGTGGGTTTGAATACACCCACTAGTAAAAACTAACACATTAACAAACTAATATTTAGCTTAAAAAAAAAAGGTTTCTTGTTAGTTTGTTAAGTCTCAAATGATTAAACCTACTTTTGAGATTTAATGTTTACCTTGTAAAAACTAACGGCTTAAATCCTCAAAAACAACAGTCGGGATGAATTGATTTATAAAAAATTTCCTTCTTTCACTTCAAAAAATAGATTATTTTTTCTTATTTAATCAATGAGACAATTGGTAAAGTTAAGTAAGCTTAGACTCTTTAACATAGGCAATACATCACAAATTCAATTTTAATACAAAATTAATTTAATTAATGGAAGCAATTAAAAACAATGTAAAGAGATACAGAGAGGAAAAAGATATGCAAGAGATTTATACTGACCAATCTTATGGTTACATCCAATTTCAATCCAAAGACACGTTTTAAAATTGGTACTTGGGGTACTATATTAAGGATGATTTTTATGTAATAGTTATTGTTGTGTGATTGCAACAATTTACATAAAAGTTTTACATAACTATGGGGGAGTGCAAAAGCTTTTTATATTACTCTTGGCAAGTATACTAGTCATATATAGTATCTAATAAAAAGTTGATCCCATAAAAAGTTTTCTTTACTTCCCCTTGGACCTCCATACTACACCCTTTAAAGTTAAAATAAACCTGTGAGTGTAGGATAATTTTTGGGGATGCAAGTATAAATTCTCCAAACTCCTCTCTATTCATGTCTCGAGGTCCAAATTTCTCACTTACCAAATTTTTCTTTTCGCCTACCAAATTTTCAAAAGTATCCCTATTTAATTTTTGGATCAAGTATAAATTATTTGATTTATGTATCAAGTGTTCCAAACTCATTATTTATATGTTCCGAATTAGTTGATTTCAAATATAAAAAAGAAAACTATTTAATTTCTAGATTAAGTGATTCAAAACACATTATTTATATGTTCCTGATTAATTAATCCAAGATGTAAACAAAACTATTCAAATTCTAAATTAAGTGATTTTGAACTCATTACTTATATGTTCTAAATCAAATTATCCAAAATGCATACAAAACCCTATTTTACTTCACTTAATTAATATTACTTTATGTTCAATTATCTTAGATGTTACTATTACAATTAAATTTACTCTTTAAGAAACGGAAAAAATAAAGAAAGATTGTTAGTTTAATCCTTCCCACTAACTATAACTAATATTAGACTTATAAAATAAAAATCATAATCTAAATTAAATTCACAGAGGATTGTATAATGAAACTAAAGGCAGAAGTAAAAAGATAACTAACAAAACATACATCCACTTTATAAGGAAAATGCATAAAGTTTAATAACTTTACTATGTACAACAAATTTGAACATCAACGGAAGGATAATTGTATGCAATAGTAGAACCTGAAGATAATTCAACGTCAAGTGATTTGAAATACGTTGGTTGACATCAATACTTACATTTTAGAAAAACTTATGCAAAACATATAAATAATAGATTCTAGATTACTTAATTTGAAAATTGAATAATGTTTTGAAATTTTCTTTTAACATCCCATAATTGCTATTTGCATTTATGAGTTAATATATATTTTTGAAAATTTTAAAACATTCTTATTAACTTTTAACCTAAGATTCTATAACTTTTACACATACTTTAACCACATCTTTTTACCTTCATTCTTATTCCTTCTTCTCTCTCTACTATGCCCACTTCCATCATAATACACACAACGAGTATGTTTGGAATTGATATTTTTTCTTTTATATTAAATTTATTTTCTGTGCGACTTGTAACGTAGTTGATTTGAAATTATTTTGACATATGTTTTAGGTCAATGATTTAAAATTGAGTATTGATTATTTTTATGGATTAGTTGATCAGAAACATATAAAAACATAAATTTTGGATCAACTGACCTAGAAAATATAAATAATACTTAGTTCTGAATCATTTTTTTACAAACCAAATATTAGTTGTTAATTTTTGTTAGTAGAGAGATTCAAATCCGCAACCCCATTCTCCCTATCTCTCCACTTTACAATCAAACCAACTGTATAGTTCGGAATCAATTAATTCAAAATTTATATCATTATATATTTCAGATCAATTGATCTAAACTATAAATATGTTAGGTATCTTGTTATTGGAGTGCGAATGGTGGGTACTAAAAAATTGCCTAATTTTTTATATTTGAGTCAAATGATCTAGAATCTATAATCAATAAGTTATAAATCATTTGATCTAAAAATTGAATTTTTTCTTTTACATTTTTGCTTAACCGGTCCAAAACATATAACTAAAGAATTTCATATCACTTATCCTAGAAATCAAATAAAAGTATAAAAACTATTCCGTCATCATCACATGTTAGCTAAATACTATTTTATGAATTATTTTACACGTATCACGTAACCTAATATTTTTTATCGTTTTTTGTTTTCTTCAAGCTAAATTACAGTTACAATAATTACATTAATAAGTTTAAATATTTGTATTTAAAATTTAAAAATTTTACAAATAACTATCTTATTATTTTTTTGAAAAATTATCAAATTTTAACTAATTTTTAATAATAAATTATTTACAAAATTTAAACCTATAAAATACGAGTCAACTAACTAATTTATTATATTCGAAATGAACTTCCATTAATGATTTGATGTGGAGAGGGTATTTTTCAAAATTAAAAAACATGATGAGTGGAAGAATAGATTTGATAGGTGGAAAAAGAAAATCTGAATGGGCAAGTAGGCTCAGCCCATTACTCCTGGTGTCGATAATTATTTTAATTTTGACAATTTCGAAATTAATCTGATTCTGTATGGTGCGTTGCCCTGATTCATAGGGGTGGGTGTTAGAAGAAAGAAAGCACATCGAGGTCCTTCCACTCATTTTGATTTTGGGGTTCATCCTCTTCCTTTCACTGGTGTCGTCATGTACAGAGCAGCAGCTTCATCGTTCACAAGGCATATCAAGGTCACTACGATCACTATCATCCCCTTTTTTATTTTCATCTCAACTCTATTGTCATTAGTCTTATTAACGGTTCTTGTTTTGGATCTCACCCAGATGACAAAATTTGATTTTCATCGGTAAAAAATATGTTTTTATTGATTTTATAGGAAATTAGTTTTGGTGGGTAGGAGGACTGGAACCCTTTAGGATTCGTTATATGAAAGTAACCGGTTTTGCTAATTCCTAGATTGTATTTCTTGTTACAATTAAATATTTTGTTATTCCCTGAAAAAAATTGGGGTGGCATTGGTGTAATGGAGTATTCTTCTTGAGGTGAATGGTGCTTCTGTTTGTGTGATTTTGTGTAATGAAACCATGTGATTAGGGCCATGGAGGCAGGTTGGGATCAGCTAGGTTTGCCACTTCAGCCGCTGTAACTGCAAGGACTTCCTCTGGTGGTTTATTTAGCTGGCTTACTGGGGAGCGTTCTAGTTCTCTTCCTTCTCTGGATATACCCCTTGGTGGTGTTGCTCTTCCAGATCCACTTCCAGACTATGTTGAACAGAGCAAGACCACTATCACAACACTCCCCAATGGGCTCAAAATTGCATCAGAGACCTCACATGTATGTGCATGTTTTTATTTTTTTGGTTTCTTGATATGTTTCAATGACAATGTTACTATTTTATTTAATGTGCATGCTTGGAGTTTTCTTGTTGTCAAGACATGTTCAATGAGAACGTTACTGTATGTGCAAGCTTCTAGTTATTTAGTGTCTCGAAGTGTTCAACACTTCAATGACAATGTTAATGTAAGATTTATCTGTATGTGCATGTTTCTAGCCTTTCACTGTCTTGTTATGTTTGATGATGATGTTACTGTAAGATTTAACAGTGTGCATGTTTCTAGTTTTTTGGCATCTTGATATGTTCAATGACAATGTTACTATAAGATTTAACTGTATGTGCATGTTTATAATTTTTTGGTGTCTTGATATGTTCAATGACAATGGTACCGTAAGATTTAATGGTGCTTTTGGTGTTTTCTACTGGCGTATTGAATTTTTTTCCCATTTTGGTTGTTAATTAGAACCCTGCAGCTTCAATTGGGTTATATCTTGACTGTGGTTCCATCTATGAGACACCATTGTCAAGTGGGGCTTCACATTTGCTAGAACGAATGGCTTTTAAAAGCACAGTAAACCGTAGTCACTTTCGAATTGTAAGGGAAGTAGAAGCAATTGGAGGTAATATAGGAGCCTCTGCCTCTCGTGAGCAAATGGGTTATACATTTGATGCCTTAAAGACCTATGTTCCACAAATGGTTGAATTACTGGTTGACTCTGTAAGGAACCCAGCCTTCTTGGATTGGGAAGTCAATGAAGAGGTATTTCTTTGCTTTTGTATGTTGATCTTTTTTAATGGACTGTTCTTGTAATATTTTTAAGTCGGCAATCTCATTCTTCATTTTCTTCAGCAAATGGGGCAGTCTTTTCTCTGTTTTATGATATAGTAGGATGGATAAACAATTATAGACATTCTTTTAGTAGAAAAAAAAAATATGGTCCTGTCTAGAGGGAGGAAAGCCTGATTGTTGTTGAAAAAAAAGGGGAAGTAAAACTCCTATAGTGTCTCTTGATGGTGTTATATAGGTTATTCCTTTCCTCTATATAGCTACACTCTAATCACCTCCAACAAAATATATGAAAGTAGACAAAGTTTATTCAGTGTTTTTCTCTATTTACATATTCTTCACTTGTTAAGTTCTAACTATACGAACTCATCATGAGTGCAAAATTATTTATTTTTTAGCCCTGACTTGTTTTAACTATTTTTTCCATTTTCATTTACCCTTTGTGGACTGAGAAGTTGATATAAACCTTGTGAGAATCTCACTTCACTATCAAAATCTTATTCTCCTAATGTGGAACTTATTTCCAACAGCTTGAAATTGAATCCTAGCATTCCACCCAGATTTACAGCCCTGATGTCCACACATGATTGGGAGGCTTTGATACCAATTGATATGAACCTCAAGGAACCACACCATAAAACTAGCCATTATTGTGGGAGAATCCAAGGACCAAGGACATATAAAACCAATGATTAAGTCTCATACTTCATCAGCAATGTAATCAAGTCTCATGCCTTACAAGTTTTAATACAATATTATTTAAATAACCTTTTAATTAATAATTACTATAACTTTAAATATTTTAAATACTGACTATTATTTTAAAAATTAGTTCAATATTTTTAAAAATGAAATATATGAGAATAATGTGATAATTAGGTAATGTAGACTTTAATCTAATTATATTATAATTAATAGTATCCTGCCATCCCCATTTTGATATAGTTTTCTTTGTTGATTGCTGATATAGCATTCCTTCTGAACCTGTTGAACCATCTATTGAAACAGCTTCGGAAGGTCAAAGCAGAACTTGGAGAACTCTCAAACAATCCACAGGGCTTGCTTTTGGAAGCAATTCACTCTGCTGGATATTCTGGTGCATTGGCTTATCCTCTTTTGGCTCCTGAAGCAGCACTAAACAGATTGGACGGCGCCGGTTTGGAGGAATTTGTTGCTGTAAGATCTGTTATCCTTTCTGATACTACATGAATCCTACTGTTATTAATTTATGCAACACTTGTAGCTTCTTTGGTTTTTTCTTTCTGCTTTTCCCCTCTTGCAATCTATTTGAGAATCTAATTATCGCCTGATGTAAAAATCAGGAGAATTACACAGCATCTAGAATGGTACTTGCGGCATCTGGGGTTGAACATGAAGAGCTTCTATGCATTGCTAAGCCACTTCTATCTGATCTACCCAATGTTCCCCGTCCTGAAGAACCAAAATCTATGTATGTTGGGGGTGATTTTCGCCGTCATGGTGAATCAGGGGTGTGTATAAGTTTCTATACAATAATATTTATATTTTCTTGTATCTCGTTCTTCTAATTTATACCTGTCAAATACATGTTATTTACCTGCTAAAATATGCTGCAAGGGCAGGGTACACATGTTGCTATTGCTTTTGAGGTGCCTGGTGGCTGGCAAAAAGAGAAAGATGCTATAGTTTTGACTGTTTTACAGGTACTCATTTTATGTCTGATTGATAGAAATACTGTGCTTTAGTTTTTCATCTTTACATTTGTTGCACAAAAAAGGAAGAACAAAATGGTTGAATGGATTTAATAATTCTTAAATGGTGCAGATGCTTATGGGAGGAGGTGGGTCATTCTCAGCAGGAGGGCCTGGAAAAGGGATGCACTCAAGGCTATGTAAGTTTCACCTATGTAATTTTGTCAACTGGTTAGTTTGGTCAGCTATATGCTTCAACCTTGTCATTATCTTTAATTCTCCATTTGAGGATTAAATCATATCTGTCTAATGTGATTTTCACTTTTGTCATTTTATTATTGTACATTCTTAACTATAAGGTTTTAACTTGTTTTGCATGTACAACTGAGTCCAGATCTTCGTGTGCTGAATGAATATCAACAGATTCAATCTTTTTCTGCATTCAACAGTATCTTCAATAATACAGGACTGTTTGGCATTTATGCAAGCACTGTAAGCGAAAACTAACCATTGTTTCTGGACATTCCTTTACACAAAAAATGTTTTTAGAATATGGATATGAATTTCCTTTTCTTCTCCCTTTTGAAAGGTTGGGTTAGTACTTAGTATGTCTAGGGGAGCATGTTCCCCTATATTATGCAATGCTTGTAAGAGCTAGTTGGGGTGTTCATGGATCCGGATCGATCTGTGAATCCAAACCAATCCAATTAGATTCATGAATCGACCCATACATAATCGGATAAAATACGATCCAATTTGATTAAAATCTAACCATAGACGGATTGGATTACGGATTTGAACTTTGAAAATCAGTAGATCGTATTCAACAATCCTCATGATTATGTAGCAACATGCCTTCTCACTCCTCTAACTAACTTGCCTAGTCAGCAATCCTATTTCTTTTCTGATTTCTTTTCTGATTTCTTTTTCTTTCTATAATTGACAATCTGTTCTTTGGGCTTATTTGATGCTTCATGAACCAAAGCCTCCTCAAGCCCAAAGTTCTGCCATCAAATTACAAATTTTTATGTTTACTATTTTATTTCCTATGTTTTATAGAATACAAAATAGATCTAAAAAATCTTCTTTTGCAATCCGTGGATCCAATCCGATCCGTTTTTAATTGGATTAGGTTGGTTAACTATTTTTATTTTTTTTTTCAAAACCAATCAAATTAAATTTGATTGGCTCGAATTTCATTTTACCCCAAATTCGATCCAATCCGATCTGTGAACACTCCTAAGAGTTAGATGTAAAATGTTCTTTTATTAGTTGAAGACGAAGTTGCCTTGAATTGTCACTCATGAATTGTGATTTGCAAGTAAACAAACTAGTTATCCTATATTCTACTTTTTCATTTCACTTTTGTGTAAACTTTGATGACTTTGTAATATTATCATGGGACTGACAAGAAATATAGGGATTGGATAGATTTGGTGTATTTCTCTTGTCAACCTCTGTAGGATATGTGCTCTTTCTGCTTTGGGGAGTCTCTTCTTTTAATTCTGGGTGTTTGGAGAGAATGATGATAAAAACAGAAAAAAGGAAAAGAGAAATATTATTTCCATGGTCTCAATTTAATTGCAAAATTGCCTAATGAAAGAAGTCTCCTTCCAGGGATCTCCCCTTCACAAAGTGTTTCCTCTTTATAAAACTGAACAAACTAATGCTCAATTCCTCAATGAAAACAAATTAGAATACCCCTTCAACCCTATCTTCCTATTTAACCGTGTCTTTTGAGCTACTCAAATAGAGCTATTTTAACTAACTACTCTTGGGCCTAGTTTTCTTTCCAACAATTATGTATAGACTATAGAGTGGGCAACTTTGCTGTATTTCTTTTCTTTCACTGTATAGTATGTATTTGCCCTATCTGTTTAGGGGATTTTCTTATATTTATAGCTGTATTTTCCTTTTCTCTAAAAATTCTTATATCTGGTCAGGAAGAAAAAAGAATCAATTTTAGTGCTTGTTTGGGAGCGTTTTTTTTAGGGGATTATTGCTTGTTTTTCAAAATCTTTCAGAGGAAGCTGCCAAAAATAAGCTATTATTTCTTGGAAATTGGGTAAACCATAAATCAATAATCACTGCTTAATATGTTATGTTGAGGTTAACTTGACATATTCAATTTTTTGGATGTAGAGCCCTGATTTTGTGTCAAAAGCTGTGGACATAGCGGCCAAAGAATTAATAGCAATTGCTTCCCCTGGACAAGGTTTTACTTCTCTCTTATATCTGCAGTATTTTAATTAGAATCTTTCTTTGTGTGAAATTAAAGTAGTAGTACATATTGCAATGACAGTTACACAGGTGCAGCTTGACCGTGCCAAAAAATCAACAAAATCAGCAGTTCTAATGAATCTGGAATCTAGAGTATGTTCTTACCTTCTTTGTTACATAAACTGTGATGCTTTAACTTGTAAATACTCTGGATGTTTCACTTGCATTTAGACTCTCTTTATATATCCTTCTAGGAGCATAATTTTTTTCTATTAGTCTTGCTTAGTGACTTAACTGAAGATATAAAATAGTATTTGCTTATATAACCTTTTTGTCCCTAAAAAAATAACACATTTTTTGTTTTGGTCCTTTAAATATTTCTTTTTGTTTTAGTTCTTGCTTTCAAGAAACAATATTAACTTAGACGTAAACCTAATGGCATATGGCATCATTAGGAGTTTGAAACTGTTAAGTTTTTGGGTAAATTGTGCTTTTAATCACTTATGAACTTGTCTAATATCATGCACTGTTTTGGACAAATAAAAGATTAAAAAGATTGTCCTTAAAAAATTATTTAGAACTATTCCCTTCATACTTGTTGGTAATGTGGTAAGTCACAAGCCTGCCAAAGTTGTTTAATTAACATTATTGCTTAAAAGTAGGAACTAAAATAAAAAATGTTGTTTGACAACAAGGATTAAAACCAAAAAAATCTTTAAACGATTAATTAAAAAAAAAAAAACTTTAAAGGATCAAAACCAAAAAGGTGCTATTTTTTCAAGGACCAATTAAACCAAATATTTTTTTATTGTACACAAAAGGAGCTTGGGTTCTTACAACAGAGGAAAATCCCTTAGAGTTTAGAAAACACCCAAATTCAAAATAGTTGTTTTACAAAGAGGATTAAAATCAGAAAAAAAAAAGTCTTTAAAGGACTAAACCAAAAAGGCATTAATTTTCAACTTTCAAGCACCAAAAGATTATTTAAGCCAAATATTTTTTTATCAAACATAAAGGTAGCTTGTGTCTTCATAACAGAAGAAAATCCCATAGAAGACACCCAGAAACTGCAAGAAGCAATATCCACCCAAAATCAAAATCCTTGTTTGACAACAAGGATTAAAACAAAAACAAAATTTCTTTAAAAGATCAAATTCAAATCAAAATCTTTAAAGGACCAAAATAAAAAAGGCATTATTTTTTAAGGACCAAAAGGTTATTTAACCAAATATTTTTATCAAACATAAAGGTAGCTTGGGTCCTTACAACAGAGGAAAGTCCTTTAAGCAATGCCCAGAAATTGCAGGAGTGCAAGGACCAAATGGTTATTTAAGCTAAATATTTTTAATCAAATCAGGTCCTCTCAACAGAAGAAAATCCTTTAGAAAGCACCCAGAAACTGCAAGAAGCATTATCCACCCAAAATTAAAATTGTTTTTATTTTTTCAAGTTGAATACAGTGTTAGAGGGCTTACAATAACTCACACCTTGTCCAACCAACTAAGCTAAACCCCCTTGACAGACATAAGATTAAAACCAAAAAAAATTTCTTTAAAGGAACAAATTAAAAAAATATTTTCAAAGGACCAAAACCAAAAAGTCATTATTTTCCAAGGACCAAAATGTTATTTAAGGGAATAGATTTTATCTATAATTATAATAAAGCATATCCATTTTGGTGTGCACATTTCCTATCCTTAAATTACTCTACAATATCTATGACTGTTGTTTTTATCTCATGAACTTTCAGTATGTAATTGCTGCCAATTTTTTAACTACTTTTTCGTTATTATTTTTATTATTTTAAACACACTCTGAGAGGCACTAGCTTGTTTCCTTACAACAGAGGAAAATCCTTTAGAAAACACCCAGAACCTAGGGGTGTTCATTGGTTTGGGTAACCTAATCTAATCTAAAGTGATTGAGTTGGGTTCTTTTTTAGATTGGGTGAAACCCAACCTAATCTCTTAAGAGTTGAGTGACGGATTCAGTGAATTGAACTCGAAACCTAATCCAAACCAATAATTATATTATATTATTTATTTATTATTTTAATTAAATAAGTGGTTTTAATAGTTTAATTTATAATAGTTTATGAAATTATTGTTGATTGATTAAACATGTTTCTTTCTGAAGTTACAACTTACAACAATGATATGCCTTGAACATATTACTGATCACGGTAAAAAAATGTTATGTCAAACACCGACCACGAGATTTTAAGATTTAGGCCAATGAATTCTTTTTATCAGTAAGACTGGAACGTGTTTTTGAGCAAAAACCTACTAATGTAGTAATGTTTGGTTATAAATGCGTGTGTTATGACTTTTGGAAATTGATTTTTCACACTATCAGAGCTAATAATTTATTGTTTATTTTTATGTTACAACAATGATATATTCTATTTTTAAAAAAAATCCTAAACATGATATAAATAAGTTCTAAACATTCAATTTATTCTTTAAAAATAATATTTTTTAAAACGCTATCCAATTAACCCAACCCAACTCATTCAATGGTGGGTTGGGTTTATGATAAAAAAACGAAAACCCAATCCAATGAATTATGATTTGGTTGGGTTTTGGGTTTGCCTAAACCCGACCCAAACCAACCCGCAAACATTCCTATTAGAACCTGCAACAAGGAAAATCCAACCCAAGGAGCAATATTTTATATCAAACATAAAAGTTAGCTTAGCTTGGGTCCTTACGACAGAGGAAAATCCTTTAGAAAACACATCCTCATGTACCTCTCATTATAAGCTTATAAGGGGTTTATAACGTCTGTGTTTTCTTTTGAAAATGTCCACCTGTCCAGCTTAACTAGGTTCTCCTTCCCACCTGAAACTATACAAGCTCTTAAAGATGTGATTGTAGCATCATTGTATGATTCTTCCATGTGATTCTTTTTAATTTCTGTTCTACATGAGAAATAGGGTTGGTTAGATTTCAAATGGTTCTTATAAAACTTAACATTTTTGCAGATGATTGCATCAGAAGATATAGGAAGGCAAATTTTGACTTACGGAGAAAGGTGCTTATCAATCTCAGAAAACCTTGATATTTTTCTTTTAATTGATATCCTGTTGCTTCCACCGTTTTTCGGTGGGTAATATAATAATAGTAAGGATAGGTTACTGTAATACTGCTACTCAGAGTCAGCATACTAGTCAACCTAGAGGACTACCTCGGGTATTTAGTTACACACAACTCACCAGTGGATTTCAATGAAGAGGAATGCTTACTTTCTGCAGCTATGCCTTGTCAAATAAGTAGTATCTCTCTCAAATACTTCTTCCATTCCAAATGTTTTTTCACACAAATTAAGAAAAACAAGTATTTAAAAAAATAGTATTTTATTAGGGGACAAAATTAATAAAATAACCTTTGTTAATTTCAATAAATGTTTTAAGTCTTTCTGGACAAAACTATTTATTAGAGGATCAAAATTGATGTTTGAATATCTCATTGTAAACTAAAAAGTAGTCTATGAAATTTTTTTCTCCCAAGGAAACTTTGGAATGGGGGAGCATCCCCCAAGGAAACTTTGCTAGGTTCAGTTGAGCTTTTATTATTGAATCTTTTGCCTTTGAATTTCCGATACATAATCTGGTGGAGATATCTTTACGAGTATACTCTATTTACAGGCTATAATTCTTCAATGGGAGTGTAATTCTTTGTAAATTGTATTGTTACTCTTTTCAGGAAGCCTGTGGAACAGTTCTTGAAGGCTGTAGATGAAATCACGTTGAATGATATCACTAAAATTTCTCAGAAGATTATTACCTCACCTTTGACCATGGCATCATATGGGGATGGTAAGAAGTTCTCCCTTTTTAAGAATATCTTTAGGGATTGATAACGCTAGTCTTGACTGAGAAACATCATTTCTTTGTTGTGGCAGTCTTGAATGTACCAAGTTATGAATCTGTTAACAGCAAGTTCCATGCAAAATGAAATTTCATGTGATCCCATTTAGGCCATGATATTTTCTGGATGACAAGTATGCCTACTTCCAATTTTCAAGAGCAATATACACACAGAATCAGCAATGCTGAAAATAAATTCCAGAGAAAATTTTGTGCGGATCTGAGGAACCATTATTCAGGTTCCATGTTTGGTTGTTTTATTTCATAACGATTTACCTAATGTATTAGTTCCAAGACTAATGATCGCCTCAATTTCATTTTATTTTTTATGAATTAATTTTCTTATTTCTTAGCTCAAAGAGAGCACTGAAGTCACACATGAATAGATAAAGAAACATGCAAGTCATACACTGTTTTATCATGTCATACTTTTTTTTTTTTTCATTATATCTCGACTGAATCCCAGACTAATCATATGATATTTTTTAAACATGATCTACTTGGATGTATGTATCAAGGATTTATTAAATAGTAAATGGATTAAATAAAACACCTTAAATAGGTGCTAAGTCTTGTATCATTTTGGATACCCTATATAAATTTCAGTTAATAAGTACTGTATTGAACACGTTATTCTACCTGTTCAGTGTAGCTTGTTTAAATAAAACACTTATAATTGACTTTTTTTAACAGACAAATCTTTGGCGTATGTTCTAATTTATAAATTTTAAGCATAACAGGACAAGTTTATAAGTTATTGAATCTGGCAGAACCGGTTAGATATCTGTTTATAAACTTGATAGAAAGTAAATTTAATTAATATATGATAAGCTTTTAAATAATTATCATCGCATCTTTAAATATGTATTGCTTAAGGTATCTGAAGATACTTTATAAGAAAATTATTCCATACTTTAAAAGAAAATATGTTCAAGTTATTAAAGAAATACTTACAAAAAAGGAGGAGAGGAAAGAGGCTGCAGAAAACTTCTTATATTATTGATGGAGAAATTTTACAAGTATCAGAGAGGGATTTAGAAAGAGAGAAGTGTAAGGAGAAGGAGGAGTGTGTATTCAAGACCTGCTCAGCATAAGAGACATATGGTCCTTTTATAGAAAAATTGTATAAACCTAAAACCGGTTTGTAGGTAACCTTGTGACTGGTAACCTGCTGAGAAGGTTACTTTGTGACTGGTGACCTGTTTTGTAGGTAAATTTTACCTTTCAGTCTATTATCTTGGTAAGAGATAAAATTATTGTGTCGCAGGTAAAATTTTAATTTCCTCTTCGAACTTGAGCTAGCGTATCTAATTCAGTTGTTTCTTCATCTATCTGTTCATGAAGACATGGATCTTCTGTGTCATCATAATCGGATGGAAAGGACGATAATCTCAGTGTGTTCTAGCCATAAAAAACCAGTTTCTTCGTATATTTTTTAGTGTAACCTTTCTTTTTCAAAATATTTTACGAGAGAAAGGTTTGCCTCAATTGGAAATGGGTGAAATTTATTACCCATTATCTTTTTTCAATATAATTTTGTGTTTTGGGTTTCCTTTAGCAGCGTAAAAATCTCAAAATCCCTTTTGGAGAAGTTCCAGTTGAACCCTTTAATGTATGCCTTCCAGAAGTTGTACTGGTATAATTTGTCTTTATTTAAAGATAATCCTTTAAGTGGATCATGCTCAAATAATGTAAGACTATGAATCTCTGGATTTGCCTAAGTAAATAATTTTATTACATGTATGGCTAAACTATCAGGATTATATGCACTTCTTAGAGAAGTGGTAATTTGTAAAGCTACTTGCTGTATGTATTTAGCCTGAATATCATTTATGACTGAGTTTAATGTTGGAGTGAGGGCAGAAAATCTATCTGTGGAGGGTATCGCCAAGGAGTGAAGGCAACCCGATTCTAGTAGCATTATGGGAGTTATCAGAACATCCCGGTATAAGTGAGATTTGAAAGAACCCAAATTAATTTGAGCTCGTCTGAATATGAATTTTAATTGGCAAGTGCAATCTTTGTCAACAGTTTTACAATAATCAGAAGATCCGACACACAGATTTCTGTTATTGAAATAAGTTTGTATTTTTATGAATAATCCATCGTAATTTGTTGTTTCAGCATGGACCTCAAACAGAAAGTCCTGTATTAACCCAAATTTACCCAGAAGGATATTTGGATTCATTTGTTGTGGGATACTGCAAGCAGCAGTAACATATGTTTGTGTTTGAGCATGAGGCTCAAATTGTAAGACAGTCTTTATTTTTTCTTCATCGATTGTTTCCAATCGAACTGTCATTTCTTCTTTTGAATAAAAGCCTTTGTATGTGCATCAGAACTGATTTTGTTTTGCCTCACTGAGGTCTTTAAATGATGTATAGACACCTTTGTTCTTGCCTATGCAAAATGTGTGAAACCTTTCCCAGAAGGAGAGGCAGGAGAAGTTAACGCTACTCCTTTATTGTCTTGGTAACAAAAGCTGTATAATGCGCTTATGATGCTTTGTTTCACCCTTGTCACTTGGTGTTCATTCTGTGTTGTGTATTTTGGAATATTCCAAATGTTGTCAATTAAAACATTTAATTTGACATTTGTGTGATCTCTTCCAGGATATTGGAAGATATTTGTAAGCCTCGACAATTCTTGTTTGCCGAACTTTGTGTATTGGTTCGCATTAAATGGGACTTTACTTGTTTGGGGCCAAAGGCACCCTTCTTTGTATTTTCGAGCATGTGGACTTGAAAAACTCTTTGTAAGGGTGATGACTTCACCTGATGTACCTAGATAAAATGTCAACACAAGTATTATCAACACCTTTTATATGTTCAAAATGTATAATTTTTTCAGAAAAATTTATGTAATCCTTAAAAAGTAACCATCGTTTATGAGGTTTTTTGTCACTGTTAATTTGATTTTTACCATAAGAAACTATGGCTTCAAAATCTGTTCTAATTGTTAATTCTTATTTATTTATAAAAAATAATTTAAATGTGTCTATTGCATGTATGATTGCATTGACTTCGTAATCAATACTAGTTTTGTAAATTTTTTGTTTTGGTTGTGTATTTACTAGAGGCATATTGGCATATCTATTCTTCTGCCTTTGGTAGGTGTTTATTTTTCTTTCATTTGAGGATTGCTCCCCATCCGAGTTCACATTCATCACATTCGATTACCAAATAATCTGAATCTAATGGCAATTGTAAAATTGACAATTTTGTTACCATTTGTTTTATTTTCTGAATCAATTTTATATCTTCAGAATTAAATTTTCTTACTCCTTTTAAAGCGGTTTTACTGTATAAAGGAGATGTGTATTTTCCTAAATCAGGAATAAAACTTCTTGCATAGTTTAAAAGTCCTAAAAAGGATCTAAGTGTTTTGACATCTTCCATTTTATCTGGAAAATCTTGTATTTTCTTAGAAATATGCGGCTGGGGTTTTATGGTCCCATTACCGATTTCTGTTCCCAGAAATTTAATGAAATTTTTACAAATTTCCATTTTAGATTTTGAAACTATTAGTCCATAATGTTCTAATTTATATAAAACTTATTTTAGATGATAAAAATGATCATCTTTTGTTTTAGAAAATACTAGTATGTCGTCAATATAGACATATGTAAAAGATTTAACATCTTTAAAGATATTATCCATTTTTCGCTGAAAAACAGCAGGAACATTTTTAAAACCAAATGACATAACATTTCATTCAAATAGGCCTTCAAAACAGGAAAATGTTGTCAATTTTATTGATTCTTGATCCATTTTTACTTGATGGAATCCACTTTTAAGGTCGAATTTAGAAAACCATTTGGCATCTTGAATTTTGTTTATTAAAACAACTTTAGATGGAATTGAATATTCATATTCTACTGTGTTATCATTTAGTCTTTTATAGTTGTAAACCATTCTAGATTTACCTATTTTTTGTTCCGAAGATTTATTGACTATAAAAGCCGGACTTCTGTGTGGACTAACACTAAGTGCTATCACTTTTAGTTTTAATAGATTTTATAGGTGATTTTGACATTCTTCTTGTTCCCAATTATTAAATTGAATGTCTTTTGTTTTAATGATTAAATCTGGATTAATTATTTTCAGTTTACAAATAACGGGATCTCTATCCCAGAATTTTGTAGGATCATCTCCTATTATATTTGTTTTATTTAATCTATCTAAGATTTGTTGTATGTTTTTGAATTTTATGGATTTTGAGATTTTTATTGAAGAAAAAACCTCAGCTATATTGTCTAATATGTGTGATAAAGAGAAATAATCATCTATTGTTTCATCTAATAATTGTGATAATTCTATAGTACAATTGCATGTACCAGGAGAATTTGAGTTTTCACAAGGACACTTGCTAAAAGGAGTATCTTGTTTTAACGAATCACCATTAACTGTTGGTGTCATTTGAGTTTTGTCACTAATCATAACATAATCTTTGTTTATTGTGACAGATCTGTTCTGACTTAGAATAAAATCTAAACCAATTATCATGTTTTGTTTTGAGGGAATTAAGTTTTCTACCCTCATTGTTTTTATAAAATTTTATGACAAAAAAAGTCACAATTTGTACTGAATTGAAGAGTAACATTGTTAACTTTTTCATCATTTATCATAATTTCTCCAGACATGGTTCTGATTTTTTGTATATGTTTGCTCTTTGTTATGTTTTGTAGTGGAACTACAGTTTTACATATAACTGTTTTAGAGCATCCTATGTCCAGTAATGCTTGTATGATTTTTTCTATTGATGGGGTATTATTTATTTTTGGAAATGTTAATTTAACTAATACTTTTAAAGTAATTAGTTGTTGTTTGTTGCAAACTAATGGGATACATTCCATAGTTCCCATCATATTATTTTGTATAGATGAGTGACTAGACTCTAGGAAATCTATTTTAGTTTTCCCTTTTATAGTTTTTTTCTAAAAGAAGAACATTTTCTTCTAAATGATTTATACGAGTCTCTAATACAGAAACTCTAGTATCTGTT
Organism: Psophocarpus tetragonolobus; assembly: GCA_037954015.1. Taxonomy (NCBI): domain Eukaryota; kingdom Viridiplantae; phylum Streptophyta; class Magnoliopsida; order Fabales; family Fabaceae; genus Psophocarpus; species Psophocarpus tetragonolobus. The sequence goes on along the minus strand of CM075693.1, from coordinate 49,204,148 downwards.
AAATCTTTATTATACAACTTATTTGTGTTGTGTTTCTTTTTGAAAGAAGATATTTCTTGTATATTCATATGTTCTTTCACACAATTAATACAGAAATTTTTGTAACATAATGGACAATGAATATTTTTGTAACATAGGTCCTGAATACACACTCCTCCTTCTCTTTACACTTCTGTGTCTCTCTAAACCCCTCTCTGATACTTGTAAGATTTCTCCATCAATAATATAAGAAGTTCTTGCATCTTTAAATATTTATTGCTTAAGGTATCCGAAAATACCTTATAAGAAAACTACTTCATACTTTGAAAGGAAATAAATATACCAAGAGGAAAGATAAAAAAAAAAGAAGAGAAAACTTAAACAAAATAAATTTCTCTCTTGCCAATCAACAAATAAATAATAAGAATTAGAAAAACAAATGAATAATTTTTTTATTACAGCTGTCAATATCACGTCAGCATCAAAATTATGTTAACCTTAATTACAATCTTTCATATAAATTTTTATATTATTAATTAATATTTTAAAAATTATATAAATAAAAAATTATGATTAAATATAATATAATTTTTGTTATATTTTTGTTATATTATACTCATTTAAAAATACATGTTATCCGCCATGAGACTTCATAGGTTGGCTATGAACTAGGATATACAGAATATAAATATTTTAATCTTCGTTTACTTGAGGCCCCATGAACCAGGATATATTTTATTTTGTCTTTTACTTTCTTTTTCCTTTTTATTTGATTTTTTGAAAAGTACGAATTCACACCTAGTTAATATAAGACAGAGAATGTTAACCTCCGTCTTAGTGAGCTGGTTTAGAAGTCATAAAAATAAGAAATATTTTATTAGGAGATTCTTTACACTGACCAATAATTTTAAGTTTAACAGATTTTTAATAAATAATTTATCATCCTTAAACAGTGATATTTAGAGAGTAATAATAATGTTAAATTATCGGTAACAAAGTAAAGGCCTGATGACTCTACTCCCATTGGAAAGCGACGTGACGTTTTGTATGGAAGACAATTACTATTAGTTCTCGTGGCACAAGGCACAAGGCACAAGGCACAAGGCACAAGCAGTTTTTAGAAATCCTTGAAATTTGAATACCAATTTTCATATTTAGTTTTTGCGGCTGTGGTCTCTTTCTCTATTTTCTCCATTTTCTCCATTCACACTATTTGCCACATATTGTCTCTTGCAGAGTTATTTTTAAGACACTTGTAACGTTATCAAAAGTGGTTAGCCTGTTCTTTGTAACTGACCCACTCAATCGCCATTTAAACGGGTTAGTAGTCCAACTTCGTTCATCCAGTGTTTCCTTTTAATTTTTTTAACCCTTATCGGGTTCGTGTGTTAGCCTAACACAACTCATTCATCTAACATGAAAAATATTTTATAGAATATTGTAGTCTTTATTTGTTTTCGACAAGACAACTAGTTAGATTATTAAACAAAAAAACCTTAACTAAAAATGCAGTTTGAACTAATTGCAAAATGGGTTTAAAAATAAAGTTTAATGATAAAGATTTCTACACTAGAGGTCAATTATGATTAAACGTGTATACCAATTAAATTTTTTAAAATGATATAAAAATATAATTGAACTGAATTAAGTCCACGGTAAAAAAACAATCTACTTTAATAAATAATAACCCAAGCCACTCAAGCTTAATTTCCCTTGCTTGCCTACACAATTCTCATGCTCCTTTGATCGAAACAAGCACCATTTTTGCTTCATTCTTCCTCCAAACCAGGGTTGAAATCAGATTAATTTTCATCAACGCGGGACAAAGTATATAAAACAAAAATAAACTTCATCACAAATATCTGTACATCAAATTTCATACAAAATATTTTTAATTGCCTGTTCCAAAATGCTAATTACATCATTATTTTGAAAGTAAAAGGGAAAAATTGTTCAAAACAAGGAATTTTGTACAACGAAATGCTAATTGCATATTTTTGTTAAGTATTTTTATTTTTAATTTGTACTTCTAATCCAAATATATTTTTATTTATTTTATGTAACTTGTAAATTTTGATGCTTCAACTGTCTGCTTTTTTTTAGAAATGATTCTTTTAATAAAAAATTAAGATTTTTTAATTTTTAGAAGCAGAAGCAGAAGCATAAGCAAACAATTTATAACCACCAATACATTTTAATTAAATTCTATAAGTAATTTATTTCTATTTATTTTTTTGTCATTTGGCAGGGAAAGAGGAGTAGGAGTTGCAACTGAAATGAGAACTCAGCATATTGCTAGACAAGACAAGCATGTAATTCAAAAGAAAACATAAAAAACGTACCAACGTGTACTATTGACATTGTAGCTCTTTGTATAGTCACATCAAAGAGATGACGTGGAGTATGAAGGTGGTTGCTGGTAGCATGGGAATGCCATGGTTTAGAGTAAGAGTACCAAATGTTCCCTCTCCGAATGAAAACAATGTCATCAAATGGGAAACTACCTTCTATCTCACCAGTACATATTAGACTCCAAAACTGTTTGCCCTGAAGCTTCTTTTTGTGTTCTAATCTAACCCTCCAACAACTATGACACCACACTCTCTAATCTTCAATACTTTGCTACCCACGGATTTCGGTACGCTACTAACTTATTAAATTAACTTTCTTCATTTTAATTTATCTTTATATTCTCACTTCTCTTCCTTCATCACATTACCTCTTTTACTTTTTTTTATCTATACATGCTTGATATATTATTATTTTTTTTAAGTTGTGTTGACATCAAGCTTGTATTTTTTAACAGAAAGACCACTGGATGCATGTAACCATTGCCAACTTTCATTTTCATTCCACAAATCAATGTTTATAAGATCTTTTTTAGTCTTCTTTTTTATTCATGAAAATGTGTCGTTGGATAACGTATATCTTTTTCTAGCATAAAATTTAATAATTAAAGTTAACCTTGGTTAATGTGCAGGGATCGTGCTTCATATGCTGGTCAATCAAGAATTGCATACAAATCAGCCGAGAGAAAGAAGCTGGAGGAAGAGGGATAGAGAATCACTGGAACAATATTCTGGGAACTAACAATGGAGTTAGGGCTTTTAAGCTGCCTAATCCCATGTACTAGGATTGAGATGAGCTCTCATCAACCCTCTAACTTTTCCCCTATCTATGAAATAAGATAAGAAATAAGGGTACTTGGTAGTGTGTCACTTTATGTTGTTGGGTGTACTTTAGACACAAGTAGCGCAAGATATGCACAATGTTGTTTATCTCCTTACGTGCCTTTGATGATTTATCAGTTATGATTGCCCTTGTTCCATTGATGGTTTCTGCTGAACCTAGCCATGCAAAGAAGAATAAAGAATATTACAGAAGTGCACATTTTGTTGAATAATAATAATAAAAAAGCTAATATAACAAAAACAAATGCATTAAAAATAAAAACTTTACATATATAGATAAATCTCACCTTATAATATGAGAAATGCAATTCCACCAAGGGAGAATATAATATTTGAAACAATCGACATAGACACATTTAACCAAACTCTGTTCTCATTTTTTAGTGATATTATGTTGTATTTATTTTATTCCTTGTAAATTTGTTTATAAGAAATTTTGCTTAATTTTTCAACAAATTGCTGTCAAACGTCGCTCGGTTATTATTATAATAAAAGATTCAAAGGAGTTAGGTTTAAGAGAGAGTAATGGCTATAGAAGCAAAAGTGAAAATTGAGAAATTTGGTGGTGCAAATTTTAGTTTTTGGAAGATGTAGATTAAATATTATTTGTATAGAAATAGGTATCAAACCTCTTTTATGAAGATGAAAATTTAGGTTTACCCGCAATGTTACTTTCAATATTGCCAATAACTCTTATGGTGGCTTTCTAATATGTTTGAAAATTCGTCCGCCTAAAACTTTATTTAATGAGATAGTTGTTTAGTTACGTATGAAAAAAAGATGCATATGCAACATTGCAATGAACTTAATATATTTGCAAGCCAATTGAATTTGGTTAGAATTGAATTCAATGAAAAATTACAAGTATTGATACTTTTGTTTTCTCTGTCAGAAAGTCAGAATGTTATTGTCACAACTCTAAATAGTTTGTCAGGAAGTAATATGTTAAAGTTCCACAATGTGATTTGATTTTTGGTGAAGAGTGTCAATATAGATATTCAAGTGAGTCTTTAACCTTTTCAATTTTGCATACAAATTCAAGAGTGAAAAAATTCAACTAAGTGTCCATCCATGTCCATGAATCAACTTAGTTTCCAAAACAAAAAAGATATATAGTTAAGTGTTGGAATTATGGAAATATCGGACACTACAAAAATCAGTTCGAAAGTACACTGAAGAATCAAAAGGTGAAGGCGGAGACAAATGGTGCCTCTACTTTGAGAGGAGATGATGCATTGAAATGTTCTGTAGAGAACAAGGAAGAGTCATAGGTGTTAGACTCTAGAACATCCTTTCATGCTACCTAAAAAAATATTATTTTAGAATTATGTTCCTAAAAACCTTGGTAAAGTGTACCTGGGTAATGTGAAATCTTGCGAGATTGTATGGGAATTGAAAAAGTTAGGCATTCTTGACTTGATAAAAAAAATTTAATCTCAATAGGACAGTTGGTTGGTGATGGCTACACAATAGTATTTCATGACGATCATTGAAAGATTTTAAAAGGTGCAACAATAGTTGCTTGTGGTAAAAAAAATGGTACTCTTTATAAGAGTGGGAGAATGTCTTTTGATTGCAATTGCAACAAATATCCTAATCTATTGCACAAAAGATTAGGTTATATGAGTGAGAAAGGGATGAAGATCACACATTTAAAGGATAGAGTAGAAATTGACATATGAGAACACTGAATACTTGGAAAGCATAAATGAGTTAGCTTTAACACAATTAAAAGAACCCCAAAAAAAGAGAGACTCTGGCTTGTTAACTCTAATGTTTGGGTCCAACAAATGTCCCATTTATTAGGAAGCAATATTTTGTGAGTTTTATTAATGATCAATCTAGGAAGGTATAAGTATACTTTCTGAAACATAAGTCTGAAGTATTTGAGGATTTTGAGATATAGAAAGTCATGGTAGAAAATGAGACAAGGTTGAAGATAAAAAAACTTACAACTAATAATGGTGGTGAATATGAAGACACCATATTTAAGAATTTTTTCTATGAGCACAAAATTAGAATGGAGAAAGTTGTGTCAGGGATGCCTTAACACAATGGTATAGTTAAGCTTATGAATTGAACGTTAGCTAAAAGAAAGCTTGCATTTTCACTTTCATCGGTTATGGTGAAGATGAGTTTGACTACCACTTATGAGATAACGAAAACAAAAATATGATTTGTAGTATATATGTGATCTTTAATGAAATAGCCAGTGATGTATAAGGACAAGATCAACACACACTACTAGCAACTCAAAACAAAGTTGTCTGATGTATGTAAAGGTAGATGGTGTCCCAGAAACTCCTACGATTGAAACTTTACTCCTCAACCAGAGGAACTAATTGAAAATAACAATGGCCAATAACTTCACACACTAGACCCTTCTATTTTAGCTTATATTTTGAGAAAGTATTCTTGACCTTGTGTGCCTAGCAAGAAATAACTAAATTATATATTCTTAATTGATGAAAGGGAGTTTGAAAACTATAAGGAAGCATGTTAGAATACAAATGCTAGTAAGTGAGAGTTTGCCATGAAAGACGAGATGAAATCTTTAATATCCAACCGAACATGGAACTAATAAAGTTACCTATTGAAAAAAAGACACTTTATAACAAATGGTTGTATCGGGTGAAGGAGGATCATGATGGTTCCAAGAGGGGAATTTCTCGCTACACCCCATAATTTCCCTACACCTCCATATAACTCCTATAAAGCTCAATCCTAAGTAAAAAAAAAAAAAAAAAACCTCTAGAATAGGGTGTAAGAGAAATTTCGGAGGTGGGGGGAGAAATTTCCTTTCATGAAATACAAAGTCCAACTAGTTGTCAAAGGATTTCATCAAAAGGAAAAAGTTGACTACACTGAAATCTTTGCTCTAGATGTGAAAATCAATACTATATGATTGACCTTAAGTATCATTGTCAGTGAAAAATTCTACCTTAAGCAATTGGATGTGAAGACTGCATTTCTTTATGAAGACTTGAGAAAGAGATTTACACGTATGAACCTGAAGGTTTCATGGAAGAAGAGAGAGAATATGTGTGCAAATTAAAGAAAAGCTTGTATGGCTTGAAACAAGCTCTAAGGCAGTATACAAGAAGTTTGAAAGCTTCATGCACAAGGAAAGTTTGAAAGCCAATAATGAATTGATATGGCTTTGAGGATTAGTAACAGAGTTAAGATTCATCCAAGAGAAGAGTATTTTGTATAGTGATAGTCAAAATGCAATATATTAGGCAAACAATTCAACATTTCATTTTGGAAAAAAAACACATTGATCTTCGCTATCAATTCATTAGATCTTTGCTTAAGGATGAGGTACTAACATAAAGAAAGATCCAAGGAAGTAAGAATCTAGCATATATGTTAACAAAGGTGGTGACTATTAACAAACTTAAGTTCTATTCAACTGCATTTGGTTTGTTAGAATAACAAACTAAGAAATGTTGTTACATTGATTGAGCTGTGAAGATGAATTAAAATTAGTCTTCAAGAGACAGTTGCACTTCGTCATTAAAAAAAAAAACATGTTCACATTTTTTGAGTTAAAAATATAAAAGCAAAGCCAATAGAACAAAAGCAATTGCATTAAAAATAGAAACCTTATGATGAGTACAAATTTTCTAAACTACTACCGACAAGTACACCAGTCGTATGTAGTAACCAATAAGAAGGAAATTTAACTAACTATTAAACATAAAGTAAATAAATGCGGAAATAAATAAAAATGGTGGTTACACGTATGATATTCAGTTCGGTTTGATTTCACTAAATCATCCCTCTAGTACATAAATGAACTCAAAACCTTCATTTACTACCCATGTTCCCATCATCCATAAAAAAATCCTTAACCTAGATCCCTCACAAGCAAGAAAGTAAGCTATTTGGGATTTTGGCTATTGCACTCACCAATAATCTAAAGTCAAGAAACTCACATTAAGAAAATGAGCTTAAGATGGACAATAAGTTTTACTCTCTCTCGAGCAATAAAACTCATTGGGAGCTTTTCTTGTTTTACAAATAAAAATTATCTCTCGAGCTCATTCAACAAGTAAAACCCATGAAATATAAAGACAATAACACAAAAGGTAAAGAAGAACACCAACATTAAATAATAAACTTAGATTAAAGAAAACAAAAATACACAAGAGTTCAAGTAATGTTACATCAAATCTCAACTAAATAACAAAACCTAGCTAGCCATTGGGGTAGATGAACGTGAATATGGACGAAGATGTGTCTTGAGTGTGCCCTCGGCCAACAAGGTGTGTAACCCCATTCTCTGAACCAAATCCACACATATATAACCTCATATCGATTTGTGAGCATTGGGCGACAGAGATATGGGTGTTAGGTGTCGCTTTCATACATTCAACCCTACTTAGCACCGAGTGTTTAGCGGCCAAAAACTGGGCACCCAATATTCCACTTGTGCCCCTCTCAACTAGGCAGCGTTGCACTCAGATCTTGGTTGTTAGATGCCTGGATGCTACCACACACCGAAAAGCTTGGATTCTACTGTTATTTCTTTAGTCCTTCTCATAACCTATCTCATAACAACTAAAACATGAAAATAAACGTAAAATGTGTAAAAATCTAAACCTAAACCTATATTCCTAGATAATTCTAATTTTAAATGAAAAAGGAGGAAAATAAGGCTTTAAATAAGAAGGAATTAGGATAACTGCTCTATTTTACCTATGTAGAAATAGGTAATTTAGGCAGTTACCAGGTTACATATGTAAATAAATGTCACTTATTATATGATGATTATGGGTGTACAAAAAATCCAAAAACCAATCCTTATCCAATCTATTTAAATCCATTTTAATAGATTGGTTTCATACCCAAATCCATTTTTTGGATTTTATACTGAAACTATGAGTACATAGAGTTATCAATAAAATGTTTCAAATTTTAGTTATGTTTTTAAGGATATAAAAATTTTAAAAATAAAAATTATATTATGTGAAAGCTTACTAATAATTGTAGAAAAAATACAAATTAAAATATGATATATATTTAAAATACTAAGACTCATTAGTTAGATTCGCAAAATAAAAGAACGCATTAAAAAATGCATTACTTTACACAACTATGAATCATGATCCACAATGGTGAAAAGTCCATAAAAAAATAATTGTGATCACATGAATAGTAGTTGTGTAAAGCACATTGTGGATTAGAAGATCCACAATTATGTAACTATATAATATTCGATCATGTGATCTGCAATATATTTTTTTTTTGCATTCTCTACACATTTGCATATCAAATTTATTGTTGGGAATCATTAGATATCTCCTTTGTAAAGATATTACTTTTGATGAAATTCACATTTTTAGTTATTTCAAAATAGACAACCAAAAATAATTACAAAACAAATACATATATATAAGACATGAAACAACTAGAAAATTTATTCACTTTAATTTTTGGCAATTATAAATTACCAGATGTATAGAGCAAGAGCAAATTAAGTTGAGAAGATAATAATACTCATGTATGCTCAAGTTCCTCAACACAATTTAATCATTGATTTTGACAATAATTAATCTGTATTAATATCATGGATACTTTTTTTTATCAAATATACTTTCTTTAAATAAAGTTTTTTGGAAGTTTTAAACAACTGGAAAATCTATAATTTTATGATAATTTATAATTTCCAGTAATTGTATTTAAAATAGCACAATTGAAACTTCTTTAACAACACAAAATTTGAGAATTAAAACAAACAATTTAAAATTACAAAGAATAAAACTGACTTTAAATGAAAAATAGAAGGATGAAACATGTTTTACATATTTGTCAATATATAGTATTAGTACTATAATATGAGTGTAGTTTACTTTGTTGTGAATTAGATGTTATTTTTAATTAGATTATTAACATTTTTCATGAAACTTGTCGCATGACAGAAAGTAGATTGGTTAAGTGGAATCCTTCTTCCAAAGGAATGTAACTATAGACCACTTATCAAATATGATAATACTCATTGGATTCAGCGGTGTCAGAACTAATTAATACGATGACTATGTTACAAAAGTGAGGTAGTTTTACAAAATATTTGGTGAAAAGGACATGAATATTTTGACTGTAGCATTGCAATCCATGTTTGGCTCCTTGTGGATCGAGGTACCAACAAGCTAACCACCTCACATTTTGGAGGTGTCAAGCAGGTGGCCATCTCTAGCATCTAACGTGCACCCTGCTCCATATGGGTCAAGTCCTTCTGTCACCAGTCACGTTTGTCAACAATAGTGGGATCTTAAGGTCGTTCTTCTTGCGGATTATGTTGTACGCTATTGAGTTCCATAATCTCCTATTTTCAACATGTTGTATCCAAAATAAGTAATGCCAACAAATAATTAATTAAATAAAGTAGTGTTATAATTTGAATAAGATATTAGAAACTTTATCATATAAAAAGGTTCCTAACATAGGCCAGAAACTGCTTTAGATAAAAAGTTTTGAAGCAGCCAAAGACTAAAACTTCTAATAAGAAGACCAACTACTACAAATAAGAAGAGAAACTACTGATGTAATCAGTAAACCATCTAGTGCCTATGAAGATTATAAGATTAAAGCATTTGTTGAAGACTAAAACACTGAAACTTCTAACTCTCCGATAGAATGATTGAAAAAGGAAGAAAAAATCATCTTATAAAAGCTTCTGTACAAGAAAAGCACCCTCTGAAGGAACAAGCCTCTAACTATAGAAGGAATTTATCTTATAGACCATCTAATCATAAGAAACACATTTTCAAATGTTAAAATCCCTAAATACCTATATAGACTATGTTCATGATCGAGAAAAGAAGGTTCAAGCAATCAAAATGAAGTCTTCGATGAGTAACTCGAAGTTTCAAATCATCAGAAGCTATATATAAATGGAAGTTGATGATGAAGACATAAGAAAAAATTAATGAAAAATGGAACTACTATACACAAAGTGAAAGAACAAAAGCAAGAAATGAAAGATGATTGTAAATTAAAACAAAGATTCAAGCTCTATATCACACTTGAAGAAGAACCAGAAGACATGAAAATGGAGCAAGATGAAAAATTATCACAAGCATTAGTATCATCTAATCATATCATCTTATATTTGTTATAAGTAGACTTATATAAAAGATAATCATATTTGGGAAATGGATTAGAAGTAGAAATTCAAAATTATACAAGCGAAATTGAGCAAGTTATAATTGGTGTTGCGAAAGTTGAAGATCCACCTTGGGCAGAGTGTCTTTGATATTGTCATAGACCGCAGAGTCACCAATCAGAGCAAGTTGTTCTCAAAAGTGATAAGTGGTGTCGAATATCAGAGAAAAGGTGAGTATAGTTGGTAATAACCTCTCAAACTCACATTTATTGCAAGATTGATAACCTTGTACACAAGCTAAAATTCTTCATTGAAGAAGAGCAACGATTACAATTCGAAGTTTATATATAGAGGTTTAAAGGAGTGGTGGAGAAATATAGAATTGAAGATAACAAATTGAAGTGTATATACTTGAAAGCTTTCTCCATTGATATTTTTGTTCCAAATACACTCATCTTGAGTGATAATAAACCTCATATACAACCTTTTAGTTAGCTTATTATTCCTTCTTCACTTAGTGAAGTTATTTCGTGTTATCAAAAGCTTTATATTCCTTTCATTGAGAGTTAGCTCTATATAACTTAGAACCTTTCATCTTGTAAGGTTGGGAGTGTCTTAATACATGGTGGAAAGTCAGGAGTAACTTTATGATAAACAATAATGGATTTTCAAACTCAAGAGATTTTTTTTTTTGTAAAATCAAAAGTGGTTAAGGAATATTTTTTGTAAGGAAAAAGTGGTAGAAATAATACTTGTGATATTTTTAATTGAAATAATGAAACATTTTAAAAAGTATTTCAAAGAAACTAAATGTAAGTCGTAACTCACATTAAGTGAATTATATAAATGTAACATCCTTAGGGCTGTCTTAATAAACTTATTGTCTTTCTTACCTTTTATTACATCATTTTACTTACTTAATTTGGTATCAACATTGAATAGTTTTATAAGAAATTTTGTTCATTATAAGTTTTTTGTTATCTATGTTTAGTTTATCAAATGGTTTTTTTAAATCTCTTTTAACTTAGGTCTTCTTATAACTCTATTCAATCTTCCTTTTTAGAGTCAATTTTTTTTTCAAGTACGATTTATTACTTTCACCTTTTTTAATTTATGTAAAAAAAAAACTTTAGCTTTTTTTTTAAATTTTTATCATCTTAATAATAATATGTCACTACAATTTTATTTTTCTTTTTTCTTTTAGTATGGCTTGATCCAAATGTGGCAAAAAATTAAATTTAACAATGCTTGCTGCAGGCTATTAAGCAAAATTATTTTTTTAATATTAAATAATTGGCAAAAATAATAAGAAAGATTATATAAAATGAATGGAAAAATAGATTTTCATGTTAATCATTCAATAATTAACATATAACCAATTCAAACAACAAAACTACAGTTAACTAATTTTCCATTAATATCATCACGTTGAACAAATAAATTGTAACAATTAATTCTATTATGGGCGATATGTTTGCAATGGGAACATTGTGTTGTGACTTTTTCAATTCATTTCATTTTTAATCCGCTTAGATTTTGGACGGCCCAATATACCATCCATTCTCGGATAGGGATCACTTCTTGGAGAAACTGCGTCACTGTTACCAAGGGATTTCACTGGTTTTAATTCTCTGTTTTTCAAATCTATGGCTGAACGAAATTGGTAAAGTTACTAATTCACAGTTTAAATATTATTAGATTAGCAGTTGAATCTTTTTTAATAAAATAATATTTTTTTATTATTAATATATTATAATAATTATAATTATAAAAAAAATTACTAAAATGTTAATTATAAAAAAATAATTTTATTAAATACATTTTTATATTATTAAGTTAAAATCTATTTTTATTAATTCTTTATTAAAAATAGTTTTTAAAAAAATAATGTATTTAACAAATCTAAAATTTAAAAAAAAATTACAAATCGATCAAACAAGTTAAATCACCAGTTTACCAGTTCAGTTTATCGGTTTTAATATTATTTTTTTGTGTCACCGATTATAAACTAATTCACCAAATTTTCAGTCAAAATGTCCGATCTATCTCATTTTTAAAACATAGGCTAAAAGTATGTTTTTCAAAGGATAAACTTTGTCTATGAACTCCAAGTAATTTATGTTAACATGGGAATATGCAACTATCCCATGAAAGTAAGGTATTGGAATATGAGTATATGTGGACATACAACAACTTGATTTTCTTTAATATCATTCATTAATTTTTTTATATAGTAATTACCATCAAACATGAATTCAAAAAAATTATCTAATTCATACTTTTTATCAAAGTTGATTAATTTAGTAAAAGAAATTAAATTTAAGTTTAACTTTTAAAATTACTCTAAACGTTATTGAGAAATTATATTTTTCTCTTTTTAATTAATTATTTTATATTTAATTACTTAATATACTTTAATTATATCATTAAAGAGATAAAATTTAATAATTTATTTTAAAATAATTAAGGATGTTTTACCAAAAAAATAACAAATATTAAAAACAACTTAAAGAAATCTTATAATAAAGATAAAAAAAAACTTTTAAATTATGCTTTACGTTTACGTATAAAGGTAGTATTAACTAAAATTTATTGAATAATATAGAATTTGATGAATTTTAATTTTTATTTAAAGAAATATATGTTAATTTAATAAATTTTAATTTATCATAGAAGATGTTATAGAAAATTATGTTACAAGCTTTTCTCGGATAAACAATAATCGAGCAGGTGTACGAATGAACAATAATCGGATAAACAATAAAGTTATGACAGATGATATTATTATTACAGACATTTGGATATGCGACTTTTGACGCGGGGACCGGGTTGCTGCCGAGTTAGTTGAAACGTGTTTCTTATGCCTTTTTAATTTTGAGGTTCAAATTCAACCGTACAATCTTTAATTATTAATGTCACCAATACCTCCCTCCTTTTTATTGTCTCTAACTCATTATTAATATCTGCAATTATTCTGAATTTTGCTTTTTGTATAATCAGAGTAACAATCTTTTCATACAATAACTACAAAACCATTTTTCATCTCATCAACTATTTTTAAATACAGGTGCAATATGAAATTATAAACTAAAATTAATTGAAATTTCTCAATTATTAAAATTTGTAATTTTGAAAATTAATTTAATTAATAGAAGATCATATTTGTTTCATCAATTAAAATTTTGTTTTCAAATTTCTAAACATTGGAATGTTTTTTGGTTAAAAAGAATACATTGGAATGTATGTTATGAGCTTTGATAAATTATTATCAAGTATATTGATTTTTGAAAATGTTATAATATTTTTTTCATATTTTTTACATTTTTATTTTCATAAAATGGATGAAAAAGTATTTCTATTAAAATGAAAGAAGTTATTATTAATTACATTTATAATTTTTATTTTATTTAAATTTTAAAATCTATTTTCTATTAAACTAACAGAATCCTAAAGATATTTACCAAAAAAAAATAATCCTAAAGGTGATCTTGATAGAATTTAAGAGATTTGTGTAGGATTAATATAAACATTGTTATCGCTGGTAACTAATTACATAAACAAGTTAAAACATCTTTGTATTGGTATTCTTTTAAATAGTAACCAAGCGAGTGACTTGTGCTTTTCACAATAAAAAAATTTTTAAGCCTAACTAAAAATTAAAAATAAAATATAGAGCCACGTAAAAATATGTTTAAAAAAAAACATCAAATTCTTTATATAGAAACCAGTTTCTGCACGTGTTTTGTTTTTCTTTTTAAGTAAAAAATTTATAAGAAATTGATTGTCAAACATCCAATTTTTTATAAGGAATTTTTTTTTAGATTTAGTTTTTAAATTTATTTTAATTTATTTTTTATGTATATATGTTTTTCTAAAATATGATGTTAATAATTTTTAAGTTAACTTATATTTTATTTTGTTTTTTATGTGTTTTATTTTTATATTGTGTATTTTTTTTTAATTTTTTTATAATTTTTTTATAATTTTTTTTAATTTAAAGTTTTTAAATTAATATTTTTAAACTTAATATTTTATATTATTTTAATAAAAAGCGTTTAAAAACTTAACTTAAGAAATATAAACTAAAAAATAAATTATAAAGCATTTAAAAAAATTAAAATAACAAAAAAAGACACACAACGTAAAAAACATATAATAAAATAAAATATAAATTAAATAAAAAAAATAATTTTAGAATTCATGATTTAAAACAATATACATAAATAAAAAATAAATTTTAAAAAATAAAAAAACTGACTTAAAAAAGTAAATCTAAAAAAGAAATATCCTATAAGAAATTGATTGTCTAACAACTAATTTTTTATAAGTTTTTTACATAAAAAAATTATGTGGAAAAGCTATTCGATAGATAAAAATTGATAAAAAAAATTAAATTATTAGTCAAGTTGATTTTTAGTAAATTAAATTATTAATAAATATTTAAATTATTTTTGAAATAAAACAAATTATTTAAGTATTTTTAAAAATATTAAAAATCACAATAACTAATAATTATTAACATGTTTTCAAAATTATAAAAATTGAAAAAATAAAATAGAGATTGATTAATTAAAATTTTATAATATTTTCAAATCTAATCAAATCACTCTTAAATTTCTCATTTCTCATTTAATCAAAATCAAACTAAACCATACTTAAAACCAAGCCAACGGAAATGCAATTCAGAGGCCTATAAATAAAGATTCTAACATCCTTGCATTTTTTTTTTATATATAACAAATATGGATCTTTTTAAATGATATTAAAGAATAATATCTAAAGGAAACAATAATCACGTATTCACATCACAGTATAATTTTGTGTATAATAATTTTAATTTAATATTTTTTTAATTCATTTATTGATATGATAAAAATATGTTATATCATAAAAAATATGACACATTTCCTGTGAATTTGAAAGAAATTAAAATAGAAAAAAAGATTGAATAGAATTAAAAATATTTTTGTGGTTTTATATTTATATTTTTATTAAAAACATTTATGATCAAAGATATATGTATATTAATATAAAAAAATTATATTTATAAAAGTATAAAAATTTATAAAATACTTAGAAAGATAAAATAATAAAATATAAATATAAAAAAACGAAGATAAAGACGAAAATTCTCTTTTATATATATATATATATATATATATATATATATATATATATATATCAATTGAAGGAAAACCTATATACAGTATCGGAGCTAAGTTATAAATATTTTTTTTTTTTAGTAAATATAGACTATTGTAATTTTTTTATAATATAATTTTTTTTATTCTTTGAAACTTTTTTCTTTCTTTTTAACAATTACAGAATTTTTTAAAAAAATTATAATTTTTTAAAATATATCTATTTCATTTTTTTATTCCTAATATTTTTTGCCAAAATGTTGCCGATTCGCATAACAAAAACCAAACACTTAGAAAAATTCAAATATATTTTTTATGAGATTATGAAAATGAAAATGAAAAGTTAAGAAACAAAATTCAGATTTAAAAAAGAATGAGAAATGAAGCTATTTACGAAAAAAGAGCTGATTTGAGAGACAGAGAGAGAGAGAAGATGCATTGCGGAAGCTGAGAAGATTGTTAACTGTGGTCAACCATTGTCCATCGCAGAAAAGAAAGTTAATTTCCCATTTCAGAGCTATCTTTAGAGAAGTTGACGCCACGCTCCTACTTTGACAAAATCACCGTTCAGATTAATTCACTATTCTCCTTCAAGATTTAGAAGGGTTGATTGTTAGATGGGGATTCACTCTTCAGAATAGTAATGTACTGTACTCTATTCTCAAACTACACCACAACTACCTTGCTTATCACTTGATCTCTCTTGTTCAATCAAATTTTGTTTTCTTTTCAAATAATTATGCAAAATAAATCTTATCCTTCCATACCTTTATATGTGGACTTTTCCTGCTTTTTTTTTCTTAACTCATTCATTCTTACTGAGTTACTGTAAATTTATTTTTAAAGAGAAGACGATTAGAGTAGTATTTATATTTAAATTTATAAAAAACTTAATTTCTATTGTAAATTTTTATTTTATAAATATTTTTTTTATTAAATGATAAAAGGAATAATTTATCATTATTTAATTTTTAAAATATTTTAAGTTAAAAAAAATTCATAGACAATTTATACTTGTTTTCGGATTTCTAATTTTCTACTTAAGACAAAAATAAATTTTAAATTAAAAATAAGTTGATCACATGCGTAAAGTTACATAAAAAACATGGTAAAGTAAAAGTGTGACAAATTACGATAATTTCTAATGTTTGGTATACACATGTTATAGGAATATGAGATAGAAAAATAATACCATAAAATTATGATAAATAAATTGTAATCATACCCATCTTAGGTATATACCTAATAACAGATAAGAAAAATATAATATAGATTATGATAAATGACAATTTAATTTCATTAAAATTATATATAATTTTTTAATTTTAAAAATTAACTTTTAATTTATATTTTTTATAAATTATGAAAATTATATATTTTTTATTATATATATTATACACGATAGAAACACCTTATATATTTTATTTATAATAATTTTGAATATATATATATATATTATATAATATGTTCAATATGTTCATAAAAAAATTGTATGTTAAATATTATCATATAAAATAAATAATTTATTAACTATATCACTAAAAAAATTTATAATTACACAATGGACATGATATTTTAATTTGGAAGACAGTGAAGGCCAGTGAATAACAACCACAACGTTTAATGTAACATCTTAGCCATCTCCTTTAACGTTAAATCATTATTAAATTGACTTCCACTTTTGAACTTTGGATTTTTCCTTGATTTAGGACCTAATCTATTACTTAGGGATGAAAATGATCCAGCTCATTTGTGTTATTTCTTTTGTACGTACTTATCAATCCAAAAATGTTATGCAATTTAAATGTAAAAAAAATCTTACCTTTATATGTTGATTTTTCTTGCCTCTTTTTTTAACTCATTCATACTTACCGTTACTGAGTTACTGTAAATTTAGTTTTGACTTCAAAATTATTTTAAAAGAGAAGAAGAGTTTTTTTCTTTCTTCTAAGAGAAGAGTTAAATAGTGTTTATATTTAAATTTTAAGAAGGTTATTTTATAATGTAAATTTTGATTTTATAAATGTTTTTTATTAAACAATAAAATGAATAATTTATTATTTTTAATTTAAAAAACGTTTTTAAGTTAAAAAATAAAATTTCATAGATAAGTTATCCTTGTTTTCTAACATTTAATTAAGATAAAAACATAAATTTTAAGTTAAAAATAAGTTAAATCAAACGTATAAGATTACATAAAAAAGTACAATAGAAGTATGACAAATTACAATTATATCTAATTTTAGTATATACCTGTATTAAAATAAGATATAGACATATAAGAAAATGACATGAATTACAATAAATTGTAATCATATCAAATGTTAGTATATACCTAATAACAGATAAGAAAAAATATAATATAAATTATGATTAAATGTTTAGTATACACTTTATTAAAATAGATATGATAAGATAGA
Organism: Psophocarpus tetragonolobus; assembly: GCA_037954015.1. NCBI lineage: Eukaryota > Viridiplantae > Streptophyta > Magnoliopsida > Fabales > Fabaceae > Psophocarpus > Psophocarpus tetragonolobus. The sequence goes on along the minus strand of CM075693.1, from coordinate 49,186,309 downwards.
AACATGATATGATAAATTATAATAAATTGTAATCATATTCAATGTTAGTATATACCTAATAACAGATAAGAAAAAATATAATATAAATTATGATTAAATTCAATTCAATTTTATTAAAATTACATATAATTTTTTATTCTAAAAATTTACTTTTAATTTCTAATTTTTTTAACAAATTATAAAAATTATATATCTTTGTATATATATATATATATATATATATATATATATATATATATTACACTATAGAAACACCTTATATATTTATAATAATATTGCTCATATGTTACATAATATGTTAAATATTATAAAAAATAATTTATTAGCCAGGTTTTACACAATATTAAAATTCATAATATAGTTGTATATATGTTAGGTCAACGCATGTATCACGTGTTCTAATTAGTCTCTATATTGCACATATATTATATAATATGTTAAATATTATAATAAATCATTTTAGAAATTAATTAGTATGAAAATGACCAATTTTATCATAGATAAAAATTATAATTAAATGATAATATTAAAAAAATTGACACTTCGAAGATAATTTAAATAAACATAAGTAATTTCAATTTGATAAGAAAATTAATAGTTAATATTCTATCACATTCATGATTTGTTATGAACTACTACACAATATGAATATTAGATTTCTCATTGATATTACTTATATTTCATCTTTTAAAGCGAGATGCTCATTTTACGAAAGTTTGAGCCAATCGATTTTTATGCAGCGCATTTTAATTATTGAACTCTAAAAATTAACTTGTTTAAATTTGGAAAATACTTTTTAAAAAATCTGCTCTCTCGAAGAAAGAAAAATATAAACATGAGATAATAAAAAAAATGTGACATGATAGATGCAGTAACGAGTTGCGACGGTCCGTATTAGTCATTTTTTTTAATAAAAGAGTAGAGAGGCAGGGATGGGAACGGAGGAAGGTGGATGGACGAAAGTAAGGTAAAGAAAGGATGGGAACGGAGGAAGGAATTCAGTATTGGAGGAAGGGATGGGAAAAGGGCGTAAAACCTCGGTATTTTTTACCCATTTTCGGGAAGAATATATGGCTAAAGATATATGGGAGATCTTCGGGAGATATGCAAAAGTTCAAGATGTAGTGATTCTGAACAAGTGGGACAAGAGGGGACAAAAGTTTGGTTTTGCCAGGTTCAGAAACGTAGAGGATGAGAAAATGCTTGAGGTGAAGCTGAACAATATTTTCATAGGTACGGACAAGTTGTGGGCCAACTTACCAAGGTATCATCAAGGAACAGCACAGAATCAGAGAAACACAAACACAGGGAGGAGGAAACAGGTCCAAAAGGAATATTATACGGGTGCTAGACAAACGGGGTCACACAATGGGAATATGGGAAACATGACAAAATCCTTTGCATCGGTAGTTCGTGATCAAGGGAGCTCTAGGAATAACAATGTAAGGAAAGAGGTAGAAAAGAAAGAAGGTGCGCAAGTGAAGCTGGTGTATACGGCACCAGTGGAAAACGTTATTAGGCTCCAGAAGGCATATGTGGGAGAAGTACGTAACAGAGGAATGGCTTTCAAGACACAGTTATTCCTAATGACTCACTGCATCTACAATGTGAGAACAACTCCCATGGGAGCAAACAAGGTTCTGTTAGAACTGGAAGAGGGGGAAACATTAAATGAGATTTTAAAAGGGAAAGAACAGTGGTTTGACCAATGGTTCGCCGGGATACAGGAGTGGGAGCCGGGATCGGTGGACACGGAGAGGAGGGTCAAGGTGAACTGTTACGGGATTCCATTACACGTATGGGGAGAAAATTTTTCTCTATGCTGATTGCACCTTTTGGAGAGTTGGTGTATGAGGAGGAAAGCACTTGGAAAAAACAAAGATATGATGTAGCACAGCTGGTGATGTCAACGAAGGATATGAGGCACCTGGACGCGACCGTCCGGGCGTGTATTGACGGGCGGGAGTTTGATATCAGGGTAAAAGAGGTGGAAGAGGTGAACGAGATGAAGGTTGGCAGTGGTAATACTAGTTATGGTTCGGAAATGAGTTCCTGTCCGGGGGAGGAAGAGTTTTGACGAGTCGGCAAAGGCGGAAAGAAGGCTGGCTAAGCTGAAACAGCAGATGTTTCACAAAGGGATCTGGAAGGAGTGGGAGGAGATGGGGAATCGGAACGCCGAATGCGGTGGTCCGGATCTCCGACTGGGAGGAGACTCGGTGGTCAAAAACACATATCGGTCCAGATCCGGGTGCGGAAGCTCGGTGGAAGGGAAGAGGTGTTGGCCACCGGAGGTAGGCGATACTGGGGTTGATTCCGACCGTGACGGACAGGAGCGGCAGGGAGGGGAGGAAACAGGAAAGGGGACAAGTCCCTACCTTGCGTGCACAGACAGGAGGTCCGAAATAGGAAACAAACAGGGAGCAGGAGAAAGTGGCAGCAGTAGAAGCAGACACACATTGGTGTATGCAAAGAACTGTTCAGAGAAAGGGAGAGAATGGACAGAGTCACGGGCATGTAATGGGGAAGCTGAAGAAGGAAAGCCTTTTCAACAGTGGGGAAGCCAAGCACGGAGCATGAGATCTGCCAACGTGTCATGTCGGAAGGGACAGCTTGACAGCGAATGGACGTATCCGCACAGAGCTCGAGGCTCGGCAACATCCAGACATGCAGCAGACGCGCAGCAAAAGACAGGTCACATCCAGCAGCAGCCGTCCGGTCAAATCACGCGTCAGGAAGCCACTCATATCGGACAGGCGCAGTCAGGAGTCAGCGTCGGACAGGCGCAGTCAAATCACGCAGTCAGGAGCCAGTCACATCGGACATGCGCAGTCGGTGTGCAGAGTTGCAGGCGGCGGGACCGGTCTCCAACGTTTGGACCGTTCCACGTTGCTGGGCTAGCGTCACTGGACCAGGACCAACACGAGGCCCAACTCGACGGGAGGTGCGAAAGTAAGCAGGAGCGGACATTGGGCCAGAGTCCGAACGGCGTAATGGACTGGGCTTCGAACAGGGATGGTCGACCTCTGGGCATACAACTTGATTTTGCTTTTTGTCACGGGGAGACCGTTTCCAAAACAGAAATTGGCCAACAAGGGAAAGGGGTTATAACGGCAAATACTGATTACGGGACAAAGGATTCTGTCTCTACACTGCCATATGACTACAAGAAGTGGGAACTAGTTGGTGGGCAAGAGGTGTCCGGAGGAGGAGAAGGGCAAAGGAGAGAGATAACTATATGGAGGCAACTAAGGAGAAACAGTTTAGAGGGAGGCGATTTAATGAGGTGAGGGTAGTCGGTGGACCCAAAAGATAACGAGGAAAAGGAATGTGCTGAGGAAGATGAGGCGGAAAAAATTTGGAAGGCGATGAAGGAAATAGGGGTATCCAGTCAACATTCAGAGAGAATGTACATACACGAATTACGAATCATGGAAATGAGGTATAAGGGGGAGATAGAAAGAAGGGAGAGGAGGTGTGATCGGAATAATTAAATGAAGATTTTATCGTTAAATGTCAGGGGATTCCGAGATCGGGTCAAGCGAAGAAGGATAAGGAGGATGTTAAATGATAAGGACATTGATATTTGCTTATTACAGGAGACAAAGTGTAGATCAATATCAGAGTGGGAAGTGAAGGAGGCTTGGGGGTCGAAAGAATGCGATTGGAGAATATTATCGTCAACAGGGCTCAGTGGAGGATGTTTATCAATCTGGAAGAAACAGCTGTTGGAAGTTGTCTGGGTTATTCAGGGGCAGGGATTCATCGGAATTGGCTTCAGAAGTACGATTTCTAATGAAGTTAATTGTGTGGTTAATGTTTATGCCCCTTGTTCGATACAAGGAAAACGGAAGATATGGGAAGACTTGATGATGACAAAAAGAGGATTCACGGAGGTAAAGTGGGTACTGGGAGGAGACTTTAATGCTGTGTTGGATAGGAGTGAGTTTAAAGGTAGATCAGATTATCACTCCCCAACCGAGATGGCCGACTTCAAATTCTTTATACAGTCAATGGGTCTGGTGGATATTCCAGTTATCAGAAAAGGAGCAACGTGGATAAGCCCGAATGGAGAGTCATCTAGCAGGTTAGATCGATTCTTATTTTCCCCGGATCTGATGGAGGAGTGGGGAGTTATAGCTCAAAGAGTGGGCTCAAGAGAGTTTTCTGACCATAGCTGGATACTAACAGAAGTGAATACTCAGAATTGGGGCCCTAAACCATTTAAATTCTTTGATCATTGGCTGAAAGAGCCAGGTTTTAGGGACCTAGTGAAAGAGTTCTGGTCATCTGATTATGGCCAAGGATGGAGGATGTATCAACTGGTGAGTAAGTTAAAAGGTTTGAAGATGAAGATTAAAAAGTGGAGAGAAGAAACTAGGAGCAAAGACGAGAATTTTCTGGCTGACAAGATACGAGAATTGGACATGGTGGATCATCAGCTAGGCCAAGGAATTAATGGGAGTGCTCAACAGAGACAAGAAATTTTATCTGAGTATTGGGGGAAGGCTAGAAGAATGGAGCAGTCCATGCTACAGAAATCTCGGGTAAAATGGACCCTAAATGGTGACAGGAATACAAAATATTTTCATAGATGTTTTAAGGAGAGATGTTATTCAAATTCCTTACTGGCAGTCAAATCAGATGTTGGTTGGCTGGAGGGGGGTTCAAAATATTCGGGAACATGTGTTAGACCATTTCACAAGGTTCTTTAACGAAGATGGTCAGTCGCGACCAACTTTGGATGGGGTCTCCTTTAATCGGTTGAATGAACAGCAGCGTCAAAGCCTTGAAGAGATGTTTTCAGCGGAGGAAATAACGGAGGCGATTTGGGCATGTGAGGGTGGGAAAAGTCCGGGTCCCGACGGTTTTGGATTTCATTTCTATCAATCATGTTGGGATATAATAGGGAAAGACGTCGTCAAGGCAGTACAAGAATTCCATGAGTCAGGTGTTCTTCCAAGAGCAGCCACTTCATCCTTTCTTACACTCATTTGCAAGGTGGTAAATCCGGACAGGTTAGTGCAGTATAGACCAATATCTTTAATTTCAAGCGTGCAAAAGATTGTATCCAAACTGCTGTCATTGAGAATGAAGAAAGTTATGGGGCAGTTAATCTCTAAGTGCCAGTCAGCCTTTTTGCCAGGTAGATCGATCCTGGATGGGGTTCTGGTAGCAAATGAGATAGCCGACTGGGCTAAGAGGAGAAAGAAATCATGTTTTATGCTTAAGGTGGATTTCCAAAAGGCGTATGATTCGGTAAATTGGGAGTTTCGGGATTATATGTTGGCCAGGATGGGGTTTGGGAGCACATGGAGAAAGTGGGTACATAGTATTGTCAGGAATAGCCATGTTTGTATCCTAGTGAATGGGAGTCCAACGGAGGAGTTTAGGCCGGGGAAAGGTTTGAAGCAGTGGGATCCACTATCTCCTTTTTTGTTTCTTCTGGTAGCCGAAGCCCTACCTGGATTGTTCCGGTCGGCGGTTGGGAAAGGGGTATTTAAAGAGCTCAGTGTTGGTGATGAGGCAAACTTTTCAATTTTGCAATACGCAGATGACGTTGTTATGATGGGGGAAGCTGATCTCAAATCAGTTTGGTATTTGAAGGTTATTCTTCGCGCCTTTGAGATGACATCGGGGTTAAAGGTAAACTATAACAAAAGCCAATTTTATGGTTTAAATGTTGATGACTCATTCATACGGGCGGTAAAAAAGCTTTTGGGCTGTCTTGTGTCATCACCCCCATTTAAGTTCTTGGGGATTCCGGTGGGTGCAAATCCGAGGAAGGTAGAAATGTGGACACCAATTATTAAGCAATTCCACAGGAAACTAGCAACGTGGAGGGCAAAACAAATGTCGTTTGCAGGAAGGTTAGTTATGATAAATTCAGTTTTGTCTAGCCTCCCGCTTTACCTATTCTCATTCTATAAAGTGCCCAAGAAAGTTCTAAAAGTCATCACCGGTATACAGCGATCCTTTTTGTGGGGAGGGATTGACCAGGTGAACAAAATTGCGTGGGTGAGTTGGGAGAATGTATGTCGGCCTAAGGAAGAAGGGGGTTTGGGGGTGAAGTGTCTATGGAACTTCAATTTGAGTTTGCTAGCAAAGTGGAGGTGGAGGTTACTGTCAGAACAAGATGCAATATGGGCAAAGTTGCTGGAGAGTAGATATGGCCAGACATACAAATTCAATCAAAGACAGCAGATTTTATCTTCAGCTTCGCAGTGGTGGAGGGACCTTTGGGCAATTGATGGGCCGAAAGCGGTGATACCAGACTGGTTTGTGAATAACGTTATGAAAAAAGTTGGTAATGGAAAGGATACCTGTTTTTGGGAGCAGAATTGGATAGGTGATGGACCTCTTAGCGTAAAGTTTCCTTGGTTATACGGGTTAGCGGCAGATAATGGCATTACTATCAACCACAAAATAGGAGAAACAGACGGGTGGACTTGGGTAGGAGGAGGGATTTATTCGTATGGGAAGAAGATCAGCTCCGTCTTTTACAGAGGGTGTTGCCGTCAGTGGTCATTGTGGAAGACAGAATGGATAGTTGGAGTTGGAGGGCTAGTAGGGATGGGGTTTTTTCTGTTGCTGAGGCATATGTGGCTCTGCGCTCGCAACAAAACTCAACGAGACTGACCGAGTTGGAACCCAACCAGCTGACACGAATGTGGAAGGATAGATTACCCTCCAAGGTAATTGCGTTCTCATGGAGACTATTGCTGGATAGATTACCAACCACTGATAATCTAATCAACAGAGGGGTCCACATTCCAGGAGAGGAGGCTCTCTGTGTCTTCTGCAAAAGTGATATGGAAAGCAGAAATCATTTGTTCTTAATGTGTGCCAAAGCCCAATTAGTGTGGACCAATATATGTAGATGGCTGGGAATCCAAGAACCTATTCCGGGGGATTTGAATCAACTTTTTCTCTCATCGGCTTCATGGGTGGTTGGAAAGCGGAAGAAGAGGTGCAGGTATATTTTATGGCTGGCTGGTTGTTGGGGAATCTGGACTACTAGGAATCAGATTGTCTTTGATAACGTACAGGGGGATTCAGTAGACATTATGATGGCTATAAAGGTAATCACGTGGAAATGGCTATCATACTCTTTCGGGTTTAATAGGGGGTGTGTATTCTCGGATTGGTACGCTAATCCTAAATTATGTTTATTAAATATACCTTAGCTGGATAACTTATAACATATTCTAATGGGATATGGAGGTGTTTGTTAATCCGGTTTTTGTATCCTAAGAAACACTTTGTTTCTTTTTTTGAATATATTTGAGTCTTTCAAAAAAAAAAAAGTAACGAGTTGCGACACATGTTAAAAAAAATTAATTGATATACACGCTAATCAATTACAACATTTTATTTATAATAAATTTGTTTATTTATTTTTTTAAGAATTACATAAATAAAAATATTTCAGCGTAAAAATTTTACGCTAAAGATATATACCAATTAATTTAAAAAAAAAAAAAACTTATTCTTTTTTTGAAGCAGAGAGATGAGTGTGTGTGTGTGTGTTTTTTTTTCAACGATCAATTGGCTGATTGACCCAAGTGGGTTTATTTTTTAAAAAAATTACCAGTATGGGTTTCTTTTGAAAAATATTACCAGTATGGGTCTGTTTTGGTAGTTGACTCGGTCAAACTGCAACTCCGAATTGCGGTTTCGTTGCCACGTCAGTAACGTGATTACGTGGAAGCCAGCATGGAAAAACGAGTAAGAAACCGCAAGTGGGAATTGCGGTTTGACTGGTCTTTGACCAGCACCGCCTTGTTGTCCAATAGGTAAAAAAACACAGAAAACGATGTCTGTAAAACCGCAAGTCAGAGTTGCGGTTTTATTGGGGTTTAACCGGCCCCCCCTTTTACCGGACGGTTGAAAAAAAATACAAATTTCTACTCATATAAAACCGCAAATCGCATCTGCGGTTTGAATTAAATATTATTTTTAACATAAACCGCAAGTGCGAACTGCGGTTTATATTAAATAATATTTAATTCAAGGACCACTCTCTCCCAAACGGAGCCATTATTCAGTAAAGTTTCACTATTACCTACTATCCAAAGGCAATGCCTGTATAGATAAGGAAAAGTACATCAATAATTAGAACATACGTAGAACAAATTGTGTGTATACGGTATAATATGAGGGTACCATACCTTGCTCTTGTTAAAGCAACGTTAGTTCTTTAAAAGTTAGAAATAAATCCCACAAATCCCATGTTATTATATCTTACAGTGGATATTATTATCACATCCTCTTCACCACCTCGGAAACCATCAACAGTGGAAACCTTCAGGGAAAACTTATTATCAACATCACCACCAAGCTTTTTCCAACAGCATCTATGGCAACAACTTGACTTTTATATGGAGATGATAATAATAACCATCAACACTAACAGTCTATTTTTTAGAAACTGATTCTGTAAAGAGTCAACAGATGATAATAATAACCCTAATATTAGGATAAAAAAATAATATTTAATATAAACCGCAGTTTGCACTTGCGGTTTATGTAAAAAATAATATTTAATTCAAACCGCAGATGCGATTTGCGGTTTTATGTGAGTAGAAATTTGTATTGTTTTTGCAACCGTCGGGTAAAAGGGGGGGCCGGTTAAACCCCAGTAAAACCGCAACTCTGACTTGCGGTTTTACAAGCATCGTTTTCTGTGTTTTTTTACCCATTGGACAACAAGGCGGTGCTGGTCAAAGACCAGTCAAACCACAATTCCCACTTGCGGTTTCATACTCGTTTTTCCATGCTGGCTTCCACGTAATCACGTTGCTGACGTGCCAACGAAACCGCAATTCGGAGTTGCGGTTTGACCAGGTCAACTACCAAAACAGACCCATGGTGGTAATATTTTTCAAAAGAGACCCATACTGGTAATTTATTTTAAAAATAAACCCACTTTGGTCAATCAGCCCGATCAATTCCAGAAAGTTATGAATTATTGAGTGACACGTAGTAATATATATATTGATAAAGTAACTCATAATAAGGACAGGTGCTGGCAAATTAAAAAAAAAAAAAATGAGTGGTTAGAAGGGGAATGAATAATTGGAGCAAAAAAAAGGATGAAGGTGTATAGTATTTAAAGAGGCAAAGGGTGAAGGTGGAAGATGCAGAAGTGAGAATTGAGAATTGAGAAGTGAGAATTGAGATAGCAAGAATATGAAGGTCCTTGTTTTGTGTGTGGCTGCGCTTTTGGTAGCATTGCCAAGCCATGGTGCACGGTACGAAAGTTTCCCTCTGCGAATGAAGAGTGAGTCTATTGAGCGTAATTCTGAGCAGAAATGCGCAAGTTGGAGGCTTGCAGTAGAAGCACACAACATCTTTGAGTTTAAAACCGTTCCTGAAGAGTGTGTGGAACCAAACAAGGAGTACCTTCTTGGCGGACAATATCAATCAGACTGCAAAACAGTTAACCAACAGGCTTATTTTTTCGCTGAAAATCGCCAAGTTGCCGAGAATGATGTTGTTGTCTTCAGCATAGATGGCACCGCACTCTCTAATATCCCATACTATCAAAACCATGGATTTGGGTAGGTATCTTTTCATTACCACTATTTTGTGCACTTGCATATGCATTTGCATGCATGAACTATAAATACGTATGTATATGTCTAATATTATATTGTATAGGTCGGAAGGGTACGATGAGAAGGCATACAATGAATGGGTTTTAAAGGGCGATGCACCGGCACTGCCCGAGACTCTTAAAAATTACCAAAAATTGTTGGCTCTCGGCTACAAGGTTGTATTCTTATCTGGAAGATTAATCAACAAACAGGCTGTGACAGAAGCCAACTTAAAGAAGGCTGGCTTCCACACATGGGAAAAGTTGATTCTCAAGTATGTATATTCGTCAATTATTAAATTTAATTATTATTTGAAAATATGTAATTGGATGGTTCCATTGTTAATTTGTGCAGGGATCCTTTCTTTATATCTCCAAATGCTCTTTCCTACAAACAAGCTGAGAGGAGAAGACTGGTGGAGCAGGGATACAATATTGTTTTGACCATTGGAGACCAATACAGCGATATCAAGGGAAGGCACAATGGCGAGAGGAATTTTAAGCTGCCTAACCCCATCTACTACATTGCCTAGTTCTTCTATATATAGCTTGCTCCTATCTACCATATAAGACTATCTGTTCATCACTCAAAATAGGGGCATTAGCTATTTACTTTTTATGTATGTATCATGTCTCTCAATCAGTCACCTAAGAGACTCCACTGCATGTCTTCTCTTTTGTGGCTTCAATAAATTATGTCCCCCTTCTTCCATATTCCACACTCCACATTCCACCTTTCAGCTTTCCTTTTCTTTTCTTTTTCAAGTAAAATCTGTCATTAATTAACGTCAGACAACTGTAACTGAAGGGGATCTGTCATACACTATAAAACTCCCAGTATATAAAAGCCTACTTAATTAATAGACTGGGTTAACCCATAAGTTCATTGTAACAATTTCATTATATCACAATGGACTTAATCCATTATACCCACTGTAACACACGAAACAAAGTATAGTCGATTTAACTCACTAATTGTCTTTTTTTTAAAAAGTTATCATTTTTAATTTCTAAACATTAAACAAAACCTACTTACGATACCCAACTTTAAATCAACCGATCAAAACAAAACAAGCATCAATTTAACATTCCAAAAAGTCTTGAAATAAGCATTTCAAATACATGTGCTATCAAGTGTCATGATACAATTCCGAAAATATCATAATAAAGTTCTAGTGTTAATAAAAATTCATAAAATTAATATATTACACTAATTCAATTAATGTTCAAATTTCTAAAACATATTATTATACATAACATTGTGGTACATATCAAAGAAGTATAGAAAGAGTTCTAGAAGAGAAAGTCACTCACGTTGATGTGACACATGGTACAAAGGTATTAAAAGCACACTAAAAATAAAAATGTATCAATGCCCAAAATATTGTGTATATTTCCATAGTTATTTAAGAGGTAATCTCAAAAGAAAAGTATTTCGTGTGTTTGATCACATTTTAGTGGAGTGAAGCACCAAACAGGTCCCTGAATGTTTTAGGTGTTATCAATTGGGTCATTGGAAGATTTTTTTTCTACATCTGGGTCTCTAATGTTTGAAAACGTCTGCATCGAAGTCCTTCCGTCAAAGACATCGTTAAGGGTTAGCACAATCAGCTTTCAAATGTTAGGCTGACAGGTCCCTATACTTTACTTGTCCCTACAAGTCACATCCTCATCAACACGTGACACATTTCACTTAAAAATGTAATGGAAAAACCCAACTCGTTTTATTGGATGTATCTTTGTTTTTTGGGGGGAAGTTAGAGTTTCTCTGAGATGGGTTTGAAGTGGTAGGATCTCTGATTTTGTGCTTTTGTAATGTAGGATGGTGTTCAAACTTAGATTCATTCTACACCACCGAGGACGTTTCATTAGGAATGAAAGAGGTTTGCTTTAATGAAAGACATTTCATTATAGGGCTTCATGTCTTTGTTTCTCTCTTCTCACAACTTCTATATTCCTTTGTCTCTTCTTCCTTTGCATCTAGGTTTGTGATTTTATGATTAAGGTTGCTTTAACTTGACTTATAGGTCTACTTTAATTTGGGGCTTTAGGGTCTATTAGATAAGAAAGAAACTAGGGTTTGAGAGCTCTAATTTGAGTGTTAGGTCTGATTTGGGGATTATTTTTAGATGAGTGATTCAATTGAAAGGAGACAACCAAGGAACGTCGTAGGTGAAAGGGTTAATGAATCGCAAATGTCCTCTGCTCATACATGGGAAGAGGCAAACACAGATCATCCTTTGTGTCATTGTGGAAGCAGAGTTGTTTTAAGGATTTCTTGAATTGAAAAGAATCCTGAAAAGTTATTTTACATTTGTCCTTTACCAAAGGTTTCATCTGCATTTTGCTTTTGTTTATTGATTTAGAACTTTTTTTTTTCTTTCATTAACTTGCGTTTTTTGGTTTCAAAGTCACCCAAATAATTGCTGCTTTTTTGTTTGGGCATGTAGTAGCAATGTGGAAGCTGGTAAGGAAGTTGCAATAGTTGAAGAAGCTGATAAAGTATGGAAGCAAGACATTTTGTTTACGATGGATAGTTTATTGGTTGAATTTAAGATGATGAAGTTAATAATTTGTATTATATTTGCAATTGTAATTGTTTTATTTGTGGGAATGATATGTAGTTTCATGGCGTAACCCCTCTTTCATTGTATCCATTGTTACGCCTTTTAATGAATGGAAGTCGTTTATCAATTTGATTTGCTTCATTTATTGGGAACATTGTTTTGCCCTATTTATTGTAAAACTTTTCAGGAATTAAATTTTTTTATAAAACCACTTAATATGGATTACACATTAATTTGCAATGATGAAGACCATAATGCAGCAAAAAGGAAGGCATATTTAATACTCCAAATGATGAAAATTATAACTTCATTAATTAATTATTGAAACGGACATTTACATCCGTTAACCAAACATAATTCACAATTTACCAAAAGGTTGTTACATAGTCATTTGACATCCTAATTGATGTTAATTTATACACAAAAAGAAACAAACCAAAGGTGCAACATCATTGCTACTAAACAGATTACATCTTTAAAAAAATATTATACTAACTGTCAACTTTTATTTAGACTAATTAAAGCAGCATCATTTGAAAATTGGTCCTTGGTTCACTATTCTACTAGCGGTGCACTTTGGCTTAAGTCAATTATAGCAACATCCACTATTTCTGCAAATGGTTCTGTTACAACTTTCTTTTTCTTCTTTATGTTTGGTTTAGACACACAACCATCAACAGTTGCGCATGTTATGCCCCGCAATGCCACACCTATGGCATTTGATAACTGCATAGTTTTTTCTTTAATCTATTGTTAACCAGTTGAAGTTCTTGATAGTCTTTTCTCCTTTTCATTTTTCTCCTCCCTCTTTTTGTCTTGACTGGTGGTGCAGTTGACCTTTCATAGTTAGTGGTCCCCCACTATTGAGAACTCTGCATTAGTTTCATAAAATATGCATTTGTTGAATTGTATGCTCGCATTGTCAACCAGACATCACATAAATTTCAGTCTGCACATTCTTGTAAGCAATTACTGCACATGCATGCTGGCATGTCAATCCTACAATATAACACATCCAATTTTAAGGTTCATATCACCAATATGGAGTGTCACAAATTAAACAAAATGGTTCATACTTGTCAACTCCAAAATATACATTTGTATGTGCTGGTATTAAGGTTGATATCAACTTTTTCTTGCATGTTTTGCAATTCATATCTATTTTCTGTTGCATCCCCTATCTAGATTGGTGTCCAAAAGTTGTTTTTCATTTTTTCCTTCTCAAGTCTTTGCTTATGCATAGAGGGCTAATATACTAGTTCTGTTAGCCAACTTCAACTTGTTCTTGCTCATTATCTTCATGACATAACATCTCACCTCTTCCAAACAAGTCAAGATTGGTTTCCCCCTATATTTCATAATTTTGGCATTGAATACTTCACAGTTCTTGTTCACAATGGCATCCACTTTGCATTCATCATCAAAGTACGCTCTAGACCAAGTATCCCTTTCTTCTTTAGATAATCATATGCAACTTTATTTTTTTTTCTTTATCTTGTACATGTGAAGTTCAAAGTTAGCAATTGTTGTGGATCTTGCACTTTTCCCCAACAAGGATATATACTCTAAGTCTTTCCATTGCTTAAAAAAAAAATTTCGCATGTGCATAGCACAGAACCTGTGTTGTGATTCATGCATCACTTCTTTGACAACATTAATCAGCTCCTATAATACCCACATAATTCGCAACATTAAATTCAGGACTTACAATACCCATAGAACATTGAATTCAGAACATTTCTACAAAAACTAAATTTACAGTGTCAAGTTGGAATTAATTTCAGACAATACATCCACAACACCATCATACTAGACCTTCCAATACCTTGACTAAATTCAAAATATTAAATTCTAACCACTGAAAACACTTTGCTTTACCAAATATTAAATTTTAAGGTTCATCTCACCAATATGGAGTGTCACAGATTAAACAAAATGGTTCATACTTGTCAACTCCAAAATCTACATGTGTATGTGCTGGTATTAAGGTTGATATCAACTTTTTCTTGCATGTTTTGCACTTCATACCTATTTTCTGTTACATCCCCTATCTAGATTGGTGTCCAAAAGTTGCTTTTCATTTTTTTCTTCTCAAGTCTTTGTTGATGCATAGGAGGCTAATATACTAGTTCTGTTAGCCAACTTCAACTTGTTCTTGCTCATTATCTTCATGACATAACATCTCACCTCTTCCAAACAAGTCAAGATTGGTTTCCCCCTATATTTCAGAATTTTGGCATTGAATACTTCACAGTTGTTGTTCACAATCGCATCCACTTTGCATTCATCACCAAAGCACGCTCTAGACCAAGTATCCCTTTCTTCTTTAGATAATCATATGCAACTTTATTTTTTTTTCTTTATCTTGTACATGTGAAGTTCAAAGTTAGCAATTGTTGTGGATCTTGCACTTTTCCCCAACAAGGATATATACTCTAAGTCTTTCCATTGCTTAAAAAAAAAATTTCGCATGTGCATAGCACAGAACCTGTGTTGTGATTCATGCATCACTTCTTTGACAACATTAATCAGCTCCTATAATACCCACATAATTCGCAACATTAAATTCAGGACTTACAATACCCATAGAACATTGAATTCAGAACATTTCTACAAAAACTAAATTTACAGTGTCAAGTTGGAATTAATTTCAGACAATACATCCACAACACCATCATACTAGACCTTCCAATACCTTGACTAAATTCAAAATATTAAATTCTAACCACTGAAAACACTTTGCTTTACCAAATATTAAATTTTAAGGTTCATATCACCAATATGGAGTGTCACAGATTAAACAAAATGGTTCATACTTGTCAACTCCAAAATCTACATGTGTATGTGTTGGTATTAAGGTTGATATCAACTTTTTCTTGCATGTTTTGCACTTCATACCTATTTTCTGTTGCATCCCCTATCTAGATTGGTGTCCAAAAGTTGCTTTTCATTTTTTCCTTCTCAAGTCTTTGCTGATGCATAGGGGGCTAATATACTAGTTCTGTTAGCCAACTTCAACTTGTTCTTGCTCATTATCTTCATGACATAACATCTCACCTCTTCCAAACAAGTCAAGATTGGTTTCCCCCTATATTTCATAATTTTGGCATTGAATACTTCACAGTTGTTGTTCACAATGGCATCCACTTTGCATTCATCACCAAAGTACGCTCTAGACCAAGTATCCCTTTCTTCTTTAGATAATCGTATGCAACTTTATTTTTTTTTCTTTTTCTTGTACTTGTGAAGTTAAAAGTTAGCAATTGTTATGGATCTTGCACTTTTCCCCAACAAGGATATATACTCTAAGTCTTTCCATTGCTTAAAAAAAATTTTCCGCATGTGCATAGCACAGAACCTGTGTTGTGATTCATGCATCACTTCTTTGACAACATTAATCAGCTCCTATAATGCCCACATAATTCACAACATTAAATTCAGGACTTACAATACCCATAGAACATTGAATTCAGAACATTTCTACAAAAACTAACTTTACAGTGTCAAGTTGGAATTAATTTCAGACAATACATCCACAATACCATCATACTAGACCTTCCAATACCTTGACTAAATTCAAAATATTAAATTCTAACCACTGAAAACACTTTGCTTTACCAAATATTAAATTTTAAGGTTCATATCACCAATATGGAGTGTCACAGATTAAACAAAATGGTTCATACTTGTCAACTCCAAAATCTACATGTGTATGTGCTGGTATTAAGGTTGATATCAACTTTTTCTTGCATGTTTTGCACTTCATACCTATTTTCTGTTGCATCCCCTATCTAGATTGGTGTCCAAAAGTTGCTTTTCATTTTTTCCTTCTCAAGTCTTGTCTGATGCATAGGGGGCTAATATACTAGTTCTGTTAGCCAACTTCAACTTGTTCTTGCTCATTATCTTCATGACATAACATCTCACCTCTTCCAAACAAGTCAAGATTGGTTTCCCCCTATATTTCAGAATTTTGGCATTGAATACTTCACAGTTGTTGTTCACAATGGCATCCACTTTGCATTCATCACCAAAGTACGCTCTAGACCAAGTATCCCTTTCTTCTTTAGATAATCATATGCAACTTTATTTTTTTTTTCTTTATCTTGTACATGTGAAGTTCAAAGTTAACAATTGTTGTGGATCTTGCACTTTTCCCCAACAAGGATATATACTCTAAGTCTTTCCATTGCTTAAAAAAGTTTTCCACATGTGCATAGCACAGAACCTGTGTTGTGATTCATGCATCACTTCTTTGACAACATTAATCAGCTCCTATAATACCCACATAATTCGCAACATTAAATTCAGGACTTACAATACCCATAGAACATTGAATTCAGAACATTTCTACAAAAACTAAATTTACAGTGTCAAGTTGGAATTAATTTCAGACAATACATCCACAACACCATCATACTATACCTTCCAATACCTTGACTTAATTCAAAATATTAAATTTTCACCACTGAAAACACTTTGCTTTACCAAATAAGAGCATGCAACACATTAATTGCAAATAAGTCCTTTTACTTTAAGTATATAAGTAAGTCAGTCCACGAAGAAGTATTACCTTTTGCATGTCACTCATTAAAGTCAGCTTGTTGTTATTGTGGTCCCCTAAATCTTGTTGCAACAGAGTCAAAAACCACTTCCAAGTGTCACTATCTTCTATATCAACAATAACATATGCAAGGATAAAGATGCGTTTTTGGCATCTTGGTCCACAGCTAACAACAATTGTCCATCAAAATAACCTTTCATAAAACACTTATCTAACCCTGTAAATGGCCTACAATCTACCCTTAAATGCTTGTTTGCAGGCATCTAATCAAACATATATCCTTCCAAATTAGGGTATTGATTCTGGTATTGGGATGCATTTAATTTTGCATGTGGACCCAAGGTTGCTCCTCGAGATTTCATGGGCATAATCAGGCACGTGCCAATATTGTTCCTTAAAACTACCCTTTAGCTTTTCCTTGGCATCCTTCATACCCCTAAATATTTTGGTGTCATCCACATGCACATTGTATGCTCTCTTTAAATGATGAAGCACTTCTACCCCCCAACATGTTAGGATGAAGATTCAGCTAATCCTTTATTTTTTCAACAACCCATTTCCTAGACGTTTGCCTTATCTTATGTCGTCTGGTGCAATTATGCTCTTTCACGAAAGTTTTCACTTGAAAAGCTATACCTTTTGCATTTTTGGAACAATATATTACCCGAGGATAGTTGGGGGTTTTACACTCAGCTCTTACTCTCTGTAAATCATTTTTTACCCATTTTAACTCTTTTCCAACCTGGGTTGTGTAGTCAACCAATGCCTTATTAAACTCTAACAAGATGGGAAATATCATCCCAACTTCCAACTCAATGGCCCCAAAGGATGTTCTTTCATTATATTGTGGGTAAACGAGCCTTCTACTCTTACTATTCTCATCATCTGAACTTGCAATTGATCTCAGTTCTTCAGAATCATAATCCACAAAGTTTTCTGATTCAGTCTCTGCATTACCCACAAGTGAAGTATCAACATCAATTCTAACACCCTTACCCTTATTAGCAGACTTTTTCCTTTTAATGGCCTCCTCAGTTCCAACACTACCATCTTCAGTCTCCTCATTTATAGCATTATCATGTTTAGTCACCTCTGGAAATGCATCCTCTTCAACTTCAGCCTCCTCATTTGCATCCTTTTCAACTTCAGCCTGCTGAACTATAGCCCCCTCATCCTGCTGAACTTGATCCTCCTAATCTTGAGTCCTATTATCTTCCTCCTGAACACCAACCCATTTATCACCTATGACTTCACCTACTACTATGACATCATCATCTTGTGGATTTACTTCTTCAATGTAAATAACTCCTTCAACAAAATTGGGTAGGTCAGGTAAATGATGGAAGTAGATATCCATCTATCTTTCTGGGTTAGCAACACAGTTGTTAACTAAGAGAACAATATCATTGTCATTTAGAGTACGGTGCAACTCATCTTCTATCCTCATCCTTGTTTTTACGAAAAATATTTGTCTTACTTCGTGGTAGGGCTTACATTCCTTACAAAGATTGTTGAGCAACCACGTATTGACATAATCTTCGTCAATACCTTTCCACACACATATTTCCCCTCTGTCATATTCAATCAAACGCCTTTTATTCCTAATAAAACGTCCTCTGTGGTGCAAAATGAATCTAAGTTCAAACATCATCCTACATTACAAAAACACAAAATCAGAGACCCTACCACTTCAAACCCATTTCAGAGTAACTTCCCCCCAAAAACAAAGATACACCCAACAAAACGACTCAAAAAACGATTCACCCACCGTAAAATAAGGACTTCATCTCAGAGATAATAAAAATGGAAGACAAGCAATGTTACCTTCGTGATACAAACACCATTAAAATGAAATGCTAGAGCAACTTCCCAAAACCCTCTTTCACAACCTTCATCTTTGTCATACAAATGCGTACGTCATGTAATGTAATGTGGAAAAAATGTTGTGTTAGAAAACTACATCTATGTATGACCATTACAAAGGGAAATAAATGAGTGTTAGAATATATGTGCACAGAAATTAACAGATTCAAAGGAATGATGAAATGAAAAACTAGGTTAGGAAGAGGAAAAAGGGGAACTCTGTTATGTATAGAGAAAGTAGGAATGAAAAAATGTATATTGAAGTAAGTGTAATACTCTAAGATATGCACAAGTCAATTACACCATTACTCCCTTTTATACTACTACATATCAATGATAGTTAGTTATAACTATCCTTACTAACAATGACACTTAGCTGTTTAGTTGTATTTCAACACTCCCTTGCAATCTAAACAGCTAGCAACTAGCAATTCCTAATCCCTCCCTTATCTCCAAAAACCGTTCCATTTTCACCCATTCAGTTAGTACATCAACTATTTGGTCTTGAGTGGGACAGTAGACTAGATCAATTATCCCTTTCTTCACTTGCTCCCTTAGGAAATGGAACTGTGTTTCTATGTGCTTACTTATCCTATGTGTAACAGGTTTTTGGCTAGATTGATTGCAGACTTGTTATGAATTATGAGGTACAAAAGTTTCTTCACTTTAACTTTGATCTCCTTCAGTAATAATTCAAGCCAAATGGCTTGACAAGATGCATAGGCTCTTGCAATGTATTCAGCTTCACAACTTAATAATATCACCACTGTTTGCTTCTTGGAACACCATGGGATTGTGGCAGCAAGCTTGAATAACAATCCATTTCATCATCTCTGTCTCTTGGAAACAAAGTTCTTAGGTCTTTCGTACTCTTCAAGTACCTAAGGATCATTTTGGCTACTATGATTTGTGCCTTTCTTGGTTCATCCATGTGTCTGCTAGCTACTCCAACTTCATAGCTAAGGTCAAGTCTTGAATTACAAATGTACCTTAATGAATCAACAAGTTGTTTGTAGAGCGTATGATTCGCTTGCTCTCCCTTTTCAGTGTCTTCCTTCCTAGAATTATGTTCAAAAGGAGTGATTGCATGATTGCAATCCATCATGTGAAACCAGTTAAACACATATCGAATGTACTTCCTTTGATGCATTAGAATTCCTCTACCAGAGTATAAAATTACATAACAAGGAAATATGTTAACTCCCAGAAATATTAGGATTTATGATTTAGAGTTTGTTTGCTTTTTTTATTCATACTAATATCGATTCACAAGTGTTACAGTGTTCTGGATTAGTTGATCCCTAACTCACAATAATTACCCCCTGACCACCTAGTCTAGAATACACATTTGATCCACTTCTGGATTAGTTGATCTAGAATGTACATAATGCATTTCGGATCAACTAATTCAGAATGCATTATGTACATTTCAAATTATGTTGTTCAGAACATATTTGCTTAATCTCATTTGTCTTCCGAATCATGTGGTCGGGAGCGTACTAACTGAATCTCATTTGCCTTTTGGATGTTGTCAGAAACATACTTGTTGTATCTCATTTGCCTTTCGGATCGTGATGTCCGGAACATACTTGTTGAATCTCATTTGCCTTCCGGATCATGTTGTTCAGAACATACTTGTTAAGAGTTGCTCGAAGTGGTGACCGGAGAGGTGTTCGAAGCAGTGACTGGAGAGGTGGTCGCGCGCAACTACTGTGATGTGCTTTGTCGGCCAAGTAGGGTAACAAAAGGGAGGGTATTTTTGAGTTTTGAAAAAAATTGTGAAGCTTAAGGGGTGCGAATAGAAGATAGGGGGTATTAAAAGAATTGCCTTTTTTTCATTAAACCCAACATAACTTAACCCACTAATGAACGAATTGGATTGGACTGAGTTAATTGGGTCGCAATTTTAAAAAATATATTTTTAAAGAATAAATAAAATATTTAGAACCTTTTTTATATTTTTTTAAAAAAATATAATATATCATTGTTGTAACATAAAAATAAATCATAAACTATTGGCTTTGATAGTGTAAAGAATCAATTCCTAGAAGAGTTTAAACTATTGGCTAAGAGTTTATTATTGGTTTTTCATCTACCAATAAACATTAACTAGTTGGAGTGAGGTGTGTCCTTGCAGTGTCAAAGTACTTGCCTTAGTGTGTGACAGTGACAGCTCAAGAGCTATAAATTAAACTATATAAGATATTTTTAATTTAAAATAATAATAATATAATATTATTATCGAATTGGGTCTCGAGTTCAACTCACTGAATTTGTCACCTAATCCGTAGGGGATTAATTTTGATCAGATTGAATTGAGTTTCACTCAATCTAAAATAAAAAAAAAAAATCAACTCAATCAGTTTAGATTGAATTAAGTCATTGAATCACTTAACTCAATAAACACTCCTAAAAATCCATATAGATTTTACACAAAATTTCTACTAACCAACCCCATAAATTAAAATTCACGGTCTCTAAACCGCAATGTGTAACGTGACTTCTTATTTTATTTATTATAAAGTTTATTTTCTACTGTACCTTTAAATTAAAAGTCGAAAATATGACTTTTTATCTTATGTTTAGAATTTATTCAACTTTTACACCATTTCGGTACTTTTGAAATAAAATTATCGCTTGTTGTAAACAAAGTCGATTTTCACAATTTGAAAGGAAAAGGTAAAAGTAAGTAATACTATTCCATGTTGATCAAACTAGATAATGTAAAAAACAAGTTGTATGAACATTTTATACTAATATAATATAATTAAAATAAATGTAACTAAAATTTTTAAATTTTTGCTATATTATTTATTTTTTCTTTTACGTTACAGGAATTTTATATATTTTTAAAGTAAATTAAAGAATAATAATTTCAGACAAATAGTGTATTTTCACTCGGCACTCACTTTATTTTCTTTTCCTTTAATTTCAATGAACCAAACAGAGAGGGTAGGTAGCTAGTAAAAGCAATAGTACGGTGGATCAAATCCACGATTTCCATGTGTCACATGATAAAAAAGAAAATTTGAAATTAAATACGCACCCTGTAGGAGAAGAACAAAGAAGACGAACTATAACATAAAAGGAAGAATATACATGGAATGAAAATTCTCTCATTTCAATTCATGTTTAATTTTCTGTTTTTAATTTTGTTTTATTTTTTATTTTGATTAATAGAAAATTTTAATATCATTCAATAAATTACATAAAAAATAAAAAAATTATAAAAGAACTTATTAAATAATATAAGGGTTTTTTATCTAGAAAATAAGAGACGTGCGTAAATAAGGAGAATAAAAATAATGTTGACAGTTTGGTTGATTAATTATAAAGACATATAATGAAAATGGATGAAGTCTTTTATATAAAGTGGTGTTGAATTTATAACCTATTTTGTTTACGTGAGAAGTGTGAATGAAGTAGCATTTGAGTAGATGAAGAAGAATAATTTAGAATATGGGAGCGAGGGGTGTATTTAAAGAAGAAAAGGGAAGGCTAAGAAGGGGCAAACTAGAGGAGGATGGAGGGAGGGAGAATGAGTATGAGTGTCCTTATTTTGTTTGTGGTGGGTATAATTGTAGCAGCAGGTGGGCAATGCCATGGGCATGGGCATGGGCATGAGCATGGGCATGAGCATGAGCATGAGCATGAGCATGGCACACAGTATGAAATATTCCCTCTGAGAATGAAATCTGGGTCTGGTGGACACTACATTCCGGAGGTGTCATGCCTAAGTTGGAGGGTTGGTGTGGAAGCACATAACCTCATTCACTGGAAAACTATTCCTCTCGATTGCCAGGGATATATTGGCAACTACATGCTTGGTGACCAATATAGATCTGACTCCATATTTGTTTGTCGTGAAGCTTTTTTCTATGCTAATACCCTCTCTATCACTGTCAACTCCACTTGGATCTTCGACGTTGATGAAACTACACTCTCTAATCTCCCCTATTTTGCTCACCATGGATTTGGGTATCTCCCTTCTTTTCTAATAGAAAGTGGAGGGGCAAGAAAATAAGAAGAAAATTAGTGTTTCTTTTTTAATAGTTTTATAAAATTATTTTCAGTAATTTAGTTTTTAAAAACTTAAAACCTTATTTAGTTATTATTTTTTAAAATAATTTGAAAGATAATTTTGATTTTTTAGTTTTTAAAAGTTAAAAATAATAACAGTTTTAAATAGTTTTTTTTTTAGTTTTTTATTTTTATTTTAAAAATTTAAAATACAACGAAAATATGTTATTTTTTTTATTAATGATATTTCAATAAATATAAATAAGTTTTTTTTATTTTTATATTTTAAAAACTAATTTTAAATAATATTTACCAAACAAGTTTTTTTTCTTTTCTTCTATAAATTATTTTTAAAAATTAAAAAATAAAATCAAATTAATCAAATCTTATATTTACTCTAAATAGTAGAATAAAATATATTAAGAAAAGTGTTACTCTTATGCTGAATCTTACATATTTTATTTTTCATTCATAAGCATGAAAAAAAAAAGTGTAAAAAAATTATCTTTCAAAATTATCTTTATTTTCAACGGGAAATTTCACAAAATCAAGTAATAAATCATAAAAATATTGTAATGGTAGTAATTTTATATTATATTTTTTCTTCCTTTTTCACTCGTTTTTACATTACTAATAACTTTAATTTTCATTCAATTTCATTTTTTTCTTTTCTCACAATTTTTTTTTTTATTTCCTTCCTTGCAACCAAATGGATTCTTAGTCTCTTTTCATATATATACAATAATTTTTACTATGATTTGTATAGAAAATACTAAGACATTAAATTGAGAAAATGGTATGATGAGTTTCTGTAGACATGTCATTTCACAGGTTTGTTAATTATTATTCTGAACAGCTACATATAATTCCCTGATGTATTATTATTCACAGGGTGGAACCGTACAATGCGACGTTGTTTAATGAATGGGTTGAGCTTGGAGAGGCACCGGCACTACCGGAGAGTTATAAACTGTACAAGAAACTGTTGTCTCTTAAAGTGAAGATCGTGTTCATAACAGCAAGACCCCTCAATCAAAAGGCTGTAACAGCTACCAACTTAAAACTTGCTGGATATCACACGTGGGAAAAGTTAATTTGCAAGTCAGTTTCTACACACACTCCTGTTTAATTTACTCAGCCCATGCCCCATGCTCTCTTTTCAACACTTTTTTTTTTACTCACATTTATTAAAAATCATTCATTATTTAATTTTAGTTGGTCCCACTTTCAAACCAAATGCTAAATCATAATTTTTCAATAAATTTTAACTAATTAAAGAGAATAAATTATAAATATACCTTCTTAACTTTCATCAAATTACAAATAATTCTATTTTTTCATATTAATCTCTTTTATGTTTAAAAAATTAGAATTAGACTACACTCGTATATATATCTAGAAATTTTAGATATGTACTTTAAATGTTATATTAACATTCTTTAAGGAGGTGTCAAGATAATAATTAGGAAAACAGTGGTGTATATATATAATATATAATTACACTCAACTTTAAGATGTTGTGATTTAGTCTAACAAATTATTGAAAGAATGTTTTAAGCGTCTCTCCTTCTCTAGTTATTAACTTCTTTTCATATATATTCAATTTCATTTATTTAATTGTTATTTGTAGAGATTTCAGAATAAATTAAGTACATAAATATTAGTCTTTATGTCATTTTTTTAAATGTGATATTAAAAATAATTATATTAAATCGTTACTCTCTTTTATATATTTATTAATTTTTTGTCTTTATCTATGAAAAATAATGTAAAATATACTTATTTTCGGACAGAGAGAGTATTTAAGACTTCGAGAATCAACTTAATTTTAATTCATATCTGTAATATATTTTTCAAGACATAAGTAAATATTAGATCTAAGTTACATACTTATATTTGATTTGTTTAAGATTTGATACACACGGAGAATAATTAGTGTCTAATATTTACTCTATAGTGAATTCATTTTTTTTATACACTAAAAGTCTGAAAGCAAGATTTAATTTGCAAATTTTCTACCTTATTATAAATAGTTGTTAAGAAGAATAAGCGTCCAAAATTTACTCTAAAGTGAATCCCTTTCTTCCATTTTTTAATATACGTACTAAAAGTCTAAAAGAACGATTCAACAAAAAAAAAAAGTTTGCAAGCACAACGGTAATATTATGTTTGAGTACTCTTTATAGAATTTTCACTTTAATTAAAAACTAATTCAATCATTTTCATATATTTATATAGTCAGGGTGATCATATATTTCTATAGTCTGGGGTGGAGGGAGGGAACTATATAGTCTTGGGTGGGTGGAGGGAGGAGACTCATAGCGATCATGATCCTTCAAATTTGTAAAATAGTCAAAGTTTTTATAAAAAGAATTATATAATTTTTTTAATATTTAAAATAAATTAAATTATATATAAAAATTAATATTAATTAACATCTAAAAAGAGTAAAATAAAAATATCATAATAATATAATTGAGATATCTGTATATAGTATAATTATCTAATTTTTTTCGTATAAAATAATATTTTTTAAAAAAAAATATCTTTGTCCTTCAAATAAAATTTCTGGTTCCACTTTTGAATATATTATCAATATATTTTTTTATAAATTAGTGCATTTTTTTTTACTTATTTAACTATCTATATTGTATTGTTTTTTATACTACGTCTAGTATCATCATGACATGGAATAAATATTATAAATAAAACTTTGGTGGAGGTGATATGAATTATCAATATATTGGTATAAAATAATATAATGATACATATTTTAAATAAAAATAAAATAATCCCATCATATTGATTATCTGTACACAATATATCTTATGCATGTATATATTTCAATCGAATATTATGTGATTTAAATTTTTCTATATCTATAAATTAATAATTCATATCTTATCAGCCAGATTTTATTCGTGATTTATTCAATGTCATTTATTGTATATATAAACATGCCATAAACAAAACCGAGGCGCGTGAAGAGAAATAGTGAACTATTAGCTGAGTTATTGCTGATTGCTGACACAGAAAGTTAGGAAGGTTTAAATAAATCCAATTTTCAGGAATTAACTGCGCATGGCAACAGGCAAGACCGTTATGACATTCTCATCTTTATCTACGTTTTTTAATCTTATTTTCATACATGTTATATTTAGTTATGATAGTTATGTTTCCATTGGTCTCATATTTATAAAAAAAATATTTTTAAATAATATATATTTAATCGGATATATTTATATTTTCTCATATTTATAAAAAAAATATATATTTTTATAAAAAATAAATTTGTTTGGATATAATTATATTAATTTAAAAATTATTTAACACTCTAAAAGTTTATAATTTGTTAATTAAATATAAAATTTTTTTAAAATAAATCAATATTTTAGTTATTAAAATAATAAATACAGAGTGGGGCGTGTATAGGGATGGTTTGAGGATGAGTTGGATATGCATATTCTTTTTATTGTATCCAACTTAACAAATTGGATATTTCTCATATTCGTATTTAGTCAAATAAAAAATTTTCTATCAATTTTGGAGCACATTTGAAAATTATCTGCGGATACGTGTTTATTTGTCATCCTCACTATTAATTTCTTACTTATTGTTTACTTTTTTCTATAATATTTTTTAAGATATTAGATATAATTTTAAAGTTTTTTTTCCTTTTCTACAAACTTCTTTTTAAATTTAAATTATCTTGTGTAGTATTTTTTTTCGCCAAATTTTTTTTAATTACTTTACAATAAAAATATCCCTCATAAAAATTAGATGATATTATTAAATTATATTAATTAATTAAATAAAAAAATATATTTCAATAAAATTAAAAATAATTTTTATGTTATTAACTAATTTTGTTTAAAATATAAATAGAAAAAGGCGGGATAAGTTATGTGAATTGATAGCAATAGGACAAACTTAACCAGGCGTAGTGAGTTGGAATAAATTCGTGCAGGAAGAGTGGTTGTGGCGGATATGAAAGGGAATTTGGTGGGGCAGGGAAAGCACTGAATTGTGTTGTTGACATTGTGGTGCATACGACGATTCAAATGAAAAGATTTAGATGTCCATCTAATGAACAAAATTGTAAAATTAATTTAGTGGGGTTGAAGTATGAAAATGATTGTAGAAAAAAAAAGAAAATAATGTGATTGTTTATTGTTGCAGGGATCTATCAAAATACCATGGTAAGACAGCAGTTACATACAAATCAAGTGAGAGGAAGAGGCTGGAGGAAGAAGGATACAAAATCATTGGAAACATAGGAGACCAATGGAGCGATATTATGGGAACCAATATAGGTGATAGGACCTTCAAGTTGCCAGATCCTATGTACTACATTAGTTGAAAATTGCGTCTACCGTCTACTCTCTATCTTATGTTCCTTTGCCTATCAATAATGAGATGAGACAACATATATCAGTCACTGCACAACGTTGTTTTTCTCTTTCTTCGTCTTAATAAATTATAATTATTATTATTATTATTGTGTCTCTGTCTCTCTTCCTCTGATCCTTGCATTTGCGTTTTCATAATCCCACACCAATTGGGAATTAACGAAGGTACTGCAAGTGAATGCGCAGCCTTGGCGTCAAGGATTATCCAAAACCTACAATCCCATTTCTCATCGGCAACTCATTTTTCCGCACACCAACTCATTCTAGTTAATTACTTTTTTTTTAAAAAAAATTGTATTTAAATTTTTAAAATAAAAATTAATTAAAAATATCGTAGCAAACAACATAAAAGATCTTTCAGAAAACAATCTAAATACGTTATCCCTTTCATTATAGTTTAATTTCTTATAGGAAATAGTAAAAATAAATAATAGAACTCCATACATGGAATACACGAATTGCTGATGTGTTTAAATTGCAGAAGACACGTGATAGATAGATTCATCCATGGATTCGGTGGACCCACTCATAATTTCGTAGATAACATTATAAAACTGGCAACCAGTCATTAGCCGATACGATAAGGCAGACAATTCTTTTTTTATGCGTTTCGAACGGTCACCGTCTAAACCAATATTAATTTAGTGATGCTATTTAGCACGAAAGAAGTCAGGTACCAAATATTTGAGGCTTCTTCTTTTCTATATAAAAAAAAATACAAATTATTTTCTTATTATTTACTTAAATAACTTTTATTATTATTCACGTTGAGATATATATATATCAGGAAAAACTAGTTTTTCAACCTATTTTTTTACGTAAAAAAATTTATGAAAAATCAGTTATTCAACAACCAGTTACTTACAAGACTTTTTTTTTTCTTTCTTTTTTACTTTATTTTTTTATTTTTTTAAATTTATTTTTTATTTATGTATATTATTTTAAATTATAAATCTCAAAATTAAAATTTTTAATTAATTTTTTTTATTTTATTCTGTATTTATTTTTACATTGCATGTATCCTTTTCATTGTTTTAATTTTTTTTAAATTCTTTGTAATTTACTTTTTAATTTATATTTTTTAAATTAAATTTTTTAAACTCTTTTATGAAAATAATTTAAAAATAATTTAAACTATTAAGTTTAAAATTTTTAATTTAAAAACTTTAAACTGAAAAAAAAAATTAAAGAGCATTTAAGAAAAATTTAAAATAATAAAAAACATACATAACATAAAAATAAAAATCATAAAAAAATAAAATGAAATTTAAATTAAATTAAAAAAATTTTTAAATCATACTTTAAAAAAACATACGTACATAAAAAATAAATTAAAACAAATTTAAAAAATAAATTTAATTTACTTTTATTTATTTATATTGTTTTAAATCATGAATTTTTAAATTAATTTTTTTAGTTAATTTTGTTTTATTTTTATGTTGTGTATCTTTTATTATTATTTTAATTTTTTTTAAAATGCTTTGTAATTTATGTTTTGGTTTATATTTTTTAAACGCTTTTTACCAAAATAATTTAAAGGTTTACATAAATTTTTTGTCCTTAAAGCTTAACAAAAATCATTTTTTATTCTTAAAATTTAAAAATATTTTTTTAGACCTTGAAATTAATTTTTTTATTAATATTGTTTGCTTATAAATTCTCATAGTACTGAGCTCTATTGATATGAAATTAAACATTGAGAAGATTAAGGTTGAAGAGGAGAGTGATTCATGAATAAAAAAATATGTTTTTTGTCATAAATTTTTTAAATGCATTAACTGAAGAAGAAGAACTAAAAGTGTTTTTTTATGAAATTTTAGAAAAAAAACTTATTTAAGTTTAATTTAAAATATTAGGTTTAAATATTTTAATTTAAAAAATTTAAATCGACATATAAATTACAAATATTTAAAAATTTTAAAATAACAAAAAAGATATGCAATATAAAAATAAAACACATAAAAAAATAAAATGAAATACAAATTAACTTTAAAAATTTTTAAATCATAATTTAGAAAAATATACATAAATAAAAAAATTAAAAATAAATTAAAAAAGTTAAAAAAACAAATTTAAAAAAAGAAAACCCCTATAAAAAATTGGTTGTCCAACAACTTATTTCTTATAGACTTTTTATATAAGTTATTTAAATAAATAATATGGGAGTGAGTCAATTTAGTAATTTTTTTATATAAAAAAAAGCCAATATTTGAACACATTTTTTAAAGAAAATATTAGTTAAAAACAAAATATAAAAACATTTTTCTTTAAGCAAAATATCACCTTGGAGCTAATTTGATGGAAAAGAATTCATAATACGTAATTGTGTGTCAATTCGAAGGGTTATAATAATATTTCTACTCCTCTACTGGTTATTCTATCCTCTCTTTTAATTTTCACCGTTGAAAGTAAAAAAACACAAATTCTCGTGTAAAAATGAAAAGTAACATGGTTGTTACTTTGAAATCAACGTATGTTTGGTTGGATTAGCCAGTTTCACATACACAACCATATAATGCGACAACACTCAAAGAAATATGGGCTTAAACTATTGTCTCTTAAACTTCACAATAAACTATTGTCTCTTAGTGTTAAGATTGTGGCTTTTTAGCAAACTAGAAAATGTTTTTAAGTGTGTATACAAAACTAGGAAATTTGCAACATAATTAATTACCAAATTATGGATTTTTGTCCATTGAATTTGTTTTTAGCAAATTACACTCGTCTCCCTCGCTTTAAGGAGTGCTATACTAATACCCTTCATTTTTATTTTGGCACAATGGCACCTCCTCATTTCGAAAATCTATTACATGAATAATTTGTGTAATGGGCATGCAATTGTGTAGACGGAGAAAGAAAAATGTTGAGAAAGGGTATGTTGGGAATTAAGGAGTAAGGAGAAATATATTGGATACAAAATTTATAAAACTTCCCAATTCGGGGTGGTTCTACTTTCTGGTATTTGGTTTTAAAATGTATTTTGAAAACAGAAATCTGATCGGCAACAATGGTTTTGTTTTGGTTTTTATTTATTTTCGAAATAGTTTTCATTCAATTTTAAAACACAATAAAATTTGGTTTTCAAATTTTTGTTTCTGTTTTTAGTTAAGTTCATTACTTGACGTCACTTGTCACTATTGACTATCACCTCTGACCAACCAGCGATCACTTATCCCCACCTCTGACCAGAAGTCACCTACCATCCCCTCTGGTCATTAACTGCCACTTCCGACCAACGATCATCAGCCTCTACCTCCAACTAGTAGTCACCGATCGTCACCTCCTATCGACAGTCACTGGTAGTCACCTCTGACCGATAGTCACCATCCACCACCTCTAACTGGCGATCATTAGTTGTTACCTCCAACCAGTGGTCACTGGTCGCCACCTTCGACTAGCAATCACCGATTTTCACCTCCGATCACCAGTCACTGACCGATACCTCTGGCCACTAGTCACAAACCACTACCTCTGATTATCGGTCACTCGCCACCACCTTCAATTGCCAATCACCGATCACCACCTTTAACGACTGTTTCGACCACTATCTCCAACTACTATTTTGGTTAAGGTTTGAAAACAATTATTTAAATTTGGAAACAAAAACAATGTTGTTTTAAAATTTTGAAAACTTAAAACCGAAAATAGTTTTTTTTTTTATAAATTTCAAAACTAGGAACCAAAAACCACCCTGAATGGTTTTGTTTTTTAGTTTTTGAAAAAAGTTTTCAATAGTAGTTTTCAAAAACTATTTTTGGGAAGAAAAAAAACTTGTATGGTAAGTGCTATTTGAAAATTCTTTTGAAAATGTAAAACTAGAAAAACTTGTTCATGTTTATTAAAATTTCATTAATAAAAAGCAAAAAACAACATATTCTGATTGTATTTTGAGTTTTCAAAACAAAAATAGAAAACTGAAAAGCAAAACTACTTTCAACATTTCCTGTTTTTTAGTTTTTAAAACTAAAAAATCAAAACTATTTTCGGAAACTGTTTTCAGAAAACATTACCCAAACGACCTTTTTTAGTTTTTAAATACTAAAAACAGATTTATAAAACGTATCAACCCAAGAATAGTTAGTCGTATGTTCAAGGTCAAGAAAAAGCTACAGATACGTTACATAAACATGGGTGAAACTTTTGTCTGCAAATATCATGCATCCAATAAGGTGCAACAAATATGCTTGAGCGGTTATCTCTCAACTCCTGGTTGCAGATCTTGCTTTATACATGTCCCTTAGCCAACACAAACGTACCGACTCGCATTTACAAGTGGCAACCTCGTCAAAGGATTCCTGTAGTATTACACAACATCTTCACCAACACGGGAACTACCATGTTCATGTACTCATAGCTACAAAACAAATCTATAACAGGTAGATGCTACAACTAGGAAACATCATCCAATGTGATGATCATCTCCCATAAATAGATGGAAATTAGATGTTTTCTTTTGTCACATTTACACAAAGACACAAATAAAGCTTGAATCGATCATCTAGACTCTGCAGGTAATAATCAACGGGAGTAAGAGTAACCCACAACCCATAACATAGTTTCTAATTTGAGCATGAAGCTGCCCAATCAAATACAATTTTTCTCTATGTGATATGCACTTAAGGTTAGCATGGATGTAAAAAAGAAGTCAACTATTAGTTATACTAAACATGTAATTAATTATACCAAAAAAATTATTAATTAAATTGGTAAAATTACTAAAAATGATTAATTAAATAAATTAATATACTACATATAATTAATAACACTGAAAAAATAATTAATTAAATAAACTATACTAAAAAATAATTAATTAAATAAATTAATAAACTACATGTAATCAACTACACTAACAAACTAATTAATTAAATAATTATACTAAATATGTTATGAATTAAATAACTATATTAAAAAAATAAATTAATAAATGAATATAATACATGTAATTAACTATACTAACAAAATAATTAATTGAATCCCTAAACTCTAAACACGTAATTAGTTAAATAAATTAATATACTAACCATGTAAATATTATACTAAAAAAAAAGTAAACATAATATACACTGGCATGCACAACAAGATCACAATATGATACTAAAAGGAAATCATATTCCAATCCTTCAAGAAAATCAATTGTCATAGGTTGGTCTTTAACTACATATTGTGTCAGCATCCGCCTTCTATGTGCAAACCCAATTGGACGTACACATTCATGAACAGCAACATCAAAATCATATACAATTTCATGTGTATTAGACATATTAGTAAACGTGTTGGGAAGAATATTAAATAATAAACAAAATAATTTTTTTACTTAAAAAACATGTTAAATAATAAATTAAAAATTTTTTTTTCTAAAACATGTTAAATAATAAATTAAAAAATAGTAGAAGCAAATTTTTTTGCTTCTCCAAAAAAGAGTTTCCCTTTTTATGGAGAAGGATCTTTGAAGAAGCAAAAAAAAAAATTTGCCAAAGAAGCATATCCGAAAAAGAAAATACAAGAAAATACAACTATATGGGTGAAATAAAAACAGAGGGAAAAAAATAACTTAAGGGAGAGGGAATGGGCGAAACAAATACTAGAAGGAATACGGGCGAAGCGGGTTTCATCGAAAAAATGTTAAGGAGGAGGGAGACAAATGTTAAAGATTAAAGTTAAAAAAGTAGGAGTCGAAATATTAAGGGAGAGTAAGAGAATTTTTATAGTAGGTGTGAATGAAAGAAAGAGGGAGTGAAGGGTATATGAAGTGATAAAGTAAGAAAAAATTAGGATTAATTATGGTTTAGAAATAATAAAAATATTTTTAGTAAAATAGGTGAGGTTTTGAAAATAAAGTAGTTGGAATTTCAAATTCCGCTCTACTACATAAAAAATGGCACAAGTGGGTGAGTTAGTTAATGGAATATTCTTTTGAGTTAAGTTAAAATCAATAAAAAATATTCTCAGATTTTGAGTTCCTGTTTCGTGTTGATATGAAGTGGTGTCGTGTTTTGATATGAAGTGGTGTCGTGTTTAGAACTTAATAATTATATTTTAATTAAGAAATAATCAATGAAGGTAGAAGTGTCTCATTAGCATTTTTTTGTTGCAGTAAATATTGAAAGGACGTGAGGTGAAATAATACATTAAAAAGTATTTTTTAGATGGATGAAAAAGATACAGTACGAATCATAAGGATTATTTTTTTCATGTCATTGTCAATCCATTAAGTCATCTACAGTAAAGACTAAATTTTCCAACTTATATATGCAAAGAGAGTTATCAAAATGGGAGCGGATAAAACAGATGAACTAAATCAATCTTAAAAATTGATAAAATAAAAAATTGGTATTTAAACTGAAAAATTTGTTAAGAATTGATAAAATCAGTGAAAATTTGTAGTATAAATGGTTTAACCAGTTTTTTTTTTTGAATTTTTTTATTTTACTAAATTCATCATTTATTTTCTAAATCAACAATTTTTAATTTAAAAATTAAGAAAACTTAGTAATATGAAGGTGTATTTAATAAAATTATTTTTATCTTTTTATAATTACAACTTTAGTATATTTTTTCCTT
The DNA here is from genome assembly GCA_037954015.1 of Psophocarpus tetragonolobus. Taxonomy (NCBI): domain Eukaryota; kingdom Viridiplantae; phylum Streptophyta; class Magnoliopsida; order Fabales; family Fabaceae; genus Psophocarpus; species Psophocarpus tetragonolobus. The sequence goes on along the minus strand of CM075693.1, from coordinate 49,152,730 downwards.
TTATAATCTTAATTAGTACAATACATTATTAATAAAAAAATATTATTTTATTAAGACTGATTTAACTACTAATTTAATAACAGTTAAAATAATGAACTGTGAATCAGTGTTTTTATTGGTTCGATCACCAATCCAATTTTAAAAACATAGAAAAAAAATGAAGAGTTTTAATCTGACTAAACTAGCCACCTATAAAGTTATAAAGAGATTTTGTCTTATTTAATAAGTGATAGGTTTTCAATAATAAATAAATATTGTCTCTAAAATTATTTATATTTATCTAAAATTTCACATGTATAAATCATTGACATATATTATCAAATTAAATTAATGGCTAAATTGGTAAGTTTTATATTTTAATTATAATAAATAAAAAACACATGGATTGTCACACTGTCTATTTAAATTTCTATTTTAATATATTATAACAATAATAGACTTTAATTTAGTATCTTTTGTAAATTTTTATATTTTAAAATATAAATTATTATGTGACATATTTTAAAATATATTTTGTTAATTTTATATTTTTTGTTTATAGATAACATGATAAAAATATCACATCATCAATATATATATCAAATATGCAATGAATATGAAAAAAAAAATGAAAGATAAGAGTTTTAATAGAACTCAAAATGTTGTCGCACATGTGTATTTGCATATTTATTAAGAATATTTATCATGAAATGTATACATATATTAATCATGTTTAAGGAAGATTGATTTGTGATAAGGTAGAAATTGTGAAAATGTATGTTCAAGTCCCTCTAGTTTATTTTTTAATTTTAAAATAGGTGTAAAAGTAGAATAGGTATTTTGAAGAGTGAACATCAAAAGGGTATATTTTCTTTATTAGTTAATAGTATAGATTAATAGTATAGATATATTATATAATATAATATCATATATTATGTTGGATATCAGTATTTTAAAGTAATTTTTTGCTTAAAGTTATAAGGTTGATCTAGTGGTAAAGTTTATGTTTGTAGAGAGAGACTGTGGGTTTGAGTCTCTCTTGTGATAAAGTAATTTATTTTTTAATTTTAAAATATATATAAGAGTAGAATAAGTATTTTGAAAAGGAGATATAAAAAAAATATTTTCTTTATTAATGGTATAGATTATTAGAGAGAGTAAGCATCAAAATTCACTCAGCAAATAAGTAAATGGATCGTTTTACACTTTTTATACACTAAAAACAATAATATTATTATGAAATTTATTTTATATGTATTTGAGTGTTCCTTATAAAATTTTGACTTTAATTAAAATTTCAATTATTGTGAAATATTTAACATCACTTTCATTAAAATTAGTTATTGATAAGTTATTAAGATTGAGCCAGTAGGAATAGAGAAGTTTGGATAATTACATAAAGTCTTATTAGAAACGATGTTAACGTTATTATACTTCAAAAACATAAAATAGGTTTTGGTTGCAGGGACTGATCTGAGAGGAAGAAGGATACAAAATCATTGGAAACATGAGAGAACAATGAAGCAATATTCAGGGAACTAACAAAGTGCATGATCATGCACTACGTTAGCTAATTAATTAATTTGTTCCTATGTATCAAATAAAACAAGGGATTTTATGTGAGAATTATGACACAACCTATCTTCTTTTCTCTTTCTTCGTTTTAACTTTTTAATTTTAATAAATCAGGTTAATTAAAGGGATTTTTCTTCTCTTTTCTCCAACTCATAAAATCAAGGTCACAGAATATTTAAGATAATTAATTGCCTGAAAAATAGACATTCAAATTACAAATGATATTTGATCTTTTTTACATTAATTATTTCTAAGAGTTTAATTAATACGTTCAATTATAATTTATGGTTATCAAACTCACGAATTTATCAGTTTATTTCCCTTTCTACACATTAACTTGTGTGTAAATTCTCTTTTCAGTAAACTCTATGCAAACTCTACAAACTTTTGAGTTTACTGTCAAGTCATTGAATCAACAACTTTGGTTGTTTTGTAAGCGCTTAAAATTTCATATACTTCATTTAGTGTGTCATTCTTAATTGAATAACATTTGCCTCGAGTAACATCAAACCTTCATTTTTTCAACAATGCCAAACATCAACGATAATACTATCATTATTATTACCTTTATAATTTATTATGCATTTCTAGACTTAGTCATTTAAGTATTATGGAATTTATGATTTATTATTTTGATTTATTATGTTATTGAAATGTTTAATTGTATGTTATTTATAAATATTTTATTATTTTTATATAAAGTAAATTTTTATGAGTCGAGTGTATTGAATTTCCACCGGTCTTCTTAAATTCTAGAGTTTCATAACCTTTGTTACAAATTTTCATTTATATAATTTTTAAAGTCAATAAATTTATCATAAATGAACCTATTTCACAGTTTCTGGGATATTAATTAAACTCTATTTCTAAAATAAGAGGAAACTTGTATTTAGTTAAGCTTATTTTGTTAAAAAACACTTATTTTAATCAAATATATAATTTTATTATTTTAGTATGTTTGGTTAAATTGTTTTTGTTTGAAACAAGCATTTTGTATTTATTTAAAAAAAATCATATGTGCTTATTTTAATAATTATTTGTTTCAAATAATGATAATTGAACATTGAAAATATAATCTATTATTTTTAACTAAATTAATCGTTGATAAAATACAAAATTCAATATTATAATTCTTTACCACTATCCAAGTGCATGTGATGTTGAATTATTTTTATAACTAACTGAATCAATTTATATTTATTGTGTAATATTTTCTCCTTCTTATATATAAAAGATAAGAAATAAATTATAATATTTTTTCTTGAATATAAAAAATAAGTTACCACTTTAAAATATATTAATTAGCAATTTTTTAAGTCTTTAATTTATTGTAGAGTTTGTCAATGAGATATTTACTCATTTTAGAGTGTATATTTATTCTATTATTGTCAATATAAGTCATGCATTCTCACTTGTTTAAAGAAAAAAAGACTTGCTAATCAGTATCTGGATATGCAAATGCAACTTAAAATAGGTGAATGCAATTCTATGCATATCAATAAAATATTTTCTTCTAGATCCGTATTATCTTTAAATTCTTTTTATTTGCTGAGAAGTGTGGAATTTTAATTAGTTAATTAGAGATTAATGTAAAGAAATATTTTTATTTAAAACTTCAGATGAGACAAATGAATTATAACGACGAACATATAACTTATACACGACTTTTTTAATGATTTACATTTTTTTCATTTAAGATACTAGAACAGAAAACAGGTCAAATTATTTGCAGCGTGATCATTTATTCCTAAATAAATATTGACAATGATAAAACTTTTATTAAAGGAAACAAAATGCACACAAAATTTCAATTAACATGTACTATTTGAATTAACACTTTTACGTAAAAATATTAATGATCTGTATTTTTTCTCCTCTCCAGCTAATCATGATTGGAGAGCAGAAAAAATTACAATTTTATTTTTACTCTGGACAACTATTGTTAAAGAATAAAAAATTTTACAATTTTTTTTTTACTTTCTAATCAATCATTGCTAGAAAGCAAAAAAATTAAGAAACTTGTTTTACTCTCCGGCCAAGCATTGTCAAGGTCCCTAATTTCACTGTTTTGTCAATCTTGCATACCAATATTTGAGGCTAAATTTCACAAATCTATATTACCTCTATGAATCAAACAAAATGAAAATTATAATGTGTTCCCATGTTCACATATATAATAGAAAAAATCACACTTAAGTAAGAAGAAGAAGATGATCACAAAAATTAATAGATATATTAATGATTGTATAATTACAAATTAATAATTGTTTTTAATGTTATAAAAATTTATATTATATTTCAAAATATAATATAAATATTATAATAAATTTTATAATTAAAATAAAAATGTATAAAATATAAGAGTTTACTAAAGTTTTCCATAATAAATTTTTATATTTTATTTATTTTTATATTTTATAATATAAAATTTTAATAAAATAAAAATTATATTATTAAAATATAAAATTTTATAATATAATATAAATATTTTAAAATATAAAATTTATAAAATATAAAATTTTATTACAAGAATATTTTCGTAATAAAGTTTTATATTTTATTTATTTTATAATAAAAAATTATGTTATAAATAAATTATATTATTAAAATATAAAACTTGATAAAGATAATGTAAATAGTTTAAATAAATTTTCTAATTATTTTTTCCTTGTCCGAAAAGTTTATTTTGTAGAACAGGTTACTTTATTGTGATATGTGAGTTAGATCAATTTATTATGATAGATAATGTTGGGAGGGAGAATTAGGCTAAAAGGTATTTTTATGTTTTTCAAAAAATATTTAGATGAATAGATATTAAATAAAAATGGAATAAGTGTGAAACGAAAATTTCGGAAACAAAATGCACAGAGCCAGAAAAACAGCCCAAGAAAGGCCCAATCAGACCCAACCAGTTTTCAACAATGCTCTACACTTGAGAGAAAAATAAAGATTAAGGCCCATGTTATTTACTAAATATTTTTAAATATACTTTCATTTTTATATTTATTCTAAATATTTAAAAATATTCTTATAGTTTTTTTTAACTTAATATTTTTAATTTATTTTTATATAATATTTATTACTAAAATACATTTTTTTTATAAATTTATTTTGAGCAACTATTTTAAAATTTAGCCCAGATCGGCTGGTCAAATCGATTTGACCAGAAACCAAAAACATCAACACACTGAGTTGGATAATAGATTGGTTGTGCATCAACTCGATGATGATGACATCAAATTGGAAAAAAAATCGGATTAATTAGGAAAAATCAATACAAATGAACTGGAATGCGGATACTATTTTATAAAAAGGAATGAAGAAAGTACTAAATAATTTAATTAATGAAAATGTCTTGTATATTAATAATAAATGTAAATAAATTTTAACGAATTTTATCATATCTAATAAAATTATTCTTAAAATATCATTTATTTAATTAAGGTTTTATTTTTTATACTTTTATTCTTAATATCAAGTTTTAAGCAATGATAATATATGAAAAAAATATTATTTAAATGAGAATTATTTTTATATAAATTTTTTAATGAATATAAGTGTTTTTACCGAAGTTAATAAATATAAATTATTCTATTTTTTACTTATATATTTAAAACTAAAAAGAGTATTTAATTATGTTTGATTCTTAATTAATTTATTTATTCATTTCTAAATCTAACTTTTGAAAGAATAATATAAATATAACACTAGTTTTTCTTATTTTTCATTTTTTGTTCAGTTTTATAATTCTTAATAATTTGGTGACCTGATCTAAATCCATAACAAATTATTGATATTGTTTTTTACTCTGCGATAATCAACTTAGTAGTTTTTATTTGTTTTTATCACTATTTAATTAAGTTTTATATAATCAACTATCATTAAAAAATATATTTATTAATGTGTTAGTCTAAAATTATTTAAATTCACAAATCTCTCTCATTCTTTTCTCGTAGCATGTGAATTTTATCGTGTCATAATTTCTGTGGATATGTATAACTTGGCGAATTCACCAATTTACATCATTATTGAAATTGTCAAAAGTTGTATATTTGTGTATCCTACTAACAATATTACACTCGTGGGATAAGATACACCACTTGTAGAATTAATTGACACCTCTTATTATTATTAGAATTTAATTGGACGTAGCTATAAAATTTTGAGTAAATTATTCACAGAGAAATGGCGGGAGGTAAGGAATCTTATCTTTTCTTTTCTTTGATCCACAGTTACTAACATGTTTTTTGTTTCCAAAAGGGAAAGACAACATAGAATTGTTTTCGAAACTTACAACCACAAAAGGCTAAATAGAGTATTTTTCTTTTCCCGGATTGGTATGCTAATCTTACATTATCTTTATTAAATATGATATAGGGGATAAGTTAAAATATATTCTAATAAGATATAAAGGAGTATGTTATTCGTTTATATTCTAAAAAATTTTTTGTTTCTTTTATTGAATATATTTTTAATCTTTAAAAAAAAAATAGAGTACAAGTAGGTAGTGCTACAAAAAGATAGCAACATTTCTAAGCCACAGGATTTACACCCAACATAACTATATCTCATTTCTAATTTTTTTGTATTTTTTCACTCAACAACCATTCCTTACCTAAAATGTCATAACCTGATTAACTGCCATGGTGGGAAAGAACTAAAATTCAAATCATATAATGACTTAGAGGACTCCAGAAAAATTACTTTTATTACTCTTCGGAATAGAGTTAAAGACACTACCATTTTTTCTCCATTGTCTATGCTGATGCAAAAAGTTAAAAGTTTTCATACCAATAAGGAAATGTAATGTATCTCGTTCTTGTTGTTTAAATTTTTTTAGAATAAATCATTTATTCTCTAACTAGTGCTGCATCTTGACAAATTATTTTAACGGGACAAATAATTAAATAAATAAATTTAATATTCATTACAGTGTTATCCAAAATAGCATCACTTTTATTTTCTTGATTTAATTAATAGAATATTTGGCTTATTAATTTATAATGTTCAATATATAAAAAAATTTCTCGTATAGGGAGAAAAAATATTAATTATAATGTTCAATATATAAAAAATTTCTTATATACGGAGAAAATAGAGTGCTCTCTATGATTAGTTATTAAATTTTATAACAACTATTTAAAAATTACTATTTAGAATTATTTTAATTTTTGTTTTTAATTTTGAAATGTAATTTGAAAACATGATATTTTGATTAAAATGGTTGTATTTTGATTTTTAATTATTTTTAAAATAACTTCTATTCTATTTGAAAATTAATAAAAAAATTATTTTGAGATTTTTATTTCTATTTTAATTTTTTATAATTAACACCATTGCAAGCCTTAAACTTAAATTACGAGTTAAAATAAAATAATATATCACTGTTAATGTTGTAAACTCTCTAAACTGTCTTTAACTCCTATTAGAATATCAACAACATAAAAAAGAATAATTTGTCCCTTAATCCACTTGTTGTGTGTATTTTATAAATTTTATTTAAACTATAATTTTAAGATATGAAATAAAAAGCCTAATTAATTGGGTATGAAATAAAAACTAATATCATATTAATTAGTGGTCCAAACCCTAATTAAGTGGGTCCACACAAAGATTATAAATAAAGTAGGGCAATTTCTTTTAATACCCTCCCATTTGTTATTTGCACCCCGTAGGCTTTAAAATTTTTTTCAAACCCCTTATTTTACTTCTCCAGCATTGTTGGAGAGTAAATAAATTTGCAAATTTTTTTACTTTTTAGTAATACATTGCCAAAACATAAGATTATTGAGGGTATATTGGTATTTTACACACGAGTAGGTGGTAATTAAAAATTTAGTAGTATTAATTCAAATTCCATTGTATTGGTGTAGATTAAATCCTTTTAATGGGTTTGGGGTAAGTTATTTTTCTTCCAAAACCTCAATAATTTTTTTCACAACTTTCATAATATATTAAAGATTAGGTACTTATCAAATTCATATAATTTAAACCTCTAAAATTTGTATTTTCTAAGTCTAGATTACGTAATTGAAAGTTTTTTTTTTCTTCATAAATTTGATTCCTAAAAAAAACTTTTAGAAGTTTGAATTAGATAATCAAAACTTGTAAAAAACTCTCTGGATTAGATAATCCAAAGTTTTTTCAAGTTTGGATTATCTATTCCAAACTTGTATTGTAATTAGGAGTTGTTGTTTTTTTACAAGTACAAATAATTTATTTCAGTGTTCATATTATGAAAAAACTTCAAGTTACCTAATTTAGAGATTTTTTTACAGGTCCAAATTAAATAATTTGGATTTTTTTTTGAGTCATAATTACCTGAAGATGTAAAATATTAGATTTTTATGAATTCAGATTTTTGGAAAAAAATCTTCAAATTACTAATTCGAACTTGGAAAAAAAAGATATTTTAATTATTATGAATTAAATTATATGAATTTGATAAAACCAAAACTATTTTGATATGAATTAAAGAATTACTCAAACGTATTTTGATTTTTAAAATATTATAGTAGTGCAAGAAGAATTTTATGAAAATGTAAAGAGAAACTGCCTTAGATATGTGGAGAATATCCCTACGGACAAAAGGCGAGAGAAAGGCCCATTTGAATTAAAATATTATTAATGGGCACATGAGTGACGACATGCTTCCTCGACCAAAAACAAGGGTACTTGTATTTTAACTTGACACCATTTGCAATTAAATCAAATAAATAATAGTAATAATAAAACACCCTCTCAATTTTTTTTTCTTTTTTATTACTTCAATGCATTCGGATTACTTGCGAGTATTCACCGAAAAATTAGTTGGGAGTTTAGAAGAAATTTTAAGTTTTAATACTGCATTCAGTGAATAATCAAAATGTAGTTCTATAAAAGGAGGGGAAAAAACTATGAACTGCGAACTGTTTTGTAAAGACAAATTTCAGTTTAATAGGTATACATATCATAAGAGATGTTTTGCTAAACATGATAATTAATACGAATGGAGGAACTTGTAAAAAAGTGGAATACGTGGAGGAATATGATAAGAGTGTATAAAGTATAAAGAAATGGATTAAGAATCTGAATAGTTCCATGAAGTGACGAAAGCAGCAGTATAATTAAGATCCTCGGCCAAACAAATCAGACCTCCATTTTCTTGAACCAAGTGCTTCTGCAGACCACCGATAATATATAATATAATCTTTTGTAATGTAAATGTAGGAATCACAACGGGTATAATGTTTGATTAAGGATGCACTTATTATTTATTACTTTAATCTCCTTTGGCCATTTCTCAACGTCTCTTTCTGTCTGTTCAAACTTCAAACAATGTAGGGGCTATCAAATTACATTCAGATTCAACTTATTTTCAACATTCTTAATAATTACCAGTGTTGTAAGGAAAATTAGTTAAAGAAATACCAAAATAGACTTTTTTTTCTTTCCTCTTAAAAACTATGTCATAGATGTGTTAAAAATTACTACATTATGAAAAAGCATTGATAGTACTTTTAATAAACAAAAATTTTTTTTTTTTACATTCAATTGAAATAATCGAGGAAAGGTTGTAAGCTAAGAGTAAATCACTATTTTAATTAGTTCTTAAAAATGTATAGTATTATTATATTATGTTAGTTTTTAAATTAAGAAAATTTCGAAAGATATTATCCGTTAATTGTATTGGCTCAAAATTAAAAAATACACGTCTTAAGTAATAATATTGACATATATGTACAGACTAAAACAAAATTAAGTGGTTAGGCACTAAAGTGATAACTTACATAAAAGAAAAACTCAACAGTTAATAGTTTTCGTGAAAAAGTAAAAAAACAATTTAGATATTAACATTAATTTTGTTAGTAAGGGTTAGTAATTTGATTTTACATATAATACTTGAAATAATTTAATCACTCATACATGAGATTTAGATTCTGGTTGAAAAACATTATTTAAATCTTATTTGAGTCCATTTATCTAATAATTTTAAATGTCAAAAACAAATTTAGAATGATAATTAATTAAATTCTGGTTATCTAAATGTAATGTTTTCAACTTTGTTAACATATAATCCTTAGAATTTTGCTCTATGTATTTTCTTTTGTTTTATGGGAGCACATATTTTGTGTTTTCTATTTCACTTTTAATATTAATAATATTTTTTTTGTAGATAAAAAAAAAATAATCTTTAGAATTTTCAATGTTCATGAGTTAGCTTATAATGACTTCATAAATTCAATAACGCTAGGTAACAAAAATAATGAGTAAAAGACCAAAAGGATTACAATAAATAAAATAGTTAAAATTCGATTCTAACATTTGCTTTCATTGCTTATTTGTAATCAAATCTTACTTTTACATTTTTGTATTTTAAATTGTTTGCTAATTTACTATTCAATATATATCTTAAAATCACAAATTCATGAACAAATGTTAATTACTATTTTGCAAGTTTTAACTAAGATACTTAAAATTATAAATATCTCACAAGTTCATGCAAACATGAAACAACCCTACTTTATACTTTATTATAGATTAACTTAATCAATTTTTCAAACCATAAACATTTTGATATCCTAATTTAATACTAGTTAGATAATATTATTTTTGCCAATAAAATATGAAGTTTATAACAAATGTTGCTAACTCATTTATCTAATACATCCATACCTCTAATAAAAGCTTGTTAAAAAGTTATAAATTTGGGTAAGATTCAGTCTCTCACTCTTTATAAATATTATTTATATTTTTTAGTTTTAAAAAAAACTAAAAAGAAAATATAATACTATACGATGATTATTATTATTTATAAAATTGATTTAAATATTATGCAGTAACAATATAAAATAGTTTTATGATATCATTTGATTAAAATAAATATAATTTTTAAGATATTTATTGATAAAACTAACAAATTACTTATATTGTAAGAGTTATAAAGTTGATATAGAGTAAAGAAATGAAGAAAAGAAATCGTTCCACCAATAAAACTAACACACCAACAACTTACGTTTGTTTATAAAAAATTATTTTTATTATCAATGTAAAACCTTTTTTCTTTAATAAAATCTATTGTCTCACTCTTAATAAACCTTACACTATAATCCAAAATGAATGTTGCTTTTGGGGGAAAAATATTTCTAAAAAATAAGTGTTGTATTTGGTTCTCAAGGTAAAATTAATTGATTTTTCACTAATACCCCTAATAATTTCATTTTCGTTTTTAATATAATATTAATGTTAAAGTTAATTTTGTAAAATGACTATTCTCTTTCATCTATTTATTCTTATATGTATACAACAATATAAGAGAACACTCATTTTGAGTTTAAATTAGTATTTTTAAATTGTAGTTTTTATAAAACAATATAAAATGTAATGTTAGAGAAGTTGTTGTTGGTGCTGTTGCTAGAGTAAATTATACAAATCTTTTGGGAAGTTTGTTCCTGTTACATTTAACATCCATTTTTTAAGTCTAAAAAAACCCTAATTTGTTTACTTTAATTACATCTATTTGTCTAAATTTTCATTTTTATTACACTTACCCCTTCTTAAACAAAAACTATTACAAAAGAACATGTTCTTTAAGAAAATAGTTAGTTTAAGTAATTATATTAAATATATAAATTATTCTTTCAATTTTAGTCATCTTCTTTCTTTGTATTTAATTATTCTCACCCGTTTAATTAATATGCGGAGACAAAAAAGTTGTTTTATTAGTAAGGATATTCATATTCTCCTATCTAAATAAGAGAAAAATAAAAAAATTATTAATTGATTACAAATAATTTAAAAACAAATTAATACATCTAGAATATTAGAAAATAATATGACAAAAAAAGACAATAAATTATTCGAAAAGTGTCTTATAATTAACAAAATGAGTATAGATTAAGAAACGTGTAATGGAACACATAAAAATTGAAATTTAAAACATTTTTCAAATAATTAAGTGAGTATATAATTGTAATATCATCGTACAATATTTGTATTTAACTAAATTACTTTTAAATATGGCTTAATTATGCAATTTAAGAATAATTTGCACAATGATAATATTTTGACAGTTTAATCACATAATGTGTAATATCATATACTCATTCTTAAGTCTTATCTTCAATTTTTTTCAAAATATTTGTATTTAATTGAATTACCTTTACAGATAATGTGATTTCTTAAAAAATAAGAACACAATATAAAATTTAAAAACATTGAAGAGTTTCAATGATGAAACTTTAAATGAGAAATTATACTATAAATAATTAAGAAAAAATAAATACTAAAAATAACAACAATTGTGGTTTTAAAAAATATTTAATATATATTTATTATTATCAAATTTATTAAAAAAAATTAATTAAATGAATAAAAAATATTTAATAATTAATATTTGTTTAAAATAATAAAAAAGTATTAACGGATAAAGGGTGTTTTTTATTATTATTAATATTAAATTTAGTTGGAATAGGTTAGATGAGGATCTCGTAAAGAGTGAAGGGAGAAGGACAATATCGACACTCTGCACGAAAATATTGACGATGATGTATGGCTGAGGGCATAATTATTCTTTAAGAAGGTATGTTTTACCCATATTACCCCTTTAATAACAGTTTTCACTTTTGACTCGGAAGCACGTGAGTGATGCATGAAATAGAAAGCCCGACTCGAAATTCAACAACAAAAATGTTCTCAAAACCCATCAGTCAAATGAAACCCTAATCATTGCTGATATGAAATTTAAGATTCAAACAGTGCCTTCCGATTGGACGCACTTCTTCAACGTGGGACCACATTTCACTCCCCCCTCTCTCTTCTTTTTTTTATTCTTCATTCATTTTCTTTTACGTTCCTATCTTCAAACTTTAATTATTCTTCCTTTTTTATTTATCTATTTCTTCTCACTAAAGATACATGGGAACGGGATGAGTTCATCAAAGTTAGCCATGAAGGAATTATTTCGTTGAAAATTGGGTTTGCTTAAACTGTAATCTTACTTTATGCATTTGTATTTTCGAAAATGCTATTCAAAACACGTTGATATGATGATTGTATCCGAATTTAAAACTAACATATGATAACTATAACCGAAATATAATCATATCTAATGCATAATTATGTATCGTGGAAGTGGGTAAAGTGTTATAATGACACGGTATAAACCAAAACTCCTATGCTAAGCTAACAATTAGAATATAAAAACTTTAAAATACTAATATTAATGAATATAACTTAATGTTATCAGTTTACTTTCATTAGTAATTTTTTAAAAAAATATTTCCTTTATTGATTCATTCAATGGTTAAAAATATATGGTTAATGGTTTTTTTCTATGAAAAGATATTTGCTGTAGATTCAAGGAACTCTACATACACCTAAAATGAATGATATTATAAAGTTTTCAGGGAATAAATTGCAAATATATTTTGAGAAAAGACAATGGAAGGGAACATATCTAGTAATGTCGTTGGTATTGCCATCTGATACTGTGCCAATTTCCGCAATATATTTAGATGTTCTTCTTCGCACCTAAACGGCATTAATGTCCTTTTTGGTACGGAGAAAAAAATAAAGTGAATGAAAATAAAATATAAGTAAAACAGGTGAAAAATAAATCTAAAATAATAGATATTTAATTGAAAAGACAGAGGGGAAAAAAAAGAATTGAATTCTAGCGGCTATACGTTTGCATGTCTTCACATAATTAGCTGGCAATATCAGTAGGTGCATTGGAGCTTTGTAAACAAAATTAGTGGCAAACATCATTTGGTTTCAAATTTTAGCCAAATTTATTTATGACTAATAATTTTTCTGAACACCCAACTTTTTCGATTATTGATTGCAAAAATGAAGTACTACTATCAATGGTAAAAGTCCTATTCCACTCACTCAAAATTATTTTCATCTCACCCTATATAATGAAGGGTAATTGAATTCTGGCGGCTACAAATTTGCAATCCTTCACATAATTAGCTGGCAATATCAGTAGGAGCATCAGAGCTTAGTAAACAAAATTAGTGTTTGGGTTTCAAATTTTGGCCAAATTTATTTATGACTAACAATTTTTCTGAACGTTCTTCCACTTTCGATTGCCAAAGTGAAGTACTAGTGTACTACAAATGGTAAACTCATTTTTCAGCGACGCAGACATTTCAACCATTACTAGTGATTGAAACTAATACCAGTAGTCAACAATGCAATACCCCACATGCACACATAGTCCCCATCATTTTTGTTTGGACTTTGAAAGCAACCATGAACTTTCCCTGATCAAGCTTTCCTTTTATGGGTTACCAATACAAAGTAGTTTAAGTTTTCTGTTCCAAAAGAACCAAAACAGTGTTGAAACTTGGAACTACAATCCAAAACCAGAAATTAGTATACAAAATTATGTTCTTGAAAACAACCAAGCCAAATTCTTTACTAGATGTAAATCATTTGGTACAAGAGAAGGGACATGATTGAGAAAAAAGAAAACTCTTTAATTAAAAGAATGTACACAAGCAGAATTTAGAATTTCATCCCTGAATCTATAAGATGTAAGCTCAAGTGAAAAAAACAAATTCTAGATATTACTAACATCATTTAGACTCCAATTTTTCCTTTTGATTCTCCAACTGTCAAAAATTCCAGGATTCCTGTTCTTGAGTCTGGAAGAAATTGGATGATGGCCTTTGCATTCTAACACCACTGATGCTGTTTCTTGCTGCCATCATTTCATTGAGTGAGAGCCTTTTCTTGGGTTCAGGTCTTTGCTTTGGAGCACTGTGAGACCTTAGTTTGGCCTTGAATGACTGAGTGTTGGCCATGTAGTTGGGGAAATTGGAGCAAGGTCTGAAGAAGGTGTCTCCACAAACACTCTTGGCAGGTGTAGCTGGAGCATTAGGCCGCACATAGTTTGTGAAACGTGGGGTGCTATGAGCTGTGGAGAATCTACATTCATCAACATTGAAGTACCAATCAAAATCTTGAACATGTCTGCAATCAGGAACTGAGATTCGACCAGGGACTGGACAAGGAAGAGGGGATGAGATTGCATGACAGGACATGTCTTCTCCACACTCAGACATTGTAGAGGTAAAGCGCCTCGACCTTGATCGAGTCTTGTATGTGTCAATTTCAACAATCTTGGGGCTCTCATCAAAACCATTCAAGGATGATTCATAGGATGTAGGTAGCCTTTTACTGTGGAATTCACTCCTTGTTTCTTCAAATCGTTCCTAAAAGCACAAAAGGACACAGCACAAGCAAATAAGACATTATTTGCTGATAGATAAATGATTGAACTTGGTATTCATTAAGGACTACAAAAACCAGTTTTTTACCACAGATTTTCTTGCAAGAACTTCAGGCAGAAATCTGTTTTCTTTGCTCATTGAACGACGAGCTCGCTGTGTTCTAACAGCTGTTTGAGCTCTTATTAGAGCTTGCATACTGTGAAGAGTTGCAGCAGCCCTCTTTCTGACCAAATACCCTCTAACAAGAGCCTGTATCTTAACCAATCCTTTCAGTGCTCTAAGAGCCTTCCGCGCCTGAAAGCAAGCAACATTAAAGTTTAAATCAAAAGTGCTAGTGTAGAACTTAAGAAGACCATTAAATTGACTAGGTAGTAACTAAGTTAAGCCTCGCTTAAATGTTTAATGAATTCAAATTTGTCATATTGAAGATGGCGTAAACAGACACCGGACAGAAAAATAAGGATTTGAATTACAAGACAAGTCAACTCAAAAGTGAAGAATGGAAAGTGCAAATGGTAGTTTAAGTGGCCCAGACAGAAAGTAAAGGCACTGTTTCATTAAGAATCTAAAATAATTTTTGAGAGGAGACAAAGGAGTAGGAATCAAGCAAAGCAATTCACTTACACCAACCAAATATCTTTGTCCAAGACAGAAGCACTACAATGACAAATCAATGCAATTTACCAAACAACATTTTCAAAACAAAAAAACAGACATAACATACCCACATAAGCAACACCAATTTGATTAGAAGCATCAGAAAAAAGATAAAGCGCATACCAAGTAGCCTCTAAAAAAAGTTTGGATCTTCACGGCTGCCCACTTCTCCCTGCTTCCACTGAACAATGTTCCTCTACCCTGGCTTGTCAGCCTCACAACCGCCACGGCCGCCTGTGCAGCGGCCACAGCGGCATCAGCGGCAGCGGCAGTGGCAGCAGCCACGGCAATTGCATGTTTGTTCTGCTCATTTTCTGTCTCAGAAATATAGGATCTGAGCCAAGTGTTATCTGTGGCAGGATCAGGAACTGAAGGTGCTACATCCTTTCCTGGCTTAGCAAAACTCCACCTTTTCTTCTCCTTCTTGTCAGGAGCCAATGAGCCTGAATTGTCACTGTGGTCCTTCTCCTTCTTCATCCCCAACAACCCCTTAAACCACCTGCTTGCTTTCCCCATAATAACTTCACAACTTTCGATCACGATCTAGAATGAGAAACGGTGCCAAACTTTGCTTCTTGTGTTAAAGATGAGAGAGGTTTGCGGGTGAGTGAACAAGTGTAGCAACCAAGTGAAACCAAATGTTTCAATATACAGGGGACGGGTGAAAAATCTTGATTTAAAAAATGGAGGGACAAAGAAACGGGTGGAGTTTAGTGCAAAAGTTAGAGGGTGTAGAGGGTAAAGAATCTAACAAAAGAGAAATGATGAGAGCAGGATGAAAAGATTAATAAAACGGGGTAAGTTGAAAGTATGAAACAAACAAACCTTAAAATCAAAGTGAGTGAGGGGAGAAAAAAATGGATAAAGATGGAACGTTTTTTGAAAATAAACCTCTGACAACACCTCGTGAAGAACTGCATTAGAGGACAAAAAGCGGTCACAGAAAGTTAGCAGAGGCTCAAATGAAAAAAACATTAAAATAGTTAGAAACACTTCAAAATCTCAGTATCTCACCCCTTGAGTGAAGAGACAAGAATTACAGACAAAGCACAAAGGTGAAATCCTATGAAAAAAGTGAAAATAATCATAGGGAAAAGCCCCAAGACCCAAAATAAACAGCTTCTTATCTGATCTTGAATTCAAAAAAGAGAAAGAGCGCCGAATTCCCCTTCCCACCCCACTCACTCACTCCAATAACACACACACACACACTCTCTCTCTCTCTCTATCTCACTTTTGCATTACTATTACTATCCTACAAAAATGTAATATTGCCTTGTTGCACTCTCTCTCTAACTTTCTGGAGCAACGTGTAGTACATATGAAAGATACCCACTGACAACAATCCCGTGAGCTTGGTTCAAACCCGGCATTGAGTAAAGGTTCAAAGGCTCCTCCTTTCACTATGTTGCTTTATTTGAAAGAAAAAACTGGACTGTGAGTTAAGTTCTGCAACCGAATAACACCACTTTTAAAGGTTAAAAAAAACTTGCTCGCATTGATAGTACACTGTGGTGTGTACCATTCATTAAAGGCCATACCAACTAAAAGGGCTGCTTTATATCATCTTTTTTGTCCCGATAATAGCCCAAATTTGGGTCTGAGATTACAAAAGATTTTTCAGTTTCCGTATCTCATAAGAACAGTGATTCCAGAAAACACTTTCTCCCTCGCCATCATCATTCCATTGCTTACCTTCTCTGCCACAGTTTCTCCAAAAAAGGTGCCTTTCCAAATGCTGTTACACCATAACAAAGCTATCTTCATCTGATTTTGATTATTATTTATTATTTGGTTAAGATTCAAATTTTGAATTTAAATATTTTTTAATCAATGTCTTGGGGAGTTTTTACCCGTGCATCATTACTAGGAGCTATTTGGCTGATTTACAAGGGAATATTAACACTAACCCGGATAAACTTAAAATGACAAAATAAAACTCTAGTGTAAGGCCCCGTTAAGTTGAGTGGATTTTTATCACTTTAATAATGTGACAGAATACTCTGTGATGATAAGAAACATTTTCTCCGAAGATTTTGGCAGACAGTCGGAATCCTAATAAATTGAATTGAAATGTGCCCTTCTATTTAAACTTTAAATAGATGGAAGATGAAATTGAAATGAATCTAATTGTGAAAGGATAATCCTTGTTACAAATTTCATAATATGCATCCATCACAATTGTATTTGATATATGCTAAAATTCGACCCTTTGATGGGATAACAGGAATAGGGTGTGCAGATGGATCCGGGCCATGTACTCCCAATTTCACGAGGGTTTTGGACTTTTTTTTTTTTTTTCAAAAGAATTAGAATTTTTGAAATATTTTGAGTCTTGTGTGAAACAGTTGCGAATTTTGCGCTCATCGGTTTTACTCATCTAAAGAGATAAAAGTTATGATCAGTTTAGGAGGGTCTAGCTTAAAACTATGAATTCTCATAAACTCTTTAAGGTTAAACTCTTATTATATACTATAGTGGAAGCGAGGCACAAAGTCTCTCTTTTTATAAATTAAATAATATATATATATATATATATGGATAGAGAAAGTTTAATTAATATATATTATTATTTATGGACTTTACTTATTATTATTTTAAAAATTATATAAAGTATGATTAAATGTTAATATAAAAATCTTTTAGATAAAAAATATACTAATTAAACTCATATATATATATATATATAATCAAAGGAATATCAAATATATATAATACAGAGAGAAACGAGATAGAACATATCCCTATTTTGGTGCTTCCTAATTCATCCCTTAAAAAAATAAAAATTAATTACATTATACTAATAGGATATAGGAAAAGAGACCGAATAATGTTACATTAGCAGAATGTAACAATGTAGTTTAGTCATTGTTTTTAAGATAACTAATTTATATTCATAGTAAAAAAAAATCTAATAACATAGCAAATAATGAAAGGATTATCATATGATAGCAAATAATGAAAGGATTATCATATGATATGGTAATTATTCCATCTTATTATATCTTGACTACCAAAGATCTTCTTAAGGGATGAAATAAAATAAAATCAAACAATTAAATAATAAGTTTCATATAAATATGAAATAATATATATACGTGTCAGTTGTAAATAAAAAGTTGTGGAAAAATAATAGGTTAACCTACCTAATACGTATGACAATATAATTGAATCATCTTAAACCATTTAATTTTTAGGGAATTTCATTTGGCGCCTTCTAAATTTCCTAAAACATCCACTCAACCATAAAAAAACGATTATACTCTAACTTATTTAACTAAAAGAAGAAAAAAAAACTGTTTTATCTTAATTCTCTATTTATAAAGTTTCATTTTAGTTTTTTTTTTCATATTCCGGTAACTTTTATTGACTTTAAAATTTTGAAATAATTAAATTAAAATAATAATTCTAAAAGTTACATATTTTATTTTACATTAATATCTTTATTTTAGTTCCATTTTACACTCATAAATTGTATAATATGCCAAATTTAATGAGAAAAAATAATGAGAATTGATTACAGATACAATGAGATTGTGATATCTTACTTGCCTTAACATTATTGTTTTTTTATTGTGAACTCAATAATATTCTTTTAAGAAAATGTTCTATTTCAATTATGATTATGATTAATAATGGGTAACAAAGACATTAAGAGTAGATGAAAAGACTACAAACACAATTTTAAGCATAACCACGTTAAATAAAACAAAAGTGTGGAAAAGATAACTAAAAATATACATTATAACTTGTTAATGTTTAATTATAAAGATTTTTTAAAAGAAAATTATAAAGATATATTATTTACTATACAACTACTCAATTGATAGTATTTTATTAATTAACTTGTTTATGTATAGAAATATGTTTGATTTGTTATTTCAACTAGTTAAAAGGGAAAACCAGCTAAAGTGATTCAACTTCATCTAGTAAGTCAAAAAGCTACTACCTTTTAATGAAAATCTTCTGCCATTAAAGTGTGTTTCACAAAACTAGTTGAAAAATTAGTTGAAATAGTTTCAACTACGTTTTCATAGCAAAAATGTAGAAACTTTTTTATGAGCCACTCGTTTTTTTAAAAAAACAACTCCAAGTGGTTTATCCAAAAGATCAGATCTCATGTTTTCAACTACTAGCTCACTTTATTTTTATATGTTTATCCTTCGTTAATTAATGTATTGTCTCTCGTTAATTATCTCTCATCACATTATACCATTTATCTCCTTCATTTATCTTTCTTCCTTAATATAATTATAGTAATTTATAATATAATTATATAAAATTATAATTTAAATATGTAATTTAAAATTTATATATTTAGTTATGGAAATTATAATTTAAATATTAATATAGTAATTTATTATTTAAATAGTTAGTTACATAATTTTATAATTTAAATATATAATTATATAAATTTATAATTTCAATATGTTATTGTAAAAATTTATAATTTAAATATAACATTATTGTAATTTATAATTTAAATATATAATTAATTTATATTATTAAAATACATTATAATTATTTTAATACGACATTATTGATATAATGATTAATAATATCCTTATTTCTCATTTTACAAGTTTCAGTCAATTGATTAGCCAATTATTAACAATTAGTTTTTCAGTTTTCAACTAACTTTGTCAAACACACCTAAATTTGAAAAACTAGTTGAAGGTTAAAAGTTAGCTCAAAGCTAAAAGTTGAAAACTAATCGTAAGTATTTGGTAAAATTAGTTTATCAATTAGCTAAAAGTTGTAAAATGACACATAAATGTATTATTAATTATTGGATCAACAATGAGGCGTTTAAAAATAATTATAACCTATTTTAATAATATAAATTAATTATATATTTAAATTATAAATTATTATAAAGACATCTCCAATAGGAGCAACTGTCATAAGTTGCTTATTGTATTAAAATAAGTGTTTGGTGGTCTTATAGTGTCACCTAATTGTTAAGAAACTTAAACTCAATTTTAATCCAATGGAATAAATTATAAGCAACTCCAAGAAAATCACAATTTTCTAATTTTTTCTCAGTTGTATATTGTTATTAATTTGCTTACTGAAGCAACTCATCACTCTTTAAGCAACTTGAATTGTCATGTAGGGTTGCTTTAATAAGAGAGTTGTTTCAAACAACTCATTAATTTTTTAAACAACTTTACAAGTATTTCTCGTTGGAAATTCTCTAATTATATACTTAAATTATAAATTTCTATAATTACATATTTAAATTATAATTGCATATTTAATTATAAATTTATGTAATCATATATTTAAATTATAAATTACTATAATTATACATTTAAGTATAATTCTTATAATTAAATATATAAATTTTAAATTACATATTTAAATTATAATTTTCTATGATTATATATTTAAATTATAAATTATTATATTACATTAATGAATGAGGATGACATGAAAGAGAGATATGTGAAGAGAGAGAATTAGTAGAAAACAATACATTAATTAATAAAGGGTAAAGTTTTAAAAGAAAAACACCTAATATGTGAAAATAAGAAATATTTTGAAAAAAACTATTTGAAGTAGCTTTTCTGATAATCCTAAAAGAATTTCTAGTTTGTTGCTATCCAAACAAAACTGAAATAATTTCAGCTAGCTAAAATCATTTTAACAAGCTGAAATAACAAACCGAACACATTTTAGTTTTTTCAAAAGGTTTTCTATTTTTAGCTATTAGCTGATTTTCTTTTACAACCTTATCCTTCTTTAATTAATGAGATATTTTCCTCTAATTCTTTCTCCTCATATATGGCACAACCCATCTCTTCTTCATTTTCCTTTTATTTACTAATGTAATTATAGTAATTTATAATTTAAATACATAATATAGTAGTTTATAATTTAAATATATAATTATAGAATTTTCTAATTTAAATATGTAATTATAGTAATTTATAATTTAAATATATAATTATAAAAAATTATAATTTAAATATGTAATTATAATAATTTATAATTTAAATATATAATCAATTTATATTATTAAAATATTTTATAATGATTTTAAATACCTTATTATTGATTGAATAATGCTCTTATTTGCTATTTTAAAACTTTTAACTAATTTTATCAACTAGTTTTATCAAACATTTACAACTAATTTTTTAGTTTTCAGTTAATTTTTCAACTTTCAACTAGCTTTCAACTCTTAACTAGTTTTTCAACTTTCATTTAACTTTTTAACTTTCAGTTAACTTTTTGACCAAACATAAGAATAACAAACATGTAAACTTTAATTTATTTGCTTTGATAATTGTGATAACTAAGAGAACAAAACAAACAAATTCATAAGTTACCTTTTGTTTTCAATTGTTTGAGAATAATACTAATAATATACATTTTTACATGATTCAAACAAATAATTAAAAAAAAATATAAATAAAATAATTGCAAAACCCTGGCATCTATTACCATTCGGAATTTGACCCTAACGAAATTTCGGTCTATATTGATACCATAATATCAGATTGAGGGGTAGATTAGAATTAGAGATTGATAGAAAAACAAGGATATGGGCTCATGTGAGTAGGAAACAAAAAATATCTATTTTAGTTCTATCATTAGCTATGGGTTCAAATGAAATTAAATTTAAATAAAAGATTGGTAACAAATTATTTAATATTTTTTACTATAAATTAAAAAATTTTAAACATTTTCATTATTTATATAATATAGCGGTAAACAACTATATATATATAAACTTTCAAATAATAAAAGGCTAAACAAAATTTTATCATTCAAAGACTAAACAATTTATTGTTTTGTTTGTTAAACAAGTAAAATATTTTTATGTGGTAAATACGAATATAAATATTTCAATATCTATACTTGTATTTTTTTTACCAATTCTTCCTTAAACAATAGATCATATTTAAATTAGAATGAAATTTAATTTTTTTATTTCTTCACCACTATTAAACTTAAAAAATAAATAAAAAGATTATACATAGTACTACACTTATTGTAATTAATGTATGGACATGCACTTCTCTTTCATGAAAATAAATTACACATAAAAATTTACATATATTCCTAAAATAATGGAGAATTTGTATTAAAAAAACACAAATACTTACTTTGCTACGATATATTTTGTTTTGTTCTGTCACAAACCGTTAAACTAGCTACCGAAAAAGAGAGACTCAATTTGTTACCAGGACTATTATTACAAGTCATGCAACATACAAACAATAGAAAGAAATGTGATAAGATCACAAAATATGGATTTATTCAAAATCAAACTTACCCAAAATTAATTTATTTTATAGAGAGTTGAAACCATATTATGAAAGGAAAGAGAGATATCGTGAAGTTTAATTTTTTCATTAATAAATTTAGCACATTAACAAATAATATTTGTTTATAAATTTTTTTTTTCTAAATATCAAGCAAGAAGGAAAATAGTGAATACACCCAAAGTCAGAATAAAAAATATTAATTAGAACAGAAGATTTGCGCATTAAAATTCGTTTTTAAAAAACGTTATAGTATATTAGCAAAAAAAAAAAAAAAGTAGTTAACAACTACAACTCTCACGCATAGTAGCTATTCTAAGCAATTTTTTTATTTCATAAAAAAACACTAAAGTATTAAAAATTATTTTTTATTTTAAACTTCATTTTTTATTTTTTTAGTTTGATAAAATTAGACTGACCTATGAAATGATTTTTTTAATAAATTTAAATAATTAATTAAAATTTTATTTAATTTTAAAATATAATTTAGATTAAAAATTATTAATTATTTGTGCAATAAATCAATTTTATTGGCGAAAATTGTTAATTTAATTTAAAATAAAAATTAAAACTGTTAAGTTCTATTACATCATTTTTTTAGATTTTTTATCCTTTATAATTATAATTTATTATAAATATATTCATTAAAATATTATTTATAAAACTTTTAGATTTGTATAAAAATTGTGTAATAATTTTTTGTGTGAATGCAATAGACAAATGCCCACCAAGAGAGATTAAATTGATATATGAGATCATACAACTTAAATTAGCTAAGTACACGAAAGACATGGAATCTGGGATAGAATGAAACATATTATTGGTCTGATCCAATGTTAAACCTAACTTGGCAAATCTATCAGCTAATAAATTTGATTTTTGGGGAACAAAATCAAACTTGCATACTTGTGTTTTCCCACTCCTTCAATTCACTTGGTAGACTAGGGGCATAAAGTTCATAATTAATAGTGCAACCTTCTTCTAGAAGTTGGATCATGTTAAGAGAATATAATTCAATAACTAAATTGCGGAACCCATTTTCACATGCAAACGCTTGCAAAATAGCTAGTAATTCAGCTTTGTCAACATCACAAAAGGCAATTGAATAAATGCATCCCTAAAGTCCTTCACCACTCCACCTTCCTTTGAGAGCTTAGAACATCCGCATCACAATTAATCTTGAGACTGCCTGGGTTTGGGGGGACCAACCAATAACACCTATTGTATCATTATACTTCACCCTACATCCTTTAAACAAACCTATATATGATGGATCTAATGGAGCTCATTGCAAAGGGAGTGAACAGAGTATACCACTTGGTCACATGATTGACTCCTATTTTGAAAAACGTACTTATTCCAGCGCCACCAAATTTAATCAAGAGCAACACCAAACATTTGAGACCACCTGCCAGTCCTGCCAATCTTTATCCCTTTCAGATTTGGAATCATTTAGTAGTCAACATTCTGTTCGGAGAACAAATATTGGATATTGGAAGCCCCTAACTAATGCAATCTCACCTAGCAAGGACTCTTGGCTAGGAAGATTGGGATAAGACATGGTTAGGAATGAGTTTCATGAAGATAGCTAGGGCCACAGTTTAAAATTGTGTGTAAATATTGTGTAGTATTTTTAGTAGGTGCTATTAGCGTTTTTGGGTCTTTGTATTTTCGGTCATTTCCCCTTGTATTTGGGCATAAGGTGTCATTAGTTATTTGTGTGGGGTGTATGTTCGAAGGTGGGCCTTTTTAGAGCTAGAGGATGTGTAAATTTTAATTTCTACACCCCCTTGTTTAATTTCCACACCTCTTAAACATATACATGTGCATGAGTAGCAAATAAGACCCACATGTTCCCTCTATCTGGCACCACTTTCTCTCTCCATCCTAGGTATCATATAGTTGTCTCTTAATTCAAAATTGAATTTGAATTAAGGAAACTAGATCCATTATTTTAAGATCTAATGTCACATGAGGAAACATAGATCCATTAATCTAGGGCCTTGTTTGGATCTAGCATTAAGGCCAAGTTGACGTCCACTCCCTAGTCTCACTCTATAAATAACACTCACCTTATTCACTATAGATAACTTTGATAATTTTATGAAATTCACTTTTGTGAGAGCTCTTTGTGAGTTTTGTTCTCTCTAACTTTGAGAGTGTTTCTATAACTTTTATCAAGAGTTTCTTTTCTTGTGACAAGCTTCTACAATTCTTGGCTTATCTTCTCTAGAAGTGGCACCTCTACCACCACTCCTCTACTTTTCATCCCTATTTTCTTCAACCTAAGAACTTTAAGAAGAAGGAGAATAGGATGAGCAATCCAAGATTGCATCAAGTGGTATGAGAGCCTAATTTTCAAGGCTCTTCTCCTTTGATTTGTCTACTTTACATCTTTGAATTCTTATCATCATCTTCTTCATCTTATTCTCCATTTTTTAGTTTGAAATCCATGTTGTTCTTAAGCTTTCTTAATTGTCTTGTGCTTAATTGTCTTTTTGTTGTGTTCATTTCAATTCTATGCATCTTATGCCTTGTTTGTTCGATTCAATCTCTTAGTTCTTCTATTAATCTCTTACTTTTACTTTAGGTTCTTCATTCTGCCATTTTTTCCTTTTATTTTTGTGTTGATCTTACTTAAGGATGTTTCCTAAGAGATGTCATGTCATGACTCCACACCTTTGTGGATGAACCCACACATGTGTGGTTAAGAACCTTGGTTTCACCTTAGCATTTCTTGTGCGCATTTTTAGTATATTTTTTTAGTTCAATTTTTCTTTTCTAATTTCATTTTATAATCCTAAGTTTTGTGTTAGAATGTATCTTGTTTAGTCCTTTACTTGTCCTAATAATTCTTGTGTTTAACTTTTCTTTTTTGCTTTCTCAAAAAAATGTGTAGTAGTTTTCTTTGAAATTGAGCATCTAAGATGTGCTTACCTCTTGAGTAAGTCTTTTAAAAAAAGTCTATCATGCTTTTAGATCAAGCATGCTAAAAAAATTTTCTCAAAAATAATTAGCTCAATTTCATCTTATGTTGATTGTTTCTTTGTTTAAATATTAATAGCTCTTTGTGTACTAATGTGAGGTGATTTGTTTGAAGGATTGCTTGAGTAAAATTTGGTGTGAACTCTTTGAGCCAAAACTTGTGCAAACAAGAAGCTCTAATCACAACAAAAAACTCTTAGTTCATTGCCTAAAACCACTTCTAATTTTAGTGCATTTTGAGTTGCTTATGTTTTCTTAGATTGCACTTGCATTCGAAATTATTTGTGCCGTTGCTTAAGACTTGAATCAAGTGTTTATGACCAATAGCTCTTTCATAAAATTTTCAACTAAAAAAAAGTTATTATGTACATCTATAAGTGTAAAAAAATAGAAGTCAAAGAAAATAAGAAGAAAAGAAAAAAAGGTTAAAAAGAATTATTAAAAAAATATAGCAAATAGATGTACCTAATAATAAAGTAAAAGAAATTGATAAAGAGTGCTTGAATTTGGTTAAATTGCTTGAGTTTGGCCTCTAATAGCTCTCGTCCATAATCATTTTCAGTCTGCAATGTTTTAAAATTTTGGTGTCTTTTACTTTTTAGTCCTTATTTCCTATTCTAGTGTCTTCTAGGAAATTTTCTTTAGTTGTCCTTAACCTTCTTTTTTATGCCTTAATTCTAGTTTTGTCTTTAATTTTTACTTATTATAGTCTTTCCTACATTACTCTTCCCACTTGGATTGTGTGTTTTCTTTATTAAGTTTTTTCTTGTTTTTTGCTTCTATTCTTACTTCTTGGATTGCTTTGGGTGTTGTGCCACTTTCTTGTAGAGAAGTCTTGGATTGAAGGTCTTCCACAAGTAGGGATGGTAAAATACCCATATCCGTGAGTGCCCGCCCCGATTTTGACTGATATTACACAATTTGACTGGGTATGGGTATTACACGATGTGTTAAACTAAGTACAAATATAGGTATATGACTACCCGCCTTGTACCCGAACATCTACCCGTTATAATTTTAATGATTATATAATAAGTTTAAATTTATATATTTAATTAAAAATTTTAATTCTTAAACTTTAATTTACAATTTCATGATATTAATTATTCTTTATACACTTTTTTAATTAAAATATAATTAATAACTTAATATATGTATATATATATATATTATTTAATAATAAATAAGTAAATTTAAATTTTAAAAAATAATATGATGGCTACCTGTGGGTAAAATACCCAACGGGAACGGAGATGAAAATTAAAATTTCATACCCCGCTATTTTTATACCCGAACATGAACTCGTCATGCACTTTGCGGGGGCGGGGACGGGGATAGTCAAACTCATATCCACCTCACCCCGTTGTCATCCCTACACAAGGGTAACATATTAATGAAGTGTTGACTAAGCCAAGAAGGACTTAATCAAGTAGAGGAAGCAAGACAAAAGTGCAAACACCTTGAGAAAGCTAGGAGTGAAAACTTAATTTGCTTTATGTTGTTGTTAATTCCTTGTATTAAAAGTTTCTTTTAGGAAGTGTTGAATACCCCTAAAGGTCACTTCCATTTGTTTGTAATAGGTACTTACTTTTTCATTTTTAAGGTGTGAGGTAGAAAGTGATATATGATGAAGACTTATCTTCTCCCTAAGATCTACTTCCATGAAGAGGTTAGTCTAGAGTGAAATGGTTTATGGAGAAGTGGGAAATGGGATGAAAACGTCACTCTCAATGGATGAGAGATAAGAAGGGATGCTTGCTACAAGGAGGAATTCTTGATAAAAGCTAGAAGATACCTCTCTTATAGAAGATATCTCATGCCCATGGAGAAGGAGAACACTCTCTCGCACTCACTCAAGGCTACACTCAAGCTAAAATGCTCAAATTATATTAAATGATCCAAAAATGATTACATGTAGGTGAGAAGTCTTATTTATAGGCTAGAAGAGGTGGGTTAGGCTAACTAGACCATGGGCTAATTTATCCAAAAATTAGGCTAACTCTAGTTTAGTCACATCTAACCATGATTAGCTAACTATGGTCATGTATAACCAACTAATGAATCTACCCTTAATCTAGTCTAGATACAAAAGGTGTGAAAAATAGAAAAGGGTGATAAAAAGTAGTCATGCTTAAGGCATGATTAAGGGGTGTGGCATCTAGCAATTAAGAGGTAGAAATAGTAGTCATGCCTTAAGCATGCTTAGAGGGGTGTGCCATAATGAGAGGGGTGAGCATAACACATGCTTCTTTAAAAGTTAGCTCATCTTAACAAACTCTAGCACGATGACTATAGTACATTTTAGGAAAATAAAAAATGACCTAAAAACTAAGGAGTGACCCAAATACAATGGTCAAAATGGAAGATTGACTTTAGGAGTCAACCTACTAAAAAGTCAAAGTCAACAAGATTATAAAAATTTCTAAATTCTAATTTATACAATGGAATAAAGCTTCTTTATGTATTCTTCAAGGGCCTTGGGTTGAATTACATCAATATACCTCTTCACATCTTTAGGAGCACACTTAGAGCCTTTATCTTTTACATTCTTGCTTTTATTACTCAAAATGTTTAGTAGTGCTTGAGTTCCAAAGGCTCTAACACTAATTAAGAGAGAAAACATTCAAGTGAAATAAGTGTAATTGATTTTGCTTTGCACACTCTCATAAAATCACACAACTCTAGCAGCAATAGTGTGAACTAATTATGGGAATCCCCTAAGGGAAACACTATTGATCACTTTGTTAATGAATTTAGAGAGTAGAAAGTGGGAGAAAGTAAGGCAAGAGAAGAGAGAGACACAAGAGAGGAAAGAAGAAAAAGAAAAAAAAACAAAAGATAAAGAAAAGAGAAAGAAGAAAGAAAGGAAATAAGGGGAGAAGAAAAAGAAAAAGAAAGAAAAAAAAGGGATGAAAG
Source organism: Psophocarpus tetragonolobus (assembly GCA_037954015.1). Lineage (NCBI taxonomy): Eukaryota > Viridiplantae > Streptophyta > Magnoliopsida > Fabales > Fabaceae > Psophocarpus > Psophocarpus tetragonolobus. The sequence goes on along the minus strand of CM075693.1, from coordinate 49,124,124 downwards.
GAAGAGAAAATAGACAGAAAGAAAAGAAAGATTTGAAAGAAAAGAAAGAGAGAGAAGAGAAAGACAAGAGACGGGAGGAAAGAGAGGAAAAAATAAAAGAGGAAAAATAAAGACAGAAAATAGAGAAATAAGAAGAAGCAAAGAGAATAAGGAAAGGCTATAGGTCTAGTTCTTCTAAGAGTGAATAAAGTGGGACAGATGAGTTTGATGGGAAACATAGACCTAGGGTGAGGAAAGCAAGCCAAAATCAAAATCAAGAACAAAAAGAACAAAAAATTAATCTCCCACCTTTTTATGGAAATGATAATGTGGAAGTCTACCTTAATAAAAGATGAAGGTAGAACAACTCTTCAAATGTTTTAAAATAAATTAAGAGAGAAAACTGCCCCTATCAATCCTTAGCTTCAGAGGGTATACTATGTATTAATGGACCACTCTTGATGATGAGAGGCGTCACCATCACAATCCTTCTATTGAACATGGAATAATCTTAAGAGGGCTATGAAGTAGAGACATATTCCTTAATAAACTTCAAAGATTAAGACAATACAATATGAGTGTTGAAGAATATAGACAAAACATGGGGCTTTACTTTTCATATGAGTTGGAATCAATAAAAAGCCTATGTCTAATGAAGCTAGATTTCTTAGTGGCTTGAGCCTTGAGATAAGAGATAATGTTAAGTTTTTGCCATATAGAGATCTAGATGATTTGGTTCAAATTTGCATAAAAGTGGAGCAACAATTGAAAAGAAGAATTTCTTTTAAGAAGGACTACTCGAATAACTCCTCCCACTCTAATAATAGTCAGATTGGCTCATCTTGTTGTTCGCAGATCCAAACCTCTTATCTGCTTTGACTTATATATTGAATCTCAGCCTATCCAATGAACTTTCTTTGTTGATGCAGAGTCTTTCTACAAAAAGTCTCTACAATGCTTATCAATTGTATTACATGCTGCAACAGGTAACATATTTGTCAGCATAACATATGTGGGTAGAGCTTATACTACTGACTTTACAATTGTGTAATAAATAACATTAATATTGTATTTGATCAAATGAAATTAATTAATTGTTGTTATGAAATTCAAACTATGACAATGGACCTAACCAAAATAATAAAAAATAAAAAAATATTGTTAAAACCAAATCAAACAATAAAAAGTTTTAAAACACATAATCATAAAAATATTTTAAATATTAAAAGTAACGGTTGAATCTACCTATGTACCTAGCGAGATAAAAAGGATTTTTTTTTTTTGCAAGTTTCTTGATTATGACCATGACAACTTTGTAAGAATTGTTAATGTGTGTTATGAAACCAAAATTAAATATTTTATTAAATTTCAATTGATAGATTAATCTATTGTCAAATAGAATAATTAAATTAGTGTATAAATGAATTAACATTAAACAATTATTAATTGTTACAAGTGTTTTTAAGTTTATAGTAAATTTTAAATTTATTTACATATACAATAATGAACCACATCATGTAAAAATTGAATTTTAAATTTGGATGAAGCAGCTATAGAGGATTCAAATTTTGTTTATATATATGGAGAAGATGGGATAGGTTGGAAGGGAAAGCTCAAGGTGTCTTACTCACCTGAATTAGCTTATAAGTGGGATCCATAAGCATATTAATCCTACACATTATAAGTAGTATGACAAAGATTTGGCAACTCCAAAGTAGTTGAAAAAATCTGTTATCTTTTGTATGGCAAGCTCTTCATGCAGCTCCTATCTTATAATCTTAAAAGATTTGAATGCGACAGTCCATGAAGAGGCTGGCTACAACATTGGTTAGCTTGGAAGAGAAGGAATAATATTACCTTTGGTGAAGATCAAGTAAGTGTAATTCTGTTAGGAACTTGTACAATTAGAGACATGAAGTGCCATTGCAACAGGGGCAGTCCATATGTGAAGAAGCCTAACGTGGACGATGGTTGGGAATAGCCAAGGCAATGCATTACTAGCCGAAATGGAAGTTATTCGATCCTATTCCTGCAAAGCAATCACTCTCACAAGTCACAAGGATATTAAAGCCTTGTTGGACCGGGACTCGGTGCTAGTGGCTGCAGAGGCCTCCTCAAATCTTTACACTTATTCATGCTATGTAATGTGACACACACTTTTATGTATCATTACCTACCAAATTTTGCTTCGTTAGCTTCTACCTTTTCTTTTTTCTTTTTACAAGGTTAATTAGTATGTACTAACAGTATAAAAAGATTTGCACTAATAATCAATCACAATGTTATGATCCAAATTCAAGATCATGATCGACACACAAACTAATATCTTTAGACGGATAAACCTAGAACAATATCTGACAAATAATTTTCCAAAATAAACATACTTTCAAGGTTCTACAGAAATTTTGATAAAGTCTTCTCTTTAGTTTGGATATCCCAAAATTTACAAAAAACATTTTTTGAATATAATTCACTAGAGTTTCCAACAATATCAAATATACAATATCTAAACATAAATCTCATAAGTAAACTTCCTATAGCTGCATAATGTATAAATAGTCCGAAAAAAACATCAAATGACCGTTAACACAAATGAGACCTATAAAAAAGAAATAACAGTAGACCTAAAACAAATGAAGATGTCAGCAACCTGAGAATCAAGATGAAAAATAATAGAAAAAATGTAAGTCATATAGACTTAGTGAGAGTCTAAGAATCACTATGAATTAGAAAGGAAACATATTAACACATGAGTTGTTTGATAAAAACATTTCTCAATATAAAACTTATTAAATCAAGGAGTTCAATAGATCCAACAACCTCAGGTAACTTTCCAAATATTCAAATGATTATGTTTATCATATCCAAAACAATAAAAGATTTATCATACATATTAAATAAACAAATTTGAAATAAAATACATTAACGTAAAACAAATCATATGAAATGTAAATTCAACGAGGATTACTCATGATGGAACCAAGAAACAACTCCATCTTGTTAATAATCCTCTCTTCCAAGAGTGACCACTTTGTTGGGGTGACTCCATCTAACGGATAGTATTCTCCTATTGGAATTCTTATCACGTTTCAATGCCATATTAGGAGCAACTCTATCTCGTTGATAGTCCTCTCCACAAAGTAGCAATTCATCTAACAGATAGCCCTCTCTACCTGAAATTATACAACTAGTGCATCGAGGTCGTTATCATTTGCAAACGACATACGAGGTTCTAACATAGATCCCAGTAATATAAATATCAAATTTATTCTATTTTCTCAAAGTTCCATCCAAATTAAATCTTCAATTTCATTAAACATAATCAATCTTTGAAATTATACAGTTCTCAACCTTTGAATTAAATTTTATAGAAAATAAAATAAAATAAAATAAAAGAGTATGTTTCCCAAACTTATTAAGTAAACAACATTCAAATATAATAAGATAAATTAAAATAGTAACTTATAAAATATTGAAATATGTCACAATGATCGTTAAACCATTCATAACTATAGAGAGTCAACAAAACTCCTTCGCAACAACTTTAGGGGTACTATGCAGGGTAGAATTCAACAGATATGAACATAAATAAATATTTTCAACATTGATTTAGAAAACTGTTTGAAGTTCTACCTATTTATGGGTAACCATAAAAATCCCTAAAACTAATGTTCAATGCTCTATAATAATCCTACCAGAAGCTAACACCTGACAATAGTCTATTCTTAAGGTTACGAGTTATGAGTTTACCTTAATGAGCCAAAACAAACAACCTTTACAGTATGAATACTCTTATTCTTTCTCAAAGCACTATCCTTGACACAAAAAGTTACTAAACTTAGTTCTGAAAAAAAAAGGGATGTGTATGAATTTTGAGTTTCATTATCTTTCACTAGGTAGTGAATTTGAGTAGAGGTGTCAAAATGGGTTCAGTCTAGTGGGTCATCCCGACCCACCCCAGGTTCAGGCCGAGCCAGGCTGGAAAAATCATGGTTTCATGAAACAGGTTGTCTTCTGTGCCCTAACTCACTCAACCTGTGAGTTTGGTGGGTTCGGACGGGGCTAGCCCACAACCCACCGTGTGACTTATTTTAAATTTTACTTTTAGTAACACACACTCTCTTTAAACTTCTAAACTTTTATTTTGTATGTTGAAGTTTAATTGTTGATGAATGATGACATTGATCCATTTAGTCTATGTTTGGAAGGAATCTTTTAATTAGATTATACGCAAGTATGGTTTGAATGTTGTCAATTTATATTATTTATAATTTGTATGTTGTTTAATACTATTTATATGTTAGATATTCTTTTTAAATTTTAAACTTATTTATGTGTTTATAATTTGTATATTTAAACTTAATTATGTATTTACAATTTGTATTTTTTTATGAAAAAGTCTCACTTAAAAAAATCATAAACCATTTTTTTTTTGTAAATCTAGTGGACCAACCCACCTAACCTACTAGCCCGTGGTGGGCCGAACTAGGTTGGAAAACTAAGTTATTTTTACGTTTGGTGGACTGAGCCAATTCACATTATCTAACCCACAACCTGTAGTGGTCAGCCCGTGCAGGTTGGGGTAGCTTGTTTTGACACCCCTGGATTTGAGAGTAAATAGAATACAAAAATATAGAAGGATATCGGGAGGAAAGAAAAATAAAATTGAATGGGGAGAGAAGTGAATGAAAAAGAAAGAAAGAATAATAGGGAAAGGGGGGAAAGATTAAGAGTTTACTTTACAATTCATTTTTTTCTTCTGGTTAACGAAACTGTGTGTTTCACACAACTTTTCATTTATCTTAAGTATTAATCAATAAAGTTAATAAAGTTACCATAAATAAATATTGTGATTATACAGAATCCTTCTCTTTTTTCTTTATTTATTTTTTCACTTACTAAAAAAAACAAAAATTATTATAGTTATATTAATTTGTATGAAACATAAATTAATTTATATTTTATAAAATATGCTTTTAGTACATAAAGTTTTCACAATTTTTGTTTTTAGTACGATAAGAAAAAATTTACTCATCTTAGTACACAAAGTTTGTTCCATAATGATTTTAAAATATCCATAATGATAAACTCATCCATGTTAAAATATTTTTTGAATACTTTCTTAGTGATATCATTGAGGACTTCTTATAAAATTTTACTGCAAAGGTAAAATTTATTTAAATTTTTTAGCTTATTTTTAATTATATCATAACATATTTTTTTATTATTGTACTAAGAGTCAAATATGTATTAAAAACAAAAATTATGAAAAATTTTGTATTAAAAGATAGTTAACCCGAATTATATTTTATATGTTATCTTTATATATATATATATAATTATAATAATATTAAATATAAACTTTAAATAATTATAATCCAAACATTTATTAGACAAAATATCTGCACAAAAATTATAATTTTAAAACCTTATTTATTTATATATATAATTGTAAAAGTAACTAAATAAAAAATAATATTTAGGCAAAGTTATATATTTTTTATTTCTAAAAAATGAAATCTTAAATTAAACACTAATGAGAGTTGTATCTAATGAGAAACACCAATCTCTTACAAAATGATGAATCAAGTTAAGAAAAAAAACTTAAATATGAAGTTATTTTTACAAAAGTATATTTGTTTGGTTAAAAGATTTTTTATCATTATTTAAAAAAATTTAAACACAACTTAATATGTATCATTATTTTTTTTTGTTAAAGTCTACACAATAATATGTGAAATACACTATTTTTATGTTCATTTTTTTAAAAAAATACTTTAAATAAAAAATTATTTTAAAATTTTAATACTAATATATATAATTGTTCAACTATATTTATAATTTATAATATATTATATTATATATTATATAATAAAAAATATATATGTTCAGCCATCCTTAATTGTGGGATGATGCTATAAATATCAGAGAAAAATCAAGAAGGGGCTAACCCCACCATTCCCTTCACCGCGCTTTCTCTCTCTTGAGATCTGAATTCGCCGCCCCCTCCAAACCTCTCTTTCATCCAAACTTCTCTCTCCAATCCCTCCTCTCTCAGATCCCCCTTTTTCTTTTCTTTCTTCGTTTCTTTTTTCTTTTTTTTTTTGCGACCTAGGGCTTTCAATTACTTGCACCGTTTCCTTCTTTTTTTTTTTGTTTCTCGGTTTCTTTTTCCTTCGTTCTAGGTTTCTGATTTCCCGTTCAATTTGGTTTTCCGGAGTGGGATGTGTCTGAATTCTCGATCCGTCCCTTTTCTTTTCCCTTAAATTTGATATCTTAGTGTCGGGCGTTGAGATCATGGGGAGCTCTGAAGGGGAGGGAGCATCGTCGAAGCAATATGGTGTCACAAAGCCCATATCAATTTCTGGCCCAACGGTTACTGATTTGCAGAGGACTCTTGAGTTAGAGAAGGTTAGTTAATCTCGTTAATTTGTGTATAAATATATGCAAATACACGTTTTTTTTTTTTTTTTTAAGGGTTGTTGATTTATTTATTAGCCTGAAAAATTCTTTGCCCTGTGTGCTAGTTTCTCGATGGTTCGGGGCTTTATGAGAGCAGGGAGGAAGCCGCCAAAAGAAAAGAGGTTCTTCACCGACTTGGACAGGTAAATGTAGAAATATAGTGAGTTTTCTTTTGATGATTATTCGTTTTAATGATTGTTGTGATGCTTAGCTGATGTAGTAATTTGATAACACCAATTTAAGTTGGGATATTTATGTTGATGATGATGCCGAACTTAGAGCTGTAGGGGGAAATAAGAAACTGTATGTTTGAGTTGTGTTCAGGGTGTTTATTCCTCTTACGATGAACTTGGTCTAATTGACCGGTTAATACATACTACTCATTGTTTATCATTTGTGGAAGTTCTCTTTTTGTTACTTTATGCATTTGGCAATAGTCACTGTATTTTGAAATGTGGTTCTGGTTGCGATGAGGTATGGTCTCCAATCTCAGTCATTAAACAGTTATGGGGGAGCCACCCACAAACAAGATGTTGTGGCCCCATCACTTGATGTGGTCCACTATATGTGACACACTAATCTTGGGTATTGTCATTTATTATCTAGTGAAGCTATTTATTTACTTTATTGTGATTTAATGCAACTTGTGTAATGATTTATTTTATTGATGATCCAAAGCCTTCAGGGTAAATAATTTTTAATTTGTTCTCTTTATTTCAGATAGTGAAAAATTGGGTGAAGCAACTTACCCGACTAAGGGGATACACTGATCAAATGGTGGAAGATGCAAATGCTGTCATCTTAACTTTTGGTTCCTATCGGCTTGGTGTTAGTATATTATCTCCTTGCTTGAAATACCTTCACATCTTGGTTTTTGGTTGTTAAATCAAACAACACTGTTAGTAAATCTGTTGCTCTGTTTGGGAACTTGATATTCTTTCCAGTTTGCAACCAGGGATTGTATTGGTTTTTTGCTATTAAACATTTGTCTAGTTTGGCATGCAATTTGCTACACCTATTGTCTTCGTTATTTATTATCAAGCCCATTTTTGTTGGTTTTTTTTTTAACGATGCAGGTTCATGGTCCTGGGGCTGACTTAGACACTTTATGCATTGGGCCATCCTATGTAACCCGGGAGGTAGAATGGGATTGCAAATGATATTTATGTTGTGCTATATGAAAATCAATCTTAACATTTGTATCTTCTTTTTCATATTTTCATCACCAGGAGGATTTTTTTTACACATTGCATGATATACTAGCTAACATGGATGAAGTAACAGAATTGCAACCAATTCCAGATGCTCATGTCCCAGTAATGAAATTCAAGTTTGATAGAATATCAATTGACCTCCTTTATGCCAGTATTTCTTGCTTGATTGTACCTGAAGTAAGAGAAATTTTTTTCTTTATCTACTAATTCCTTAATCAAAAGAATCTTCCACATGAAAGAGCATGCTTACTTTTATCTAATCGGCATTATTTCTTATTGTTGTCAATGTAAAATTTAAAATGCTCTTTATCATTTTTAAATTAATCTTTTACTTCCTAAACGTGTTAGTAGATTTTATATATACAGATTGAGTTGCTCTTGATGTTATGAGGAAAAATAATTTACAACATTAAATATTTTTACCTGGCAAACCATTGGCTTGTGTCATGCTGGATTTTGTAGTTTTTGTGTCACATTTTGGAACTTTGTTTTTGTTTTTCAATTCATGAACAGGACTTGGATATATCTGATGTCTCTGTTCTACACAATGTTGATGAGCCTACTGTGCGAAGTCTGAATGGCTGTAGGGTTGCAGATCAAATTCTAAAGCTTGTTCCAAATGTTGAGGTATGTTGTTGCTTTTTTCTTATTGTGTTATGACTTATGACCTTCTATTTGATAATATTTATTGTGACCCTATTACTTTTTTACTTTTAATTTTTTGGTGTGGCTTATAGCACTTCCGTACAACACTTCGTTGCTTGAAATTTTGGGCCAAAAGGCGAGGCATTTACTCTAATGTGAGTGATATTTTAATTTTCTCCCTCTTCTGTACTAATCGTGTTAATTTATTTGTGTGCCTCCAACATCCACTGGTAGTGGTTATTGGCTAGTTAATAAATATTTATGTTATGCTTATTTATTGTTTATTTTCAGGTGACTGGCTTTCTTGGTGGTGTTAACTTGGCACTTCTGGTAGCTCGAGTGTGCCAGTTGTATCCTAATGCAGTTCCAAGTATGCTTGTTTCTCGATTCTTTAGGGTATATACACAATGGCGGTGGCCAACTCCTGTCATGTTATGTCCAATTGAGGAGAATGAGCTTGGGTTTTCTGTTTGGCATCCTCGTAAAAATCCTCGTGACCGATCCCATCATATGCCAATTATTACTCCTGCCTATCCCTGTATGAATTCTAGTTATAATGTTTCTACAAGCACACTTCGTGTAATGATGGAGCAGTTCGAATATGGGAACAAGATCTGTGGGGTAAGCATTACTCTTCTGTAGTTGTGTTTGTCAGAAATATTTTGAATATTAATACATTTGTCATAAATAATTGATAATTGATGATTATTCGTTTTGTTTGGTCTAAAAAATCCAGGAAATAGAACTGAATAAAGCTTGTTGGAAAGCTCTGTTTGAACCATATAGTTTCTTTGAAAGCTATAAAAACTACTTGCAAGTTGATGTAGTTGCTGCTGATGTCGATGACTTGCGCAGCTGGAAAGGTTGGGTGGAATCACGCCTTCGGCAGCTGACTTTGATGGTATTTTTTTATGTATCTTGGTGAAATCAGGGCAATTTTAAAATTGTTACATATAATTTATGGAATTTACAACAGTGAACATCAATGTAATTTGTTATTGTCTCATGATAAATTTGTATCCTGTTTGCAGATTGAACGTGATACTTTTGGGAAGTTGCAGTGCCATCCCTATCATCATGAGTATGTGGATACTTCAAGGCAGTGTGCACATTGTGCTTTCTTTATGGGTTTGCAGAGGAAACAGGGAGAGATTGTTCAAGAAGGTCAGCAATTTGATATACGAGGGACAGTTGAAGAATTTCGGCATTCTGTTAATATGTACATGTTCTGGAAACCGGGGATGGAGATTTATGTTTCTCATGTTCGTAGAAGGCAAATTCCATGCTATGTGTTTCCTGGTGGTTATAAACGATCCCGACAGTTAAAGCCCACATCACAACCTGATAATCATAAATCATTTCATAAAGATGAGATTGAGAGAGTCCGTAAGAGGAAGAACAATGATGGGGTGTGCTTGAGGGAGGATGCTGTTCTGAAAAGGCAATCTGTTAGTGCTCCTGGTGATAGTTTGGCTAGGTACAGCCTTGGTACTGGTGTTTTGTCTGCTGGTGTTGTATCTGATAGTCAAGAGTTGAGAAATGTGGAGTGCAATCGATTGGTGAACAGTGGGCAAGAAGAGTTGGATAGAACAGAGTCTCCTGAACCTGGCTCAAATTCTAGTGTGGTTACATCTGTTACAAGTGATGGTGGTTCTTCTGAAGATATTGGGTCTTCATCTGTGGTACGTTGTGTTGAGGACAGCACCAGGGTTGTTGAAATGAACAATTGCTCAGAGTATACTACATTTGGGAGTGATTCTGTCACACTGGTGAAAAATATAGTGGCAAATGGAAATGAAGTATTTCAACATGAGCTACAGGACAAGTTGCAGGTTTTGGCTTTCAATTCCTTTCTGATTTTTTGCTTTATTACTTTCTTTTATGATATATTTCTTCACCAGTGCAGTACTTTTAGCCGTTTGATGATTTCTTATTTCGGTCATTTTACTGTAACTGTGTATATACATGTACAGCGAAGTGCACTGATGTGCAAGGTCTTCCCTGAAGTACTGTAAAAGCCTAAATACAATGATGCATGGCTTGCAGTGATGCCTGATATCTTAAATAAATTTGAGTGAAGTATTAGGCTAATATAATGAAAGGTGCTAGTGCACATTTCAAGAATATTGTGCATATACTATTATATTGGTTTAATGTTTTAACTTTGTATGTTGGATTATTTTGGACGATGTTGTGTATTGACCAATTTACCTTTTCTCTTTTTCCTGGTGTTATATTGTGAAGCCAAATGCAATACTAGGGATGGTTCTTGATTCTGCAGAAAAGGTTCTTTCAGAAGCTGTGCAAGAGCCGGTGATAAGGCACGATCTTGTTTCATAATTATTGTTTTTAGAGCTTTTCTGTGGCTATTTTTTTGTCTTTATGCCCGTTTCGTGATTTGATGTATGACAGGAGATTGAGTTTAGCATCAACGGTGTGAGAGATTAGTAGCATGTGTGGAAGTGGACAATTTGGCAGTGGAGAAAACAGGAGAGCCAGCAACATGGTAAGTACTAATTTAAATGGCTGGCTTTCATATCTCTAATTTTTTCAGGCTTGCTTGGCCGTTCAAGCTTGTAAATTGGAACTGATCCGCATCAAGCTGAAGAGGTGGAGCTGGGATTTATCCGCCCTTTGTACAGTTTGCATTTCTTTGTTCATTTGACTCGACTGACTTCACTGGAGCTTTGTTTAGGATTCTCCCTAAACTAGGGCATATTTGAAAGGCACTTGCTGCTGTTGATCTTTTTGGTTTTTTCTTTTGCTTATTGTTAGAGCTAGGACCGGGGGAGGGTGGGGGATTTGATTGGCTAGCTATCAGAGGGGACTTAGTTAGCAGCAACATTATAATGAATATTCTTGTACTTGCCTCTCAGAGGTTAGCTTATAAATTTGACAGTGATATGGCAACTTTGATCTCAACCTTCTCTTCAATTCTTGCCTTCTCGCCTGCTTAACATTTTCTAGCGTGAATTTCCACATCATTTTCAAGCGGTGCACTCATATTACTATTTGCTACTTATGGAATTGGTGTTATTTATTTTTACGATTTCAGTACTTTCACTCATTTACAAATTTTGATGTAATTTATTTTCAAATTTAAAATTTATTTGATTAACGAATTTCATTGAATTAATTTTATTTAAAAGCTTGCTAAAAGATGAAGTTATTTTGTTAGCATTTGTAATCATTAATTTTTAAATGTGCAATTATTCATTGATATGATTTTATATTTTTGGTTATATAAATTTAAATTAATAATAATTACAAACTAAAGACAATAAAATAAAAATAGTATTTTTGTTTTACCATAAAGAGCCACAAAAGTCTAATCCCAATATCTTTAGGGATCGAAACTATGTTTGCGATTAGATTTTATTTACCTGAAATATTCTCATTATGTGGAGTAAAATTTGAGTGGTTCGTCAAGCTAGACAGTAAACACTATCTAAGAGAAGGACCCAGCCAAATTTGGTGCATGAAGAGAGCCAGTAACTCACCCATATAATAGCAAGACCAAGATCCTTCTTTTTTTTTGACAAGTATTTCAACTTCAATGCACGTTTTTAATATATTAAAACTTGATGAAAATTACAATGTAAATTTTTTAAATATAAATATTGGTTCTTAAATAAGCTCTAATACTTATAATTAAAAATTAAAATTTAATTTTATTACATTTTAATTTTAATAAGTTTAAAATTTTATTATAATCTGCCTATATTAAAAAATAATTTACGTTAATATTTTAAGGTTTTTGGATTTAAAATAATTGAAAATTTTAAATCCAAAAATATTTTTGTTTCAATTAAAAATTTAATAATTTAATATATACTTGCATCTATTTAACTTAAGAGTCAAATTTATTTGTTGATAATTAAATCTTAAACATGTAAAAAGTATCTCTGACTATTAAGTAAAACTAGTTATTAAAAAAATTATTATTAGAAAAATAATTATAAAAACTTAGATTTATTGGAGAAAGCTTGTAAAAAAGTAGTTATTACAAATTTGGGTTGTTAGTATAATTATGAGAGAATAAGTAGAAAATTACATTAAATCCACCTGTGTTTATTTTCCGGTAAACTTGTTTACAGAAAGGTGCAGGTGCAGGTGCAGGTGCAGGTGCAGGTGCAGGTGCGCGGAGCGAAATAGTAATTTATTTGTGACATATAGGTTGGTGAGGAAAAATAAATTGTGATTTGTGAGTTAGACATAAACAGGAGGGTGTTCCAAAGTGCAATTAAAAGGGAAAGAATGAGTTTTTATATTTGGGTATTGAGTTTCGTAATTAGTCGCAGGCGCATTATATGGAATATGGAACATGGAACATGGATGGATCATAAAAAGAGAAATTAAGAGTTGGTTGTGTTAAGGGCGAGAAAGGAAAATGAGGAAGGTGGCAGTGTATGCGACGGTGATAGTAGCGGCGACGGCGTGCGGGGTGGCGGTGCAGAGATACATCAGGAAATGCGGACGGTGGGGGAGAGCCATGGAAATATTGAAGGAGTTGGAGGAGAAGTGTGCCACTCCGCCGTGGAAGCTCAACCTCATTGCGGATGCCATGAACGTTGAGATGCACGCTGGCCTCGCTTCTGAAGGTGGCAGCAAGCTCAAAATGCTCATCACTTACGTTGATAAACTCCCTACTGGGTATTTCTTTTCAGATCTTCATTCATTCTCTTTCTCCTTTTATTTAGATCACCCTACTTCTGTTCTTATATTTCCTCTCCATTTTCCTTAGATGCTACATTTGTTCTTTGTTCTTTTTTGGATTATTGTTTATTCAAATGCGATGTCTATATGTGACTTCCATTCTTCACTGCTCCCTCGTTAATGGTCTGCCTTTGCATTTGTTTTTTGCTTCTACACGATTGAGAAATGTTGTCAATAAGGTGTAATAGGTTTTCCGTAGCCTTATTTCTTAGGAGTATAGTATAATATCCCCGTCAATTCACGTCTCTGTGGTACTTGTGTTAGAGAATCAAGTCAGAGACATTTAATACTTCCAACCCTTTCGTTGCATGTGCTTTTTTATTTTTTTATTCCTTGTTTTGAGTTTTGGACTATTTTCAAATTTTAGAGGCTTTTGTTGCTCTTATGCCTACCTTCCATTTTTAGGAATGAGGAGGGACTATATTATGCATTGGACCTTGGAGGGACTAATTTTCGAGTGTTACGTGTGCAATTGGGAGGCAAGGATGTGGGCGTTCTTAGTAGAGAATTTACTGAGGTGTCAGTTCCTCCTAATTTGATGATTGGCACATCAGTTGTAAGTTTTCTCTCTTTTTGCTATCAATTTGAAATTCCTCTTCTTTGCCTACCAGCTGTTTTGTTTACTCTTTTTTCCTAACAACTGTTGATCCATGTGCAAATCATATGAGAAACAAGACCAATCTAAAAAAACTGTGATTCAGGCACTCTTTGACTATATTGCAGCAGAACTTGCAAAATTTGTTGCCCAAGAAAATCAAGAGTTTCAAGTTCCTCCTGGTAGACAGAGAGAACTAGGTTTTACCTTTTCCTTTCCTGTCTCACAAACGTCAATTGCTTCTGGGAACCTTATCAAGTGGACAAAAGGATTCAACATAGATGATGCAGTAAATCCTGTTTCTTGATTGCTTTGATGCCTTTTACATTCTCAGATTGATTATCTCCTTGTCAGAGGATTATAGCATTTCAGAGATATAATTTATTGATGATTAATTCTTATGTCTCCAATTACAAAACCCTGAATTTGAATTTACAATTGCATCACAAATTAATTTATCACCTTATCTTAATGCATTACACAACATAGTGAGGATATGATCAAGAAATTCTAGCATTTAATCTCATTGATTATTTGATTTTAAAAATGTCATTTATCAAAATTTGTTTGTCAGATACTCTATATCCCTTTCCATTTTCCCACTGTGTAGATGAACTCCCTTAAACTCATTAATGTAGAAGTAGTTTATATTTAGTGCAAAAAACCATTCATAGCTTGAAGTTCTTATTTGTTTGATTGTTAATATTGTTGAGACTAATGATTTTGAAGAATGAAGGGTTTTCTACTATTCTTTCATGTTTCATTTCTAATTTTTTTTGTTCTTTAAATAGGTTGGTCGAGATGTTGTGGTGGAATTAACGAAAGCCATTCAGAGACAAGGTCTTGATATGCGTGTAGCTGCTCTGGTAATTGACATTTTAGATTCTTACATAAAATTAATTAAATCACAAGATTTTAAATCTTAGTTATTTTGTAGATCTTAAGGCAAATGCCTTTTCAGGGTATTATCTTTTACTGTGTACTCTACTTATATTCAGTATCTATACTAGGTCAATGATACAGTTGGGACATTAGCAGGAGGTCGACATGCAAACAGCAATGTCATTGCTGCTATTATTTTAGGTACTGGAACAAATGCTGCCTATGTAGAGCGTGCTCAAGCAATACCAAAATGGCATGGTCCTTTGCCAGATTCTGGAGAAATGGTGAGCAGTTCCTGCCTTACTTTCCTTTGGTTGAGTGTGTAGTTTTAACAATAGTTGTAGATTATTTGATATGAATCATAGATTATATATTGAATCTTCTCTGATATACGAGATGACTGTAGGTTATCAACATGGAGTGGGGAAACTTCCGGTCCTCACACCTTCCATTAACAGAATATGATTATGCATTGGATGCTGAGAGTTTAAACCCTGGTGATCAGGTGAGTTTGTGTTACTTCTAAGCTCAACATTATCTGCCTGCTTTAATAAATGAGGTTATATCAACCATACTTCAGATTTTTGAGAAGATGACTTCAGGCATGTACTTGGGAGAAATTGTTCGTAGAGTATTGTGCAAGATGGCTGAAGAAGCTTTCTTTTTTGGTGACAATATTCCCCTAAAACTAAAAGTTCCGTTCATGTTAAGGTATATAATATTAGGCATTTGACTAGCCACTCTATATGTGTGATTTTTTGTATTTATTATTCTGTTGTTTATGTCAACAGTTTAATCTGAACAAAAACTTATTTCATCTGCTTGATAGCTAATAATTAGAGAATTATTTGTATATTATAACTTCATTATTTGTACATAGATTGCATCTCCTTTATGCTCTAGTGTATATAAGATTCTATGGTTCCCAAAAAAAAATGAAAAAAGAAAACACAAGCAAAAAGACAAATAAAAATTTGTGTCCGAGTATTTGTTCTGTATGAAATACCTGTCCTTGGAGGAAACATTTATCCCTTGAAACAAAACTTTTGACCTCACTTTAAAGAGGGTGGTCTATTTCAATTGCATATTACTGAATATACAAAACAATTCTTTTTGCGTTGTTCTATTGGGTATAGAATTATCCTTTTGGCTATCGTCCATTTTCTGAAAGCAATGAAAGTAAAAAGGAGAGGAATCAGAAGGAGTCATATAGTAGATAAGGTTGTGATTTGGATGCATTTGCGGGGAAACTAGATCAACAGAGAAAAACAACATAAGTTTTGGCAGATTACGATTACTTTGTCTCCTTAATTTTGGGTTTTGATTTTTATTTGGTTAGGATAATCGTCAGTTATAATCAAATTAGGACCCCTTTCTTATCCATAGCCTTTTAAAACGGAAGACTATTAAGATTTAAGAGGAACAGGAACAGACTTTTCAGAAAAATCAGTGTTACTCTAGATAGGGCTCTTGTTAAGGATGAGTCTGCTTCTTGCTTTCGCCATAGGCATAAGGAGAGTGTTTTATTGCTCCTCAGCCACTGGCATGTGGAGTAGGTTTCTTAGTTGTTGACGAATCTTCAGTTCGACGTCTGACTTTGAAATAGCTTCTGTTAATCTACTTGAGGTTTGGCAGGGGAAAGGATAGAGAAGTTTTATAGGCGTGAGCTTTATATTCATGTCTTTTTGGTCTCTGGTCGGAACAAAATGCTTGGAAATTTAAAGGAAATTTTCTTACGATAACCTTGATATGGACCAGTGTTGTTAAATAACCGTCATGGCAATGCAATAGCGCTATGACATGACGAATTTTTTGCCAACTGCTATACACAATTTGTGAAGGAATATTGGTCATGACGGTGTC
This sequence comes from Psophocarpus tetragonolobus, assembly GCA_037954015.1. Taxonomy (NCBI): domain Eukaryota; kingdom Viridiplantae; phylum Streptophyta; class Magnoliopsida; order Fabales; family Fabaceae; genus Psophocarpus; species Psophocarpus tetragonolobus. Next base: position 49,107,768 of record CM075693.1, on the reverse strand, counting down.
ATAAGGTGTGCAATGACATGCTTTTATAGCAGAAAAGTCCTTCTGCTATGTTTCATCATTCACGATTGATAACACTGATATGGACAGGACAGGATAGTTTTGTGGCTTCATTTAGCTTCAACCAAACGGCCTTTTTCAGGGTTCCTATGTGGGAGACATGCAGAGTGAATCCAGATGTTCTATACCAAGGTTGTCCTGTAGTCTAAGGAGGCTATCTTATCTTCCTTTCCCTATTTAATCATTTGCTATTTCTAGAAGTATTTTTTTCTTATGGAAAACTTTTTATGGTTGGAAGGGAACATATCTTTTTGGTAACCACTCTTAGCAGAATAGATGAACCTGGTTAACCATAAGCAATTTATTACACTTGTGGGGAGAAATATTTCTGGATTACTTCTAATCCTTATGAATGGATGAACTTGGTTAACCATAACGAATTCAGTATCTGTGTGGGGAGAAATATCTCTGGATTAATTGTAATCCTAATATTTTTCTTTTTTTTTTTTTGTGTTTTCCCCGACATACTAAGGATCATGACATCTGCTACCTTTGCTATGGTGATATACTTCACTCTGTTTAATTTATAGATATTTAGAACCATATGTGTTTTATTTTATCACTATAATATTTATTCAGATTAGCGATCATTGTTAGTAATGATTAAATCTGTTGGAACCTTGAGCACACACAAGTGACTATCATTTGTTTCAACAAATGTTGATTTGGACCGTTTGTTCAAGTTTTATTTTTACAGCAATGTATTTTTATTTTTAAAATAATATTTTTTCTTAATGTTTATAATCATATATGTTTTCTATATGTTTATAGAAAATCTTATTATCATAAAAAGTTATATAAACACAAGTTAAACAATCAACCTCTTCTTAAAAAGGAGTTTAATATTTATACACGACCAATATAAAAGAGTTTTATATTGACGGTTAATCACAATTCTTTATTTATATAACTTTTAAAGTATTAATTGATAAAGTCTATCAAACTTACTGGATGTATCTAAATATATATTTCCAATTTTTCAATCCAACTTTAATTTTGATCCTGAACTCCTATTTATATCATTTTCCTTTATTTAGTGGTGGTGTTCTTTCATTCTGACAAACATTAATGTTGTTTGGTGGGTCAGCTCCTCCTATTCCTACATGGCTACTTTTCATAGCAAATGCAATGGGCTATGTAGTATTGTAGTGCCTTATCATTTTATACCTGAAACATGATGTACACACAAAGCTGTACGATTCCAATTTTAATTTCCTTAATCTTGATTAATATATTACTCATCAGAGATATAGAACCTGGGGCAAACTTCACTTGGAATAGGGAAGACACAAGTCTGATGCTCTGAATTTTTATTTTTTTATCTGTTGATATTGTCAGGGAATACATAAAAGGTCATCCAGTAGTATCAGAGGACTGAAGGCATAAAGTGTCATCCTTGTTTATGATCTTATCACATTTTCCTATTTCTTTAATAATTTTTACCATCAGCACCTCAGATTTGGGAAAAAGAATTTATATGTTTATGGGCTTGTAAACTAAAATATTATTACAAATGCTTGAGAGTATCTCTCATTTTCTTTTATTTATTCCATTGCTATGAGGTTCTCACCATGCCTGTTCTTCAAGTTAACTGGTCATGAGACAAGATAGAAGATGGTGAAAACTTGGGGCATTTATTGGTATTGGTTGGTCAATCATCGTTTGATTTGACAAGACAATTTTTATTCAGTTTGTTTCTATTTTTTTGTTTTAAGTTTACACAAAAAAATAGTAAGAATAACTTTTTCATTACTTTTTGTACAAACTTCTAAAAACAACAAATAATGTAAAAATCAAGTGGTATTTTTACAATTAAAATTTGAAAATGGGTAACATTTTCTCTTTAGCTCCAAGGTTGTTGTGTTTATTATAATTACAGATATTTGTTGTGCTTCTTATCGTCTAAAATTTTGTCCTTGACCATCTACATTGGATGTACAGGACACCTGACATGTCTGCAATGCATCATGACTCATCTGCTGATCTCAATGTGGTTGGAAGGAAACTGAAGTACTCTTTAGGGGTATATAAAATTCTTTATTCTGTTTGGATTAAGATTTCCCTTGCGTATTCACTTATTTCAGTTGATACTGATATTATTGTGTACTCATAATTAGCTATGATAAACTACAAACATACAATACAAATACATGCGTCAGATATGATAGGTATCCAATATGGCAATACATTATTCTAAACATACATAAGATATGATATATATAAGATATTTACCCATATATGTAACCTAATGAATATATAATTATAATTCTTTGAAATTAGTGAAAACAAAATAAAAATAAATAAATACTTCATAACCCATTTTGTATTACACATGTTTCTATGTTTATTAGGTAGCTATATCAGATTGTCAAAATATTAAAAGTTTGGATACTTTACAAATACATATTGTTGAGGTATCTATCTGTATGATATATGTACCAGATATATCGGGGCATCATAGATAATTAGTCCGAATTTTCAATGTTTTAGTTCTATGTAAACTTGTGTTTCTAGTTGAGACTTCCCACTTTTAAAGGTCGTAATGTGTGAGTAGAAACTTTTATCAACTTAACTTTTGTTCTCTCCTTTTTATATTAGATATCTGATACCTCCCTGGAAGTAAGGAAGGTGGTTGTTGAGATATGCAATATCATTGCTACTCGTGGTGCTCGAATTGCTGCTGCTGGCATCTTGGGTATCCTGAAGAAGTTGGGAAAGGATAGCATCAGTGAAGTTGAGGGTCAGAAAAATGTGATAGCAATGGATGGTGGATTATTTGAGCATTACACTGAGTATAGAAAGTACCTTGCCAATACTCTTAAAGAATTGGTTGGTGAAGATATCTCAGAAAGTATTAGCATTGAGCATTCCAATGACGGTTCAGGAATTGGCGCTGCTCTTCTTGCAGCCTCACACTCCCAGTTTCTTGATGGTTAACAATAATGATCATGATATTGGGGTTTGTATCAATTGTTTTTTGTGGAGGTCATTGTCCATTTATGACCCCAGTAATCTTGGGAGTTGGGAGGGTTGACTTGTACACAGCCTTTAATTTAAGCCAATCTTTACAACATTTACTAGACACCATTTCTTTTAAGTTCATTTATTTAATTCTTTCAGGAGGATTCTGCATTTTTCTCTTGCCGTGTTAGCCTTATCATCATAATCATATTTCACATCACCTGGTTTTATACTTTTCTTAGAATAAGATACCTTCTATGACAAAATTATTGGCTTACTAGTTGGCTAAAGGACTAAAGGAGATTTTGGATCAAGTGGGACTAGAAAGCACTAAGCAGCCATGTGACACTCTTGCCTTTTGAGGTAAATTTGATGGCTAATTTCGACCTGCACTTGCCATCTATAATTAGGAAGACTATTCTCATTAGCCTATCTATTCCTTGTTCTTTATTCGGCTTGTCAAGTGCCTCAATCAGCATCATATTGGTTAAAAATTCAATATATAATTTCTTTTATTAAAATTCAATGTAGGGTTACATTGAAAGTGTATTTGGGAAAGTTAAAAAAAAATATATTCTTTTAATAATTGGTTTATGTGTATATCAGTTATAATAATAATAATAATAAATTTTTGTTTGAATAAGTTTGCTGAAAAACAGTTTGAAAATAATTAATATTTTTTGGATGTAACAAAAAATTAGTTTTTATAGAATAAAAAAATATAAAAATAATTAAACATAAACCACAAATTTTTATCTTCTTAAAAATAATCTTTTTTTATACAAGTTAAATCTTGTTCTAAATAATATCTTCTTAAAAATAATACCCTAAAAAAACTTCTAAATTTAAGTTAAATTTTCAAACGTTCAACTCATTTTCATATATAATTTCATTCAACTTATTTTCATGCAAGACATAATTACAGATTATAATCTACATTATAAGCTTTCTCAAACATGTTTTGACGATATTTATTCTAAAAGTTTTTTCACTTAATCAAGATGATAATGTTTTGGTTTTAGTTAAAAAAGTTACAAGTTTTAGTTCCATGTACATTTTTAATTTTCGTAAATAAATTCTTATAATACAAAAACTGTCAAATAAATCCTTGCAATTTCAATAATATTTTCAATAGCTTATTTACCTCGTCTATTGTCAGGTCTTAAAAACATCTATTTGTAATTTTATATAATTTTATTTTAAGATTTCCAAAAATTTTGTCTGACTACATTAATTTTATCTATATTAGCAAATACACAAGCATCGCAATTCTATTTTAATATCTTTTGTAAAATTTTATATTTTAAAATATAAATTATTATGTGACATGTTTTGAAATATATTTTGTTAATTTTTTATTTTTTGTTTATGATAACATGATAAAAACATGTCAGATCATCAATGAATATATTAAATGTGCAATGAATATGAAAAAATGGAAAGAGGGGAGTTGAAATAGAACACAAAATATTATCGCATCTGTGTATTTGCATGTTTATTAAAAATATTTATCATAAAGTGTAAGCATATATTAATAGGAGAAGTTAATAATAGGTATTTTGAAAAGTGAACATAAAAAAAGAGTATTACCTTTATTAATAGTATAGATATAGAAGCATAGTATAATATATAATATAATATCATATATTATACATTATAGATATAATTGGACAATTATATATGTTGGATATGAATATTTTAAAGTAATATTTTGCTTAAAGTTGTAAGGTTGGTCTAATGATAAAGTATATGTTTGGGAAATAAGAGGTGATGGGTTCAAGTTCCTCTTATGATAAATTAGTTTATTTTTTTTAATTTTAAAATAGGTGTAAGGGTAGAATAAGTATTTTGAAAAGTGGACATCAAAAGAAGCTAGTATTGTATTTGTTAATAGTATAAAAGTATAGATATAATATATAATATAATATCATATATTATATATTATGGATATAATTAGACAATTATGTATGTCGGATATCAATATAGAAGTATATATACTCTGTCAGTGATAGCAAATCATGACTTTTCATTTATATGACTTTTAAAATAGTAACGAGTAAAGTCAACAAATCTACCATAATGAAGGGTTGTGATTTACTGTCAGTGTAAAAATCTTTACACTGAACGTGTATATCAATTAAACTCATAAATTAATATCTTAGTTAAAAAAATTATATCTTAATTTTAACTTTGGAATCATTTTTTTAAGTCATGATTACATATATATTTTGTTTAAAGTTTAATTGATACACACTGTCAATGTAAACGTTATTCATCTATGGTAAATTTATTGACTTACTAATTATTACTTTAAAAGTCTCATAAATGAAAAGTCATGATTGACTGTAAATGTAAAAATCTTTTTAGACTAACCATGTATACTAATTAAACTCTTTTTCTAACCCAGGTATTTTTTAAAAGAAGATAATCTCCAATTTAAACTAAGTGTGATCTTTATAGACGATAAAGTAGTTACATCTGGAATTTGAACTCATGTGATCTACGCATTCAGTGGTCGTATAACGGTATTTTAATTCTCTTAAAAAACTGTTGATTTGATTATCATTAATTTCTAAAGTAATAATTATTTTTTTTTTAAATTCAGTTTAAAACAATTCATATACTACTCGAGTTCCAACATTTGACTTTTCCTAAATTATACGTATATTTTTTTCATTAACGTATTATTTTTTTTTGTATAATTAATTTTTTTAATTGGAGAAGGACAGCAAAAGTTATTCTTCTTTGAGCTGTTACGATAAGATTTCAAAGTTAACCTTTTTTATTGCCAATGTCTAGAGTAAAAATAAAAAGTTTCTGATATAGGGATGCAACTGACTTTTGAAACAATTGTTTAAGTCTGATAATTCACCGATTGTTGCTTTTGTAGAATTTGTAGTGGTTATAAATGATGTGATTTCTTTTAACAATTATTTTATTTATATATTTAAAAAATCAAGACGCATTAGTTTATTTTATTTGGACATTTAAAGACTTGATCCCCAGCTTATTTACATATTTTGACTATATTACACGTATTAAATATATTTCAAGCTAAAAGATACTTTAAAAAAGCTAATCACGGGTTAAAATAATACCTATATTAAATAATAAATAGTAACTTAAATGTTAGACCCCATATTTAGAAAATAAATTTTGCCTATCTTTAAATTGTGCTCAGAGCCCTTACAGATTTCTCTGATATATAGAGAAACGGAAAATAGGAAAAGTGCAGAAGATGACAGGGTTACAGATCGGACAAAAATCATGGGATCTGCGTGTTTTTATTGCGATCATACCAATCCTCTCACTTGTATAAAACTTTAGAAAAAGGGAATTCAGAAAAGCCACCGTGGCAATCCCTTTCTTGACACATAATAAAGGTTATTAGCTTAATTTAATTTTGATTAAGCCCTTCTTAGTACGTGTCTGTGTCTAATTTAAAGTCCAATCTAACTAACTTAACCGGTACTTAACTAAACAGCTTTTGGAGCAATTAACATCATTTGACAAAAGTGAAAATTTTTTTGGCAGTGTTTGTGGCAACAAAGATTGTGGTAGTGCCCCTCTTTTTATTCTAACTTAAGAATTTTGACTCCAAGCCAAGATGCAAAAGTTTGGAGTGGAGTGGCATCAATGCATGAGGAATATATATTTTATCTATGAGGGGTCAGCGCTGTGCAAGGCTTGCACTGCTTTACTTCCTATGCTAAACAACCTAACTTTGTTGTTTCAGGTTGCGTGCGCCATGCTCTAATTCCACTCTTGTTTTGGTATTGTTAGGCAAAAGGGAATCTGACTAGTTTGATCAATCAGTGCCTCTACTCTACTCCTTAAAAAGAGGAAAGAAACAGAACCCACCAAGCGTGTGAATAAAAAATATAAAAAGCAAAGCTAGTCAACAATTCCACGCCATTACATTACATACATAGCTCCCTCTCTACTCTCTACCTTTTGCTTTGCCTTTGAATGTGTTCTCTTTTCTCTTCGTGGGTCTTTTAGTACGTGGCAGGTGCTTCTTCAGATATCAAAGGTTCAACATCAACTACTTGTTTTGTTTCCATAGTTAAAGGAAAAGAAAAGGAGAAAATTGCAATTTGCAAGCAAGATGTGGCAAAGAAGCCACAAGTCATCAGAGGAGAGGAAACTGGAACTCAGGCTTGGTCCACCTGGTGAAGAGTCTCTCACTGAAAACATTAAAAAGAGCAGCAGAGATAGAAATGATTCACCACTCGGTCTTGGTGGGGCTATCTTGCCCTCTGCATGGCCTTCCACTTCCACTTCCACATCCAAAGCTAAAGCTTCATCATTTCTTCTGCTCCAAAACATGATAGTCACGGGAAAGGATGTGTCACAATTCTCTTGTGTAGAGAATAAGGCTTTCTCACCCTCTTGCGCAAATACATCTCTGTCCAAAAGGTACTCCTGCTTTTCTCTCTTGTATCCAAGCTTTTAAACGTCGCAGTTTTCGTCCTCATTCTTCATATTGTTGAATAATTATGGGCTAATTCTTAACGTTGCAGCTGATATCACGGTCGCTAACTCTTTATTGAAACTTTTCTTGTATTTATATATTTATTCAGCTCCCAGATCACCTTCGTTGTTGTTGTACTCCATGCATATCCATGTTTCTAATGAATTTTAGATTAATATGATAGACCACTTTTCTGTGTAAGAATTGCTTACAAAACTCCTTTATTTCATTGTTAATTCCAACATGATTTTTGTGGGCTTCCTTGCCAAATCTTGAAATTTGACATTGGCATCTAATGTCAATAATCTCACCCTGCCTCTATTTTCTTCCCTCTATTCACTCATCTTCCACTATCTTCTTTAGTCCCTCATTGCTATTGGGTGGGTATTTCGGCTTGCTTGGGGGTTTTGAATAGAATAAAGAAAAGTGCTAAAATTGAGAAATTGAATGATTACTCAATTCTACGAATGTGAGTTGTGATGGTACTCATATGCTTTTGTCTTCTTAGTGTAGTGCTTATTATTTTTACTGTTCATTGTCATGCCTAACTTTTTGTATATGGACCCACCAAAAAAAGAACTGTTTCGGGGCCAGTAGTGGGTTGGCCTCCAATTCGTTCCTTCAGGAAGAACATTGCAAGTGGAAGCTCTTCTAAGTTGCCTTCTGGGTCCCAGCAACATGAACATATTGTTTCAGACAATGTTGCTAGCAAAAAACCTACTGACAACTGTGGTAAAGGCTTGTTTGTGAAGATCAATATGGATGGAGTTCCCATTGGGAGAAAAGTGGACATCAATGCTTATGACAGCTATGAAAAACTTTCCTCTGCTATTGATGAGCTCTTTAGGGGCCTCCTTGCAGGTAATATTCTTGGTATTTTTGTCCTATAATTTGTCCTTGTGGTCAATTTAATCACAATTGTTTATTCATTCGTTGTTGACATATTCGTTTGAATCTTGTATTTTGTTTCTTTGAAAAAGAAAGCTAGTCATTATCCTTTTGTTAGCTAAATCATTTGGCCAACTAGTAAGCATATTATTAAATTTAAGGCAAAATGTGTGTTTGTGTTGCTAATGATAATTCAACAAGTTAACCTCCTAGGAAAATAGCTAATTTTGATAAATTACTTGTCACGATCTCAAATTTGTCACAAGCTTTCTGATTTAACTTTTTCATGAACACCTATAAAGTTATAAGGAATCAAATTCCTACGTCAACCAAAAAGTTCTAAAAAGCTAGGTTCTAATCTAAACTGGGTCTAAATCTCAACCTTGATCACCTCAATGGATCAATTGAACAGGCATTAGCTTATAGTCAATCTTTTTTCACCTAACAATTTTTATAAAGTAAAATTACCAAGTGAATTTTTATACCGACTTGCTTTCATATTTTTTTTCTCTTTTATTTGGCTTTTAAACTCACTTCTAGATTGTGATAATGAAACTTGTCGCAGAGATGAAGTCATCTCATTCTCATACTGTCTCTTCCTATTGCTGTTCTGGTCAAAGAGATTCTTGTGCTGGTGGAATTCAAAACAAGGAAGAGGAAGAGAAAGCCAATACGGGTTTATTGGTTGGAAGTGGAGAATATACTCTTGTTTATGAGGATAATGAAGGAGACAAGATGCTTGTTGGAGATGTGCCGTGGCAGTAAGGACCTTATCAATGTAGATGTGATGCATTTTTATCGTATTCTATTCGATATTATATTCCACAACCTATACACGCACATGCATTTTATCTTATTCTATTCAATATTATATTGCGTGACTAAAGTTTGGAGCCTACGTTTGCGCGCAACAAATATATATTCAGTCGTTCAGCTATGCATTAATACCAGGCACTACATTGCCATGCAATATATGTTTCTTGCATGAAAACAATAAACTATAAATAACTCTTGGAGTTGGTTTTTCCCTATGCTGTTGTTTAATTTTCTATTTTAATGATTTAATTAGTTATTGCTAGAAATCTGTGATAATTGGATCTTATGGTTGCTATTATTTTATGTTTCGTTTTTAATGTGTTTTGCTTGGCAGCATGTTTGTGTCGACAGTGAAGAGACTGAGGGTGTTGAAGAGTTCTGATCTTCCTGCTTTTACCCGTGAGTTGGAGACCCTAAATTGAAAAGAATTAGTTCATTATCCCCCTCCCCATGTTTATGTCTTGGTTATGATTGAAGATTGAAGAAACGTTGTTGTTCTCAGTTGGTAATAAGCAAGATTAGCAACGCCACTTCACTTGACAATGAGAAATTAAGGATGAAGCTGTTAGATATCTTTTTCCATGATGAAAACTCTAAGACTAATTAAGAGTTTTTTATTGACATTTTGGTTCCTTTTGACATTGAAGATTAGGGAAATCAAATGTTCAATTTATAAGTAATATTTGTATGAATGAATGTATCTTGTTGGTAGTGAAGTTTTGAATTGTTTCTGCACTTTAAAAAAAGTTTAAGGTAAACTTCACGGATGTGTGCGAACTCATGATTTTGCCATTAACTTATATTGGCTTGCGTTCTGATACCATGTTTGGAAAAATGGTGAGACTCCAAAATCAAATTTGTAGGTAGATGATATGGTTTAAGTTGGAAATTTTATATTAAGTTGTACAAATTTAAGAAGAATGTTTCAAAACATGAATCATAAATAGCTAATACAAAATCAAGTTGGTAAATGTTCATGCAAACTCACACTGATCCCCTTTTAACCTCTTCCAAATATTTAAAATAATATTTCTTATGAGTCTCATATTTAAATACTTAATCCCATGATCAAGAGTTTAATATTTGGAATTTTTTGTTAGATATTAGACAAAAGAGATTTTATGTTATTCGTTTTTGGTTTATTTATATTTTATAAGGATAGTTTAGTCCTATACTTGAAGACTTAATATTTTCCTTTCTTTTGTTTTATTATATTGTTGCACTGGTTAATATCGTATTTTAGTTGGCTCTTGTTCAAACAATTCACTTCTCACTAAAAGGTCGTTTTTAAGCTGTTATTCCACACTTTTAACCGTTGGATCGTGCTTAAATTTAATGAGCTGGGTTGAAATGTGATTCTTCAACTTTACTGTTGGATATTTGATAGATCTAAAGCATGAGAGTAACAGAAGCACATTTTTTAGGGTTTTCTGTCATTTCCATCAAGTCTATAGATATACAGGATGGAAAAAGCGAGCATCACTCAATTCAAAGAAATAACATAAAAGCTCATTTCATTTAATATCTAACATTTTGTCATTACTTTACTTTTTGTTTCTCGTCCATGCATATTCTTTTGTTTACAAAGTAGCATTTTTATATTTCTCGTCCTATGCATATTGAGTTTAATTGAGAGATGTTAGAAATTAGACCATATGAGCTTTTATGTTATTGTTTTCTTTTTTTACTTATCTATGAGATCGTGGTTTAGTTTTTTATTTGTAGACTTCATATCTCTTTCTTTTTGTTTGTTTTGTTACACTGTTGCATTGCACTGTTCACGTTTTATACACATTTATTTTATACTTTATATACTAAACGAGATTCAATTCCTGCATATTTTTATTGGAGAATATGTGATTTAAAAGAATTAAAGAAATACATGTCAGTGAGATTAATCTCTCTTGAAAAATGTTTGTTTATACTTTACACACATGTATTTAGAAATTGATTTTTTTTTTCAACAATTTATTATGCTTCAATATTATTTCATCAAACAATTCCCACCTAGCAAAATGTACTTTTTTTTTTAATGGCATGAGCATACAGTTGGTACTGGTAGTTTCCAAATATCTCAGGATTTGGAGGGCACTAACTTATTCTCCAACAATATATTTGAGAATGAAATTTTGAAAGAAACAATTGAAGATAAATTTTTTATTTATAATTTAAAAGAGATATAGTGTTTATGGAAATAAATGGCAGATGAAAATATAAAAATTATTTTTATTCTTTCATTTAACAAAGTTGTGCAATTAAAAAATATTTATTTTTGATAGAATTAAAAAATATTTATTAATTATGTAAAATTTGTCATCTTGTTTCTTTTCTCTTTAAAACGTAGCTTTTAAACATACCTAAATCTTGTCCTCTGGAGCTTTGAAACCCCAACCAAGCACTGGTTTATCTAATGGTAAATGAGAAATCCACGACAATATGATCCCTTTATGTAAGTTATTTTATGGTCGAAAGAAATGCTTAATGGTCAACGGTGGACCAAGAGCTAAGCCTACAACTAGAGCTTATGTAAATACATATAACATATTTGATGGCGAAGGACCATGGTCCTCTATTTGTATAGTTTGAAAAGAAGCAGTAAGCACACATTTGACTTTTTTATTTTCCCCCTTTTAACAGACCAACTGTATTTGTTTGGCAAAGTTTGATATACTATAATTTGGGTTGATTGACCCAAGTGGGTTTATTTTTTAAAGAAATTATCAGTATGGGTCTCTTTTATAAAATATTACTAGTATGTCTGTTTGGCTATTTGATTTGGTCAAACCGCAACTCCCAATTGCGGTTTAAGTGTCACATCGACAACGTGATTACGTAGAAAACCAGCGTAGCAAAAAATATAAAACCGCAACTGGAATTGCGGTTTGACTGGTCTTTAACCAGCACCTCCTTCTTGTCCAATAGGTAAAAAGAGCACAGTTTTACTCGCATAAAACCGCAAGTGTCATCTACGGTTTCAATTAAAAAATTATTTTCCGTTATTTACTCCAGCCGCGATCGGGACGTCGCCTCTGATTCCTCCCCGCTCGACCTCAACCTTGCTCCCACCTCTGTCTCCTCGCGCTTCCCCTTCCCGATATTTCCCGGTGCGGCCAACCAGGTTTTCTACTTGGACGCCGCTCTACGTGTCTTCCACTTTGGCTACAATCATGTTCCTGTCGCGGCTAGTGAGTTTCACGCCACGGGCAGTGACTCGAATTCTTCTTCGGTGATCGATCTAAATCATAACGAAGGTCATGTTTGCTTGTGTTTAGGTTAGTTTATCTACGGACAGTAACAGGAACTAGTTTGATTGTGTAACTGTTGGGTAAAGTGGGGGTTGGTCAAAGACCACACAAAACGTAAGTGCGAATTGCGGTTTTAGAAGCGTCGTTTTCTGTGCTCTTTTTACCCATTGGACAAGAAAGAGGTGTTGGTTAAAAACCAGTCAAACCGCAATTCTCAGTTGCGGTTTTATATTTTTTGCCACGCTGGTTTTCCACGTAATCACGTTGTCGACGTGACACTTAAACCGCAATTGGGAGTTGCGGTTTGACCAAATCAAATAGCAAAACAGACTCATACTGATAATATTTTATAAAAGAAACTCATACTAATAATTTTTTTAAAAAACAAACCCACTTGATCAATCAGTCCTATAACTTGTACCATATTGAGGTTAGGGTAATTGAGGTTTAGAACTTAAATTATAGGGTCGTTGCATTGCATGTGTGTTGACATCACTTACCCGAATTAATTAATTTCCTTGCTGCTACGTATGTAATGTCACTCACAATTGGTTGGATCAACATTCAACAACCACTTATACTTTCTCTCAATAAATTAGTCTTAAAATACACATTCCTCATCTTCCTCTATTCGTCATCATATGGCTATACGATTATGTTTCTATCACATCAGGTAATAAAAATATCTCATAAGAAATCTTTAAGAGCAATATACCATTATAGAAAAACAATAATTATTGGATGACACATTTTTTAACAATATTCTTTATGATTCCTTTATAAGAATCAATTTAAAATATCTGATATATTATTTTTTCAATAAAAATATCCTTAATCATGAGTTATTTCTCTAAATTCAACAAATAGGAGATAATGAAATATATCAATGTCTTGACACGTGAGCTCTTTAGGAATCTAACTTTATACATGAAGTATTTCTAGGGAAGAATCCAAAAATCTGGAAAAGGATGCCAAAATTTTATGTATAAAACTACAGATAAAATCTTATATCAGGAAAATAATATTGTATTTTTTTCTCATATGTATATATATAAACAGCATTGGGGAATAAAGATGTGATAAACATATTAGTAAAAAGAGACATCGCAAGAATTGAAGACAACAAAAATATTTGGGAATAAAAAGTATATTCCATCAATATCAGGGGGTCACTCAATCACAAATGTTTATTGATAAAGATAAGAAATTTGTGCATGTAGTGTGTACACGTGGGCATGTGTGCTTGTATTATATGTATGTATTAACACACAATTATAATGTTTTATGAAAAACAATAGATTTAAAAAAATATTCTTTTATTTTTTATTAAAAGTTCAACAATGTTATTTAATGCACTATTAAATTAAATGTAGTCAAGGGTCTAGTTTCAATGTTTTTAAATACAAAGGTTATATTGAGAAGTTTCAATGTTTTTTACTTGTTTAATGAAAAGTATTAAATTACAAACTATCAAGTATAAAAGAACAATGGAAAGATAACATAAGTATCACCCAAGCATGTGTATGTTTAACACAAACAAACAACTAGTTGGAATTTGGCTTTAACCTCATTAGATGCCCTTATCATTTTTCAATTTAAATACATTTCAATCATATTCAAATTGCAAAAAAAAAAATCAACTATAAATAAAATAAGTACATAGAGAAGAGAATATCACAAATATTGAATAATATACTTATATCAAAGATCAAAGAATATACATGGATTAGATTTAGTTACATGGAAGATAGCCTGAACGATGGAGGAATAAAAAAGAGAGAAAGTGAAAAATGGAGAGAAAATCATGAGTATTGTATTGTCCTTTAGGCAAAAGGGAATGTGAAGTTTTAAGCTTCAAACAAAAAGCCTTCTTTTAGAATGTTTGTTTTTTTCTTCATAAAATGTCGACACCAACACCATTACTCAATAGTCTCATCCTGACTATTGATTACCTCAAGTGCAAGATGAGTGGCCATTGCTAGGTGCCCATGTTATAAGCGTTGGGCAATAACCTTTGATTTTTTTTTATAGGAAAATAATAGTTCGTTAGTTTTGTTAATGGTGAGATTCAAACTCACAATCTCTCTCCTTTATCTCACCAAGTTATCACCAAACAAACCTGATAACTTCTTATAACCTTTCACTTATTGGCTACTCTTTTTCTACAATTGTTTGTTGGATTATTGATTAAACGAACTTGACTTCAATCTAACTCCAAGATATATATATACATGTATTTAAAAAAAATACTATTACACTAAAACTATAAATATTATCTAAAGTCCTAATTATCTCTAGTTTTCTATATAAAAAAATCAAAACTTAAATAAAGTTCAATTAAGATAATTATTTTTATATGCATATAATATAATATAACATAACATAATATAATATAATATAATACGCATAAGTGGCCATTATCATCACTAGCGGAAATACAGGTGTTGCTGCTTTTGTGTATTCGCATTTCTATTTTAATATGTAATAACAATTTTAGAATTTTAATTTAATATCTTTTGTAAATTTTTATATTTTGAAATATAAATTATTATGTGACATGTTTTGAAATATATTTTGTTAATTTATATTTTTTGTTTATGATAATGTGATAAAAACATGTCAGATAGTCAATGGATATCGTAAATATACAATGAATATGAAAAACATAGAAAGAGAAGAGTTTGAATAGAACTCAAATCATTGTCACACATGTGTATTTGCATGTTTATTAAAAATATTTATCATGAAATATATATATATATATATATATATATATATATATATATATATATATATATATATTAATAGGGAGAAGTTATATTTGTGAAAGTAGGAACAATCATAAAATGTTTAGAAGGTAAAATAATCATAAAATGTGAACGCCAAAAGGTCATATTCTCATTATATAATATGAAGCATATAATATAATATCGTATATTATACATTATATATATAAATGGACAATTATATATATTGGATATCAATATTTTAAAGTAATTTTTTTCTTAAAGTTATAAATTGGTCTAGTGATAAAATATATGTTTAGGAAATAAAAAGTTATAGGTTTAAGTCTCTCTTACGATGTTAACAGATTTATTCTTTTTCATTCTTGATCTTTTTGAAAATTTAAATTTCCACCTACTACTTTTTTATTTTCCACCCGCTGGTGAGAAAAATACCAATATACGCTCAAGTTTTTGCTCTTCGGCAGTACACATCAGAGAATAAAAAAACATTACAAATTTTCTACTCTATGTAAGTGTACTGCCAGAGAAGTAAAAATATTTGCAAATTTTACTTCTCTGACACCAGAGAAGCTTGTTATACGCCGCATGCTTCTTCTTCCTAATCTTATTAATAATAATAATAAAATAAGAAAGAGAGAGGAGAGAGAATAGACTATAGAAAAAAAGAGTATTTAAAGTTAAGGTTAGAAAGGGTAAAGTTGATATTTAAAAAAATTAAAAATAATAAGTGTTAAATGAAATTTTGGTAAGTGGTAATTAAATTATTTTTTTTTGTCTTTAAAGTTTTTTTTTTCATTTTGTTATTGCGATTTTAGAAAATGTGAATCTTCCTTGATATCTCTTAGTTAATTTCCTTATAGCAATAATGAGATGACAAGTTAGTTCTACTGTCAAGAAGAGTTTGAATAAAGCTGAGCTAATAGAAACTTTTATTTATTTATTTTTTTTGCAACCTTTTAAAAAATATTTCCTTAAAAAACTTTATTGAATTTCTTTAAAAAGATAAATGGTCTAATATACTATTTAAATATTTAAGAGTTTAATACTTTAAAAGTGTTACGTTAATAATCAATTATAGATAAATTTATTAATTTTATTAATTAATACTTTAAAAATCATAATTATACATAGCATAAAATTTTTTTTACTATTAGTTTATACTAATTAATATCATGATTTAAAAAATAGAGTTCGCAAATGTCATTTTTATAAAATGTTTCAACGTAAAAACCAAGCATAGTAATAAAAGTTGCACGTGAATATTTTTATTCTAATTCAATAAAGCTAAATTAGGTTAGTTGTCTTTCAAATACATTACTTTTTGTAAAGTTCCATTATTTTAAAATTGAAATAGAAACAAGTCTTTTTATTACCACTGGCGAAACATTTTATAAAATTGGTCGTGGGTTGCAGGGTGGGGGCTGTGAGAAGGCGGAATGCAACATACAAAGAGGTGCAGCTGGTAAAATTCGTGGTGCATAAAGAGAATGTTAAAGTTTTCACAGGAATATACTAACGCCAGTGTATTGGGCCGTATTCAACTTTCTGGTGATCCACATACCCATTTTACTATTCTCTTGAAAAAAAAAAAAAATGCC
The DNA here is from genome assembly GCA_037954015.1 of Psophocarpus tetragonolobus. Lineage (NCBI taxonomy): Eukaryota > Viridiplantae > Streptophyta > Magnoliopsida > Fabales > Fabaceae > Psophocarpus > Psophocarpus tetragonolobus. The sequence continues at coordinate 49,090,982 of CM075693.1, read as the reverse complement.
CACAGTTTGACAATGTCTCAATAGGATGATAATGGGTACAGTTTGGGTGTAGTATAATTTCTTTCTTCGTACTTGTGTTAAAAAATTTGAGTTTTTTGAATTAATACCTGTTATATTTAATTTTTTATTAAATACCAATTTTACCTCTTCTAATCTTAATTTAAATATTCTTTTTTTTATAATGTATTCTCTCTCCTCTCTTAATTTCATTCTCTTTCTTTCTTCTTTATTTGTTCTTTCATTATTATTATTATTATTATTATTATTATTATTATTATTATTATTATTATTATTATTATTATTATTATTATTATTATTATTATTATTATTATTATTATTATTATTATTATTCGTTACTACTATTATTGTATATACTATGTAAGCATTTGTATAACCTTTACGTATTTGTAATTAATAGTTTTAAATGTATTTATATACAATTTTATTTTAAATTAAATATATAATAAAACACATATTAATAAAAAAAAAATTAATCACTATAAAATATAAATCACCATAATTAAGATTCAAACCTGATAAGAGAAAATTATGCCTTTAATTCACAATTTAATGATATTAATTATATTATTATTATTATTATTATTATTATTATTTGTTATTCTTATTATTGTATATACTATGTAAGTATTTGTATGACCTTTACATATTTGTAATTAATAGTTTTAAATGTATTTATATAAATTTTTAAAATTTTATTTTAAATTAAATATATAATAAAATATATATTAATAAAGAAAAAATTAATCACTATAAAATATAAATCACCATAATTAAGATTGAAACCTGATAAGAGAAAATTATGCCTTTAATTCACAATTTAATGATATTAATTATATTATTATTATTATTATTATTATTATTATTATTATTATTTTGTTATTCTTATTATTTGTATATTATGTAAGCATTTGCTTGACCTTTATGTATTTGTAATTAATAGTTTTAAATGTATTTGTATAAAAATTAAAATTTATTTTAAATTAAATGTATAATAAAAATATATTAATAAAAAAAACATCAATCACTACAAGATATAAATCATCATAATAGATGATAAAAGAAAATTATATCTTTAACTCACAATTTAATAATATTAATTATATTATTATTATTATTATTATTATTATTATTATTATTATTATTTATTCTTATTATTGTATATATTATGTAAGCATTTGTTTGACCTTTACGTATTTGTAATTAATAGTTTTAAATGCATCTATACAAAAATTAAAATTTATTTTAAATTAAATATATAATAGAACATATATTAATAAAGAAACACTATAAAATATAAATCATCATAATTAAGATTGAAACATGATAAGAGAAAATTATGCTTTTAACTCACAATTTAATTATTTAATTATATTATTATTATTATTTGCAATTTTTTTTACTCTCCGGCAATGCACTACTGGAGAGTAAAAAATGAAAGGTATATTGATATTTTTTCCACTAGATGAAAAATTTAAAACTAGTAATATTTGGCTCAAGTCTCATGCTCACGCGAGTAGTAACTTTGATCTTCACTGTCATACCTACCTATATTTGCATCCACAACTTGCATTTTGCTTAAATTAATATCTTTTACACATACATAAGGATAATATAAAAAGTAAGTCAACATAACATTAAATATAAAATAAATTATGAAATATTCCCTAAAATTTTATATAATTGCATATAAAACTATGTTTTTTTTACCCTAACATTGAATAATATTATAAGTTCATTAAGAGTTATTTTATAAATAATTCAGTTTGTTCTTATAATATATATTTTTATCTTATTTGTATAAAATATATTATAAGTTTCTCTTTATTCTATAATTATATTGCTTATCTTAAATTATAAGCAAATAATATTTTTAACAATATTTTCAATCAAAATTATTATTATGCAATATTAAATAATATAATTATATTAATATTATATATAAATAAGGTGCCCAACAAGATAACTTAATTACTATAATAAATATATCCACAATCATATATAAATAACTTTTAAGAATCTAAACCCGTCGTGTATTAAAATTAAATTTGCCATAATTATTTACTCAACATAAGAATATTTTGATGGATATCGTGAAGGGTTTTGTTACATTTTACTATCTTATGTCTCAATCATAAATCAGCTAATTAATACATACTCTATCTCATTATTGTACCCTTAATCACTATTTATGAACCAACCAACCCTGTGATGGTTGTGAATCTTCTCTAGTTACTGTAAATTTCCAATAACGAGAAAGAAGTTTTTTCTTAGAGTGATATGCAATTCTTTTGCCATTAGAATTGAGTTTTAATTGTTCAATTTTATTTTCTACATTTTTTTATTTATATTATCTATTGTCAAATAAAAGGTATTTTAGAAAGGGAAATATTAATCAGTGGATAACTTTAAGATGCATAAAATTGAGATGCATAATTAGTGCATAAAATTTTAAAAAAGAGAATATAATGAAAAAATATTTTATTGAGATACATAAAATTGCATTTACATATTATCTCGAGGAGTTAAATAAATACTTAGATCATTACCTAGTATTCTTACTCTATATTTTGAGAGTGAGAAACAGAGAGTAAATGAGAGAAATTTATCTTTTTTTAAGTGTGGATTCTGTATTTTTTACATTCTACTTTAATTCAAATAACTTTTTTTATTTCTATCTTCTATATTTCTGTTACACATATATATGTATATATATATATATATATATATATATATATATATGTAACAAATTGAATATTTTTAAAAATAACTTTATTACTTTTTAATTTAATAAAATAAATAATAAGAATTAACTTCTTGATACTTAAATTTGTCTGGAGAGAGTAAAGTGTAAGGTATCAGTGCGTTTAAGTCAATCCAATTGATCAAGTCGCACAATTTAAATTATATATGATTATACTGAATGCTATATTTATTCTTTATTTTTTAATTTTCTCACAGTTTACAAGAAAAAAAAGTATACAAATTTTTATTTTAAACCAAACTTTAACTAATTTAACCTTATTTAAGGATATAATTTTTACAATATCATTCGTTTAATTGAAATTTTAAATATCTTCTGTCTCAAAATTATAGTAATTTTCATATTTTAGTTTTATTACTATTTTACAATTTTTAGATTATATTGATACTTTTTTTTTCAATTATATCTTTTATAGTAACTAACTACTCATTAATGAGAACATTAACTATCAATGATGGTTTCAATAACATGAAGTTCATAAAATAAGAGCATTTTTAATCTATAACTATTTACTTATAATTTTTAAGTCCTCAAATTTATTAAAACAATTTTTAGACCTCAAATTTAAAAACAATCTTTTAGCCTCTTAATTTAAAAATATTTATTTTATTATTTATATTTTTAATATTTTTATCATTTAAAGGAATTTTGGTTGTAACAATGTAACAAAATTAATAGATAATATTCAACAATGTTGAAAGCCTAGTGACAAAAATAAGTTATTTAGAAATTTAGAGTAACAAAATAAGTTGTTTAAAATTAAGAGACTCGTGAATTATAAATTTGGATACTTAAAATATATTTTTAAATTTTAAGAACTAAAACAATAATTTTATTAAAAAATATATTTTAAATTTGGGAGAATAAAAAATGTAAAAATCCTAACGTATAATATTAAATTTTATATGAGAATTGTTGATGTGATATCTATTAGTTATGTCAACACATTCGTTAATGTTGTAAAGATTTAAGGACTAAAAATGTATTTTTTCAACATTTTGGAATCAAAATAATTATTTTAATTTTTTGAGGCCAAAAGTATAATTATCCTAAATTTTAAGAACTAAAACATATTTAAGCCAAAATATTGTTAATAAATGAAAATATTTTAATTTAAACATTTAAATAATTTTATTTTTGTATAATCTTTTTACTAATTTTAATAATATGAAAGCATGTGTGTAATTTTATCCTAACACCATTTTTTATAAGTTCTTCTAGATAAAAACTTATATATGTATCATCCAAATAATAAATTACTTTATCTAAAAGGAGTCTTTCATATTAGAGCTTTTAATAAAGCTTTTTAACATAAGTTTATCCAAATAGACCGATTGTCATATAACAACTTTAGAAATGGCTTTGGAGAAATTAAAGAGTAAAGTTTTTATATATTGACACTACCTCTTGGACAACATTTAATTTGTTGAAAGAGGTGCTTTACAAAGTTATTCATACAAACAAGACGATTTATTTTGTTGGTATATGTCATGAAAAGTTTAACATTCAAATCTTTATCAAAGTATTAGATTGTTTGAAGCCTTTTATGGAAACAACATAGTTTATTCACAACAATACCTTTTACGGAAAAGTTATATGCTCAATGTGACAATTTGAAGTCTCTTCTCAATAGCTATATGTTTTCAACATCTATATAAGGCAAGCTTGTGCATGAAAGACAGTCTGGAAAAAAGATGAATTCAAGAAAATATTCTAAGAGAAAGTCTCTTTCATCTTTATTTCAAGAGAAAAGAAAACATTTAGTTTGCATCAGACTATGTAGTGTTAGGATCATTTGCTAATAAGCTTATATTCTATATCCTTTACTAAGTGAAATTATATTTTATGAGCAAAATATTTTATTATCTTTGATGAGGGTTATCTTTTATACCACGTAGTTTTCTTTGTAACCTTACCAATGAGAGTTGGGAATGATTTAGTATTACTTGATCTTAAACTCAATGAGAATTTAGAGTAGAACTAAAAGTGGTCAGTGTACTCGTTGTGAGTTAGGAGTGAGAGTGAGAATACTTATCTTTATATATTAGTTGATATGTAGTGGAATCTTCCAAGAGTTTCTTAGAATAAAATTAGATGTAGCTAAATTGGAGTGAATTAGTGTAAAAATATGCTCTTCATATTCTATTACAACGTTTTTTTAACCTACTAGTTTTACTTTAAAACATTTTATAAAAATAATTTGTGAACTTGTTTTAAAGAAATAGATAATTTATCAGGCCATCTACTTTCTCAAGGCTCTCCTTTAAAGTTTCTTAAGAGAATGTTTATGAAAAGAGTTGTAAAAAATTTTGTACAGCTCTATTCAACCCCCTTTCTCAAGCTAACCTGATATTTAGTTGGTATTAGAGCTTACCTCTTGGGGTAAGTTCTTTGTAGGACTAGAGGAGATCCATATAAGAAACTACGAAGAATGAAGGACACATTATCAATAGACCACCTCTATTTAAAGGTGTAAAATATGATTACTGGAAACAAAGAATGATTTCATTCTTTGAATCTTGCCACATTAATATGTTAGATGTAGCTAAGGATAGGAACTATATCCTAGTGAATAATAAAGGAGACCCTCTACTAAGAGATAAATGGAGCAATGAGCAGAAGTAGAGATATTTGCTAAATTCCAAAGCTAAAAATACATTGACGTGTGCACCAATTGAAGATGAATATACATAATTACATGCTTTCAAGAGAACAAAGGAGACAAGATATACTTTTGAGGTAGCTTATGGGATCCACAAAGGTAAAATGTAACAAACTCTCCTTACTTTCTAGACAATATGAGCTATTTGGTATGGAATGAAATGAGAACATAAAAAGTATGTTTAACATGTTTCAAACCATATTAAATAACCTTCATGATCTAGGTTAAACTTACAAAAATTATGATCATATTGACAAGATTTTAAGAAGTTTTCCTAAACAATGGAGATCACATGTCACTGCACTTAGAGCCTCTCAAGGCCTGAACAACATGCCTTTAGAAGAGCTTATAGGGATTCTCAAAATCCATGAGTTGGAACTTCTACAAGATGGTTTCTTTATTTCTTTAGATCTCTGTAAATGTATCATTTTTACCTTTGAATGAGAAGGGTCTAATAGGAGAAGACATACACTAGGTGGTATAGGAAAAGGTGTGCTTGGAAAAGGAGAAAGGATTAGGAGTGAGGGGCTTGAATTTTTTTAATTTATCTTTATTGAAAAAAATAGTGGTAGAGGTTGTTGATAGAAACATATCTTTATGGTTTAAGGTTTTACATTCTAACTACAAAGATGAAAATACAGAGTGATTTTTTTGGGTAATTAGTGTTCAAAATTATGGAAGAATTTATTTTTTCTCAATAAGAGTGACGTCTGATGGCAAGATTGGTGGTCAAACAATGTTAAGAGAAAAATGAAGGTTGTAAGAAAGAGGTGTTGTCATGGAAAGATGTGTGGATAAGGGGAAGGAAGTTGTGGGAAAGGTTTGGTAGGTTGTATTCCTTTGCAACGAGAATGGGTTTAGGGAATGAGTGTTTGATAGAACATTTTATTATACATATTTTATATCCTTTATAGTCCTTCTAAATCTTTAATTGTTTCTTAATTTTCTGTTTTAATTCATTTTCATATTTGGGTCATGTTTAGGTCTTTTTCATATTTTTCTTCTTATTTTGCAGGTTAGTGAACTTTCTTGCATTGGACTAACTATTTTGCAGTTTTGTATTTTTTTCAGTATTTTTGTAATTTTATTTAATTGTAATTTTTTTAGTTTTATTTTTTAGGATATTTGGTTTGGGTCTTATCTCAATCTAGTTTATACCTTTTTAGATAGCTTTCTCTACAAGCTTTAAAAGATAATATAAATAGTCTCTCATAATAATTTGTAACAATCTTTTTACCCATTGGAGAATTAGTTTCAAGTTTGTTTCTTTAGCTTCCTTTACAAGTTTTGTTTAACCTTCTATCTTCTCACGTAAGCTTCTTTGAAGATCTTCATGGAAGACTAATTTCTTAACCAATTCGAGGTATTTGATGCAATTGTGCTGTAAGAGTATGAATTTTGATCTCTTGTGTGTTCTTTTTATTGAAAATTTTGCATTTTATTGCTCTCTTCTCCTCTCCAATTTATGCAGAATTATGATTGAATTTTGATACGAATTGGTTACGGATCGATTCATATTAATCGATTTGAATTGCAAGAGGCTAAGTGATTTGTTGGAACCTATTTTAACCAATTAAATTTATTAAAATTCACGAGAATCTTGAGATTGAGATCGTGATCCAATTAGATTGAATTACCTTTGAGTGTTGATGCAAATTTCACATGAATATTAGAGTTGTCATTACTCAAGCGCATCACTAGGAACCTCAGATTGATGTTTTCTTTCTCTATTTGCGTTTTTAATTCAATTTCTTATTTTGTAAGTTTATTTTAATTCTACATAAGGACTTCCAATAAAATCTAACATTCTTGATAAAATCTAAACTACATATGTTTTGTATCTTCAAGAGATGCCCTAGGTTCATTCCCTGTATTACAAAATTGAGAAAAACTAGTTGTTTGATATTGAACTCGACAAGTCTTTATCAGTATTTGTTGAAATGGGCTTGGAGAAGAAACCTTTTTTTAGTGGGATGAGGGTTTAGTTAAGAAGTTGGAAGGGTTAATTCATTAAGAGAGTTTAAGGGAGGGAACAATGATGGTTGGGTATGGAGTAAAGAACCTATAGGTACGTACACAATATATCTTTCACTAATAGTGTTATTGTGAGAACCAAGTTGTTAGCTACAATAAGGGTTTTACAAACAACTTTGGAGATGAAAGGTACTCACTAAAGTCTTAACTTTTGCTTACCTACTTAAGAAAGGTAGAATACCCTCAAGGAAAAACTTGGTATATAATGGTGTGCTGGAAATTGAATAACAATGGTGCAGAATATGCAGGGTGGAGGTGGAGTTTGATATTCACATTTCTTTGAATGTATAAATGTTGTGACCATGTGGCAAACATATTCAGATGATGGGGAATAGCTATTACACCTGACAACAAGGTTAAAGATCATTACTTTCAATTCAAAGGTTTACTAGAAGGCAAAAAAGTAAGGATTAAGGTGTGGTTAGTTGCAGGTTGATCCATTTGCTGGGAAATGTATCTATAAGTTTTAAGGAAAATTGTTGGGTGCATATGATATCATGGAATTTGTATTCGGGTAATCTTGGTTATGGAATTAGTCATCAAATTTCATTGGTTCTTCATTTGCGGTTTGAATGATGGAACCACACTAATGTATTAGCACATGAAAGCATTGTAATTGTTCACATGTTTTTCTTGGGTTTTGATGCATAAAATATGATCACTTAAGGGCAAGCGTACCCTACACAGTAAAACAGTAGACCTAAGTCCAATATCGTACCCAAATGACCACATCTAGTTCTCAAATAATTAAATTCAGAAGATAAAAGAGCAATATAAGTTGATGGTTTAGATTCACAGTAATAAATTTTAAACAGGAGGAAGGTAGTAAGTTTAAAAGTCAATGGATTAAGGCATATGGTTGTGATTTCACTATAATATTTTTACCCCCTATTTACTAAGCAATCTCATCTCTGTTATTCATTAATTGTCAATATTTTACCAAAATTATTGTAGTGTGTTTGATTATTCACATCACACTTTAATCTAAGGGATTTTCCAGTTTGGTCATGCAAGAACTCACAATTAGTTTCTTTACCGATATTTTACCAAAATGGTTGTGAGTTCCTATACTAATCAATTGGAGGTACTTCCGATGAATATGATAAATCCTATCAGAGCGACAACCTACTTGCTTCACAAATCAATTATTCAAATATCAATGGTCATGACTATTCAAACAATTAAGATGTAATAAATCTAGTAGAGAAACAAATTAATCAAGAAAAAACATTGAATGATAATACAAAGTACAAAGAGAAATCACAAAGAATTTACATCACAACCCTAGAAAAATGGGTTTAGCTTGACATGGGTAATTAAAACCAAACCACTTCTTTGTTAAAAAGAAAGAGTTACTAATAAGGAGCATGATGAGTGCAAGGTTTTCTACAATACTCATAGCAAGTGCACCGGTCTATGTAGTAACTAATAAATATATTGGGTTGATCTACATGGAATTGTTGATACTCAAAAACATCAATATTTTTTACTTATACAAACGAAAGATAGAAACAATTTAAACTACCAAACATAAAGTAAAATAAATAAAAGCAGTGGTTACAGGTACGATATTCATTTGGGTTTGACTCACTAAATCATCCCCAAATGCATAAATAAACTCAAAATCCTCGTTCACTTCCCATGTTCCCATCACCCATAAAAATATCTTTAACTTGGATCTCTCACAAGGCTATTTGAGTATTAAACTATTATTGTGGTGCATAATCAAAAGTCAAACAACTCGCATTAAGAAAAGAAACTTAAGATGACCAATGAACTTTACTCTCTATGGAACAATAAAACCCATTAGGAACTCTTCTCATTTTACTAGTTAAAATCCTCTCTTAAACTCATTCAACAAGTAAAACCTATAAAATATAAAAACAATAAAGAGCAAGGTAAAAAAGAGCACTAGACTTGGAAAGTAAACTTAGATTAAGAGAAGAAAAATACAAATGAATTAAGGTAAAATTACATCAAATCCCAACTAGATAAAAAAATTTAGCTAACCATCGGGATGAATGAGCATGATGATGGATGAAGATGGCTCTGGAGTGTGCCCTCAGCCAACAAGGTGTGTAACCCCCTCTCCAGAACAAGAGATGCGCATATAAAAACCTTTGATCTATTCGCGAGTGTTGGGTGATAAGAATGGCAACGGGTCGGGCCGAACACGGGTAGTGGTTACTCGCCACCTGACCCGCTACAAAAACTCGCCACCCGTTACCCGCTAAAAACTTGTTGAATACTCGTTATAGAAATACCCGCAGGTTTTTTTATTACCCACGGGTACCCATGGATATTTTAAAAACATTAATTTTTTTAAAATTAATTTTTTTATAAGAAATTTTATCAAATAAATAATTTATTTTTTAGAAAATCTACCAATAAAATTATACTAGTTTCGAGAAGATTAATTGGATCTAAAAGTAGATTAATATAATATATTATAAGAAAATATTTAATACAAATAAAATCTTTATTTTATATTATTAGCATTTTTATAATAAATAATTTTATTAATTATGAAGTTTTCATAAAAAAATAAGATTGATATCAATGAATTTTTATAATTAATATTTTAATTTGATTTATTTTCCAAAAATATTATATTTTTTAATTTATATTATATATATATATATATATAATTTAGTTTAGCGGGTAGCGGGTACATGTGGGTACAAGTACTATGATAACCATAACTGTGCCTGTTAAGGAACGGGTAAAAAAAAATACATACCCGTGGGTGACAGGTACCCATTTATACTATCCGTGTGGATATTTTCGCTGATTTTATCCACGGGTATCCGTAGGCACGGATTTTTTTATCATCCTTACTAGGCAAACATAACTAGGCATTGGGTGCTACTTTTGAACACATCAACCCTACTTAGTGCTGAGCACTGAGCAGCAACTGATGTGGGTGTTGGGCACCTACAACTAGAAATGTGGCCCTGCTGCGTTGGGTGGCCAAATTCTGGGTGTTGGACACCCCTTTTTCCACTTTTGCTCCTATCTGCGAAGTAATGTTGGGTCTTAAGATCTTGGTTGTTTAACACTTGGAAGCTGTCACAACACCAATAAGTCTAAATTTATCGACATTTCTTTGATTCTTCTCATAACCTGACTCAAAACAACTAAGACAAGAAAATAAACGTAAAATATATATAAATCTACCCCCTAAAACTACGTTCCTAAATAATTATAATTTTAAATGAAAATAAAGGAAAACAAGGCCTTAAATAAGAAGAAATTGGGATAACGTTTCTATTTTACCTATATAAAAATAGGTAATTTAGACAGTTACCAACTCCTCCAAACTTAAAGCTTTGTTTATCCTTAAACAAAACTTCACTTTAGTCGATGACACAAACAACAATGCAAACAACATGCATGCTAACCTAACACTAAAACAGAATGAATAATGACAAAATGACTATGACAAACACATATATACAATATCACAAGGACACAATCAAGACTCGCATCCTACCCTTTATTAGCAACTGAAATTTAAATGCTCACAAAATGTTATCAACCTAACTATGATGTGCACAAAGTCAAGAACAATCGCCCTACAAAAGTCAACTCAAAATGGAAAGCTATGCAGATCATAGAATTCAAACAACCTTACTAGTAATGTATTTCTCTTCACACAGCTGTATAAGGATAAAAAATTACACTCATGCTGTGTAATGCAATCACAAATCAAATTTGCTTTTCATCTCAACCAATCATCACTAATGCACACACAAAGAGATCATAAGAGCTTCATTTAGCTTGTAGCTTGACTGTGCTAAAAAAATAATTTTTCTAGGAAACAATTCAAGAAAGGTTGAAAAAAACATATTCAATGAGATCAGTTCACCCCTTACGTAAGCATCAATCCCTAAAACCCAAAATTCAACTATTTCTGACTTTATACAAATATTTCCAATTAGCACAAATAAGAATCCAAACTTTTTATTTCACATTTTTTCTTTTTCTTTTTCTCTATTTTTTTATATATAACACATATAGCATTCTAATGTACTTGACTTCTCAAAATAAACTCCCCCAAACTTATTGTAGAACTAGTCTCAATCAAATGGTCTTTCAACCCTAGGACAAGGGAACACATGCATAAATCCGATGTGGCTCAAAGGTTCATACAATCAAGAATAAAATCAATCATGCTCAAAATGGACATCAAATGTCAAGTAATGTATAGGTAGACTTTTTATCTAAATGACTACTTAAGAAATATGCCCTTGGTTATTTCTCAATCATGCATGCAAAGTAGTAATCAGTAAGAATCAAGCAAAATCAACAGTATGAAGTGCATGGTGATTCACACAACAATATACAATTAAGCTCAAAATCTCACATGGCTAATGCTCTCATTCGCAGATCACAAAAACACACCAAAAGAATCAATTAAGCAAGGCTAACTTAACTTACTCAAAGGCAGAAACATGCTAACATCACATATCCACTAAAGCTTTACAAAAAATATAATTTTAACACGCAAAACATAATGCAATGCAATAACTAAACAAAATGCAATGCAGAAAAATTAAAAATAAACAATGCTTTGGAGTCTTTTCAGCCACTTCTAATTGGGTCATCCTTCTCTTCAATTTAGCTTCGAAAGGACCCCTCCCCCTCTTAGAAGTGAGCCTGGTCCCCAAGCTTATGAGGACTGGTCAACCATATGAAGTTCATGGGAGGCGCATCTGCAAAAGATATCCCAAAAACACCAATGCAAAACACATTGTTAAAAAGCACAAGTATTCACAAAAACGTAATACAGTAACACAAATAAATAGTCATGTGTTGTACAAAAATTGAAAATGCAAAATGACATATCATGCAAGCATGATGCATGAAAATAGAATGAAAAATGCATGAATGGTTATGAGTGCCCAATGCCTAGGGGACGAGCGCCTAATGCTCACATGCAAATATTTAGAAAAATGGATGAGTGCCCAACGACCATGAAATGGGTGTTGGTTATTCATATGCGAAATGCAAATATGTGGATTTTGCAGACCCAGGGCCTAGCGGCACAAAATGAGCACTAGGCGTTGTATACCAGATAACAAATTTTGGTTTAAAAAACCTGAATTTTGCCATCCAAACTCACAACTCACACACCTAAAATGCAATCTACAAATGAATGGGCACAAATAACAACAAAAAACATCAAATACACTTAAACAAACTTGCTCAAACAATCAAATTGACAAAATTAACATTGAAACAACATGAATTATGCAAAATCAAAATAAAAACAAAATGATGTATAAATGTGCCTAAAACATAATTTAACTAGTCGAAATGCAAAATATGCATGAAATGCCTAAACTAAAGATGCATATACATGCTAGTAGACATAAAACAAACTTGCACAAACCCTTAAATCTATCAATTTAACACTAAAATGACAGATCAAGGCATATATAATTCACAAAACACAAAATAAGCAAAATTGCTTAATAACATATCTAACATATGTAAAACACACAATACATATAAAAATTCACAAACAACACCATATTTACACTAATACACAATAAACAAACTTGCCTACACATTAAAATTGACAAAATTAACACAAAAACTAAAAAAAAATCACATATGTGTCAATTTATCATGAAAACACATTAAACAAACTAATATGCATGAATGCACTACACATATCCAATATGCAAATGCAACCTAAACTACCAATACATGAACAATAATTAAATGAAATAAAAGACACAAAATGCATGGAACACTTAAAATGCACAAAAACAATAAAAACCACTAGTAGTTGTTATTCTTGCTCATCTTCTTCACAAACTTTTTAAAGTGAAGCAGATGCTTATATCTCCTTGGCCTAGTCTTTGGCCTCTTTAGCACTACTAATGATGCTTTCCAAGAATCTTTCTTTGAAGCGCTTGCACCAACATCAACAGGCAAGGGATCACTTATTGGGATCTTTAACTTCACTTCCCCCTCAAAAAGCTCTACTTCCTTTTCTTCACTCTCATTCTCCAAATGATCTTCAGTGTGTTCCATGTCTTCTAATGGCTGGAACTCTTGAATCACATGAGACATAAATACCTTGTTTTGGTTATGAGCATGAAGAGTCTTCCCATTTTCTGCTTCTTTCTCTTTAACCATCTTTTCCTCTGTACAAGCTCTCACCCAGGCTATTTTCCTCTAATTCCTCTCCACTCTCCTTTTTTTCACTTCTTTTCCCTCTTCTTCATTGAGTGAATCCTCATCTTCATATGTGCCTTGGGTGGTGGTGGAGTTGCTTTAGGATTCAAGTTGATGTTGATAACTAGCCAAGTGTGCTCTGCTTATTTCCTTTACTGTCTCCAGTATCTGACTAAGTTGCGTACTTATCCTCTCCACAATATCTTGTGTCTCCATTTCCAACCTCTTGATATTTTCAATTATTTCCTTCATCTCAAACATGTTCTTTTTTCGCCTAGCTTGAGCATTCATGTTTAGGTAGCCTTTGAAATTGTAGTCTGAAGTAAAGGTCATGTCTTAAGGCCATGATTGTGAAGGTGGCTCCTATGGGAGTTTGTAGAAGCTTCTTTTCTTTGTTAAGTTGATCATTGCATGTATTCTTGAAAAGTCCTTTGAAGATTAGGAGTGTTGTCATGGTACCATAGTTGAAATTGTTCTTGGTACCATTGTGATTAGGTATGGTACCAAGGTACTTGCTAGGTTGATTGTACCATGGTCCCAAAGACTGACTTTGATAATATGACTAAGGAAGTTGTACTAGGGTGAGAGTTCTTCTCCTTTCAAACTTGAGGATTTGGTGGGTACGCAGCTCCAACCTTTTGTTTCCTCTTTTTCCTTTCTCATTTAAGCACACCTCTACTCCTATTGTTGGACATTAAAGCTTGTGTCCTCAGTTATGTTGAAGCGATTTGGATTGGCATAATTTTTTTGGAACAGATGCCAAGTAGCATGTACCTCCATCTCTATGGTTGCTTTTTACTTCACCTGAAAACTAATGACGCACAGAGCACTAGAAAAGCAGTTAGTAGCAACTGTTGAGAACAAGAAAGATAAAAACTACATCTACTAAGATTAAAAAAAAAGGGTTAGTAAGTTATCCTAACAAAATTTTCCAAGCATAAATAAATAAATTCCTAAGTTTCAACAAGTCCCTGACAATAATGCCAAAAACTTGATGAGTGCAAAGTTTTCTACTATATTCATGATAAGTGCATTGGTCGTATGTAGTAACAATAAATATATCGGTCGGTTCACAGAGACTTGTCGATACTCAGAAACCTCAATACTTTCTACTTGTACAAACAAAAGACAAAAATGACTAAAACTACCAAACATAAAGTAAAATAAATAAAAACGGTAGTTACATGTATGATATTCAGTTGGGTTTGACTCACTGAGTCATCCCTCAAATGCATAAATAAGCTCAAAATCCTCTTTCATTTCCCATGTTCCCATCACTTAACTCGAATCCTTCACGAGTAAGGAATTGAGCTATTTGAGTATTAGACTATTACTCCCGCGCATAATCTAAAGTCAAATAACTTGCTTTAAGAAAATGAGCTTAAGATGGTCAATGAGTTTTACTCTTTCTTGAGCAATAAAACCCATTGAGAGCTCTTCTCGTTTTACAAGTCAAAATCCCCTTTCGAGCTCATTCAATAGGTAAAACCCACGAAATATAAAGACAATGAAAAACAAGGTAAAGAAGAGCACTAAACTTGGAAACTAAACTTAGATTAAGAGAATAAAAATATAAATGAGTTTAGGTAAAATTGCATCAAATCCCAACTAAATAACAAAACTTAGCTAACCATCGGGATGAATGAACGTGATGACGGATGAAAGATGGGTCTGAAGGGTACCCTCGGTCAGTAAGATGTGTAACCCCCTCTCCAGAACAAGAGACACACATATAAAGACCTCTTATTTTTTCGCGAGCATTAGGCGACCATAATTGGGCACTGGGTGCCGCTTTTGGACACATCAACCTTACTTAGCGTCGAGCGTTGGACGGTGGCTGATGTGGGTGCTGGGCGGCCAAATTTTGGGCGCTCTAGTACCCATTTTTCCACTTTTGTCCCTCTCTGCCAAGCAATGTTGGGTCCTCAGATCTTGGTTGTTTGACGCTGGAAGTTGTCACAACACCAATGAGCTCAAATCTACTGACATTTCTTCAATTCTTCTCATAACCTAACTCAAAACACTAAGACAAGAAAATAAGCATAAAATCTATATAATTCTACCCATAAAACTAGGTTCTTAAATATTTCTAATTTTAAATGAAAATAAAGGAAAATAAGACCCTAAATAAGAAAAAATTGGGATAACTACTCTATTTTACTATGTAAAAATATGTAATTTAGGTTGTTATCAGAGTACTCTGAATTGACTCAACCCAAAGTTTCCTTATCATTCCTTGTCTCGAAGTAACAAATCTAACTCTTCATTCAAGGCAAAACAAGTCCCCTTTTATATCTCAGATTCTAGTATTTATAAAAAGTGTTTGAGTTTTTTAGTATGATTGTTCTTCTTCAATAATTATTCTAAAAAAACTCAATTCTGTCATTTTTTTCTTCTTGTTTCTTAAGTACCTGTTTAAAGTGAGAATAAATATTAAAAAATGAGTTTTGCCAATAAATATGTAATTCTTTCCTTACAAAAAAATATTAAACACAATAAAAAAATACAAGTAAAAAATTGGTTATCACATTGTACATGTATTGTAGTATAATGTGCTATGTTGACGTGTGACCAATTTATGTTGGTGTTGGTTATAATTACCAGGGTTGAGGTAGACATGGTCATTATTTTGATGAAAAATTTTACTTACTTGATTGATAATGATGTTGATGTGTATGGCTAGATATACTCATTATATCATATTCTCACAAGCACTTTTCTTATGACTTAATAATATTATTTGTTGATTGAAAAAACAAAAATGACAATAATACATTAAGATTAGTATGTATGTAAATTAACAATCACATTTCCCAAATTATGATGAGATATAAAATTTTCACATATATACATATTAGGTCTATAATATATTATATTAATTTGTTGTAAGAATAATGTATTAAATGTCGTTAATTAAAGTGTTACAAATACTTCTTAAAATTATCATTTTGTATGTAGTTATTTGACTTAAATCACTAGAATTTTTATTTTTATATGTATTTAACATGCAACAAATTGTATTGCAAATGAATGTGAATGATGTAAAAAACATATTTCCTAGTAAAGAAAGACTATGATATATGTCTAAATTAAAATAAAATTATGTAATATATTGATCTTGGTTGTTGTTTCTGTATTTGCTTTAATGTTAAGAAATGAATATTGGTTCATGTTAATTTTTTTTAAAAAAATAATGTTAATATTTTATATTTAAATTATTTAAGCAACTCATAATGAAACTATTTTCATCTGATGGAATAAATTAGACTTCATTTATCTATTTATGCCCAACTTAATGATATTTGATTCTTTCTATAAAACTCAACCTATAATTTGTCGTAAATCAATTATTTTTAAAGTCAAGTACCATTAAAGTTGTAGTAAAAAATAATTAGAAAAGAGAAAAATATATTAATAAAAATTTTAAAAATTATAATTTTAAAACATATTTATGAAAATCAATTAAATTAATAACTTTTTATCACGATTAATTAGGCAGTTAAATTTTATAGGATCAAGAGTACTAGTTTTCAAAAGATATAATTAATTCTATCTTTAGTTTTCAATGAACGACATGAACAGAGGTAACTAAATACTACGTATTAAAATAAATTCCTGCAGTTAATATGTTTTTAAAAATTTAAATTAAACTAATAGAGTTTTAGTATAGTGTTTTTATGTTTATTGAATTAATGTGGTAGTTATAGGAGTATTGTTTAGTTATAGATTATTTTTGCAGTTTACGAATTGGGACGTGAAAGTTGATGTTCCAGCTGGTGAGGTGTGTGACAGAGAAGCGGTGAATGATGTCGGTTTTACGAGTCAAACAATGCGAAAAGTCAACGAATTCTTACGTTATTACTTATTATGGAGGAGCCTCGGCCCGGCGAGGTTTTGGCAACTCCCTTCCTTTGCGTGGGGTGGGAGTGGGACCCACTTCCACTTCCAAAACTGTCCTTTTCTTTTGCCTGTTGCCAGCTGTTTGCTATATCGTGCCTTCCCCTTTCAGTAACCATATGTTTAATTCCCATATCATCCTCACACCCAAAAAACTCTCTTTCTAAGTGCCCCTCTTAACACCACCAAATATATACTATTATATAACCAAAAAAGAATATACATAAACAGCAGGTAATGCGAATATAGGTATGTTGAGAACAAGACACTAAAGAAGAGAAGAAAGAAATAAATAATATTAAGAAATATTTGTTTTGATATGTTTGTAAATCTTACATAGGTTTGCTTATATAGTAAAGTGAAGAACACCATCTCACAATACTAAGCAATGTGAGACTAAAAATCAAACTACAAAACTAACAATTCTCCCACTTGGAGTTTGATTATCACTTATTGTAGTTGCCTTCATCATCAAACATTCTTGAAGGCCAGTTGAGACATTGCAAAGTCTCAACTTTTCTGTTGTGACAACCTTTGTCAACATATCCGCTGGGTTCTTACTTCCTAGTATATTTTTCAACGTTAGTACTTCATTCTCAAGTAGAGATCTGATGAAGTGATAACGGAGATCAATGTGCTTCGTTCTGGAGTGAAATGTTGAATTCTTAGCCAGATGTATTGCACTCTGACTATCACTGTGCAAAACACTCTTTTCCTGGATGAATCCCAACTCTGTTAACAATACTTGAAGTCATATCAATTCTTTGCTAACTTCTGTTACTGCTACATACTCAGACTCTATAGTGGATAGAGCAACGATCTTTTGTATCTGTGACATCCAACTAACAGTTGTAGTTCCAACAGTAAATATGTAGCTAGTGGTACTTCTTCGATGATCAATTTCTCTAGCAAAGTCTGCATCTACGTAGCCTTGTACTTTTAATTCACCTTTACTAAAGCACAAACACTTCTCCTTAGTGCCTCGTAGATATCTCAAAATCCATTTCACAGCTTCCCAGTGAGTTTTACCTGGATTTGACATAAACCTGCTTACAACTCCCACTGCATAACCAATGTCTGGTCTTGTGCATACCATCGCGTACATCAAACTTTCAATGGCTGAAGCATATGGAATTTTAGCCATTAATTCCTTTTCTTCCTCCGTTTTAGGAGATTGGTCTTTTGATACACGAAAATGAGTAGCCAAAGGTGTGCTAACTGGTTTGGCATTGCCATGTTGAATCTTTGCAAAACACGGTTGATGTACTCTGTCTGAGATAACTGCAAGGTTCCCTTTTGCTTATCTCGCATGATTTGCATTCCTAGGATCTTCTTTGCTGGTCCTAAATCTTTCATGTCAAATTCTTTTGACAACTGCTGCTTCAAGTTTCTGATCTCACTTATATCTGAACCTGCTACTAACATATAATCGACATAAAGTAGCAAAATGATATAACTGGAGTTGTACCTCTTGAAGAAACAACAATGGTCAGCATTGCACTTCTTAAAACCTTCCTTGTGCATGAAGCTCTCAAACTTTTTATACTACTGTCTTGGAGCTTATTTTAGACCATACAAGCTCTTCTTTAATCTGCACACCATGTTTTCTTTTCCTTTCTCTAAGAAACCTTCAGGTTGATGCATGTAGATTTCTTCATCCAAATCTCCGTGAAGAAACACAGTGTTCACATCCAATTGCTCTAGGTAGAGTTCTTCACTGGCAACAATACTTAACATGGATCCGATAGTATTGAGCTTCACAACTGGAGTAAATATCACTGTGTAATCCACTCCTTCCTTCTGTTGGAATCCTTTTACAACTAGTCGAGCTTTATATCTTTTGGAGCCATTGTGTTCCTCCTTCACGCGATACGCCCATTTGTTGTGAAGTGCCTTCTTTCCCATAAGTAACTTTGCTAGTTCCCATGTTTGATTTGAGATTAAAGACTTCATTTCATCTTTCATGGCAAGCTCCTATTTGATCGCATCTGTGGTTTGACATGCTTCTGAATAGTCTTCAGGCTCTCATCCATTTGTTAACAACATGTAGTTCATGTATCTCCTGTTAGGCATAAGAACTCGAGAAGACCTTCTCAATTCAGGAGTTGAAGTAAATTGTTGTTCTCTGCTTGATTCAATTACTTCCTCTGATTGAGAACTCTCAACTGGTGGACTTTCTACAGCACCATCCACCTCTACATAACTTGGCCCACTCTGTTTTGATTTGCTGGCACTTGTATTATGCTTATCCTTGTACATGACTCATTCGTTGAAGATCACGTCTCTACTGCAGATCATCTTTTTGTTTTCATTATCCCACAGACGGTAACCAAACTCATCTTCACCATAACCGATGAAAGTGCACCTTTTTTATTTGGGATCAAGTTTGTTCCTTCCTTGATCGTTAATGTGCACATAAGCTGTACACCCAAAAACTCTAAGATGTGAGAATTTTACTTCTTTTCCGCTCCATACCTCTTCTGGTATTTTATGCTCCAATGGTACTGATGAACCTCAGTTGATCAAGTAAGTTGTTGTATTGACTGCTTCTGTCCAGAATTGCTTCGGTAGGCCTGGCTGCACACGCATGCTTCTGACTCTTTCAGTCAACGTTCGATTCATACGCTTTGCTACACCATTGTGTTGAGGTGTACCTAGCACGTTTGTCTCCATTCTGATTCCGTGCTCATAGCAAAACTTCTTGAATCTGGTGTCTACATATTCACCACCATTGTCGAATCTGAGTTTTTTAATCTTCAATCCTGTCTCATTTTCTACCATAGCTTTCCAAATCTTGAAAGCTTCAAATACTTCAGACTTGTGTTTCAGAAAGTAAACCCATACCTTTCTGGAGTGATCATCAATAAAAGTTACAAAATATTGCTTCCCAACAATGGAACGGACAGTCATTGGTCCTCAAACATCAGAGTGGATGAGCTTAAGCCTCTCTTTCTTTGGGGTTTTTCTACTTGTCTGAAAGCTGACTCTTTTCTGCTTTCCAAGTATACAGTCTTCACACATGTCAATTTCTACTGATTGAAAACCTGATAATTTTCCTTTTGAGTGCATGACCTTCATCCCTTTCTCACTCATATGCCCAAGTCTTTGGTGCCATAGATTGAGACTTTCATTTGTTGCAACTGCAATCAAATGACATGCTCCTGCTATCTTGTAATGAGTACCACTCTTTTTGCCTCGAGCAATTGTCATCGCACCCTTTGAAATCTTCCAATCATCACCATGGAAGATTGTCGTGTAGCCTTCACTGGCTAACTGGCTCACTGAGATTAAGTTCTTAGTCAGGTCGGGAATATGTCTGAGATTTTTCAATTCCCATACAGACCCGTTTAACTTAATTTTTATTGCAACTTTACCTACAATCTCACATGATTGCTCATTACCAAGATAAACCTTACTAAGGTTTCCAGGAACATAATTCTCGAATAGTTCCGTTTGTGAGGTAGCGTGAAAAGATGCTCCAGATTCTAATACCCAAGACTCTTCTTTATCTTCAAAAGAGCATATCAACAGTTGTGACCGTAGCATTCCAACTTTTTGGCATGGAAGACAAAAGTATTAAAGCCCGTACTTCCTCATCGAACTCAATCTCAACTGGGTTGTAACAGTGTTTAGTTCATTGAGATGATGTGCCACCGAAGCACCTTCAGACATCCGCAGATTAAACAATCGCCTCATCAGGTGAACTTTGTTTGAGGCTGATGGTTTCTCGTACATGTTGGAAAAAGCCTTCATGAGACCTGCTGTCATCCTTTCTTTTGCAATGTTGAAAGCAACATTACGGGATAACGTCAATCTAATGGCTCCAAGGGCTTGTCTATCAAGGAGACTCCAATCTTCCTCCTTCATACCCTCTGGCTTCTTTCCTGTGAGTGGTTGATACATATTCTTCTGATACAGATAATCTTTTATCTGCATTTTCCAAAAGCCAAAGTTCGCACCATCGAACTTTTCAATCTTCATATTGCCTTCGTCCATTGCCATTGCTCCTACTGCTTTTGAAGAAAAGCCCCCACTAGTTCTCTAGAGTGAGATCCCCAAGAACAAGAGAAAAAATCTTTTCTGATGTGGAAAATCAGATACAGCCACAGAGCATACTAAGAAAATTTACTCTAACCAAATCTTTTTTGATGCAGAAGATTTACTCTAATCAAATCTTTTCTGATGCGGAAGATCAGACACTGCTGCAACCACAGAGCATACTAAGAAATGGGCTCTGATACCACTTGTTGGGAACAAGGTACTAAAGGAGAGAAGAGAGAAATAAACAACACTAAGAAGTATTTGTTTTTGTGTGTTTGTAAACCTTACATAAGCTTGCTTATATAGTAAAGTGAAAAACACCATCTCACAATACTAAGCAATGTGGGACTAAAAATCAAATTACAAAACTTAATCAAACTACAAAATTAACAAGGTGTTCTACAAAATACAATTCTAAAAGAACAAGATGTTACTAATTAATAGGAAAAAGCCTACTTGAATAAATCCTAACCCACCCTCCAAACAGCAACAAAAAACTGTAATAATGTATCCCTCTTTACACAAGTTAGCATTTAAAAAACTACAAAGTATACAATGACTTCCTTCAAATAAATCCTAAAGACACCATCCAATATAAGTAACATCCATCATTTATCAATGTATAACATTATTCTTTATGAATATTTGTATATTCTTAATATGAACATCAGTTTTAGTTGATGTCTTTCTTGTTACTACTCTCCATACCAACAAAAGAGTTAGGGTGTTACTTTTGTTCTACAAATTTTTTGATAGGGTAATAATATACATATATTTCTTTTATTTTATATACCTTATCAACACCTCTTGTTTCTTTCTATCTCTCTCATCTTATATCTATATATTCTCTCTTTTTTCTTTCTCTCACTAGGTGTGTAATAGCATATGAGGTATATATGTATCATTTTCATTTTTTGATAAAACTCTTTATTTTTAAAATCCAAACCTACTACACAAAGATAGATAAGCGAAAGACATTGAAAACTACTAATTTTTTAAATAAAACTACTAATACTACATTTATAATTTTTTGTCTATACGTCAACCTTCATCTCTCATCTCATCTACCAAACTCTTATTCTTGTTTTTGAACTTTTAATTAAGATTATTGCTTCTACAAATGCTTTCACTAACCATTTCTTTAATCACCATCATCGAGTTATTTAACTTATATTTACTCTATTTTACCATAAAATTAAAAAAATCAACAATTTCCCCCTTTAATAATACAATCCTTAAAAATTTAAATGAATCATATAATTTTTTTTATAAACCAAAAATTTTATTTAGCACTCAAAATAGAAAACACAAAGGATGTCTTAATAAGAAAATTGAGAACTAAATAATTAAGAGGAAAATTACATCACTTCACACAAAAACCCAGGTTCATAACCGACTCAACATGGCAGTGAAACAAAATTTTGGACACATGACACCCCTGCCAAGAATGAAGTTGGACGCTTTGCACAATTTGTTGCACATCCATCCTCTGATCTCTGAACACTCTCGTATTACTCACTTTCCAAAATTGTCAAATCCCTGCAAACCACACACATACGACCATGTTCATATTTGCTTCTAAGTGCCTATAATAAGACCCAAAAATTAAGCACAGTGCTTTCTAACCTCATCAGTCAAAGCTGAAGAGATTTTTCACTAGTTACATAACGAGTTTCAAACCTAATACGTCATATGACAAGTGAAGAAAAGATGATTCTCCGTTTCTACCTTGTTTGCACAAAATCCACATAACCCACCACTAGGTTGGATTATATTTTGATGAACTAAATTGTGCGTGGTAGACAACATGTTCATGTGTAGTTGCCAGACCAGAATTGAGATATTTGTCAGAACACCTGTTGCTAAAACAGTCTTGTAAAAGTGCCGAAGATAATGCTGACAATCTTCCTTCAAAGTCTTGTATGCAAATGCTACTGTATATTGGGGGGAATTTTTACCCCACACCCATTTATCCATCACACCCTCCAGCAGCATTACTCCTTTCAACTTCTGTTGTAACTCTTTTAATATATCCATCTCTCACACAAACAAAAGTCTTCTCCAATTCCACTTGAAATTCTGACCTTATATTGTTTTCAGTGTCACCTCCTTGTTTAGGACTAAAGAGTATAGCATCCGATACTCAACATTTACACTTCTTCTCCAATTCTTAATTTTTTTTAAAAATAATTACTTATTATTTTTATAAAAACTATCACCTTAATAATTTCAACATTAAAATTATATATTCTAAATTTTTATTATTTAATAACTATCAACAGCTTTACAAGAATTATAAAGTTTTGTATTAGTAACATTATTGTCTTTTTTGTGTAAACCACAGTTAATTTTCTGGGAAGACAATTCTAAATTTGATCAAGTTATAACAATCTATGTTAGAGTTGATTTTCATCTATAAAGAGATTCAATTAGATATCCTCTTAGAAGAGTGAATAATTTATCATATATAAATTATTAATAATTGAATATAGTTATTTAGAAAAAATGATTATATATAGTATATTTTTATGCTATAAGTATATTTATATTAAATTATTGTTATATTTAGATAATTTTTATAATTATAGACAAATTAATGTAAAATTGAAATATTAAAGTGATTTAAGAATGTGATTAAAAGTGAGTTAATAATTTAAAATAGAGTTAATTAAACGGGCTTTGTAAGTTATTGTAATACGTCTGACACTGTGCTGATTATGTGAGTGTGAGAAGATGGTTGTTTTCTTCGGAATTGCATAGAAGAAAGGGGTGAAAGTGTCATAAGAGAAAATGTCTCTTGAAACACAAGACTCTGGCAGGTCCAGGTGAGGTGGGTGGTTTTGAAACTTCCCTCTTTGCAGGTCGCTTTCTCTTTTTACTGTCTTCAGTAAGCGGTTTACCAGAAACAACAATGCTTTTAGCCATTACAATTACACAACAATTAACAAAATACAAATGCTTTCTTTTCATTCCTCTCTTCAACTTCAGACCCCCTTAAGTAATAACTATCACACTATTACTCTTCCTTACTTGCCACCATCACCTTTTCCTTTCCTCCAATAATCTCTCTCAACTTCATCAATTTGTTTAAGAAAAAAAAGAAAGAACCAAAAACAAGGTCTTCCAGGCTGGAGCATCCAAATCCCGTCACTTTCCTTTCTAGTTTCTGCTCAATCTGGATTTTCCTTTCCTTTTCCTCAACTGAATTTGTAC
Organism: Psophocarpus tetragonolobus; assembly: GCA_037954015.1. Taxonomy (NCBI): domain Eukaryota; kingdom Viridiplantae; phylum Streptophyta; class Magnoliopsida; order Fabales; family Fabaceae; genus Psophocarpus; species Psophocarpus tetragonolobus. The sequence goes on along the minus strand of CM075693.1, from coordinate 49,066,164 downwards.
TTTGCTGTACTATTCTCCTTCAAACTTAAGATCAAGTTGCTTCCTTTCTCTGGATCAAGCTCGCTCTTTTGGTTCATTTTCATTGACCCTTTTGCTCAAAATCCTCGCCACTTAAATATCACCAACCAATGATGGTTCTGGTGCGAAAACCCCACTGGGGGTTGCTTCTTCACTTTCTGCTCCACCTTCACTGCAGCACCTGTTACCCCACAGAGCCAATGAACTGTACGGATACAAACCGTGTTTGCACTTCTTTCATGGCCTTTAAGCCTGGACCGAACCACTCCCTTGCTCTGATTCAAAGCATGTTTGATGTGTTGCCTGGTGACATCACAGTTGAAGGCAACGGGTGGGGTTACATGTTCATAAGGAAGAACTGTTCTTGTGCTGCTGGTATAAAAAAGTATGTGTCCAACACCACTTTCACTGTGAAATCCAATGAGGGGTTGGTGTATGACATGGTGACGGAAGCCTATGATGGCCTTGCTTTCCTTCCCAACACAGCCAGGAGAGCCAGGAATGGTGCTGTTGTGTCACTTAGATTGTTCTGTGGCTGCTCCAGTGGACCGTGGAACTATCTGGTCAGTTATGTGATGAGAGATGGGGATAGTGTTCAGTCCTTGGCAAGCAGGTTTGGGGTTAGTATGGGTAGCATTGAGAGTGTGAATGGCATTGGTAATCCCGATAATGTCTCTGTTGGTTCGCTCTATTATGTACCCCTCGATTCTGGTTAGTCCTTCCTTTCTTACCATCTTATTCAGTCCTTGAGATGGCTGTTTTGGTTGAGGATGTTTTAGACTTGTGTTTTATATTACTTTATGCAGCGACTTATTGCCATTTTGGAACATCTGACTAGGATGTCCAGGTTGGGGCTGTTGAGGGTTCTATGGTTGGGATTTGGGAAAATGTGACTGGATATAGTGGCTTTTGAGTATTGTAATAATTTTAAGGTGTTCTTGAGTCCCTTGAGCAAAGCAAATATACTTTCAGTTTCAGGATAAAAGGGAATTTCAGGATAGGTTAGCATTATTTATAAAGTAGCTGCCAAATGAAATTTGTGAAGATGATGTGTACATTTAAGGAGCTGATTATGAAGTGAAAATGGTTTCATTTAAGTAGTTGGGAATTGGGGAAATTCTTGGTTTGTCATTAGTGGTAGGCTGGTAGCATTAACTGCATTTGAGAAAACCATGCATGTAAGGAAAATACCTACTACTATCAATTGCTAAAAATTTGAAAGAGAGTATTTTCTATTATTCATGCATAGATTGCGTTGGCAAGGAACAAGATTTGAGGGATTGCAGACTTGAAGTACAATTCTTAATCTGACATTTTTTGTTGCATCTTCGCTTTTCCCCATGGACTGTAGCATTCTGTTTTCAAATGAGAAATTTTTTAATATTAAACCAATTTGTAATCGTAAAATAGTGTTATTTTGTAAGCAGATTGTAGTTAAAAGTGATTTATGTTAGTCTCTCCATACAGTGCAAAAGTTGAAAAATATCCTGCCTTCTATGGTTATGATGTCAGTTTGTCTGAAACTTGGAGCTTTAGTTAAGGACCCTTATCTCTGGGTTGTATTTTAGTTTCTTTACATTTGGGACAAATATGATCGATTTTTCTGAAGGAGGTTGATCTGATACATATTGTGTAATGCAATAATATTGGATTTATTACAAATCTTCCAATTGTATTTGTGAAATGAAATAATATTAGATACCTTTGAATCCTGACCGCAATTTGAATATTTCAACGGATTGCAGTTCCTGGTGATCCTTATCCTCTGAATAATGCTGCTCCTCCAGTTCCTGTTCCTGCTCCCTCCTTTGATAATTTTTCAGGTATTGATCAACATATGCTGTAAAAGGGAAAATAACTTTTACTTTGGCTAATAGTTTATCTGTCATGTCTCCATCTATGCACAAGCTTTTTGGTCCCTAAAATAACATCTTTTTTGGTTTTGGTCCCTTAATTTTTTTTTTCTTATTTTGATCCTTTAAATATTTTTTGTTTGGTTTTAGTCTCTGCTTTCTTTTTTTTTGGGAAAACTGTATTTTTATTAACTTATAAACTTGTCTAATGTCATAAACTGTTTTTAACATATATAACAGATTAAAAATAGTGTCCAAAAAATTTATACAAATTATCTCCTTCAGATTCCTGATTATGGGTTGACAAAGTCGCTTAATTAACATTGGTGCTTGAAAGTAAGGACTAAAATCAAAATTGTTTTTTGACAACATGGATTAAAATCAAATTTCGAATGACCAAATTAAAAAAAAAAAAAGAGAAAATTTTAAAGGACCAAAACAAAAAAATGTGCTATTTGTAAAGTATTTATTTCACCTAGTCTTATTGTTACTATTTTGACGTTTTCTTATATAAATACTCAAGCTAGTTATCTGTGTTCTAATACATTGTGCACTTTATTTACTTAATTCAATTTTTTGGTTACAGCTGATCAAGTCAATCATAAGGCTCATGTACCCTATGGATGGATCGTTGGGGGTTTAGGTGTTGGGCTTGTTCTAATAATATTAACTGTTATTCTCTGTGTTTGTCTGAGATCATCAAAATGTTTTGCTGATACCGGAACTCATGAGAAAGATGCTGAGGGCAAGATCTCTCATAAATTCCATATTCTTCGGAACCCAAGTTTTTTTTGTGGTTCTGGAAGGTACATATGTGGCAAACATGTTAGCCAGAAGCAAACAGATAGTGAATCCAGCAATCACACAATTACCATTCCCAAAGCTTCAAGTAACTAACCTTCTTAGTAGTTACTGGATCTCTAGTTGTATATTGTACCAATGCTTTCAGCATGAAGTAATAATGTTTTCATGTTTTATTCTATTTTCTCTATCACACTACTAAAAATATTTTGTGGTCTTTTCTATTTAAAGATTCCTCTTCAAATTTGATCTAGGGAGAATAGGGAAAGAGTTTTCCTGCTGCTAATGCTGGGTTTTATCAGTTTATGTTGAGTATTGATGGATATTGCACTGGCTGATTGGTGGTTAAATGGTCCTGTCTCCAATATAGTTGAGCATGTGTAAAACATATGATCCTGAAACATATGGTCCTGCACTTTTTGAAACATAAATATCAGAAAGCTTTACTCATATATGAGGATATTGTATATCTTGCATTTGATTTTATTCTGTCTGTCAAGTTGATTGTACTTAATTGCATAGTAATTTTATGATATGATGTAATTGCAAGGTCAAAGGTAAGATGCATTTGTAACAACTTACAACGAACTCTCTTCCCTTAGTTTTAAATTTTGAATACTGTCCATGAATGTGTTTTATCAGTATGACTTCCATTTATACATGCAATTTTTTTTTCAACTTGGATATATAACTGATGATTTTGTTATACATCTCTGTACTACCAATATTAATGCTCTGTTCTTTAAAATTGAAATTTATGCATAATATGCTTATTATTATTGCAGCTCTTGGGCCTGATGTATTTGACATGGATAAGCCTGTTGTTTTTACATATGAAGAGATTTTCTCCACAACTGATGGTTTCTCTGATTCAAATTTACTTGGTCATGGAACATACGGTTCTGTTTATTATAGCCTCCTTCGTGATCAGGTTTTTGGCTATATACTTGATGTTTATTATAATATACAGTAAGTATTTTATTTTTTCTCAGACCATTTTTGCTTAAATCCTTGTAGGAAGTTGCTATTAAAAGAATGACAGCTACTAAGACAAAAGAATTTATGTCAGAGATGAAAGTTTTGTGTAAGGTTCATCATGCTAATCTGGTAATTTCCTTTTTAATGATTCAATCAAAATAAACTATATGCTTTGATTTTGGAGCAAATTGTTTGGCACATTTCAATAGTCTGAGTTGTACGTTTGATTGATGTTGTCAAGGTAGAATTGATTGGCTATGCAGCTAGTCATGAGGAGCTTTTCCTAGTTTATGAATATGCTCAAAAGGGTTCACTTAGAAGCCATTTGCATGATCCTCAAAATAAGGGTAAGATTATGCATCTATGTTTTGGTTTGTGGAATATTAATCATCATTATACGTTTAGAAATTAACTGCTTACAGTATTATGCCTGATCATTGTGATGAGATGTGCAGTGCAATAAGAAAAATAACGCCATATTTTCCTCCCTAATTGGTTTAAGGGATTCAATATGATCCTTGCATTAATTTTTTATAGCACTCTTTTGAAACCTAAATAGTTTTTGACACCAGATTTGTCCTATTTTCATCTTGTTCACTGTGTCCCTGACTGTGGTTTGATATTATGTTGTAATATTTGAGAAACATGACAACAAAAGATTTAAGATTTGCATTTGTGCCTAACTACCTCTTCATGACCAGTTTTTGAACTCAAGGAAAGTTCTGCTTTTTCTTTTCAATTTGCTGTCTACATCCATTTTTTTCCTCTAACAGAGAATAGAGTTATTATTCGAGTTTCGTTCAACAGAGATAGCAGACTACCATTTTTATTGTGAGCAGTTGATTATTTTCAATATCTTTGCTTGGGCATATTGTAGCATGTCAAGTGGAATCAGATTCAAGTTGATAGTTCATGTGGCAGCTAGCTGCCGTTCCTTTATGATGCAATTTTTTTATATGTTGAAATACTTGAATGATAGTTAGTAGAGTGAGTATTGAGAAAATTATGTTATTCAAAAAATGAAGCTTGAATTGGTGTCAAGAGACTCAAGACTGCCAATTTCTGTGTTTTATTGTACGAACAAGTTTTAAGTTGTGCATTTATAGTGTATGTCTGTTTTTGTCTTGCTCATAGGTCATTCCCCACTTTCTTGGATCATGAGGGTCCAGATTGCTCTTGATGCTGCCAGGGGCATTGAATACATACATGAGCACACAAAGACTCATTATGTCCACCGTGATATCAAGACAAGTAACATTTTACTTGATGCTTCCTTTAGAGCAAAGGTAATAATAAATATATGTTAGGACAAGAAACACATAATAATCCAACTTCTTTTTATTAATATATATATAAAACTGTAAAATAAAAATGTTACATCTAAGCAAAATAAAAGATAATAACGCTTATTTTGTTCTCGTGGTTTGCACCATGCTTACATTGACAACAAGATTTTGGGACCACTAGAAAACTTGCAAGCACTCCCGACTCTTTTTTTTATTGAAAAATTTGTGAACTCTCTCCACATCTTAACCCCCTCTCTCATTTACGTGCTCAGTCTGGGTATTTTTCTTATAGTCTTTAGCATCATAATCTTAAATGAGGAAATAAATCTCTAATTTATAAATAATATTTATAAAATCTAAATAAACCTTAAAGATAAAACAATATCTACATAGTTGAAATTAGAATAATTTGAATTAAATTGTTTCCCAACAATCTCTTCCTCAATCAAAATTTTTAAATTAATTTCATCTTCAATCATCATGATGTTTGTCACAATATGCTCTGCAAGTATGTTTTTCTCCCTAGGCATTGTGTTACCTTTGTTAGAATTAGTTGCTCAACTTTAATCACCGGTAATCTTCGTCAACATTCTTCAATATTCTCATCTTATTTGGTCGTCCAAAATCAATAAGTTCTGATACTACTTGTTGAAACAAAAAGCATATAACTATCTTTTCTCTTTATTAATATTCATAAGAAAAATGTTTATAAAAAGAATATTCATAAGAAAAATACATCCTAAAATAAAATCAAATTAAAAAGAAAAATAATAATGCTATTTTTTTTCATGTGATTTGTACTGTATACTACATCTACCTCAAGTTTGTTGGGACCACGGGAAAACCTATAAACCATTTCTACCTTTTGTTCACATAGTTTGCACTTTATGCTTACATCCATGACAATTTTTTTTAACATTAGAAAACCTGTAAACTCTCCTTCCACCACGTCATAACTCCATTTCTCACTTAGGTAGTGACCTCCTCTTTAGACTGGGTGATTATTCTCATCTCAAAATCTCTATAGACTTAGCATGTTAATCTTAAATAAGGAAACAAATATTTAATTTACATATAGTATCTTTAAAATTTAAATAAATTTTAAAGATAAGCAATAGCTAGAGATTCAAAATTAAAATAATTTGAATTGTTTTTCCACAATTTGTACACTTTTACATTGTTTTGATTTTTAACTGTTTCACATTTGTTGATTGTTTTTTGTCTTAAATCTCTTTTTTCTTCTCTAGATTTCAGATTTTGGGTTAGCAAAACTTGTTGGGAAAACAAATGAGGGAGAAGTTTCAACTACCAAAGTTGTTGGTACATATGGGTATCTTGCCCCAGAGTAAGTAATACCACTGACATTTTTTTTAACGTATTCCTCCTGATTAAAATAATGCTTCTCTTTTTTCTTTTTTTTTTTACATTTTGCAGATATTTGAGTGATGGTCTTGCAACTACTAAAAGTGATGTCTATGCATTTGGTGTTGTCCTTTTTGAGATTATATCAGGAAAGGAGGCCATCATTCGATCTGAAGGCATGACGACAAAAAATCCTGAAAGACGTTCACTGGCATCCATAGTAAGTTTTGCTTATAAGATATTGTTTTGAATAACAGTTCTACAAGGACATAGTTCTGCCTTGCTTTGCAGAAAAGATTGCAAGGGGTCTGAGTAACTTTAGCAGTCATGATCTAGTCATACCTGCTGCACTAATATTTAAAGTTCAGAAAATAAGTAGGACTGCATATAACTATATTGTATTCCTTGGCACCTTCCCCCAAAATAAATAAATGAAGTGAAGAGATATGTCTGTAAGATAATTTTGTCTCACAAAAAATATTCAATATAACATTTAAAATTTACATACTGTAACAAAGTTGGCATTGTTATTAATTAATCTGCTTTTTTTTATAGGCCAAATATCAGTTGATAATGTTTTAGTTTTTGTTAGTGAAGAGATTCGAACCCATGACTTCTCCTTCTCTCATTTCTCCACTTAATCACCAGACCAACTTTAACTGTCTTTGACAACTAACTGAGATGGTTGAGTTGTTCTGTAATGAGCTCATACACATAGAGGACATAGATTTGTGTTGATTTACATTTTATCTATTTGGCAACAGATGAATATGGGGGCTTCAAGGATCGAAAGTCTTAAAAGTTTATTGACAATTGATGACTAATAACTGTGAAACCGGTATCATACTTGGTTATGATTACATGCATATAAATGGTTGAAGGTTGGGCCTAGGTAGAAGCCATACAAGATAATGGCAAATAAAGTGTATTGTCTCAATTGATGACTCCTTGGAACTGTGAAACCAGTATAATACATGGTAATGATTACATGCATATAAAAGGATTATAGGTTAGGCCTAGGTAGAAGCTATACGAGATGAGGATAAATGAAAAACTAATACCTCTTATGGTTGTCCCTATCAGGAGGTGTTAACTGAGAACTTCCTTGAATTCTATGCTAATATAACATGTACCACTTCCCTAGCTTTTCTCTAGAGTAATGAAGCCGGGAGTAGAATTACTTAAGGAGAATGCTGCTAGCTTACCAAGATACCACTTGACATAAATACTGGGGGGATTACCCTGTGAATGATTTATTTCATGATCTGTCATTTGGGCATATTGTGATTTGTGTGATTGAACATCTGCACCCAGATCAATATTAGTAAAATCTTTTTGAAGTGATTCCCATATTTATGATATGCGTATAGTCTTGTAAGTTTTAAGCCTGAGATAGAAAATGAAGAAATTAACGAATATGTTTCTGTAGTTTGTGCTTTTCGACATTTCTGTGCCGAAACATTGCAAGACCTTTATTTCATTTATGATAGCAGTCCTTTGTGTTTTACTATTGCAACTGTTTTCTGGGGTATTGCCTTGATGTTTGTTAAATTGCAGATGCTGGGAGTTCTTAGGAATTCACCTGATTCCATGAGCATGTCAAGCTTGAGAGATTATATTGATCCAAATATGATGGATCTGTACCCCCATGATTGTGTATTTAAGGTTAATTTCTTCTTTTCACATAATTTTCTCATCAAGCTTGATTTTGGGTTATCTTGACTATTAGCCAGGAAACTTGAAGTTTGTTCAGCTGAAAGCACAATCAAGATTGAAGTTTTACTAATGTGACTCATTTGTTTTGGTATATTAGTTGGCCATGCTGGCAAAGCAATGTGTGGATGATGACCCCATCTTACGACCTGACATGAGACAAGTTGTGATATCCCTGTCACAGATTCTCCTCTCTTCTGTTGAGTGGGAAGCAACTCTAGCTGGGAATAGCCAGGTTTTCAGTGGCCTTGTTCAGGGAAGATAGTTACACAGCAGGATTTTTTTTTCTGCATCCTGTTCTATACCTTTTTTTTATGGGTTGATAGTGATGGATCCGTATGAATTGGGACATGGTGGGTCAATATATATTTTTGGCCATTTATTTTCATGAATCTCTTGTGAACTATACATTTTGTTAAGCTGCTTTCCAGTATGTAGAAAATTTTGGATGTAATTTAAGGAAGGATTTCATTGCTCTGATTTGTATTGGTATAAGTTGTAATTCGACACCAATCTATGTATGCTTATATTCTTTGATTCCTTGAATTTCTTCTGTTCTAACAACGTTTTCTTTTGGTTTCATGTAGTTTTGCTGAGGCATGATGCAATTAATACTTCATTTTATGGTTTTAAATTTGGTTTCTCTTGGAAATGTTTGATGCCAATCCTCTAGCTTCCCTCATGCGGCTTTGTGAACATAAATTTTATGTAAAGAACAAATTCACAATATTTTATGCATTTGGATATGTGTTTAAGGACAAACATTATGTTTTTTCCAATTCTAATTTCAATTGAATTCTAAGTGTGTTTGATTCTCAATAATTAATACTTATTCGATTTTAGAAGTTAACGCAAAAAAGGTCTTTAAGTTCAGACAAATAAATTGGAGGTTTTTACAAGTAGTTTAATTATGCAATTCATAAAAAACTCAGTTAACAAGTTCATTACTTCCTCTTTCAAGAAAAAAAAAGAAAAAGAAAAAAGAAGTTCCATACTTCCATAAGAGAAAGAGATCGTTAGTCCTCAGTTCAATAAACTAGGTTAGATTGATTAGTTTTAATAATTGATAAGTAAATATTAATAATTTAATCATTGAAGACCTAGGAATTTAATTGAAGTAAGAATCAAGGTTAAAATCATAGTAATAAGAAAATTAGTTATTCATAATATCTAAAAAACTAAATAAAGTAAAGTAAAAACGAGACACTTGGTGGACGGATAGATCCACATTTCCAACTTTGAAGGGAAATGCGCCTATTGATTTTTATTTTTTTTTATGTTGATTAATATTTTTTTTATAAGACAAAAAATTATTAATAATAAATGAGTACAAGATGTATAAGTGCATTGTGCTTGCAAAATAAGGAAAAACAATAAGAGAAACCCCCTATTTTCATTAATATAATATAGATGTTATAACGAAGTGCACTCACTATTCCAAAAACAAAAGGTTCCCCCGCTGTTCTCACGTTAACTTAATTATAGTTAAGCAAAGTAGTAAAGGAAAGGCCAAGGCCATAAAATATTAATTTAAAAAAAGATAACAAAATTGATAAACCCGATTTTTTTTTCTTAATAGGGTGTGGTGGTTTAAAAACATGAGTTGCTGAGTTTTGGGGGTCTGTGAAGGTGTGATGCTAGAGGCTTTAGAATGGTGGAAGAAGAGCTAAATTCTAAAGTAGTGGCTAATGGCTTATCCAGGAATATAGCAGGAGGCGAACAAGATTGCAGATACTCTTGCTAATCATGACATGAAGGAAGACCAAGTTCTATTTCATCATGCACCACCTTTTCTTAGCTCCTACATTTATCTCTTTCTGATTTTTATTTTTTTATATATCTAAATATTTACAAGAGTTTAATACATATCTACTCACAATATAACAAATTTTGTACACAATTCTTCATTTATCATTACAAAGAGTTGCGATCAAATGTTTTACTACATGTTTATAAATGAGATGTAAATGTATCAATATTCAAATTCAAATTATAGTGATAAATGTATACAGGCATATATGTAAACATTTTACTCAAAAATAATATTTAAATAAAATAAATATTTACTTGTTTGGAAACATGCACGTATTGTAAAGATAAATGCGAAAATAATAGCAGAAGTAGAATATTTGAATGTATTTATTAATTATTATTTATAGAAATGAAAATGATTTGGTGTGGTGGGAATACGAAAAGGAGGTGGAAGGGCGCGTTGGGGAAAAATTTAAAAAAGAAGGAGAGAGAGAGAGAGAGAGAGAGAGATTAGAAGATGGGTTTGTGTAGCAGTGAGGTTGAAGACGATCTTCATCGGCTGCGCTCCGATATTTGTTCGGTTCTCCATCAGGTTCTTTCCTACTTTTGTATTCATTTACTCTTCTCTCTGCTTGCAATTGCATTGACATTCATCCATTTCCAGATTGACGAGGTTGTCGCGCAAGCCATTCAAGTCAATAAGAGGAAAAGCATTAGCAAATACACCCAATCGCAAATTCACTCTTTCTCCCGTCTCCTTTCCGACATCCTCTCTTCCTTGAAGGTTCAACCCTATTTTTCTTCTTTTATTTTATTTTATTTTATTTTATTTTATTTTATTTGTTCTAATTGTAACTGCAGCCATGGATTCCGAAATTTGAAAATGGGATTGAGCCGGAGGGGACAAGCTTGGTGTCGCCGTCGCCCCTGGTGTCTTGGCGTGGCAATTGTACCATCGAGCGAGGTAGAGAAATGTTTATGCTCACACCTCTTCCATCTTCATCATCTATCCACACTGTAACAAGAGTTCAACCATTTAAGCCACACAACCCAGATCTTATGATGACTCCATGCCCCAAAATGTCCCCTCCAAAATCATGCCTTCTGCTCGAGCCCATCTCTCATTTGGGTCTTCGCAAGCCCACGCCATATCCTGTTGGGATTCATTGCACTCCTTCTCATTCTCAATCTTCACGGGACTTGTCCCGTATGTATCCTGAGCTCCTTGGAATCCACCATGTTCCTATTGGAAATAAAACACTCCAACCATCGCCTGATTGGTTTACCTCACCTCCTAAAACTTGTGTTTTGCTGGAACCACCTGATGAAAACATTCTCAACAAACAACTCACCAACTTCCAAGATGATGTTTCCAAACATCATAATCAACTAAAAATATCTTGTAACCAAGGTAATGCTTATTGCAGTTGCTTAACTTCTATTAATGACCTGTTATACGAGAACAAAATAACAACTTGAATGAATTATGCACCTCAATTTTCAAAATAAAAAAAAAAATAAAAAATGAACAGAAGTGATTTCATTGAAGTTGAATTGCATAAGCTGATTTACTCCAACATGACCTTAATTAATCTATTATAGCAATTGTTGGGTTAATATGACTTTCATACTTGAAAGCAGTTATTTTTCTCTTCTGTGCAGATCATTTTGTTGGCAACTTATCACATATAGAGAGCACTTCCATGCCCGAAAGCTCGTTTAAAACAGGGAAACGCCCTGGTGAGAATACTTTGAAGAAAGAGTTATGGACCAAGTTTGAGGCAGCATCCACTTGGGGGTGTCAACCCAAGTTACCCACAGTTCAACAGAGTGCTCACAAAGGGTTTCTTGACCTACTTGAAGAAGCCTCCTGTGATGAATAAATTAAAAATATGGAAGTGTGAGGATATATGCAAGCAACTTGTCGGAGTAGAAAATTTTGACTTGTAAATGCTGGTTTATGTTGTAATATTTGTAGCAAAGGAGCCCGGTGCATTCTATCTTTGTTCCACCCAGACGACAAAGGAACTCATTCATGGCTATGCGTGCTAAATGCGCATTTTGTTCTTTTCTCTCTAATGCTACTTTCTGTATCACTCTTAGCTTTTTTTTTTTTGTGTGTGTGTGTACTTAAAACTATTAATAGCATGTGATTTGATAGAATTCAATACACTATTGTTCTCCAACTACATTGGGGGCTTTATTTTGAATTTTGGTAATTCTGTACAGAATGCTCACTAATAATTATGGAGGTTGAACCCGACTCCTTCAGGCTTCAGAGCTTGACATCTAAAGCTATAAGTTAAGCTCTATTGGACAGCATATTATTTTTGACGGGGGAAAGACTGGACATAACAGTAAGAATGCAATACTGCAGCTAGTAATGATTGAAGGAAATTACTTGGGTTTGATTAAATCATTGACAATAGTATAATTTAGCTGCTAGATACTTTTGATACAGTGCAATATTTCCACTGTAATTTTACATTATTTTAACCATTGATCAAAAGAAAGATCAAATTCAATAAATTTTAAATACGATGCGAGAGATTTGTGACCCCTAGGCACATTAGTCTGGGTCATTTATAAAATATAGAATACAGATGTATTGTTTGCATCCATATTATTATGTACTACATTATTTTTAAAATTTTTAATTAATGCTTTTGAATTTAAGCGAATTAGGATTACAATATAATTTAAAATTAAATCAAACATTTATAATTGTTAAGAGAAATGTTGCCTTGAGCACGTCACATAATATATTGAAAAAAACCTTTTTTTATTACTATAAATATGAATCATATAGTTAAGTCAAATGACCATATTAAAATGAATAAAAACATCCAACGGTGTTAGCAACATACTTAGTTTGTAAAAAATAATATAGGTTTCGTACTGGCATAATAGACGAAGGACGAAGAACAGTAAGTAGAACTAAATCTCCAATCTAGAGATAAGATTCCAAATAAACAAATTGTATACATTTACTTTTACACTTAGTCATTATATAAAATTATCTATATTTAAATGAAATCTAATAATCACACATAATTTTAACAATTGAAATAAGATAATCATTTATATTTCATGATTTCATTTCTCAAAAATGCATAATTTTTGCTATTCGAATAAACAAGATCTAATTATATTTATTCTTTGTTCTTTTTTTTTTTTTTAAAAAAAATATTGCTCTCAACTCGTGAATTCGTGTGAAACTAGTATAATACCCACACTGTTTATAAACTATTCAATTGTTTGATAGCTGCCTAAAATCATTAATATCAATTCCCATTCAACATTTATGGGATCCGATCTTTACTTTCTAACTTCCAAGTAGTAGTTATCTCAAGCACCAGAAACCACTTTCAACTCATGGCATGATGATTGCTTAGCCATCTTTAAAGTAAATTTACGGGCAATCATTCGGCGTAGTCAGTAATACTTTGACCCAATTTTGTTTGGATCAATCAAATAGACTTGTGGATCAATAGTCAACCCAATACATCAATAGGTGACCGTATCATCCAATGTATATTAAGAAAATGTAAATAATGTATAACATGTAAAGCTGAAAACAGAATCAAGCGATTGCAACAAAGAAATAAGCAAATAGGCAAATTAAAATAAGAAAATAAACAATTGGAGGATCAAACTGTAAATTTTAGAATATACTCTAGGAATAGCTTTCAACTCTCAATTCAAATAAATTAAAATGTGGGTCTACAGTCTATACTAACAGAATGATGCATTATTTTAAAGGACAATTCCATCAGTATATATAAAAATATATATACTGTCAATACATCCTACTACTAACTAGTGTAGAGGCAATCCTAGTCCTAATATTTAAAACTATTTTCCTGTTAATACACGTACATTTTTTAGTGATGCGGTTTAATTCCTCGAGTCATCGAGATCAAAGACATATTTCAATTTACAACTACTTACTATGGTGCGGATCTCCAATTTTAATCCCAGTTTTTCCAGCCACTTTAATCTGATTACTGATTAAAAATCCATTTGACTCAATTGTAAATTATTTAAGATGCATATTAATTTATACAATCATCTACCAATAAGAGAGGCACTTAAACATTTTCGTGCTTGGAATGATTAATAAATTACTGTAGTACAGAGCAAAATGATGAAGGTAGAGCCAATCAAGTCTAATAAGTTAGAGATGCATACATAGTTTAGATCGCAATTTATTCACGTCTTTACAGGATCTAAAATCAAATTATATCCTTCAAGTATAGATACATATATAATATATAATTTCTCTTCTTTAGACCCCCAAACCCTTCAATTCTTTTTTCTATGACAGAATGCACTTAACACACAGACATTAAATCTGGGAAAACCTTCCACTGAAGAGGAACATAACAGGTCAATATAAGACACGGTACACACATGATGCAAATCACAAAGGAATCTATAAATATAAGATTATTACACAGCAAATAAATTACCCCGTCAACAGCATAAAAATCAGCTCATTTGGAGTGTAAAACTGAAGCATGACCCTCCTGCGATGCTCTGCCGCAATTGTGATCCTCCTGGCCACCACCACCTCTCTGCCTCCATGCTAGCAACTAGCAACTCCCCGACGACTCAAGCTTTGCGCTCTCGGGACTTGATTTTTTCAGCAAAGTAAAACGATGTCATTTTAGTTGGAAAAAAGAAGACGTGAAAGACATAGTCAGGTCACTCGTTCAACCTGAAAAACTGTCCAAAGTCATACCAGATTGCACTGTTTATGGTACATATAAGATCCATTTAGCAGCTAGGACCATTTGGGGGTTAAGATCTAGGGTCAATAAGTCAAACCAGTCACTACGAGCCGAGTGTGAGAAGAACGTAACATCGATTTGACACCTCACTCTTTGTATTAAAAGGAACTAAAACTTCATTACTAGAGAATCATCTCAACAATAATGCGTTACAAAAAATCAGAAAGCCAGAACATTGTGGACAAGGATTACAGGAAGAGAATAATTTCATTGGCAAGCTGTTCACCAAAAACATTCAGAGCAATAACAGGATTCCATTAAGTCTGACATGCTTTTTACAAATTATTTTTTCAATCCTTTCTAATATAATGGTATTGAAAAGAAAATCTATATTGATTTAACAGCTGCCTACAATCGGAAAGTATGTGCATTAAGTTAAAATGGGCATAAAAATATAGGAGTTGTCATTGGTTATTCTTCATTGAAGAACAAAGGCTGCAACAAATTCAGCTATCTGCAGCCAATCCAACCACCATTTTGTTGGATCAATCTGCTTTAAGGCAGTAGTATTAGCATCGAATAATCAATCAGACATGTAATCTTCAGCTCCACTAGACTGATAGTTGTCCTGGTGTGGTGCACCTCTATGTTGGTGTTCAAGACCATCATCCATATCTAAACCACCTCTCCTGGAGGAATTTCCTTTTGAACTTGTATAAACCTTGAAATTTGAAAGTAACAGAGTATAAAGGAGATTATTTTATACATTCAAATGCAATGACAAACTGATAAATTAAATTCCATACCCCAGAATCCTTCCGCTCAATCGCAGCAACACTAGACCTCCGCCTTACAGTCACTCTTGAAGGTACTGGACATTGCTCAACCTCATCACCTGATCTTCCCTCTTTAGCCCTCTTTTTTCTTAAAACAAGTTTAGTTGGAAGAGGCTGCAAATCAAATTTATTAAAAATTACCACATTGATAGTGTGTAACCAAGAAACTGTTTCAATCAATAAGTTGAGAAAGACAAAGATATTTGCCCCAGGATATACCAAGTAACGTGCTTCTGACTCGTCAAATGAAACTAAAAATGTTGTAGGATCATCAGCATCATCGCCCCGAACCTATTTAGATGTTACAAAAATGTAAGTATATTATTAAAAAAGGGGGATTCGTTTTAAAAATTAAAACCAAATCATGATATAATTTATTTATTACAATAACATTTTTTGAATTTTTAAAATATTTCTACATACATCCCAATTATACTCGCGAATCCAAGAGTACGAAACATCTTCATTTTCATTTTCATAAATATCCTTCGACAGCTGCCATCACAAAGTTTAGATAAATCCAGAAGTTAAAATAGAATTACGTAAAATAACTAATGTTTCAAAATTGAAGTCATATTTAAATTAATGCGTACCTCTCCTGGTGCTGGGGCCATATATGCCAAAAACTTCTCAGGATTTGCAGGATCTGAACTTGTTGCAACATAACTTTTCATAACTGCCTGCAAGCCAGAAATGGATGAGAATAAGTCTAACAACATTCAACACCTTTGGTCAACAAAGGAACCAAAATAATAGTCATCAGTTACCGTTTGTAAGTTGCTACTTTTAAACACATACATAACCAAAAGACCACCAATCAGATAATCAAGACATAGATAATCTAGCCAATTACTATCCTACCAACAAACAAAGGTAAATTGAATTTCTTGAAAGTAGATAGCTCCACCAGATATTGAATCAAAATTACAAGAGAAAATTAACAAAGACAGATAGATAATGCATGAAAAGTCACTGCAGACAGTTTTGTTTAGTAAAAACAGTGCATTTCCTTTTAATGCTATAAGTATTGAACCTGATCCTGTCTTTCAACCTTTGAATTTTTTTTTGGGGGGGGGGATATTTGGATTATTGATCATTAATAAATCCATCCTTGCATCATAGCTTACCTTTGATTCAAAGGCATCGCGAACAGATTTGTCCAACTTAGCATACATTTCTGAATCAGCTGTGGGAGCATTATCAAATGCAGCAACAACAAACTGATCATCATACCTGCAAGGCATAAACAGTAGAAGGTAGCTTAGTTACTATGATATATGAATGTAGTCCAGCAGTTTGTATTAACTAGTATAAAAAAAATGCCAAGGCCGATTAATAAAATATACAGGTGGTTAATAATTTTACTTATGGAACTTATATATGATATCGTACCTATCAAAATCAGGTAGCAATGGCATAACCTCAACAGGATACAAATCTTTGTTGGTTGCATGAACAGGATCAGACTTAGCTGCTTCAAAAGATGCTTCAATTTCCCTGATTTGTCTTTCCCTACAAAAGGGAATTCAATTTTAGTTAGAAGATACTAATTGCTTACACATAAATTTATCTGCCAACAACTAACTTTGTAAGGGAGGAATATACACACCTATTGTTGAGATTGTCCAAAATGCTGCGACCTCCTCTCATCTCTCTCAGCTCCTTGGCTTGTTTCTCAGTTAAAGACTGCAAATAACAAGTGCATATGTTTTTACTTGTGACGGGAGTGATGCATCATCTTATCAATTTATATATGCCTAATACCTGCTTTGTAGACTCCATGCTTAGAGGAGATATATATTGAGTTTTGACAAGCCATGCTACACCTTTATCAGTAGGTCTTTCTTTTCTTTTTATGCCATCCTTTTTAATAGGTGTGGCAGCTTCATCATCTCGCAACAATTCTTCATCTTCTGGAGCAAGAGGTGGTCTGACACTGGGAGGACTGTATAAAAAGGTTCATCAGACCTTCTCAGTCAGCATAATCCATTCAAATATTCAGATTTATAGAAGGAACAGAGGACAATACTTGTAAACACTGAGATCAAGCAGGTCCAGAGGTATCCCTAGATCTGGCTCAACAAAAAGCTTGGGTTTGTACATTTTCTCCAGAGATGTGATTGTATATTTTGCATATCTGCCAACAATAATAAAATTAGAGTTAGATTACAAACCGATCTTTGTGTGTATATTCCCTAGCTACATACATGTAAAGTGACAATAAGATTACGTACTGATCTTTATCTTTCTTGAAGGCCATAAGCTTAGGTTGAGCACTGGGATCTGGAAGTTCATTTCGAAATCTTAAATGAGAATACACATAGAAAGTGTCAGTATTAGAAATGAACACCGCAAGATTACTAGATTAAATCATGCCCCATATAAAAATAACAAGATATCATTTACCAAGACCAATAAAATGTAAATTGAATTAAAAAAAACATACAATTCAAGGGCGCTTAAAAAATAATTGCAAATATAAAATGACATCAACATACTCACTTGAGCTTACACAAAAACGTTGTGGGCTTCTTCAATCTATTTTCAACCCTCTCAGAGCTCAACAAGGGAGTAGATCTCCTTTCTCCCATTCGAGACCCTGCAATCAAACTGTGCCCCTTACCAGAAGACAACATGTGAGTCTTCTGCAGAAGTGTGTTCTGGGACTCCTTGAGATGCTTTCTATGCTTTTCCTCTTGCCTCTGCTTCTCAAACTCCCTCTTTTTCCTTAACCTCTTTTCCTCTTCAGCCTCAGCCCTGCCAAGAGGCCCATTCATCTTCTTGGCCTGCACAGGAGGCTGCGGCTTGTGCTGCTTGTGAGCAATGACGTGATTGGATGGCTCATATTCACGCCTCCCAGATGTGGAAGGGTCCTTGAAGCGCCGTTCTTCATTGTTCTGAGTTGCTGGAGGAGGAGGAGGAGGGGGCGAAACTGGGGGAGGTGGGGGCGGTGGCGACAACGGGGGAGGTGGGGGAGGTGCCTGGTTGCTAAACTGATTATTAGAGGGATAATACATAGGAGGAGGTGGAGGTGGTGGTGGAGGCTGATATGAAGCGTCTGGCGGCGGCGGAGGTGGTGGATATGGATAGTGTGGGTGATGGGGATTTGGTGCTGGTGCATAGGGAACATGATGTTGCTGATAATTGGAATTTGGAGGGATTTGGGGGAATGAAGAAGTAGAGGGATCTCCTCCATAAGCACCCCAATTCTGATTATTGTACTGATGATTCCCACCTGGAATAGGGTTTTGAATTTGACTCGATTGCGGAGGGAAGGGCCTGTAAGAGGCCATTCCTTACAACCACGAATCGCAAGTTAGGGTTTCGTTACTTAAAGCTTAAACACACCTAAACCCTAGAGAGAATAACAAGAAGAACAATAACAATCATTAAAACCTAAATGGATGGTTCTCATTACAAATCATCGCCGTGCCGTGTACCTCAAAGTCGTGAAGATGGAAAAATCGCGAGAGAACACACTCAGGTGGTGATGGTGATGACAGTGCTGCGATAGAGAAGAACACGTAGCAAATTGATACACTCAAATGGATTTTCTTTCGCTTATGCTACAATTTTCTTTTCCCCTTTTTCTCTCTGGTAATCATTCCTCGGACTCGGAGGGTTTTGTTCTGATTTGTGGGGAAAAAAACACAAGTTTTTATGGTAATCGTAAGGCAGATAAAATAACAGTCTTAAATGTCAAAACAAGTTGATAGATAAAATAAAATACGTATAAATAATTACTTATTGTAATTAACATAAATCCCAAAAGATAAATAACAAAAAAAATTATTTGGTTGAATTTAATTTTCAAAAATTTGTTAATTATTAATTTGAAATATATTATTTTCTAAGAAAAATCTACCCACTTTTCATATTTAAAATTAAAAATTTAATTGATGTTATTTTTGTTAGCTTTAATGATGGAATCAGTAACTTATTTCCACTCTTTCCTTTAGCTTTAATAAAATTGTTTAACATAATAATTTCCAATAAAATAATAATAACTTTGATATTTGTTGAATGTTTATAACATTGATACTTTGAGTCAAATAAATATATATATATATATAATATAATATAATATAATATAATATAATATACAACTAAATAAAAAAATAATTATGATAAAAAATGATAAAACATAATAATAATCATAAAACATCGATAACTATTTAGATTAAATTGTTAATTAAACAAAAAATTAATATACAATTAAGGTTCTTTTTAATTTGTAAAAAAAAATATATGAGAGAATCACGTAAGATTATTTAACTAATAATTTAATCTTATTTATTTATATTTTTCCATTTTTTAATCGTAACTTTATTTTTTTAAAAAAAACTTATATCTATAAATAAAGGTTTGTAGGTAAAAATCATTTACTTGTATATACTAAATCAAACTATAGATAAAAGTCATAATAAAAAATCTTATATCTTCCAAATCAAACTGCACGTAAAATTATTATTATTATTATTATTATGTAAAGTGATGCGAAATTAAATATCTATCTCTTATTCATCTTATATTTTAAAGAGGATTGACTATTTTCATTATACTTTTTTTATTGAATATTATTAAATTGAAGTTACATTCTTCACTTTAACATTTTCCTTTATCATTTATCAAAGATATATATACTCATCTCTTCATATCACCAATCCACTTAACAAAATAATTGTAAAAATGTACAGTTAATCCTTTATATCCATGTTATCTTTTATTAGATACAATACAATTTTAGGCATTGTCATAGTCATTGGTCACAGTCACCAAACATGATATCAAACATGCAACCATGATGAATAGATTTCTCTTATTTCTAAACATGATATTGAATCATTTCAATCATTCAAAGTTCGCATGTTCTATTAAGGAAAAATAGAATTCATGAACTAAGAAGAATCATAAGACATAAATGTGAATGAGAAGAGCAATATTCAATTGTGTAATCCTCCTCCATGCTTGCAAATTTAGTCAATGATAGTTAAAAGAGACTAAAATGTACTTTTATGTGTGTATGACACATTAACATCAATCTCAATCAAAGTCAGTATTGTTTGTTGTGGAGGTATATAAAAAAGACCATAAACATTTTTGCAATTGACCCAAGGCAAGACCATGTCAAGCATCCACATTAACTTGTTGCATCTCCTAACCTGAGCAATAAGGAAAACAAACAGTGTTAAATTAGTAATTATGATAACTAGAAGCAATCCTTCAATAGAAGACCCATAATCATCTTAGTATTATTTATAATTACAAATGTCTCTACACATCAATAATCATATTTTTTTTGCCTCAAGTCATAATCACATGTGTTATCCAACCCACTGGAATAGATATTAATCTTGTTTGCACACATTGACCCAAGAAAATTTGTACATAGAGAAAATTGAATATGCAACATTCCAATTCTTGTGTGGAGAGTTAGAGAAGGAAACTAGAGATAGATGGGTTGTCAGGTTTTATGGAAGGTGGGTAAGCCACCTTCAGTTCACATGTTTATTATAAAAACTTTGCCTTTTATCTCCTCATGTCATGTGTTATGACATCTAGTACCTATCCCTATTTTTCAACACCTTATTCATTTCTCTTTGATGCAAAGAAAAGATAATTAATTACCCATCAAAATGCCACTTTTGGAATTTCACACAACAATTTATATTCACACAATTTGCCAAGAGGAAAAGTGTATGAAAACAACCCAACAAGTGTTAAAATTAAAAGTCTGTTACAAATTCCTCAAGTTTCAAAGAGAACCAAAATCATGAGCTTAAAATTTGCAGCAAGGAAGTTGTTTCTTGAAGTATGAACAAAGTAACCAACAAATATCACCCCATAAAAAAATATATATAGAAAATAAAAAAGGGAAACAGATGAAAAGTTCCTTATGAACTACTAGAAGAATATCATAATTAATATTCTAGCTAGATAGGATTAGCATTTAAATCATAAGGCTCTGAGTCAGCCCTTCACTTTGTTGGGCCTTGTTGCCAGCGAATCATTACCTCTGCAGAAGCAATTCATACCTATTTAAAGTCTGAAACCCTTACCTTTGAACTTATTTCACTTCTCTACTGTTTTAACATTTCTCTAATTAAATTTAACATTGTCTTTTGTTGAAATTGTAAATAGTTTGTACAATTAAACTATTCATTCAGCCTTACTCGAAAGAATAATTGTACACGGCTACATAAATGAATAGTTTTTACTATTCATTCCTATAAAGCTCACTATGTCATGGCAAAGGAATTTTACATATTCATCTAACATTACTTTCATTGTTGTTATTTTATTCGACTATTGAAATTAATAGTCTGGAAAGAGTATTTTATTGATGTTTTAATGATGTTTTAACTCTTTTGTGTACGTTACTTTATCTCTCTTACTTTCACTTTCATTTTCACATACACATAGTGTGCGTTACTTTTCTATAATTATAAAATAAATTTTATATGCAACAATTCAACTCCATCAAATAAGACAAATCATATATGATTCAACTTCCACAAACAATGTTATAACAAAAAATCAAACGCCACATTAAGCCTTAACATTTGAATACTTAACTTGATACCTAATGTTAAAACAAAACAAGCTTAGGGATTATGAAAAAAAACCTGAAGAAGAAGAACTTGAGATGGAGTACGAAGAACTAAACAAGCTTAATACCTAATATAAACACAATAATCTGCTCAACAAACGTGAGTAAATTAGAAAAAAAAAATACAATTAAGGAGAGTGAAAACAAACCTAATGCAAAAGAACTTGAGAGCATTTAGAAGCAAAAAAAAATATGAAGAGGTTCATTGTTGAGTTTCTAAGAAGCAAAGATTGGAAAAGGAAAACTAAATTGAGGAAAGTGATATATCAAGTGTATATCCCTAGCGTAACGCTCTTGATATTGAAACTAGAGAATAAGCTTACCGCTAGTTTGACAAGACAAGACAAATGAATGAAGCGTCTTGGCCTTGGCCACTAGCTTTATTAAATCACGAGTCTGATATAGTTTTGTTTTGTTTTTTTTTTTTTTTTTGCAGAGGAATAATTTTTTAAAACTTTTAGTGAATCAAAGGTCTTTTAACATTGGAGTTTTTTTATTTTTTTTAACGCGAGTCTCAGAGAGGATTTTTTAGGGATGAATAATTTTTTTAAAATTTTTATTAAATATTTTAAAATTTTATTAATTAGTTCTTCATGCATATATAATTTTTTAAATAATCATATTTTAATTTGATTAAAAAATTATTATTAATATAAATTTAATTAATTCTTAAAATATTAATTAATATATTTTTTTCTTATAATTTTGAATAATTAAATAAACATCAAATAATATATTTTATCTTAAAAAATATTTTTTAGAATTATTGAATAACGAATTATGATTAAATATTTTAAAATTTTAATTGTTTATTTAGTATTGATATTGATATTAAATTTTCTTTAAACTTGGCATGATTTTACATATAATTATTATTTTAAAAGAACAAGACATTTACCTACACCATAAAATGGTAAGTAGAGATCTTTTGACGTTTTACCTTAAAAAGAAGTTTAGTGGCAGGTATAAGTATTTTAGACTTTTACCTTCACTAGTCGATTGTAAGTAAAAGTTTTTTTAATTGTACTTACATCACTCAAGTAAGGGTATAAGTTATTGAGGATATTTACCAACATCATGTAACCGTAGGTAGAAATTTTTTTAACTTTAGTTAAATTGACCTACAGGTGGGTACAAATTTTTTAGTTTTTCCTACAATTAAACATGTGTAGGCAGCATAACATTTTAGTTTTACCTACAATTATTTATGTTTGTAGGTAAATGTCAAATTTCTCGTAGTGTAACTAAGAAGATAATTACAATTAACTATCACCACGCCCAATAAAACTTAATGGATAAAGATAATATTCGAAACACAAAGATAATATCCTCCATAAACAGGTAATTATCCAATAGGTAAAAACCTATATACTCACTATAAATAGAAAATGACATGAAAGCAAAGGTACATGTCTATCGTTCATTTGAAATACATATATTTCCTTTCAGTAATCTGAATACTATTTGACTTAAGCGTCAGAGTCTTTTTTGCAGGTTCTCCCCCTCAGCGAACGAACATTCAAGGGTATTTTTTCCGATCTACAAAAGGAACAGTGTTTGACCTCATTCAGGTAAGAACACATATAATATGATGCTTTGCAGAAAACTTATTGAATTGGATACTAGATGGCCTAATGATTTTTTCCTAATTGGAGTTAGGTGTCTACTTGACCCAATATTGACAACCAATTGAAGTCTAGACATACTTATCTAATACCCGACTATTATTTGACATCAACCTGACCCATTATTCACACCTAATTACTATTTGAGTATATCCCAAGGGTACTACCTCTCCCTCATCAACCTTGTACCAGGATTACAATGACCTTATATGTATCCCTAGCTCAATATAGCTCAACTTAGGCTAAGTTGCCTCATTGTACTCAACATGCATAAAATTATTTTCAAAGAAAGCCTAAGTTCAACATACCATCAGTTATCCATAACATGTACATGTGCATTTAACCATCAAACACTTTTCAAATTCAAATCAATGTCCAAAACATCACTCACTCACACACAAATACCTCCATACCATTAAATCAAGATTTTTCATAAATTAAAACAAAAAACGAGTCTTCCTTAGCTATTTCTTCCTTTAAAGTTGAATTTGAAGAGAGAAGAGAATCCAACTGTAGAAATTACTCAAAACCTTACAAAAACCCCCAAAATAAAAGAGGAACCTAAGAAATTGGGATTTCAAGATGGTTTCCCTTCAATGGGAATGATTGAACCAAAAAGAGAAAGAAAAAGGCTCAAATAAATATCAGACTTACCTACAACAATCAGCAGCTGAAACCAGAAGAAATGACAAGAGTATCTCTTGAATTTGTAGACAAAAAAACCACCATACAAATGAGAGAAGGAGAATGGTGCTAAGAAGAAAAGAAAAAAAAAAGTTTCACGAAGAAGAGAAAGAAGGAAAAAGAAGAAAAGGAGAAGAAGAAAAGAAAAAAAAGGTTGTGTTTATTAATTCTGATTTGCTAACTACACCCCTCACAATTAGATTTTTGAATAAAAATTTTCATAAAACTAGCCCAACAACCTCAACTCAAAATAATATATATATATATATATATATATATATATATATATATATATATATATATATATATATATATATAGACACACTTCTCACCTCTCACTTAACTCAACCACTTATATATTACTACTTAATTCACTGAAATCCAATTGATAATTAAATAACCATATATCATCAAGATAAAACATATATATAATACTTCAACTACATATTCTTAATTATGTAGATAATCCTGTCCAAGTAAAAAAGGAGGTCCATGACTTTTTTCAGGAAAGGTTCCAAGCCCGGGGGGATGAAGGAGTTCGGTTGGATAAGGTGGATCTTAACCAGATCTTGGATAGCCAAAAAGAGGAATTGGAAAGGGAGTTTACCATGGAAGAAATCAAGTTGGCAGTGTGGGAGTGCGATAATTCTAAAGCCTTGGACCCGATGGGTATAACATGTTGTTTGTGAAACACTTCTAGCACATGCTGAAGGAAGCCATTTGGACTGTCTTGGTCAATTTTCATAGGATCGGGAAAATTCCAAAGGGGGCTAATGCCTCATTTATTTCCTTGATGCCTAAGAAGGAGTTCCCAGAGGGCCTGGGAGCCAATATCTCTAATCGGTGTGCTCTACAGAATAGTTGCAAAAGTGTTGGCTCGCAGGCTTCAAAAGGTGTTGCCCACTATCATATAGGAAACTCAGACAACATTCATTAAATGAAGACATCTATTGGATAGTGTGGTAGTTGTCAATGAAGTTATTCAGGAGGCAAAGCATTATAAAAAGTCCCCTTTGGTGTTTAAGGCAGACTTTGAGAAGGCATATGATTTCGTCAGCTGGGTGTTCCTATTTTACATGTTGTCTCGATTTGGGTTTGGGGCTAAATTGATCAGTTGGGTTCATGGATGTCTATCTTCATCTACAGTTTCAGTATTGGTTAATGGGAGCGTGACAAAGGAGTTCTGCATGCAAAGAGGGTTGCGCTAGGGTGACCATATGGCTCCATTTTTGTTCTTAATTGTGGTTGAGGGGTTAGGAGGGCTGATTAGAAAGACCCAGTTTGTAAACCTCATCTCAGGCATTAACCTCGATAATCATGAATTTCAGGTTGTTATTCAGCAATTTGCAGATGACACTATATTCATGATTGCACCTGAGCTTCAAAATGTTCTCACATTTAAAAATGCTCTAAGATGCTATGAGCTGGCTTCTGGCCTCAAGATTAACTCCTACAAGAGTAGCTCGGGGGGGATTGGGGTGAATCTGCCTCAGGTAAGCTCCTTTGCTAGAATGCTGAACTGCAGAGTTCTTCAAATACCATTCTCTTATCTTGAGTTACCTGTGGGGGCGAATATGAGGTGTGAGCATGCGTGGAAACCAATCCTAGATAAAATGAGAGCGAGATTAATTCAGTGGAGAAAAAAAACTTGTCTTTTAGGGGGCAGATTTGTCTGATCAAATCAACCCTCTCAGCTTTACCTCTTTATTTTCTTTCTTTCTTTAGGGTGTCGAAGAAGGTGTCTAATGCTATTCAGTCACTGCAAAGGAGTTTCCTTTGGGGTGGATCGGAGGAGTGTTCGAAAGTAGCCTGAATAAAATGAAAGCAAGTGTGTAAAGGCAAAAGCAGCGGAGGTTTGGGAATCAAGGATGTTGAGCCGTTCAATAAAGCTCTGTTGGGTAAATGGCGTTGGAAAATTCTATAATGGGGTGAAGCTCTTTGGATCAAGGTGCTGGTGGCGAGATACAGGATGAACATCAGGAGGAGCTTTCCAGTTAGTCGTAGGAGAGGTGGTTCCTAGTGGTGACATGACATCGTAAAAATCACCTCTGAAAAAGGAGTGGGTAACTGGTTTGCTGGTAAGATCAAGCCTGTGGTAGGGGATGACTTCTTGTTTAAGTTCTGGGAAGGAGGGTGGAAGGTGTTTAGAGGGCTCAAATATGCTTACCTTAGGTTATACTATCTCTCTAATCAACGGGAGGCGCTTATTTCTGAGATGGGTGAATGGTATAATAATAATTGGGTTTGGAAGTTTAGTTAGAGAAAGGAGTTATTCAGCTGGGAGAATGAATGGGTGAGGGAGTTGGAGGGTGATCTAGTTGGTCTTTCCATGAGGCAAGAGACGAGAGATGCTTGGGGGTGGGAAGTGAGTTCGGGGATCTCAGATCAATATTTGGTAAAAATGGCTTATCAAGCAGTGTGTAGAGCTTCACAAGATGAAAGTCTCCTTTTTTCAGTCAGTTATGGAAGTCAAAAGCTCCGTCCAAGGTGGTGACTTTTTCATGGAAGGTGGCATTGAGAAGAATCCCATCAAAGGTTGAAGTGACTTATAATAATGTCATTATATTATTTGAAGTTATTTTTAATTAAAAATGCATTAACAATGAAATTACTATTATTGACGTAGTGCGATATTAAGGTTGAGTAGAAAAATGCATTAAAGATATAAAAAATTTTGTAATACTATTTTTTGTCACTATGAAGTTGATGCAAAATATTTACTACATTTACTGATACTTAAATTTTACTGAGAACTTATCCTAACATTTTTAGTGTAGTCCTTCGTTCTAATTACATATTTTCTATCCACAAGATTGAAATATAAAATCTTACTCCAAGATTCGAGAGGTTAATTTTTATAATGATAATTATACATATGACAAGATTATTAATTTTTGTAATATATACTAATTAACTTATATATAAAATTATTTAATTGATAATGTAACTTTTTTATATTGACATGAAAACTAAACTAGCTACTAACTTAAATACAAATATTTGTTGAATCGAAAGCATTTCTAAAATTATTATTTTAAATTAAATAAGCTTAAATATATTTTCACAAAATTCAAGTGTAATGTGAATTAGGTGCATGTCAAAGAGAGGTACATAGTAATTACACATTTATTATATTTTATAATTAAACTCTATTTTTAATTAATTGAGTTGATGCATTTTAAAATAATTTCATTATTTTATTAGTTTGTTAAAAAAACACACTTAGACAGTAAATAACTGATGTAAGTACAATATGTAGTTACTCATTAAACTCAAAAGTGGACACCAAAATTATTATTTATATTTGAAGATGAGTTTAAGTGTAGATTTTTTTAAGACAGACGAATATAAATGCTTGAATATTAATATTATCTCAACCCATTCATATCTACGTCTCGTGTCAAGGTCAGATTGAAAAGGTAGATTATATATGGAGATTGGACGCGAAAGAATAATTAGAACCTCTTCTCCCCATTCCCTTTTTAATATGAGACACATTACCAAATTAGCATTTAGCATATACCATGTATTCTCGACTAAGTTATGTCTGAATGAAATTAGTTTTAGTACAAACAGTTTTCAACCCAGATACATTCAATATTTAATTTATTAAAATCATGTGCATAAATATTAGTTTAAGACGAAAAAATATACTGAAAATTTCAAACATATTAGTTTTTTATTAAATTTCATTTGTAAATGCCATATTATAATCTAAGTATAGTAAATTTCTTTCATTCCGTATACGATAATTTGTGAAACGACAAAACCAAACAAACAAGGATTGGTTGGAAGCAAAAGAAAATTAAATTAACAAATGCCTCAAATATTGGGTATCGCATGAGACAAAGAATTTATCCTTAATTAGCGTAGTATTTATGAATGAGAAAACAAAAGCTTTTGCCTTTATTACTTGTTTCTACCATGCTTGCTTTGGTAACAGTGTACTACACATTAATTAATAAGATTTCTGAAAGGAATAACTTGCGAGAAAGAAAAGTGAAGCAAACCGTTGATTCTATGAAAAGACACTGCTAATATTTAAACCTGGTTCTTGTCTGACAGTGACATATTATCCCATTCCTGCTGATTTGTTTTTGTTTGCATCTGTGCTACCGTAATCTTTCTTTTCTTCCTTGCCTAGTTGTCCATGCAAGTGCACCTTTGTTGAGGTCCAATGATCACGGACAATTGCTGCATAAAGGTAAGTGATGAAGCATTGCAGAGGCAACCCTCAAGGGGCAAGGGCTACATATTACATAAACTACTCCACTTGCTCTTTTCTTTGGTGTTTTGCCTTGTAATATTAGCATGACTTGGACAGAACAAAACCATGTTACTGTGGCAAGGGATGGTGCACAGAGAATAATGAAGAGGGGAATCAGCTAGTGACCAAAGAGGTAAACAAATTAACAGAGAAAAATTCCTAATGATTGACATGAGAATTCTGTGATGCACCTATGTGGTCCATCATGTCCCTCTCAACAATTTCAGGAAAGTGATATGTTTAAAAGGAGAAATAAGTGTTGGAGAAGAGATACTGTCTCTATTCTTTCTTTATTCCTCCGCCACACTGAAGCGAAAGGACTAGTTCAACCCTCTTCCCCTTCCAATAGCATATTATTTTCTTCTCTTGCATGTGTGTGGTCACATCTGTTTCTTTGTAAAGAGTTAAAAAGCTTATTGTTTTGAGTGGTTGAAGGAAAGGGATCAGAATCTGGTTTCTCAGTCATTTTCAAGTTTGGCACATTGTGGTTTATTTTGTCCTCTCTCTCATTACTATCTCATATCTTATAAGTGTTGCTACCAAAAAATACTTGATTACTATTCACAGTGATTCTCCCAAATGTCCTTCTTTCTTCAAAAGGAAAAAAACTGCAAGAGCCCGTTGCATTGCTGAAATGAGCAAGTATGTGAAGTATGAAAAGTCAAGAGTAATAAGTTCTATAAGAATGAATCATTATGTTTAATTTCATATTTATAGTAAGAACATCCTTTATCTGATCATTATTACCTATTTAACTTCATATATTACTTTTGTCTATTATGATTTATCTTTTTCCAGCATATGTCTTGTTTATTTTAATTAGTTTTATTGAAAGTAACGGTAATAAATAATTATATAAGGACAGTGGACAATCATAATTCCTACCTATTCTTGCATCAGCAAGCTAACAGGAACTAGCAGTAAGGTATTGATCTTTTTCTTGTTCATCCAATGATTGGCTCCAATTGTAGAAATACATGTTTAAACTATTCCAAGGCCATCATAAGAGTGGGGTACCATGAGAGACAAAAAATACAGCATATGCTGATGTAAATGTTTGTACTACGACCATGCAGAATCACCGTTACCAACATAACCTAAAGAATTAAGAAAAGATCACATGCAATGTCATTTTTTCACGTCCTTAAAATCATGAAATTTATTTTGAAAACTAGTAAAATAAAGTAGAAAGTAGCTAGCGCCAAAATGAAAGAATCTTCAATTAATAACTAAGCAAGCATAACAAACTAACTTGTTGAAGTGTATGCATTCATGCCCATCTTTACACAGAAAAACATTGATTGCATCTACTGTTTGCTTCAAGCTAAAGCGAAAAATTATTCGATAATACCGCACTATCTTGTATTCAGAAGATCAATTTTTATGTAACATATGATACAATTTTTAATTTTAAAAAATAATAAAATTTGATTACATAAAAATGAGTTTGTAATGAAATAATTTTGGAACAGGTAATAATTTCTCTGTTAATGTAGAAAAGATCCCATCACAAAAGGGACATGGATGCATTGTATTGCATTCTGCCACAGAAGGGATGCCACGTCAAAGAATTAGCTTCTGATATGATATGGGTTGCCACGTTGAAGCATCAACAAGAGAAGGACCTGAAAAAAGGTAATACCTATTCTTTCCTTTCCACATCAAGAATGTTGTGACACGTCTTTGGGTATGGAGAGAGGTTGGCACAAGTTGCTTTCTAAGTGACAGCATTGTATTCTTCTCTGGCAGCATCAATTCTGTTCATCTTCTTCAGCTAGCATGTCCACTAAAGACAACTTTTGATGTGTTATCCAAAATTTTATCCAACCAAAGATAAGATGAACAAGACATGATCCTCATAGTAAACTTGAAAAAGCTGGGACCGACACAACATCAAATGCCAACAAAGGACGATAGATAATTAGCCAAATCAATGAAAAGAAATACTGCCTCAAGTAATCAGGTACTCTTATTATCACACACGAATCCAGTTGTCAACATGTCCAATATACACAAGAGATGTCAAGACAATCATGGCTTCATATGCTACTATGTTATCATAAGATTCTTATTCTTGTGCAGAAAACACAACAATACTAGGCCGAAATTCGTGATTCAGCAACCTGAGTGAAGCATAGTTCAGCTAATTATCAAGCTTGGGAAACAAGCTCAATAATTGATTATACACCATACAGAGTCCTCTAAATTGTAATATGCAAGATCACCAAGCCACTAACTGTTGGAGATCAAACAAATAGTATATCATTCAAACCCCACCGTGACCTATATCCTTAGAACTCATAACAACGAGTCTAATGATGATTACTTATTTACCCTTTGGATTATTTTTTAAATTAGATTAAACTATTCCCTTGGTCATTGTAATTGTTCTCTTATATTTTATGAATGTTTTTTAAAAATGTAAATGACATGTTTGAAATTATGAGTGAAATAATTGTGAAATTACATGTCGCAAGAAAAAATATATAATAAAATAGGTTATTATGTTTTAAAAAATTAAACTTATTATCAAAAGTTCTTAACACAATTGGTTCGGCCGATTCTTTAACTAGATTTTATCCTTGACTTAGGTATGGAGTTACTATTGGAAGTATACTTTATCTCAGCAACATGTCGACATCGTGGGAGAGAGACTATACTTTCTTGTTATAAAAATAAAAATAAGGACTTAGAGTTAAATATTTTATTAAAAATTTACTTAAGCACTTACAAATAAAATTATAAGAATCTAGATTTATAATGTATTTGAGTAAATAATTTAATTTAATATTTATTCAATAATTTTTATCAATCAAAAGCTTAGTTATAATATAGATTACAAATTTTATTAAAATAAGTTAACTAGAAGTAGGGATGATAATTTTTTTTTCAAAAAATCAAACCAAACCGAAAGTTTAAAATAGTTTGGTTCTTAAACTTAAAAAGCAAATCGTTTTACAAAACTAGTTCGGAACCAAATTGATTTTATAAAATTGGTTCGAAACTAGTTTAAAAAAATTTTAGATTGAATGAGTTTCAAATTGATTTCGAACTGATTTTTTTTTTCGGTTAGTGCATTTTTCATAGTGTTGTAAACATGACTATAATGGTATGAACACTTTGAGGTAGTGTTCTTCTAGGAATAAAAAAATTACACAGCGGTATGAGATGTAAAGAAAATGATTTTTTTATAAAACTAGTAAATTGAACTATTTTTTATATTTCGGTTTGAACCAAATTGGTTTAAAAACAATTTAGTTTGAACTGAACTCATTTTAAAAATAGTTCGATTAATTTTTATTGAACTAATTTAATTCAATACTACTTGGGTTTGGTTCGCTTCAAAACAAATTCGATTTTAATTAGTTTTTTTGCACATCTCTAACTAGAAGTTATAAGATAATTATAAGAGTTGTTTTTGAATAAACCTTTTAAACCCTCGATAATTCAAGATGAGTAAACTTTTGATGTGTTGTTTTGATCCTTTATCTTAGTAGAAAGACTTTTTTTTTATGGTGGACTTTCCGTATCATTAAAGTTTGACACTTATAAACTGTAAGTTTAAAAAAGATTAACACTTAAACTAACGTTCAATCACAACCTTTTATTTATATGACTATATTAATTGGTAAAGTTAACAAACTTATTATATATAAATAATTGTGATTAAATCTCAGTATAAAACTTTTTACACTTGCACTGAATAAGTGTTTTTTTGGTATGATTATTGTATCAAGTCCATCAAAAGATTATGATTTGTTTAGTTTTTCACAGGCTTACTTTCAATGAAGTAGAGGAAAGGTAGTTAGATATAACCTTTTATTTTTTTTTATTGTTTTGGGCAGAAAATTTCCTTAAGAATATCTCTATAAAAAGAAAATAAAAAGATAAAATAATTCAAACTTCAGGAATAAGCTATGAGTTTCTTTCACGTAATTACGTTCTGTTAAAAAATAAGATTCTTTCACGTATTTTATTTGTAATAACTTTTACTATTTTTATTTTTATACTATATTATGGTCCAAGATTCTTTATGCTTGTACTCAAGTGATTTGCTTAGAGAAAGACAATCGCAATGAGTATCTAGGCAAAGTTTTTACAACACCTAAAAAGTCTCTTCATAAATCATAACCAATATTATAAATTATAATCATAAATAAATATATTACATTTTGAAACATTTCAATTACAAATACTTTATTTTACACAAGCCTATACGTGGATAACAGGGTTATATATACATATAAAGTGGCAGAGTAATATTCCCGTGACATTTGAAGACAAAATTGATATTTTGAAACAAAATATCTGAAAAGGGCTAACATCACTTTTCTGTGGTGAATATGTATTTTTCTATGCTACAAAATTCACCAATTATATTTGCCCTATTTTATGCATATTTTCACTAAGTTTTCATTTGGAGCGACATGCTGTTTCTTGGGGTCCAACCTGCCTAGCCAACTGCAAAAAAGAAGGAAAATTGTTTTAGTTTTAACACATTCCCAAACACAATAATTTTACAACATTACTCCACTTTTGTAGTCTATTCACCTGAAAATATGCTTCAAGTTTCTTTCTCAGTGCAACATATTCTTTCTTCAGTTGTTGGAAGCTCCTCACGCATCTGCATATTAAAAAAGAAACAAAGGTACCATTATTGTTTAGGAAATTTTGCAATTGGGTGAGTGGAACATAATTTTCTTTTTTAATTTCATGAGTTGTAGACATATCAAAATGCATTAAGCCTTCAGTTCGATGCCCTGAGTTAGCAGCTTGTGTAAAAAAAGTTGAGAGTAAAAGTAAAACTATTATCTAAAATCGAAACATATATTACCCTTCTGCATTTCCTGCCCTGCAATATTCCCTGAACAGGTTGCACTCTGCTTTCACCTTTTTGGCTCCTATGCTGCAATGCATTATAAAAGAAAAAAAAAAAAAGGAATTCAAATAATTAAGATTCTTTGTTGTGATAAAGCCAACAGAGTATGTACCTAATGATACTTTTAAATAATAATTCTCTCAACTTGTCAGTACAATTATAATAATAGAAGTAATTATTGTTGTTATTATTTTTCTTTTGGACAATTGTATTCTACATTTACCTTGAGCTACTTCCTTTGAACTGATGCATAAGTGTGTCCAACTTGTTGAAATCCATAGGATTCCTCTCTTTGCTACAAGCACAAAAATGAAGAAATCCATCTGAGTATGTTTTTGGAAAAAGGGAAAGAAAAGAAAATACAAAGAATGGTGAAATTAATTAACTTACAGAGCCTGCTCTATGCTTGAGATAAGCCGCGATGAATCACGGTAATGAAGAGTCACGATTTCCTCAACAAAGTTAGGATTTGCATCATCCTGCAATCCTTCCAGTTGGATAAACTGTTCATCCAGTAATCCCTGCAAATGACCAATGCTAATATATGTTATGGAGCTAGCACACCATTGTATATTCAATAGTATGCATTCCATTCACCTCCATTATCTTGTGTTATTAGTTCCAAAGCATGATGCTTCCCTTATTAGTTACTAATGCCATAGATGCTATGAACAAGACACAACTTTCCTGTTTCTTGTGGTTTAAGGATTGTGATGCAGAGAAATATGTAATTTTGGTTAACAACCAATTGACTATGCATTTTTGCGTGTGCTAAATGCTAATTGCTAATGAATGAAATGAGATTTGTGCAGAGACTAAAAGTCCAAATATTGAGAATTGTTGGTGACTTAGATATAAATATCGATGATAGAAGTGAGAAAAATTTCTTGTATGAAGCATATAGCAATAGAAGAAAAAGGAAAGATGAATCTAGAAAGGAGGGAAGAAGAAGAACCTGATCAAAAAGGGACTGTTTCATTGAAGCAACCTGCCTGCGGGATTGGTTTTTGTCCATTAAGAGAAAAGGAAGAGAAAATTATAGTGATAGAAGGGGGTTAGGAGGGAATGCATGAATGGAGGTGGGGATTGGAAGGGTTATATAGGAGAGAAAAGATTTGTGTCAGGTGTGCTAGGATCTAAGAAGTGAGAAGCACAAGACAAAAAGGTTCTCCTTTTTGTTTTTATGATTCATGAATCATCATTGGGGAGTGTGGCTGCTTGCAAAATTCAAATTCCAATGTAGCATTACATTTGCATGCATTCTCTTTAGTATCATGGAAAGGGACACTTGGGGGAAGAGTATTAGCACATTTTAATGTTATATTATTATTTTATCACCACTAATTACTAAATTATGTTTCAATTGTTTTTTAGCTTATAGCCAAAAAAACAACAGGTGTACGGAAGGGTGGACCCATCATTGAGCATCGCATTAAGGTTATGTTGATAGGTCATAGAGAACATTACAACACAACACTGAAATGACTTGATATAGGTGGACGCTTTTTCAGCCCAAATCCATTCAATCCTATATCTTTATTTCTGATTTATTATCTAACCCATCTTTGGGTATGGAGAGAGATTAGCAGAAGATGCTTTCTAAGTGATTGTATTGTATTCTTCTCTGGCAGCATCAATTATGTTCATCTTCTTCACAACAGAACCCATTGCTAGGAAGACATATTGTTGAAAGCAGCTAGCATGTCCAGTAAAGACAACTTCTGATCTGTTCTACAAGATTTTATCCAAACAAAGATAAGATGAACAAGACATGATCCTCATAGTAAACTTGAAAAAGCTGGGACCGACACAACATCAAATGCCAACAAAAGACGATGGATAACTGGCCAAATGAATGAAAAGAAACACTGCCTCAAGTAATCAAGTACTCTCATTATCACACACAAAATGCAGGTGTCAGCATGTCCAATAGATACGAGAGATGTCAAGACAATCATGGCTTCATATGCTACTATGTTGTCATAATCTTCTTATTCTTGTGTAGAAAAATACAACAATATTAGGTAAAATTTGAGATTCACCAACCTGAGTAAAGCATACTTAAGCTAATTATCAAGCTTGGGAAACAAGGCTCAATAATTGATTAGACACTATACAGAATCCTCTAAATTTTTAATCTGCAAGATCACCAAGCCACTAACTGTTGGAGTTCAACAAATAGTATATCATTCAAATCACACCATGACCTTTGTCGTTAGAACTTAGAACAACGAGTCTAATAATGATTACTTGATGACCCTTTGGATTATTTTCTAAATTTGATTAAACTATTCACTTGCTCATTATAAATTTTAATTCTTATGCGGTCTTTTATATAGCTACCAAAATAAACTATAATTTTATAGTGTTACCATTAGAGGATTATAATAATCTCATTATATTATTTGAAGTTATTTTTAATTCAAAATGCATTAACAATGAAATTACTATGATTGACTTAGTGCGATATTAAGGTTGAGTAGAAAAATGCATTAAATTTTATAGTGTTACCATTAGAGGATTATAATAATGTCATTATATTATTTGAAGTTATTTTTAATTCAAAATGCATTAACAATGAAATTACTATGATTGACTTAGTGCGATATTAAGGTTGAGTAGAAAAATGCATTAAAGATATAAAAAATTTTGTAATACTATTTTTTGTCACTATGAAGTTGATGCAAAATATTTACTACATTTACTAATACTTAAATTTTACTGAGAACTTATCCAAACATTTTTAATGTAGTCCTTCGTTCTAATTACATATTTTCTATCCACAAGATTGAAATATAAAATCTTACTCCAAGATTCGAGAGGTTAATTTTTATAATGATAATTATACATATGACAAGATTATTAATTTTTGTAATATATACTAATTAACTTATATATAAAATTATTTAATTGATAATGTAATTTTTTTATATTGAGATGAAAACTAAACTAGCTACTAACTTAAATACAAATATTTGTTGAATCGAAAGCACTTCTAAAATTATTATTTTAAATTAAATAAGCTTAAATATATTTTCACAAAATTCAAGTGTAATGTGAATTAGGTGCATGTCAAAGAGAGGTACATAGTAATTACACATTTATTATATTTTATAATTAAACTCTATTTTTAATTAATTGAGTTGATGCATTTTAAAATAATTTCATTATTTTATTAGTTTGTTAAAAAAACACACTTAGACAGTAAATAACTGATGTAAGTACAATATGTAGTTACTCATTAAACTCAAAAGTGGACACCAAAATTATTATTTATATTTGAAGATGAGTTTAAGTGTAGATTTTTTTAAGACAGACGAATATAAATGCTTGAATATTAATATTATCTCAACCCATTCATATCTACGTCTCGTGTCAAGGTCAGATTGAAAAGGTAGATTATATATGGAGATTGGACGCGAAAGAATAATTAGAACCTCTTCTCCCCATTCCCTTTTTAATATGAGACACATTACCAAATTAGCATTTAGCATATACCATGTATTCTCGACTAAGTTATGTCTGAATGAAATTAGTTTTAGTACAAACAGTTTTCAACCCAGATACATTCAATATTTAATTTATTAAAATCATGTGCATAAATATTAGTTTAAGACGAAAAAATATACTGAAAATTTCAAACATATTAGTTTTTTATTAAATTTCATTTGTAAATGCCATATTATAATCTAAGTATAGTAAATTTCTTTCATTCCGTATACGATAATTTGTGAAACGACAAAACCAAACAAACAAGGATTGGTTGGAAGCAAAAGAAAATTAAATTAACAAATGCCTCAAATATTGGGTATCGCATGAGACAAAGAATTTATCCTTAATTAGCGTAGTATTTATGAATGAGAAAACAAAAGCTTTTGCCTTTATTACTTGTTTCTACCATGCTTGCTTTGGTAACAGTGTACTACACATTAATTAATAAGATTTCTGAAAGGAATAACTTGCGAGAAAGAAAAGTGAAGCAAACCGTTGATTCTATGAAAAGACACTGCTAATATTTAAACCTGGTTCTTGTCTGACAGTGACATATTATCCCATTCCTGCTGATTTGTTTTTGTTTGCATCTGTGCTACCGTAATCTTTCTTTTCTTCCTTGCCTAGTTGTCCATGCAAGTGCACCTTTGTTGAGGTCCAATGATCACGGACAATTGCTGCATAAAGGTAAGTGATGAAGCATTGCAGAGGCAACCCTCAAGGGGCAAGGGCTACATATTACATAAACTACTCCACTTGCTCTTTTCTTTGGTGTTTTGCCTTGTAATATTAGCATGACTTGGACAGAACAAAACCATGTTACTGTGGCAAGGGATGGTGCACAGAGAATAATGAAGAGGGGAATCAGCTAGTGACCAAAGAGGTAAACAAATTAACAGAGAAAAATTCCTAATGATTGACATGAGAATTCTGTGATGCACCTATGTGGTCCATCATGTCCCTCTCAACAATTTCAGGAAAGTGATATGTTTAAAAGGAGAAATAAGTGTTGGAGAAGAGATACTGTCTCTATTCTTTCTTTATTCCTCCGCCACACTGAAGCGAAAGGACTAGTTCAACCCTCTTCCCCTTCCAATAGCATATTATTTTCTTCTCTTGCATGTGTGTGGTCACATCTGTTTCTTTGTAAAGAGTTAAAAAGCTTATTGTTTTGAGTGGTTGAAGGAAAGGGATCAGAATCTGGTTTCTCAGTCATTTTCAAGTTTGGCACATTGTGGTTTATTTTTTCCTCTCTATCTCATTACTATCTCCTATCTTGATAAGGATCCCACCGTGGACAATCATAATTCCTACCTATTCTTGCATCAGCAAGCTAATAGGAACTAGCAGTAAGGCATTGATCTTTTTCCTGTTCAGCCAATAATTGGCTCCAATTGTAGAAATACATGTTTAAACTATTCCAAGGCCATCATAAGAGTGGGGTACCATGGGAGAGAGAAAAAATACAGCATATGCTGATGTAAATGTTTGTACTACGACCATGCAGAATCACTATTACCAACATAACCTAAAGAATTAAGAAAAGATCACAAGCAATGCCATTTTTTCATGTCCGCAAAATCATGAAATTTATTTTGAAAACTAGTAAAATAAAGTAGAAAGTAGCTAGCGCCAAAATGAAAGAATCTTCAATTAATAACTAAGCAAGCATAACAAACTAACATGTCGAAGTCTATGCATTCATGCCCATCTTTACACAGAAAAACATTGATTGCATCTACTGTTTGCTTCAAGCTAAAGCGAAAAATTATTAGATAATACCGCACTATCTTGTGTTCAGAAGGTCAATTTTTATGTAACACTTGATACAATTTTTAATTTTAAAAAAATAATAAAATTTGATTACATAAAAATGAGTTTGTAATGAAATAATTTTGGAACAGGTAATAATTTCTCTGTTACTGTAGAAAAGATCCCATCACAAAAGGGACATGGACGCATTGTATTGCATTCTGCCACAGAAGCGATGCCACGTCAAAGAATTAGCTTCTGACATGATATGGGTTGCCACGTTGAAGCATCAACAAAAAAAGGACCTGAAAAAAGGTAATACCTATTCTTTCCTTTCCACATCAAGAATGTTGTGACACGTCTTTGGGTATGGAGAGAGGTTTGCAGAAGTTTACTGTATTGTATTCTTCTCTGGCAGCATCAATTCTGCTCATCTTCTTTACAACGGAACCCATTGCTAGGAACACAGTGTTGAAAGCAGCTAGCATGATCACTAAAGACAACTTTTGATCTGTTCTCTAAAATTTTATCCAGCCAAAGATAAGATGAACAAGACATGATCCTCATAGTAAACTTGAAAAAGCTGGAACTGACACAACATCAAATGCCAACAAAGGACTATAGATAACTGACCAAATCAATGAAAAGAAACATTGCCTCAAGTAATTAGGTACTCTTATTATCACACACAAATGCAGTTGTCAGCATGTCCAATATACACGAGGGATGTCAAGACAATCATGGTTTCATATGCTACTATGTTGTCATAATGTTCTTATTCTTGTGCAGAAAACACAACAATACTAGGCAAAATTCATGATTCAGCAACCTTAGTGAAACATACTTTAGCTAATTATCAAGCTTGGGAAACAAGGTTCAATAATTGATTATACACTATACAAAATCCTCTAAATATTAAGCTGCAAGATCACCAAGCCACTAACTGTTGGAGATCAAACATACAGTATATCATTCAAGCCCCACCATGACATTTATACCCTTAGAACTCAGAACGAGTCTAATGATGATTACTTATTGACCCTTTGAATTATTTTTTAAATTAGATTAAACTATTCCCTTGGTCATTATAATTGTTCTCATATATTTTATGAATGTTTTTTAAATATGTAATTGACATGCTTGAAATTATGAGTGAAATAATAGTGAAATTACATGTCACAAGAAAAAATATGTAATAAAATACGTTATTGTGCTTTAAAAAATTAAAGACTTAATTATAAAAATTCTTAACACAGTTGGTTCAACAGATTCTTTCACCAGATTTTATCCTTGACTTAGGTATGGAGTTACCATTAGAGGTATACTTTATCTTAACAACATGTCGACACACTGGAAGAGGGACTATACTTTCTTGTTATAAAAATAAAAATAAGGACTTAGAGTTAAGTATTTTATTAAAAATTTACTTAAGCACTTGCGAATAAAATTATAAGAATTTAGATTTATAATGTATTTGAGTAAATAATTTAATTTAATATTTATTCAATAATTTTTATCAAATAAAAGATTAATTATAAAATACATTATAAATTTTATTAAAATAAGTTAACTAGAAGTGGGGAGAGAAAAACAGTCTTTTTATAAAAACTGAACCAAACGATACCGGATTATTTAAAATAGTTCGATTCTTAAACTTAAAAAGCAAGTCATTTTACAAAACTAGTTTGTAATCGAACTGTTTTTATAAAACTGGTTCGAAACTAATTTAAAACAATTATAGATTGAATGAGTTTTAAATTTGTTTCGAACTAATTTCAAATTGTATTTTTTTCGGTTAGTGCATTTTTCATAGTATTGTGAACATGCCCACAAAGCTATGGGCATCTATATGGAGGTAGTGTTTTTCTAGAAAGCCAAAAATTACATAGCTGTATGAGATGCAAAGAAAATGTTTTTTTTTAAACTAGTAAATTGAGCTATTTTAAAAACTAGTTCGGTTTGAACCGAATTGGTTTAAAAAAAATTCAATTCGAACCAAACCTGTTAAATAGTTCAATTAATTTTTATTGAACTGATTTAATTATCTTCGGTTTAGTTCAAAATCAATTTAGTTCCAACTAGAACAAGAAGTTATAAGATAATTATAAGGGTTGCTTTTGAATAAACCTTTTAAAACCCCTAAGTTGCGATGGAAAAACTTTTGATACGTTGTTTTGATCCTTTATCTTAATAGTTAATATCATTAGAATTTAACACTTATAAATTGCTAGTATAAAAAAGATTAACACTTATATTAGTGTTTAATCACAATTCTTCATTTATATATGGGTAAAGTCAATAAAGTTATTAGAGCAATAGCAACAGATGAATATGATTTATTCAGTTTCTCACACGCTTACTTTCAATGAAATAGACGAAAGGTAGTTAGTATAACCTTTTATTTTTTATTTACTGTTTTGGGCAGAAAATTTCCTTAAGAATATCTCTATAAAAAGAAAATAAAGAGATAAAATAATTTAAACTTCAGGAATTAGCCATAAGTTTCTTTCACGTAATCACGTTCTGTTAAAAAATAAAAATTCTTTCACGTATTTTATTTGTAATAACTTCTAGTATTTTTATTTTTATACTATATTATGATCCAAGATTCTTGATGCTTGTACTCAAGTGATTTGCTTAGAGAAAGACAATCGCAATGAGTATCTAGGCAAAGTTTTTACAACACCTAAAAAGTCTCTTCATAAATCATAACCAATATTATAAATTATAATCATAAATAAATATATTACATTTTGAAACATTTCAATTACAAATACTTTATTTTACACAAGCTCATAGGTGGATAGCAGGGTTGTATACACATATAAAGTGCCAGAGTAATATTTTCGTGAAATTTGAAGACAAAATTGATATTTTGAAACAAAATATCTGGAAAGGGCTAACATAATTTTTCCGTGGTGAATATGTATTTTTTTATGCTACAAAATTCACCAATTATATTTGCCCTATTTTATGCATATTTGCACTAGGTTTTCATTTGGAGCAACATGTTGTTTCTTGGGGTCCAACCTACTTAGCCAACTGCAAAAAAGAAGGAAAATTGTTTTAGTTTTAACACATTGCCAAACACAACAATTTTACAAACCACTCCACTTTTCTAGTCTATAAGCTTCAAGTTTCTTTCTGAGTGCAACATATTCTTTCTTCAATTGTTGGAAGCTCCTCATGCATTTACATATTAAAAAAAAAACATCAAAGGTACCATTATTGTTTAGGAAATTTTGCAACTGGGTGAGTGAAACATCATTTTCTTTTATAATTTCATTAGTTGTAGACATATCAAAATGCATAAAGCCTTTAGTTCGGTGCCTTGAGTTGGCAACTTGTGTAAAACAAATTGAGCGTAAAAGTAAAACTATTATCTAACATTGAAACATATATTCCTGCCCTGCAATATTCCCTAAACAGGTTGCGCTCTGCTTTCACCTTTTTGGCTCCTATGCTGCAATCCATTATAAAAGAAAAAAAAAAAGAATTCAAATAATTAAGATTCTTTGTTGTGATAAAGCCAACATAGTATGTACCTAATGATACTTTTAAATAATAATTCTCTCAACTTATCAGTACAATTATAATAATAGAAGTAATTATTATTGTTGTTATTATTTTTCTTTTGGACAATTGTATTCTACATTTACCTTGAGCTACTTCCTTTGAACTGATGCATAAGTGTGTCCAACTTGTTGAAATCCACAGGATTCCTCTCTTTGCTACAAGCACAAAAATGAAGAAATCCATCTATGAGTATGTTTTTTGGAAAAAAAGAAAGTAAAGAAAATACAAAGAATGGTGAAATTAATTAACTTACAAAGCTTACTCTATGCTTGAGATAAGCTGCGATGAATCACAGTAATGAAGAGTGACGATTTCCTCAACAAAGTTAGGATTTGAATCATCCTGCAATCCTTCTAGTTGGATAAATTGTTCATTCAGTAATCCCTGCAAATGACCAATGTTAATATATGCTATGGAGCTAGCACAACGTTGTATATTCAATAGTATACATTCCATTCACCTCCATTATCTTGTTTTATTAGTTCCAATGAATGATGCTTCCCTTATTAGTTACTAATGCCATACCTGCTATGAACAAGACACAACTTTCTTGTTTCTTTTGGTTTAAGGATTGTGATGCAGAGAAATATATAATTTTGGTTAACTACCAATTGACTATGCATTTTTGCGTATGCTAAATGCTAATGAATGAGATGAGATTTGTGTAGAGATTAAAAGTCCAAAAATTAAGAATTGTTGGTGGCTTAGATATAAATATTGATGATAGAAGTGGGAAACATTTCTTGTATGAAGCAAATAGCATTAGAAGAAAAAGGAAAGATGAATCTAGAAAGGAGGGAAGAAGAGGAAGAACCTGATCAAAGAGGGACTGTTTCATTGCATCAACTTGCTTGCGAGATTGGTTTTTGTCCATTGAGAGAAAAGGAAGAGAAAATTATAGTGATAGAAGGGGGTTAGGAGGGAAATGCATGAATGGATGTGCGGATTAGAAGGATTATAAAGGAGAGAAAAGATTTCTGTCGGGTGTACTAGGATTTAAGAAGTGAGAAGCACAAGACAAAAATATTCTCCTTTTTGTTTTCATGATTCATCAATCATCATTCGGGAGTGGCTGCTTGCAAAATGAAAATTCCAATGTAGCATTGCATTTGCATGCATTCTCTTTAATTTCATGGAAAGGGACACTTGGGGAAGAGTATTTGCACATTTTAATGCTATATTGTTATTTTATCACCATTAATTACTAAATTATGTTTCAAGTATTTTTTAGCTTATAGCAAAAAAACAGCAGGTGTACGGAAGGGTGGGCCCATCATTGAGCATCGCATTAAGGTTATGTTGATAGGTCATAGAGAACATTACAACACAACACTGAAATGACTTGATATAGGTGGACGCTTTTTTCAGTCCAAATCCATTCAATTCTACATCTTTATTTCTAATTTATTATTTGA
This sequence comes from Psophocarpus tetragonolobus, assembly GCA_037954015.1. NCBI lineage: Eukaryota > Viridiplantae > Streptophyta > Magnoliopsida > Fabales > Fabaceae > Psophocarpus > Psophocarpus tetragonolobus. The sequence continues at coordinate 49,022,532 of CM075693.1, read as the reverse complement.
CACGTCTTTGGGTATGGAGAGAGATTAGCAGAAGATGCTTTCTAAGTGACTGCATTGTATTCTTCTTTGGCAGCATCAATTCTGCTCATCTTCTTCACAACGGAACCCATTGCTAGGAACACATTGTTGAAAGCAGCTAGCATGATCACTAAAGACAAATTTTGATCTGTTCTCCAAAATTTTATCCAACCAAAGATAGGATGAACAAGACATGATCCTTATAGTAAACTTGAAAAAGCTGGGACCGGCACAACATCAAAGGCCAACAAAAGACGATAGATAACTGGCCAAATCAATAAAAAGAAACACTGCCTCAAGTAATCAGGAACTCTTGTTATCAGAGAAAATGCAGTTGTCAGCATGTCCAATAGACACGAGAGATGTCAAGACAATCATGGCTTCATTTGCTACTATGTTGTCATAAGGTTCTTATTCTTGGAAAAAAAACATAACAATACTAGGCAAAATTCGAGATTCAGCATGTCCAATAGACATGAGAGATGTCAAGACAATCATGGCTTCATATGCTACTATGTTGTCATAAGGTTCTTATTCTTGTGCAGAAAACACAACAATACTAGGCAAAATTCGAGATTCAGCATGTCCAATAGACATGAGAGATGTCAAGACAATCATGGCTTCATATGCTACTATGTTGTCATAAGGTTCTTATTCTTGTGCAGAAAACACAACAATACTAGGCAAAATTCGAGATTCAGCATGTCCAATAGACACGAGAGATGTCAAGACAATCATGGCTTCATATCCTACTATGTTATCATAAGGTTCTTATTCTTGTGCAGAAAACACAACAATACTAGGCAAAATTCGAGATTCAGCAACCTAAGTGAAGTATACTTAAGCTAATTATCAAGCTTGGGAAACAAGGCTCAATAATTGATTATACACTATACAAAGTCCTCTAAATTTTAATATGCAAGATCACCAAGCCACTAACTGTTGGAGATCAAACAAATAGTATATCATTCAAACCCCACCATGACCTATATCCTTAGAACTCATAACAACGAGTCTAATGATGATTACTTATTGACCCTTTGAATTATTTTTTAAATTTGATTAAACTATTCACTTGGTCATTATAATTGTTCTCATTTTAAGTCTTAGGCTATTCGTACATGAAAAATCTATAAATGTTAATTCTTATGCGGTCTTTTATCTAGCTACCAAAATAAACTATAATTTTATAGTGTTAACATTAAATATTAGGTTTATACTTTAACTTTTATGTATTTATAAGGATTAAGTGTCTGTTTGTTCCAAAGGTTACATACTTTTCAAGCAGTTGAACTTGATCGGACAAAAGATTAGATTGATGTTGAACAAGTTTTTAATGAAAACAAATGTTTAAAATTTATACTTTTCTTATATAATAGAAACAATTATGATGAACAATTTAGATTAAACTATTTATTGAAGTGAGATGAGCTGAAAACGATTTGGTTCATTAGTTGTAATAAATTTATCAGGATGAGTGGGGAAAAAAGACATACAAGGTCTTTAAAAAAAAAAAGAAAGACATACAAGGTTAGAAAAATAGAACTACTACAACATAATTGATGTGCACACTTGTTGGATTTCTTGTGAGTATAGTTTTTTAGGAGGCAGGAGTTTAGTTATTCAATGCTAAACGCACAACTTTTTAAATGATAACAGAGAAAAGTTCAGAGTTTGTAAGAGCTAAGATGTGATTTATCCATCAAATATCTTCTATTATGATGTGTTAGATTGACAGATAATTGAGATGAATAAATATAAAACATTCTGAAACCATACAAGTAAAAATCCTCGCACTTTGACAAGGGTTAAAAATACTGATGTGAAGTGGGTCAACCTCGAGGTAAATAGCATGTTGAGAGTTGTAATGAATTGTATTATAGTATAGAAGTAATTAAATCGAGTTGTTTTTTCAAAAACTTGGAATATCATTTAAAATTTTAATGATTCCTTTATAAAAATATTTTGTGAGATTTTATGTTAAAATATAGAAATTAAATTCAGTTGAAAATAAATTATATTTTTGTGATTTTTGATAAATATAGATAGTAGTGTAAATAATTAGGAATCTGATTCATCTAGTTTTGGAATTGTTAAAAGTTTTCTTATCCTAATTCCTTAGTAACAGAGAACTAAATTAATGAAATTTTCCTCTAATTCCTTAGCAAGAATAATCTCAATACAAAATAATTATTAGGTGAGACATAGAGATCCTAACTTATTCCTAAACATAGTTACTATATGATGAATTTCCTAGTTCTAAGATTTCATAAAAGTCTCCCAACAAAAGAAATCAAACAAATCACGTTATGAGTTAGTCAGACAGATAAAAAACATTAAACATAAGGACAATTCAATAAAAGTGAAAGTAGATTACAAAGTATTGATCAATGCATCATTCTCCCAACAATCTTGCTTAACTAGATTCCACCATGGAGTATTTACAAGGGAAAGAAAAATAGGAGAAAAGGGGGGAAGGAAAGGAAGAAGGAAGTGTGGAAAATTATGATGGGATATGGGATAAATGAGGGATGCATCTTCTTCTTGCCTTGCTTTTCCTTTTATAGATTTGGCCAGGGCTCTTTCGCTAAGAGAATTTGGCGATGCCTTACTTCGCTGAGTAAGCATTATTCACTTAACAAAAAGGATCCTTAATAGTGAAGTAAGCTCAAATTTTGCTTAACAAATTTATTTCCACTTAGCGAATCTTCTTTTTCCATGTTGCTCTTCTCTAAGCAAATTTCATTGAGCAGTTTTGAATTCGTTCTGTGAATTTTTGGTAGCAAGCCCTTTTTTTCTCCTTCCTGTCCATTGCTTTTATGCTTGTTCAAAGTGAGATCAGATCTTTTCATAAACACAATAAATCAAGGGTTAGATGCACAATTCCAACACTCTTTTCAAGAATAAAATTATTTATAAAATATTTTTGGATTTTTCAATAAAGTTGGGTTATACAAAATTTTTTCTTTAATTTCTGGTCAGATAAGTGTAAAAAAAATATAGATTTTTACATAAAATTGACATTTATCATAGCACATGTAAGGGCAAGGATAGCACTATTAAGGGGGCAAGGATGGGTCCCAGTGGGAAAATAATTCACATTTCAAAATAAATAGAATTAATAGAAATTCAGAAAAAGATTGTTTAAAAATTAGTTTTGCTAATATTATGTGCGATGAGATGATATTAAAAAGATACATATATATTGTTTTAGATTGGGAGATCAAGGTGTACAAGGGAAGAAGAAACTTACTATTGTGAGGATAGAAAAATTGGAGAAGATGATTTTTTTTAAACGAGACAGTTACATGGAAATTTTAATTAAGATAGGAATGATTTTCTTTTAAATATTATAAAATTTGAATTTTGTATTTTTATTTTAGTCTATATATAAAGTCAATAAATAATGAGAATTAATGTAATGTGTTCCATCATCAATCCTTTGAGTGAGTGGTATAACATACACATGCACATGCATGCACACATACATATAGGAAAAGGAACTAAGTGCAAGTGACTCACATTATATCCATCATTTGTTGGACTCAGGTGCAGAACAGTACTTTGGACAGTTGGTTTAAGTTCCAATTGAATGTGACTTTGTAAAAATTACGAATGGTGTGAATATGAATGGGAGTCATGAGGAAGATGTGAGGGCCTTCAACAACTTTGATGAGATGGATGAATTGTATGAAATCCCAATTCGTGAAGATGAAGTCTTTGAAGCATTAAAAGCGATGAACTTGGGTCATAACTTTGATATTGAAGGAAGATAATCTCAAAAGAATTCAAGAGAAAAACTGATGACAATTGAATATTTAAAAGAATAGAAGATATATCACTAGCTTAAGGTGAGGGAGGCTCGCCTTCTATTGCAAATAGGGAAGAGTGTGGGTGCCTCGTGCTCTGAAAATGAGGAAGGGGTATTACAAAAGTTAATGGAGATGAACGATCGGGATAAAGGAAGGATGGACCATACTAGTTCATCCATCCTTAGGGATGATTTAGCTCATATCTAATGAATATTTTATCCTACAATATCAGGGGTCTAAGGGGAAGGGAGAAATGAAATACGGTAATGGAAATTGTACTAAAATATGATGTTCACTTTATTTGTATCCAATAAACAAAATTTCAGTGTGTTGATAGAAACATTTGTAGAGTATTGTGGGGTGATTCCAATATGGAGTGGAGAGTAGTTATTGCTAGAAACTTGGTCGTTGGTTTATCAAGCATATGGGATAATGTGAAATTTGGTGCCTCATAATTCTTTCAAAGAGAAGGGTTTCTTGGAGTAGAAGGTAAATTTGAAAGTGAGCAAGTGCATAGAATAATTATTAATGTCTATGCACCTTGCTCCATGTTTGGAATAAGAGCTCTTTGGCATGCCATATATGAATATAGGGAGTGGTTTCAAAATTGTTATTGGTGCTTAGCTGGTGATTTCAATGCTATTAGGAGGCTAGAAGAAAGAATTGGAGGAAATGGTGAATTCTTATCTTCTCCTTCAGAAATGTCAGAATTCTCAAATTTCATTTTGAATATGGAATTGTTAGAAGTTTCTGCCTTAGGCCACAAATATACATGGTTCAACAATAGAAGACGAGTATGTAGTTTATTGGATAGATTTTTAATCTCTATGGAGTGGTTGGAGTTGGCGCCTAATTCATATCAATTGAACCTGTACATGGACTGCTCAGATCACTGCCCCATTGTCCTTAAGCAATGAGCAACAAGGTGAGGAGAAAGGCCATTCAAATTCATAAATGGGTGGCTAGAGTGTTATGGATTTGAAGCTTTCATTAAGGAAAAAGTATAGTAGTTTTAAGTTTCAAGGATGAGAGGCTAGGCGGAGAACGGAGGAAATAGGAAAATTGAGAAAATGAAGCATATTCCAAGAATCCCTTTTGGCTCAAAAGGTGAAATTCAGGTGGTTGCACGCATATGATTCAAATACCCACTTTTTTTTGCTATAGTTAATTGGCAGAGGAAATCAAATGATTTAAATGGGCTAATGATTTGTGGTGAATGATAAAAGATCCAGTGTGAGTCAAACAGGAAGTTAAGCAATTCTTTCTTGATCAATATCTCTCTCAAGCCGATTTGAGAGTGATGCTAGAAGGGGTAACTTTTAAATGTATCTCCCAATGCTCCAATTTAGTAAAGGAATTCTCTGAAGAAGAAGTCATGTGGACAGTTTGGGATTGTGAAGGTTCGAAAACACCTGGGCTAGATGGGTATATTATGAAGTTTGTGTAACATTTATGGGATCTTCTAAAGGGGGATATTATGAAATTTATGGGAGAATTTTACAATAATAAATATCTACCGAGAGACTCCAATGCATCTTTTTTTACCTAGGTTCCTAAGAAAGAAACACTTATTAGCCTTGGTGACTTTAGGCCTATTTTATTAATAGGTGTGATTTACAAGATTATTGCAAAAGTCTTAGCAATGAGGCTTCAAGGGGTGATGCATTCCATAATAAAAGAGACGTAAATTGCCTTTATAAAGGAGAGATAGCTTCTAGACAGTGTTGTGATTGTCAATGAAACAATCTATGCGGTGAAATGGACCAGACAACCCCTTCTAGTGTTTAATGTAGATTTTGAGAAAGCATATGATTCGGTGAGTTGGCCTTTCTTTTTTTTATATACTTCAATGATTTGGCTTCTCTGAGAAATGGATTAGGTGGATTCATGGGTGCCTCCAATCTTCATCAGTCTCAATTCTAGCAAATGCAAGTGTCACTTAAGAATTTGGTATGTGATAACTGCTTAAATTACATATTTTTATATAGATAAAATAAAGCAGTTATCATAATTCCAACTTATTTAAAGCCTTGTTTTGCTCCTTTTTATACAAAAATTTAATATTTAGAAAAATTTATTACAAATATATTTTTGAGCATGTTTTACTTCTATTTTCTTGTTTTCTATTATTTGAGTCAAGTTTTTGAAGAAAGGTAGAAGAAGAATTGGAAGATTGGAAACTTAGAGCTAGCGTCCAGCAACCAAGGAGTGGCCGCCCAATGGTGGCTATGTGAGCGTCCAACACCTGCGAACCTAAGAGTGTTTATTTTCCTCTATTCGGCGCCCAACGCCCACAAAGTGACCACTTAGCATTGGTGTGTGAACAAAGTCATATAAATAAAACAAAATAGATGCGAAATAAGGATGTGAAGGAGAAGCGGTGTGCCAAAACCCTGGTTCTCATATTCCACTATTTGTACCTCCATTCTTCACCATTTCATCTCATTTTTGTATCCCCAATCCAGTAATCATGCTCTCCACCTCCACGGATGACTAGGTTCTTAGTTTGGGTTTCGTTTGTAACTATGCCTAAACTCTATTGTATATTTTGATTTTATCAATATAATGTTTATTGCTCATTGTTAGAGTTCTTTTTCACCTATGCTTTGATTTCATATTTATTGTGGATTTTACTGGTTAAATGAGCTTGAGAGAGGATTTTAACTTGTAAAATGGGAAGAACTCTCAATGGGATTTATTGCTTGAGAGAGAGTAAAAATCATTGATCATGTTAAGCTCCTTTAGATAAAACGGGTTATTTGATTTAGGTTATGCACGAGAGTGATAGTCTAATATTCAAATAGCTCATTTCTTTACTTGCGAGAAATTGGGGTTAAGGATATTTTTATGGGTGATGAACACATGACTAATGAAAATTAGTTTTGTAAGTCATATATGCATTAGAGGGATGACATAGTAGGAACAGAGCCCTACCAGTCTTCTCATTGTATTTATCTTAGTCTACTTTTATGCTTTTTATTTTCCACAACATTAGAATAGTTTCAAATTAATTTATTTACCATTATTTTCCCAGAGTATCAATCTAGTCTCTATGGGATCAACTCAATATGTATCAGATACTACATATGATTAGTGCACTTGCCAGAAGTAAAGTAGAAAGTTTGCACACTCTATCAAGTTTGTGACGCTGTTGTCGGAGACTGGAATTTGATACTTTAGAATTTTAGTAATTTTTGCTTGCCTATATTCATTTATTTCTTTAAATTATTTATTTTGTATTTTTCATATATATTCTTTTTACTTGTGCTGACCAGTGACTTTAGCTTCCTTGTTTCTTGATTATGCGTGACAAATTCTAGGTTGATAAGTTGTTATTTGATCTTGAAATTTAGAGATCAACCAATAGGAACAATAGCTTAACAAGGAGAAGGAAGTTTCTTGAGAAGCAAACTAGCATAGAGACAACTGTTGGTCCTGGGGGAATCTAAAAAGGAGGATTAAATAGATTCCAAAAATAGCAACCTTTCTATTCAAAAAGTAATAATATCAGAATTTTAAAAAATATCCCATTGTTTAGAAATTTTCAAAATCTACCTTTAGTGTTTTCACAAATGAGTTTTCAAATAAAGCTTGAAACAATATGTGAGATTCAACTCTTTTCAAGATTTGTGCAACACGCTTGACCTATATAAATTCCTTTAGACAATAGTTTCCAATTGCACTTAGTTAAAACACAATATGAATTCCAATTGTTAATCTTTTTCAGCAAATATAATGGATAATGCAAGTATAATATCAACATTCAATGATTCAATTAAAGATTCAATCATCCAATCACAATCTCAATTATGCAATACCAATAAAGCAATTTTGTTGCATAAAAGATTCAAATAAAATTGCAGCTGTAAAAACCTACTCACAAATCAATTAAGAATTCAACACAAACAATCATAAAGAGTATAGGGAAACAGAGAATTTGCACAGTTGTTTATACTGGTTCGGTCAACCTTACCTACATCCAGTTTCCATACTTAGCATTTCGTTGATCTGCTTTCCATTAAAAATCTAATACATGCACACCACAAATATAGGTTTTTACTTAGAAAGATTCAAACAACACAACAAAAGAGTCTTCCTCTTGAACCCCACAAGAGTTTGCTAAACCGTGATATCCAAGAGATTATCAAGACTTGTGCAAAAACACAAAGAAAAAGAGTATAGAACAATATCACCTTATGTGTGATGAATACCCAAACAATAGAATTCAAGATCACTATTCTTTTTCCCTTTGATCAATTAATTTTTTATGCTTCGACTCATCAAATTCTTGGTTTTCTTCTTGTAGAAAATGGGTATTTCAGTTAGGAATGAGCAAGCTTTCTTTTTTGGACCTTTCAAAACTTGTGTAACACTCTTTTAAAAGTGCTTTTATATGACTTTTGAAACAAGGTAATCGATTAGCCAGATGATTACCTGATTAACTGCTTCAAAATTGGCCCAAAAAACTTGGTCTTAACTTTAATCGATTATTATTTTTAGGTAATCAATTACTCCCAAGAGCATGAATCAAAGTACCCAATTTTCTCAAAGGGTAATCGATTACTTAAAAATGGTAATTGATTACTTTAATGCGAAATCCAATTTTGATGATTTTTCAGCACTTCCCAGCCTATGTAATCTATCCCTTTGCTACTCAAACATATTCTTATACCTACCTAAACACACAATATAAGTATCACACCTATCAATGTGTTTGGAACCATAAATATGAATTGAATTAATACACCAAACCAAAACTTCATACTTCTTCAAAACCAAAATTTCATACTTCCAAAAAAGACTTGATATCTTCATCATGATTTCCAATCCTTCAATTTCAACAACAACAAATCCTGAATCCCCTTATGCTTGAATCCACAGAAGAATCAATTATGGCAGAGGAAGAAGAAGTACATCAGCATGCCCACACTCTAAGGGCTTACATTGTATATTCTAGACCAAGGCAGATTAACAGTATTTCCAGGCCTCCCACTGAGGCCACGAATCTTGAAGTGAAGTCTGCTCTCATCAACTTGGTCCAAAACAATCAGTTCTCTAGGCTATCTCATAAAGACCTGTACACTTGCCTCAACATATTCCTGGATATCTGTAACAAGTGAGGATTCAACATGTAAATGACGATGTCATCCGGTTGAGCCTATTTCCCTTCTCACTAGCAGGGAAAGGTAAAGAGTAGTTTTAGTACTTCCTGTATAATGCTCATATGTCATGGAAAATTTGGTGGACAAGTTCATCACTAAGTTCTTTCTTCCAGCCAAGGTGAATCAAAAGAAGATTGACATATCCAGCTTTAGACAGGGAGTTAAGGAATCACTTTGCAAGGCATGAGATAGGTACAAATCACTGCTCGAGAAGTGCCCAGCCTATGGGTTTGATGAAGGAACCCAACTCATTATTTTCCTATCTAGGTTAGAGCCTCAGACAAAATTCTTATTGAATGCTTCAACTGAAGGCTCACTTTTCAACAAAAATCCTAGGCATGCTAGAAGGATTATTGAGAGTATAACTTGCATTGACTCAAAAGTTCAGTATTCACGAGGCCATCTCAAAGGAAATGGATTTATGAGTTGAATCGTCAAGATGCCCTTCTAGCTCAAAATCATAAATTGGCTCAATAGATAGAAAACCTCACTAAGCAAATATCCTAGATTCCTTAGCAGCTAGGAAACATGCATCAAACTTCTCCCTCTCAAGACTCCCAGCCTGTGTACCAAGCTTAGAATATGGAAGGATGTGAGTTATGTGGAGGAGCACATTCTAATGGCACTTGCCTTGTCCCTAGTGGCTCTCGGGAAGAAGTTAATTATGACTAGAAGTGGGACAGTGTTAGAGGAGAGGAAGAACCCTGAGGAAGTGGAGAAAAAGAAATATGAGAATGAAAAATCAAGTGAATTGGGATTGAGTGAAAAAAAAAGTGAAAAAGAGAGAGTTGAGGAAGAGAAGAAAGATGAAAAGGAAGAAGTGGAAAAAGGGGAATTGAGTGAGGGAGAGAAGGAGGAAGTGAGGGACAAAAAGGGTAGATTTAGGCACCAGGTGGCCAGGGAAGAAAGGAAGAAGAAATTTGAATCTATCACAATCAAAGAGCTACTATATTCGCCTACTCCATCTAGGAAGGATATTGAAAAGCAATTAGCTAGGTTCCTGGATGTCTCCAAGCAATTGAAGGTAAATTTTCCCCTCTCCAAAGGTTTGCAACAAATCCTCTTTTTCTCAAAATTCATGAGAGAATTGATGAAAAAGAAGTGGAAGTATACTGAGGAAGAAGTGATTGAAGTTGGTGGCAAATGCAATGCCATCATACAAAAGTGGCTTCCACCTAAAGCTGAAGATTTAAGAAGCTTCAACATCCCTTGTTACACAGTTGGAAAGTTTCATGTTGAGAAGGCATTGATAGATTTGAGATCTAGCATCAACCTCACGTCTCTCTCAATGCTCAGAAGAATTGGGGATGTGGAAGTGAGGCCTACCAAGATGTCTTTCCAACTAGCAGACTGCACCACAAAAAAGCCCTTTAGAATTGTTGAAGATTTGCTAGTGGAAGTGGATAGGTTTGTTTTTCTAGTGGACTTCATTATAATGGACCTTGGTGATGATGTTGAAGTCTTACTCATACTTGGTAGACCCTTCATGAAGACCACAAGAGCAGCGATTGACATGGATGTCGGCACATCTAAGTTAAGAGTACAGAATGAAGAAATCATTTTTAAGATGTTTGATCATCCAGTCAATAAAGAAGATTGTTTCCTAATTGACTCTTTTGGTGGTGGATGCATATCTAAAATTGACCTAATTCAAATTCCAGCTTTTGGGGAAAATGGTGATGAGGGAGAGGAAAAACAAAGAAGAGCCCCAACATGATAGAGTAATCAAGAAGCCAACAAAAGAAGCATGGCGGAAAGAAGAGAAAAAAGAAAAAGGAAGTTTAACCTCTCAGCCATTAAGAGGAAGAAAAGATGAAGACTTCCTGAAAACAAAAGAATTCAGCTCAGTATAACTCCCTAGCTCTGTAAACATTTATTGAGGGCATATCATGAGATGGTGGTTGACAGGTTAACCACCACCAGTGTTTTCAATGTCCACTAAGGGCATTTGGACTGTTAGGGTTGTGATGTTAAACAAACATCCATTGGGAGGCAGCCAATTCTCTACCCCTTATCTCATTTCTACTTTTATATAGTTTTAATGATTTGTGTTTGTGTAGTGTGTAGGTGAATTATGTATGTTTTTTCAGTTAGTAGTAGTTTAGGGTAGTTATGTTTCTATTTTTAGTTGTAGTTGTGTTTTAGTCAATGCTTTGTTAAGTGTAGTTGATATAGGTTGTTGTTATTCTAGAATAGTTATTTACTTGTTGTTTTGGATGTTTGGTTTAGTAGTTTGGTGTTTTGTTGCTTATAATCAGTATTTGTGTTTGAGTCATGTAGTTATGTTGTTAGCTAGGTTTTAAGAATTTCAAGTTTTAGCTTTTATTATGCTCAAGTTCAAGTATAAATGTGCATGTGTGTGATTCAAGTTGTGTTTGTGTATTCATGGTACCTAGTTTATGCATTTGTAGTTAATTTTAGTATGTTTTAGGAGTGGATTTAGCACATGTATGCTTTGTGAGTTTTAGAGTTCATTTGGTGCATGTGAGTGTTTGAGCAAGTTTGCTTAGTGGTAAATAGGTTAAGTGTGGTGTTAGTTTTGAAAATTTGTGTTTAGTTTGTGTTTTGGATGTATTAGTTGTGTATTAAATAAATTTGCTCACTTTCGTTTTTTGAAATTTCATATGCATTGAATTGTCATTGTTAGTGTTAAATTTGTGGTTTTAAAGGTGTGTACAAGTTTGTTTGGTGTCTCATAGCATTGTCATGTTGTTAGTTTGGTCATATCATGTATATTTTGTGTTTTGACTAGTTGAGTTGTGTTGTAGGCACATTTGTACCTCATTTTGTTATTTATTTAATTTTGCATAATTCAAGAGTTTTAGTGTTAATATTGTGATTTTGATTGTTTAGGCATGTGTATTTAGGTTCATTTATGGTAGTTGTGTTGTTAAATGTGCCAAATTCATTGTAGATTTCATTCTAGGTACGTGAGTTGTAAGTTTTGAGGCACAAAATATGGTTTTTTAAACATGAACGCTCAATGCTCACCCTGTGAACGTCCAATGCCCGTCTGGTAGCCATTGGGCGCTCATCTTAAATTCTGCATTTCGCATATGAACACTCAATGCCTGTTCTATGGCCACTAGGCGCTTGTCTCTATTGTGTTTTCATTTAGTTTTTGGTCTCTATTGGGTGTTGACTTATAGAGATCACTTTCCAACCCTCTGTTTTGTGCTCTCATGCATCTTTTCATGTTTCTTTTATGTGATTTTTGTGTTCTTTAACTTTTGTGTTGTTGGTGTTCTGAATCCATTTTGCAGGAGTATCCTCCATTATCGTCACCATGACTTAGTCCTTAAGAGTATGAGGACCAGACTCACTTCTGTGAGAGGAGGAGGGATCCTATGGAGCGATTTCATAACATATTGTTTGTAAATCTTTCATACATTTCATTGCATTTGCATATTTTTTGTTCATATTTGCATTATTTTCCTACTGGGTAGCTTTAGTGGACACTGTTTTGTTAGCATGTGCATCGTGTTTGGATTCACTATCTTTCCCTTTATTGGTGAGTCATATATGCATTATAGGGATGACATAGTGAGAACAAAACCCTACCAATCTTTTCATTGTATTTATCTTAGTTTACTTTTATGGATTTTATTTTCCACAACATTAGAATAGTTTCAAATTAATTTCTTTACCATTATTTGCAAGTAATTATTATTGAGATTCTCAAAGTATCAATTTAGTTCCTATGAGATCGACCCGATACATATCAGATACTATATATAATCAGAACACTTATCGGGAGTAGAGTAGAAAATTTACACTCTATTAGTATGCAACAAGGTTTGAGACATGGTGATCCAATGGCTTCCTATCTCTTTCTAATTGTGGCATATGGCCTTGGGGATTACTTAGGGGGGTTGTTAATCATAATCTAATGCTTGGGTTGAAAATGGGTAGGCAAAAGCTTTAGGTTGTCATCCAACAATATGTTGATGATATCTTACTTATGGTCAAACCAGAAATTCATAATGTACTTGTTCTCAAAAGTATTCTAAGATGTTATGAAATGACATCAGGCTTGAAATTAAATTTCCACAAAAGCAGTAGGGAGGTGTTAGGTTGATTTATTACGAGTTGCAATCTTATGTAGCTATCTTGAATTGTAGGACTATGCAACTTCTGTTCTCTTATCTAGGGGTTCCAATTAGGGTCAATGTAAGGAAGGTGAGTGTTTGGAGACCGGTGTTAGAAAAAAATTAAGGTGAAATCTACCCTCTCTTTTATACCACTTTTCTTTTTTTCTTTTTACAGTGTTCCTGTAAAGGTGCACCAAGTAATTCAAAGCATGCATCACAGGTTTCTATGGGGTGAGTCTGAAGACAACAAAAAACTTGCATGGATCAAATGGAAGACAATGTGTATGAAGAAAAATCAAGGGGGTTTGGGAATTAAAAACGTGGATGATTTCAATAAAACATTGCTAGGCAAATGGAAATTGAGGATTCTTAAGGGAGGAGATGATCTATGGGTAAAATTCCTGCAAGCTAAATATGGTGATATCAACAAAAAATTATCCTCTAAATATTAGAAGAAAGGCTTTTAGTGATGGTCATATCTCATGAAAGTTACATCCTTTAAGGGGTGGAAGATTGGTTTCGAAGAAGTGTGAAGGTTGAGGTAGGAGATGATTCTCTTTTTAAATTTTAGGAAGGAGGATGAATGGATTTTTATAGCTTTAAATCAACCTTTCCTAAGTTGTTTGCTCTATCAGATAGAAAATAGGCACTGATTTCAGAGGTTGGGGAGTAGAGTAATGAAATATGGGAATAGAAATTAAAATAGAGAAGGTCCTTTTTAGATTGGGAACTCCCCTAGGTATGTGCATTGGAGAGGATGTTAGAAGGAGTTCATTTGTGTCCTGATAAAAAGATAGTTTGATGTGGCACAACCAAGCAGGGCAACAAGATGATTTTTCAGTGAAGGATGCATATAATCTAGTTCATAACAATACTCAGGTTACTGAGTCAATTCCTTTTAGAATAATTTGGAAGGTAAGGATACCCTCAAAGATGGCTCACTTTTGTCTAGAAAGTTGTTCATAACCGTATCCCAACAAAGATGGAGCTGATAAAAAGGAATGTAACTTCTCTTATGGAAGATGTCTATCCTATTTGTCATGTTGCACCTGAATTTGTAGCTCTTATATTATTTACATGTAAGTCTACTTATCCGATATGAATGTGTTGCTATCGATGACTTGGTATTCAGCAGGTGCTACCCCTTGATTGTTCTTCTCATATTTGGCAACATGTCAATCATTACCAAGGTAAGGTAAAGAGAAATATTTGGTTTATTACCTAAATGATTTCCATTTGGTCAATTTGAATTGCAAGAAATGAGATAATTTTTAACGGTGCTCAATTCTATGTTTCAAAAGTTTGGCAAAAAACTCTACAAAAGTCTTGGTTATAGGTTAGAGATTATTGCAAAAAAAAGAATGTGCACCTATTATGAGTGGTCTGTACAACCAAAGCATTGTATTAATAGATTGAGTAATGAATAGAAACTTCATGAATCTTATGTATCCTTGCAAACTTTTCTCAAATCATGTCTTGTGATTGAGACTTGTTTTGCTTTTGCTGAATGAACAGTTTGTTTTTTTTCAAAAAAAAAATATCGATAATTTGTTGTTCATAAATTTAAAGAGTTTAATTGATATGTAATTACAGGGAAAAAAATTTTAAAGTATTAATTAGTAAAGTCAACAAATTACAATAAATCAAGGATTGTGATTAAATGTCAGTATAAAATTTTTATACCAACAATGCACAATCATTTTTCTCATTTAAAATTTAACACACCATACTAAATAAATAGTTGGTTTAAATAATTAATTTCTCAATTTTAAAAACTTAATTTTTTTATGTATTCTTAAATAATAAAGCAAAATATTCTTTGATGTATTTAAATTTCATCTAAATTTAAAAAGAGAAAAATAATTATGTATTGAAAGTGTAACACACCATGAGATTATACAAGTTTTACTATTCAAATAGGTGTACAACACGGCAAATTAGATAATTAGGTAAACATAAAATTAGTTTTAACAAGTAATTTTTTTATGGTTATTCAGCCTTTATTCCATTTTTATTTCCTCAGTGATGGGAATTTTATTCACTCAACTTTTGATCATTAGATTGTGATGGGTTGTTAAAAGAGATTCAACATAGACTACAGTCTATAGGATTTGGCTCGTCGATTGTGAATGAATTCCACGATTTGTCTGAATTTGAAAGGTTAAGAGTTTATAATTTTATATTTTTAGAAAGGAGTTTTTGAAAATCTAAAACATAGAGGGCAAAGTGATATTACGGAGGTTCAAGAAAGAAATGTCTAAAAGTTCTCACTCCATAATTTCCATGTTAAGCTTGTGTTTGATTTGCTATAAAAATTGTTGTTTAGTTAGAGTGTTTTTTAGAAAAGTTGAGAAAATTATTTCATATTTTCAAGGACAAGATAAATTAAAAACATAAAAATATAACAAACTTTTTGTTACTTAAAAAAACTATGGTACAACTTTTTATTGCAGGTTTATATGTCTTTTTCTTACATTTATATTTGATGATCACATATTAATTTATATTTCTGAGTTTAATTGATATTTATTATTGTAAAAAAGTTTTATATTAACTTTTAAAGAGTTCAATTAAACTCTTTATTTTTTATATGATTTTTAAAATGTTAATTGATAAAATTAACAAATTTATCATAAATAAAAAATTATAATTGAAATACATTACATAATCATTCTTCTATATTTTTTATCTACAACATTGTCACTTCATATATTTTCAATTCACATTATCTACTAACTTCATATATTTTTAATTCACATTATCTAATAAATGAACAATCTTATCCCTTCATGTATTTTGAATTTATATCTATAAGTAGTTTATTTTTCTATATTTTATATTTTGAATTTAAATTTTATTAAAATAATTAATATTAAAAATATATTTTATTAATAAATCTAATATTATTTTATTTGTTCTATCTCATGAAACAACAAATGAGATAAAAAAATTATTGTAATTCAAGATTTGTTCATATTTATTCACCTTACCCATTATTTAATTCAATTAAGTCTCTAATATCTACGAATAGCCACATCTTCCTTTTTTATTTAGAGTTTAATTGGTATACACCGACATTCAATCACGATTTTTTATTTACATGACTTTTGAAGTAATAACAAGTAAAGTCAACAAATTTATCATGAATGAAGGGTTGTGATTGAATGTCATACCATGAATAAAGGTTGAGATTGAATGTAAGTAAACAAATCTTTACATAGTGTATACAAATTAAACTCTTTTAATATTAATTGTACCTCATTATAATACTTTAATTTCTATTATAATAAGGATCAAACTATTTACTCCTCAAATTAAAAGCATCAAAGTGTACAGACCTTCTATCATAAAAAAAAAAAACTATATAGGCCTTCTGCAGCCAAACTTCAAGGAATTATTTTTTACAATCTAAAATATATAATTTTACTATTTTTCCATAATTATTACATTGAGATAAGACAAACCTTACTTTTCTTGTGAGTTACTCGCTCCTTGTAACATAAGACATGGATGATCTAGATAATACATAGTTGGAATAGAATTAATTTGAGGAAAAGGAGAAATGTTATTATACAAATTTCAATTTTTTAATATAGGTATTTTATTACTTTCTATCTTATTTATAAGATTCATGATAAATAAAATATTGTTTGATTCATTTCTAATGCCCAATCTATAGTGTTTTTTAAGGTTGTTTCTAGATTTATATCCTTAATCTCTATCAATATAAAGGTAAAAAGATATCTCAAGAAAAAATTTTGCCTAAAAATAATCAAGTTTCACGCAGATCATCCTTAATATGATTTTTTTTTTATAGATAAATGATCACTTACTTTATTCTTTGTTTTCAAATGTAGAAAGTATTCCAGTACAACTAAAATCTCACATTACTTATGAAACAAGATTTATAATTATTTATAGATGTCTTCTCCCATAATCTATATATGTGTCTTTTTGAGATAAAATCATGATGAAATCAACCATGATTGTTTATAAAACACCTTCCCTTGAGATGTAATTTATCAAATTCTTTTGATTTTTATATATATTTTTCTTTCACATTTTAAATACTGCTGTTTATCTTTCACCAATAAAATCACAAGTTCATGAACAATTGTAAATTATAATTTTACTTAAAATTCTTAATTGAAATTAATAAAATATCTTACAAGCAATAAAGGAGGGGAATTGATAATATAAAACCAAAAATTAAAATAGATTGTTGTCACTTCATCGGTAACCTCTATAGATTGGTGTATACATAGAGCTCTCTGCTAACTTCACCAAATCTTTTGGTTGAGGAAGGCGGGTGGCCAAGCCTGAGCAAGAACGTGAACTCAATTTCATTATTGTTCTAAAATTATTTAACAATATTTGAAGGAGAAAAAGTATTAGAAACATGAAACAAAAAAGCCTTTTAGGCACTTAAAAGGAAAAGCCAGGCTCACCAAGTTCATAGGACTTAGCAGCCACGTTGGCAGCTATCTGTGCAGAAATCTTTCTGATGTTGCTGAAAGGTGGGTATATGAGCCCCTTGTCATAGTCCTGCTGGGTCAGCTGTGAAGCCAAAGCCTCAGCTGTTCCAACAAATAGGATTTGTCGTTTAAATTAAAATTATTAGAAATATGTCTCGAGCTTAACATTTAAGCAAATGTTTGAATTTCTAATGCACTTACAAGCTGCCAGAAGCAGGTCATCATGCACTCGAATGGTCCCAGACATTATTAAACCAAGACCAAATCCAGGAAATATGTATGCATTATTAGCCTGATTAACAAAGAACACATTCAAATTAAAATTTATTTCATATGATATGACAATTTTTTAACATTTATAAGAACTACATTAAGACCTGGCCGGGCATAAACACTTTCCCATCATATTCAACTGGGGCAAATGGGCTCCCACTAGCAAAAATGGCACGCCCCTAACAGAAATGAAAATGAAGAAGAAACATAAAAGAAGAAATGATAATAGTTATTAGTCATCCATTGCAACCAAATAATAGGAATGTAATAATATATATATATATATATATATATATATATATATATAAATAAAAGCTAGCTAGGTAATATTTTAATTATAACTATCGTAATAGGAAGATAGTGGCTTTGTCTTCTTCATATTACCTGGCTCCAAGTATAAGCATCTTCAGCAGTGCATTCTGACTGTGATGTTGGGTTGGAAAGAGCAAGAATAATAGGTTTCTACAAGCATTAAAGATGATGGATAGATTAGCTTCTGTGGACATCAAAATGTATAGTAGGCTAGTAGATTACCTCATTAATGGAAGCCATAGCTTCAATGACTTCCTTAGTAAAAGTTCTCCCTTGTCCTGATGTTCCAATTAACACCGTTGGCTTAATTTGCTGAGAACAAAACACTCAAGTGTAAGAAATATGAACTAAAGTTCTCTCTGGGTGGGAGAGCAAGAGAGACAGAGATCATACATTAATAGCATCTACAAGTTCCTTAACAGGTTCATGTTCATGAGCCCATGGCTTCTTAAAATGTTGAAGTGATTCTTTTCGGGAACTCACAATCAAACCCTGCAAAAGTATGGATAAAATATTAATACAACTGAAAACAAGCAAATACTTTCTACATGAAGGTGTTAAATTGGATTCATACTACCTTTGAGTCCACTAACCAAATGTTCTTGCGCACTTCATCCAGTGGGACATTTGTCTGCAAAGACAATAGTTAGTTTCTGGATAAAATCTAAATCATTCATGCAACGCTCACATCATAAATCTAACCCGTTTCGATGTTTCAAGTGCTATGAGTTCTGCTATTCCAGTGCCAGCCTGCAACCACAAACCATATAACGTAGATAATAGAATAGTTATTTATAAGAAAATGCAAGTAGACAATTCAAAGTGATCAGATAATGTTCTATGCTCTCTTTTTTTAACACCTTTTGTAGTCTGACAGGAAATAACTACCCTTTCTTATCCTATCTCCAAGAAAAAATTAAGGAAAAATGATCCTAGAATGGTATTAACTTACCTCTCCAGCACCAAGGAATAAGAACCTATGATCAGTCAAGTTTCCCCCAACCGATTTCAGAGCTGCAACTAGTCCTGCAAGGACCACTGATGCTGTTCCCTGCAACAAAGTGGATGGAATATAAGAGACAATTATTGGTTACCGGATTTTTAAATTCATTACTTAAGACAGGGATTTCTTACCTGAATATCATCGTTAAAGACAAGATGAGTTGACCTATATCTTTCAAGTAGATCAAAAGCATTGTGGTTTGCAAAGTCTTCAAACTAAAATAAGCAAAAGAGATTCAGAAAACAGGAAAAATTGAAAAAAGCAAGTGTTGCACTTCCTGTACAATCAAGCAAGAAATGTGTCTTTGTATACTGCTTAGCACCTGAACAAGGATTTTTTCACCGTAATTTTGCTTGACTGCATTCATGAATTCATGCAGAAGTTCAGCATATTCCTGGAAACAAAAAATGTAGAAGGAAATTTATTTTTATGTTATATTGACAGGATGTCTGAATTAAAAATGAGTCCAAGTAAATAAAACATATTATGAACCAACCTGCCCAGTTACTCGTTTATGCTTGAGCCCTATATATAGTTCATCATTCAACAAGTTTTCATTGTTTGTACCCACATCGATGGTAATAGGCAAGCACTGAAATTGAAACAGTTTGGTAACATAATAATACAATCGTAATAAGTTGAAGCCATATACAATTTTTATAAACTTCAAAAATTGAATGTACCCATGAAGTTAGAGGCAGTGTAACTATTTCAACAGTATAATAATAGTGAAATCCCAAATCAGGTACAGGAATCTTTCAAACAACTTCTCTTCTTTTTTCCTTTCATTATTTTAACTTATTCCGGGGGGGGGGGCACTGCATTGGTATATGTTGGGGGCTAAAATTGGCATTCAAATTTTGGTACCATCTTAAAACAAAGTAATATATAAAAAGAAGTGACTGAATAAAAGTACTTACAGAAGAAGGACGAACTCCGCCAAGTGCTGTATATAAAGAAAGTTTTCCTACTGGTATTCCCATTCCCTGATAATACAACATTAATAACCAAAGGAGAGATTATAGTGCGTTAAACCATATAATACAAACATAATTTTTTATACATGAACAAGTATAATAAAATTACCTGACAGCCAAGATCCCCAAGACCCAGAATTCGCTCTCCGTCAGTTACAACAATGACTTGAATGTTCTTCTCAGGCCAATTCTTTAGTACTTCAAGAATCCTCCCTCTTTAAACCCCGTGTGAGAGAAAGTGGAATTATTACTTTTAGACAAATAACAGACACAGTACATTCAACTAAAAGGTAACAAGGACAGAGAATTCTGTGAGGATGAAGGGGCAACCGAACTCAAACTTACTTCTCCTTCAAACTTATATAAAGACCTTGAGGACGCATGAAGATACTCCCATATTTCTGGCAAGCTTCACCAACGGTTGGAGTATAGACAACTGGTAGTAACTCCTCAACATGATCAAGTAGAAGCTTGTAAAACAGCCTTTCATTTCTCTCCTGCAACCCAACAATTTAAAAATAAAAAGCATTTGAATCCCATCCCAAAAGTTTCAAGGCAACTAGCAAACGAAGTTCTCCAAAGACATGGTTCTATGGTAAGGAGGAGATTCCAAGTTCAAAACAAAATCATCACAAATAAGTACAGATGCGCATAGGTCAGACAAGAGCAAGTCTGCGGAAACATACAATTCTTCAGACATTTCTATGAAAAAGTTTTGGAGTTGTTCGCAGTTATATTATGCACTTGCAATTTTGATATACTGCACTCTACAAATATTGAAATATTTCAGTTCTATAATCTTAGTGAGAGGGTCTTTGCAAATAAGTAAGGGTGTGTCTTGGAATGACGTTCGTCGACAATCCAATCTAATAGAAGGTTTGGCATCCCACACGCATTGGAATGTGAGAAAACCTTAAAACAAATAGAAAGGGAGCTTGTGATAAAGCATTTAATCCACCCTATAAATGCTTCTAGTAAGTTATAAAAGCTTGTATTGATGTTTTTTTAGAAAATATTTTATCGTTCAATAAAATTTTTCTACTTTTATTTATTTCTTAAATAAGAACTAAATCTGGCGAAGTAAAACTAAATGGAAAAACAGACTGAAAAGAAAATCCATTATATAAAACTGGTAAAAAGTAAGAAAAGGAATTGTTGAGAAGGGCACCTGAAGATCCATCATTGCCATGTACTTGTGCAAAGGAACTTGATAACCGCGTATATGATTGATCATTTTGGTCACCTGAAGAAAGGAAGCATATTGATAAGTATGAGTGAATGTAGAAAAAAAGATTGTTGGCATGTGCAAGTGCAAGGGGAATACAAAAAGTGTTGGTGTTTGAAAAGAGAGAGAGAGTAAAAGTTACAGAAAGACCTGAGTTTCTTGAGAAATAACAGTTGGGGGAAGAAGGCCGCGCAAGTAGTGAGCGTCCCTCTCTTCTTCAGTGAAGGAGAGTCCTTTGTTGTAGTGTGGATCTCTCAGCAAAGTGTAACCACTAAAAGGAAACAGAGAGAATTAAGAAAACGAAAGATAATGATAGCAAGGGTCACTGACGTACTCACCTGGCAACAGAGATACTCCAGGGAGTCACCAACTGATCCTCCGTGGCCCTGTCCTCGCCGTACACATCCATAACGCCGCCGCCTGCAATTGGGTTCACGTCGCTGCCGGCTTTGTCCATCACAACGCCGCCCTGACTTTTGGTATTGCCTGGATTACAACACGTGACTCTCAAAGGCTTCCTCTGTGAACCACACAAGTTGCTGCACCAAGACTTGCACTGTGTTTTTTGTTACAGAATAAAAGGAACAGAGGAGTTAGTTTTATTGGGTTGTGAATTAGTGTACGTGTGTGGTTTTGGCGAAAGTATTTACCGTAAAGGAGCATGCATTGGAGGAAAACATGATGACAAAACAAGTGTGTGACAGAGAGAGAGTTGCGGCGGAGGGAGAGACAGAGTCTTCTGGTTCAGCTGTCCACTGTCAACTCTCCTCCCTCCTCCCTCCTCCCTCCTCCCTCCTCCAAGATCACACATCATAGATCATCACTGCTGCATATATATTATATACACTTCACAACCACAACTACCTTCCCGACCCTGAAAATGTGTATAATATATCTACCACATCACACTTGTACACCCGTTTAATTATTTAACTAGAAGCAAATCATATTTTTGTAAAATAAATTAAATTAACACTTAATTAAGATGCATCTAGGTTGTAAAAACTGTTTTCAAATCACACTAATTTATTTATGATACATTTATTTCCTTTACTTGTTAATACTTTAATCTTAAGAATGAGTTTGGCAAACTTATGAAAGCCATAAAGTTACCTTAAGACTAAAAAATTAATTTTCTTAAAACTAACTAATTAATTAGTTAAAAGTTGTAAAATGATAAATAAAGATATAATTAATTATTAAGTTAATAATAAAATATTTAAAATAATTACAACATATTTTAATATATGAATTAATTATATATTTAAATAAATTATTATAATTAATATTTAAATTATAATTTTCTATAATTATATATTTATATTATAAATTACTATAATTACATTACATTAATGAAAGAGAGAGAAATGAAGGAGAGATGTTGTATAATATGATGAGAAAGAATTAGTTGAAGATAATTGCATTAATTAATGAAGAGTAAAAATGTAAAAATAAAACTAGTTGTTAGTGAAAATAGGAGATATCTTGGAAAAGCTACTTGGAGTAGCTTTTTTAAAAAAGCTAGTAACACTTAAAAAAACTCTTAGATTTTTGCTATTTAATAAGTGTCCATTTTATTTAAAAATCTATATCCCTTTTTATACTTATCTCACTAGAAATTAAAGAAAATACTTTTTATAACCCAACTTTATTGTAAAAATCTAAAAATATTTTATAAAAAAGTTTTTTTTTAAATTGTGAATTTAACCCTTAATTTATTATGTTTATGAAAATTATTGAATCTCACTTTAGAACAAGCATTAAGCGATGAACACAAAGAATAAAAGTTGTTTGTTGCCAGAAAAATCCGTTGAACGAATTCAAAATAGCTCAGCAAAAATTACCCAGAGAAGAGCAATATTGAAGAGAAAAATTCGTTGAGCGAAAATAAATTCACTTAGCAAAATTCAAGATTACTTTACAATTAAGGATTCTCCTTCGCTAAGTGAAGGAAGCTTCGCTCAATGAAGCATGGCGTTTTAACTTCGCTTAACGAAGGTATTTTTGCTCAACATTTCTTCTAATCTCTCTATCCTTGTAAATACTTCAATCCTTTTTTCTCCCCATTTCTTCTAATCTCCCTATCCTTGTAAATACTCCATGATGGGATCTAGTTAAGTAATATGACAAGTGGTTGAGACACTGATCAATGACTTTCACTTTTATTTGAGTTTCATTTATCTATTCTGAATCTTCCTTATGTTTAATGTTCGTTATCTGTCTAACAAACTTATAATGTGATATGTTTAATTTTTATATCAGAATATATTCATCATGAAATTAAAGAATTGGGAAGTTCATCGTATAATGACTACACTTAGGAATAAGTTAGGATCTATATATTTAATGTAATAATTGTTATGTACTAATCAAATTATTGAAATAATTTTTGCTAAGGAATTAGGAAAAACTTCAATAATTTAGTTCTTTATCACTAAGGAGGTAGGATAGGGAAACTTTTAACAATTCCAAAACTAGATGAATGAACTCAGATAATAGTTAATAATTACAGATATTGTGAAGTGAATCAAACTCCTAATCATCTTGCACTACTATCAATATTTATCTAAATCACAAAAATATAATTTATTTTCCAACTCAATTTAGTTATTTAATTTTCTCTATTCCAATATAAAATCTCAAAAGATTCTCATAAAGGAATAATTGAACTTTTAAAATTATCTTCCAAATCCCTAAGAGATAACCTTATCTAATCAGTACTACACTATAATACAATAAGACCGGTGCATTTACCAAAAGTAGAGTAGTTAATTAAAACTCTCAACACTATCCAAACGGAGCTTAAATTATTTCAGTTAGTATTTCAGCTAGTTGAAATGTCAAAGTAAACATACTTTAAAAGTCATATAAATGAAAAACTTTGATTAAATATTAGTATACTATAAGTGTATACTAATTAAACTCTATAATTAAAATATTAATTGTCAAATTTCATTGATTTTAATTTTATTTTTTATGAAAATTTTATAATTAATAAAATTATTTATTATAAAAATATTGATAATATAAACCAAACATATCATGCTTATCTCAGCTCAGTATCATTCCTACATGCTATTATTAAAAACTTATACACAAAAATACAATAAATAATTTTATACTTTGAAAAACTAAATGAGAGGAGAGTGTGTAATAAAAAAAGTCGAACATTTTTTAAACATACATACTGATGGACACATAGGATAGGATGAGTTTAGAATGTGTGTTTTTTCGCAGGTGTCATCATATAGATAAGGTTGGGTTTAGAAGCCACACTGGGCTCCAGTGGGAATAAACATACGAAAAATTGCCTCTGGGAGAATAATAACAAGTGAATATTGTCGTGTATCAGTTGTTGTTGCTGTATATATTTAATATTTAACTACGACGAGATACAAATTTTATAGCAGCTGCACCACCTTCCAAATACGGGAACTTTCAATTTTCAAGGTTCATGCTATTGCTTGCTATTCTACCAAATTTCTTTTTTCGACATCTTTTTATGCGTTAACCACTGCCACTGGCTTTGAAGCGTGCTTAGATTGTTTGTCAACTTGACCTTTAATTTATAAACATTCATTTTATTTAATTATGTCAAGATTCTCAGAAAAATTCTTTCCACTTTTTATATTTTAGTAACAAAATATATTTTCATTTTTGAAATATTTTATTTTTAATATTGCACGTACTTGCAGATGTATATATACACCTATAAGTATGTTAAAATTTATTACTAATAAGTTAATAACCAAAATGTTTTACGTGTATATAAAAATTTGAAAAGATATATTTATATAATAATGGGGTTTAAATTTTTATTTAATAAAATAATAAATATAAAATATAAAATAAAATAATTGATACATACATGAAGAGCATGACAGGTGTTTTTTAAAAAGAAAATAGTATATTATAAAATATTTTAGTAATCTCCGTATTCAATATGGAAATAACATTAATTAGTTTCCTTGTAAAGTAGAGAGAAAGATCGGACTCCACACAAACTCAGTGATTGAAATCAAAGAGGCCCTACCCTTTCGAGTGGTGCTAAGGAGTTGTGACCCCATCCCCATGGTAGGTGCGTCGTCATGTCATAGCTCATTGAAACAACATCATCTTTAACTTCATTAATCCAACATTCCCCTCCCCTAAAAGAAGTTTTCATAATTGAGTAAATTTTCACTTTAGTGCTTTAAAGTTATACACACAGTCAATAAGAAAATGTTAAATAAAATTTTGAAATGTAAAATAATTAAGCTTACAAACTTAACTTTTTATTATTATATATTGTTCTAATTCTTGAATTATATATATATATATGTTAATATTATTCATTTAATCATACTATTTTTTTTTATTAATTTGGACTAATGTATGAACGATTCTAGTGAAAAATATTATGTACTTATTTACATGTTTTTTCTATATCACATTTTTTCATGACCTCCAATATAATCTAACAAGTCATGTGTGTTTTATTTTATATTGTTTCAATTGGTGAAGGATAAGAATACAACAGTAAAAGATATGGGTGACTAATAGCATACTGGGCTCAATGAGGCCCAAACGGACCTCTCAACCTTCACTACGACTCAAGGACTATGTTTGCACATCAACATAGGGTTAGAAACCTTTATGGTTAGAATTGTCTTTTCTGTTTTTCCTAAAAGCTTCCATGGGCCTATTGTTTTGGGCCTTATGTTTTTATGGTTATCGTGTTGTATTTAACATTAAGTAATTGTTAATGGAAGCACACAAGAATCTCGGCCATTTTACCTAGTTTTCAACACCTACAGTTTGGTGCTTTCTTTGCTTCTTTATGGTCTCTCGTGACTCTAAAGACCTTGAGGGTGCTATATTAGCCATGACCCAAGAAATGGATACTATGCAAATCATCATGGATGAAAGACACGATGCTTTACAAGGGCTCTTAAACACCAGTTGAGAAAAACTGGACTCCTTGCCACCACCATAACACCAGGCCCATCCTCCCTTACTCCCCATCTTATGCTCAACACAAAATCGCCAATTCGTACAAGCATGTCATCACCTAGTTTCACCTTGAGAAGGAGTTTTAATTATTACAAACAATATTCAAGAAGGGATGAATTGAATATCAACATTTTTGTGATTTTCTTTTGAAAACTTTGTTAAGAAAATGTATTGAGACAAAGGCTAAGTACGTGAATTTGGTTTGCAACTGAAAGATGACACATATTACTCTTTTTCTTACGAGATTACAATATTAATACAGTTTCTTAAATTATATTAATATTCAGCTTAATTTCAAATTTAATACATGCAACAGAAGCTATTAAAGACTTATTAAAAGAGAAAAGATAGAGAGATAATCACACACAACAATTTTATACTCGTTCACCCTTAACCTAGGCTACATCCAGTTGTTTCAATTTAAGAAAACCTACCTTGAACAGAGCCAAATACCAGAATCAACAAGAGTTTACAACCAAAACTCAAATGCACTTGCAACCCACAATACACCCTTGAAAAACCTATTCAAGATATTGATTCTACACATGCAAAAACCCATGAATGATTACACCTACTAGGAAACCTACCTAGTAATTCAATACAACAAAACAAAATAAAGAGCAATGAATATAGGTGATATCAGCAAATACTTTCACAAATTTTGGTCTATCTATGAATCTTGATAGATCTATGATGTTTGTTATGAGACTTGATGTTGTAGAGGTTTTGTACTTTTCCTTTTTCTCCAGAAACTCTAACTTTCTTTCTTTCAAATGATTTTCAAAAGTGATATCAGTTATTATTCAAAAATGAGTTTCTCCTTTTATATGAAAAGCATTTCCCTATGGTTTAATCGATTAAATCAAGTTTTAATTGATTAATATGCTCTTCACACAAGCAGAGAACAAATATGAACTATTTAATCTATTATCATTAGTACTTAATTGATTAAATTGTTCTTCAACAATAACCAAGCCAATAAGATAAATTTAATCGATTGGAATTCCATTTAATCTATTAAATCAAGTAGATAATTGATTATGAGGTTGTTTATACGACTAAAACAGTTATAACTATTGTTTGATCAATTAAATAACTTCATATATCAACATCTAACTTCACTTTACACATCAATGAGATTTGGTCAGATTTTGAAACTTTTTAAGGACCATCAATCTTACTCATGCTTGACTTAATTCATGCTTAAGATGAATCAAGATCAATGATATTCTAAGATTTATGAATCAAGCTAAGAACTAACGATATTAATGCATGAAATGATTTATGCACAAACAAGCTACTAATCTAAATTCTATTTCAATCTTTGCTTTGGCTTCATTGTAACTTTGAGAGAATCTCCTACAAACTCCCTTTTTTATGATAACCAAGCATACATTTTCTATAGCTTGTTTCCAAATGCAGTTCATATTCCTTTTGGTTTTAGCTTGAATCAAATTGGAGAGATCTGCAAAACAATGAACAAGTTCCTTTCTCTTTTCCCCCTTTAGGCATTATAAAAAAGAAATGTTAAAGAGAAATAAGAAATTCTAAAATTTTGCAGATTTCAAAGTTATTTTTAGTTTATATGAAGTATGCATTATGATGAGTCAACACTAAAGTCTAGACAAATGTAAGCAACAAAAATATTTCATTTATGTCCATTTGCAACAATACATTAAGATCATTTGAATTAGACATCATCATAATAAACATCAACTTCTTCCATACTATGACTAGCATAAAACACAAGTTAATAACAACAACAACTTAAGATAGCTAATGCATAAAACACAAGATAAAGACACAAAATGGCAGCAACAATCAATTGAAACATAGATTCAAAATAGATTAGAACAAGACACTAGACACACACACACATTCATAAGTGTCTAAGGATAATGGAGGGGCTAAACATCATTTTCATCTTCCTCTTCTTCATTATCATCAAGAGCCCTAGATGACATTCCAAAATCTTCTCAATTTTTTCTAGCCTATCATTTATCCCTTACACAAATTGACCTTGCAAATCTAACTTGCTAAGAGAGTCCTCTCAAAAGAAGTCAATGGTCTTTCATCCTCTTCACTTGAGTGACCAATAGGAGCGTTCTTTTCATCCTGTGTGTTGCCTTCACCTCTTTGTGCTTGTTCAACAAAAGGTGAATCAATTTCAACAGTTACATTTCCAAACACCAAATTTTGAGCTTCTTCCTCCGAAATTGGATCTTTTTTCCTCTAAGTAGGTCAATGGCCTTATTGTGATAAAACCACATATCATCAATAAGCTTCAACTTCATATGTCTGAGAGCTTTAGTCTTCACGGCATGGTGAATGGTAGTTGTATCCTTCCTCACCTTGTTCAGATCAACATTATAGTATTCAAATACTTTAGATAGAAATACCCCATATGGAAGATGATAATCTCGTAGATGCTTGGCCTTCAATAAATTTTAATAACAATGTGCTTCAAAGCTTGAATGAAGATAAGATCCTCTATGGTGAGTTGAGCATGATTGCTCCCCCTTGCTACTAGAATCCATACAATCGCATAAGCAAGAAGAAGATCATTCCTCTTCATATTCCCAACTCCAAAGTACCTAAACATTCTTGTTCTTAGAGGATTCCTCAAGCAATTCCTATACACAAATCCTTTCTTAAAATTTTCAACTCCATCAGTGACCCTTTTGTCATCCTTGGGAAACTTAGCAATATTTGACCAAACTTCCTCATTAAGGGTAATCTTGACACCTTTGACAATGCCTACCAATTCCCCTTGTACAGATTTTTCAAATGAATAGAAGGCTCTTACCAAGTTAGGGTAGTATTGCCCTACATCTCCGAAAATCTTTCACCATATGCTTGATCAGGGTTTCCTGAAAAACAAATCTTTCTTCCCTAAACCATTTAAGGTCCATGTATTTGTGTGCAACCAGCTTTCTCTCAGACCAAAAGGTGTTGAACTTTTCTTGCTTTCTAGGATCTTCAAAAAGATCAGGATAGGTATCATCCATCTCTTCATCTTTAATGGTAGGATTTTCAACTCGAAGTAATTATTAATGGAAGCACATAAGAATTTTAGCCATTTTATATTCTTCTTTATTCCTTCCTTTTTCCCTAGTTTTCAGTGCCTAACAGTGGCCATGTGTCGAGCTCTATTATGTGGAAGTGGGATTGGCATAGGAGACTTTTTTTTTTTTTAGGAAAAAGGGCTTAGGTCGTTGAAGGGGAGATACAGAGTATGGAGTTGGTGCAATAGCAATGGGATGAGTGGGCTTGGATTTCAAATTCTAATGGTCTTTTCTCATTTGCAGATGCATATAAGGTGGCTCGGGGTGGACTGCCCATATTACAACTGAGCAGAAGGCCTCATTTTTGTTTAAACGGTTATGGAAGGACAAACTATCCTCTAAAGTTTTAACTTTCTCATGGAAGCTGCTTCTGAATAAGCTTCCTACGGTGGATAATTTTCCGAAGAGGGAAGTGCAGTTACTTCCACATGCGTAGAATTGCGTCTTTTATAGGGTCATCCCGAAAGAGAGTAAGCATTTATTCCTTTCTTGCCCTTCTTCTCAACCTTTGTGGTACAAAGTTTGTTGTGGATTGGCATAGAATCCCCTTTACCAGATGAATTGTCTCTTTTATGTTATATGGTTAGTTCTTAGGTGGTAGATAATCATAGAACTAAATGTAAATTCATGTTTTTACATGTGGTCACTTGGTGTATATGGATATCTAGAAATTTTATTATTTTTTAATAATCGAATAGTGAAGTCTCTAGATATGTTGTCTTCTATTCAAGTGATCTCTTGGAATTGACTATTGTATAGATTTAGTGTCAATAGCGAGTGTTTCTTTTTAGACTAGTGTACGCATCCACGTAGGTGCATTTTAAAGGTGTAGTTAATTGATAGTGTTTTCTTGTAGAAATGTACGTAGTTGGGGTTAGCATTTTGGGATTGAGTATGACTTATATTTTTTTGTTGATATACGAAGAAGATGAAATGGTTTGTTTCATCCCTCTTATATAATATTCATGTTACATTTTGTCTTTAAAAAAAAACAACCCAACAAGTCATTTAATCCAATCTACCAGGCGAATGAGTTCTCAAGTCATAATCATAAGAAAATGTCTTCATTTTCCATGGTTGCAACTCTAAAAAAAAAGTACTCTTCCTGTGTCATTCATTCATTAACAATAATCCTTGATTTTTGTGTGAAGAGGATATTGTATCAAGTGTAATTTCTAGTTGTCAAATGTTGGTTCACAAACGGTTCACTAAATTTGTTGAAAATAAATTCTTGATGCAAACTGCAAACTTAGAGGGGACAAAGGCTACCAAAGTGACCAATGTTGCTGTAGTTAGCCACATAAAAAGTTAGGCCATTCCTTTGTTAGTTTTCCATTACTACTTGATGCTAGGATTTGACACCATTTATCATTGATTTTGTCCTCAACCTTAGCAGATTTAGATGTGATCAGTCCATAACCAGACTAGGCGACTAGACATATATATAACAATGCAATAATACTTTCTTTTACAAAAAATAAAAAATAAAAAATAAAATAGCATTGCTCACTTGAGAATGCCCTCGAGATTCATCTGAACTTTTCAAACCAATCACCAACGTTTAGGTTAAAAACATAAAACATATTCTCTGTGACAAGTAAAATATTACATTAGAAAAAGGAAGTAGTGAAGGATACACACTAACATATATAAATACCATGGCTCAACTATATAATTATAATATGCCATTCCAAACTGTGGAAACTTTCTGGAGATTCAGATTTTGCAAGCAGTGGGCAAACATCAATGAGGAGAAGAGTAGAGCAAACTGGAACTCTAGCACTAGGCCTAAAGAAAGTTGGATGTTATGCCCATAAATATGTTTTGGGAATTTCTCCCTGCAGATTGAGCATTTCGGAGAATGTAACAAGGAGGAGTAAGAAGAAAATATGGAGCTACAGAAGGAAATTTCCTTTATTTTATATACTACCTAAAGTTGTGTTTAATTTACCGTTAGATGTTTCAAAGGTACGTTGATCTAGATGACATTACACTCCTAGATTGAATTGAACATGTATTGAAAAGTGTGTTGCAGAAAACCAAATAGGGACTAAGTGCATGTTTGAATAGCCCTTAATAAAATCATCATAATTTATTTGAAATCAATTTTAAAGTTCGGAATCAAATTTTTAAACAAATTCGCAGTAATTACCTTTCTAGGTACGTCGATGGTGTCCTCCATATCCCTATACTATGAGATTTTTAGTCCATAGGTGTTATCTATGCTATCGGATAAATTCAGTAATACCAAGAGCACAATTTGACTCCATTATTTAATAAAGCATTAGTTGTCTCATTTACTTGGTAAAACTCATTTTAGGAAAATTACAAAGTTAATTAGAGAAAAATTGCAATGGCTAAAACAAAAAGTTAATGTAATGGTATAAATTTTTACTTATAACAAATAATGATGTTGCAAGAATTGATCTTAAGAGACAGCTAACTTATTCTAGGTAGCAAACAAAACTACTAATAGCACGATTTATATGACGTACACTTGCTGAAGAACCATCTGCTAGCAAAACTATCGTGGTCATCTTTTAAGATTGTAAAATATGTTGCATAAATATTGAGTGTTGACTCCAGCCTCAGTTATTTACATACAAAAGTCATTTAGACCGTTGCAACTTGCCATAGCATAACTTGCACTTCCAACATTTTAGCTCTTTTATCTTGTTTGGAAGTTCAGTGCCTTGATGCAGAAGGAAAATACAAAAGCAAAGAAGATAGTGAAGGATACCAAAACTGCAGCAACTGGACCCATGAAATCAGATTTAAAGCCATAGTGATCTTCAATATATCCTTTGACAGTGAAATTTTGAGTACTCCCAGGCACCCAAATCTGGTCCTCTATATCTCTATATTGAGAGACAATTAATCCATACACTGTCCATGCCACGGGACAAATCCAGTAATACCATACCCACCATTTAGGAATTTTCTGAAAAGCCAAAGTTGGTATAAGAGATCATGTCAAGATTATGTAAGATATGTTCTTATGCTTAATAGTTTCAATATAATAACCAAACTAGAATGGTACTGACCGGTCTTGGGATAAAGAAACCAGAGAAGAGATTAAAAAGTCCATAGAATGCTGCTGCAAAGATTGATGCCACTTGGTGGTTTGGTGTGATGGAAACAGTCATCATTCCATAATATGTGAAGTACAAGAAAGAGAAGAAGCTGACAAAGAAGAACCAAAAGAATTTCTCCACTTTCCATTCAAAGCTCACCATAGCATAGATTAGGAGTGAGTAATACACAGTTTGGAAAAACACATATGGTATTTCGGCAAAAACCTGCAATTGAAAATGTTTTGGCATAAGGGTAAATTATATATAACAAGCAACAAATACTATAAAATATTATTGTTTTTTGAAGTAAATCAATCCACTAACCTGTGCTAAAGCATAAGGCAAAGGAGCATACATTCCAGCAGCTCTTTCTCGATAAAACACTGTTCTTTCAACGGCTACGATTGGTTGAACAGTTTGGCAGTTGTTAATTCCAACAAATATAACAGCAGCATACATTGCTCCTATAATCATTGTAAGGTCGGTTGAGTTCTCCCTGAAAAAATAACAAGAGAATTAGATGAAAAAAAAAAAAAGCTAATTTTTGCCAATTTAATCACAGAAAGCAACTCTCACCTATTTTTGCCAATTTTCCAAAATACTGTCCCTATCATGAGGGCAGAAGCTAAGGTGAAAAAATATCTGACAAGATTATAATCTGGACTCCTCCAGTATGTCAACCATTGCTTCCAAAAACATGATTTAAATTGCCCCAATGTGGATTGAGAGTATTTAGTGGGGAAATACAGGTCAGTAGCTCCAGGTGGGGGTGTGCTTAACTCCTTTACAAGGGCTTTGTTTCGCCTGTTCAATAAGCAAATGTGTTAGCTCAAACCAACATAAGTATGTAAATCCATTTGACGATGTAGGTATTCTAATTGCTAGTTGACTTACTGAAACAAAGATGAAGATTTGTAGTATTCAGCAAAGTCCATTCCAAGCCGAACTTCAGCTGCTACAGAACTCACTTCTAGCATCCATGTTGCTGGGTTGTACATCTCTTTAATTTTTGGAACTCCTGGAATTGCCTGTGACCAAGGACACACTTGATTTTAAACCCTATGCTAAAGATTTCAACTATGTGATTAAGTAAATAAATCAGTTAGTTGTAATACCTCAAAGTATTCTACAATCTTGTGGGAATTCCGGCCTAATGGTCCTGAGTAGATCACTTGTCCTCCTCTTTTCATCAACAAAAGCTGACGTAAAAAGAATATTTCATTTAGCACCATAGAGGCCAGGAGATACGAAGAAAATAAACACATCACAAATGATTTATAGGTTTGTAGGTACCTCATCGAAGGCTTCAAAGATATCAATGCTAGGCTGGTGAATTGTGCAGACAACTGTTCTTCCAGTGTCCACAGTGTTTCTCACAGTCCTCATAACAATAGCTGCTGCTCTTGCATCTAAACCTGAAGTGGGTTCATCCATGAAAATGATTGAAGGGTTAGCGACAAGCTCAACAGCTATGGTTAGCCTCTTTCTTTGTTCAGTTGACAGCCCTGTAACTCCTGGAAGCCCCACTATAGCATCCTTGAGATTATCTAACTCTACCAAATCCATCACTTGGTCCACAAATTGCTGAAAAAATAAAAATAATTGAAAATTTTTAGTTTACCCTTCTATGAACCTCAACCCTTTATGAAAAGAAGAATGAAAAGATATACTAGTGTTGAGTACTTACTATTTTTTCCTCCTTACTAACTTCTTTTGGTAACCGGAGGAAGGCAGAGTAAAGCAAAGACTCCCGAATAGTAACTTGGGGTGAATGAATATCAGTTTGTTCACAGTAACCAGAGACTCTTGCAAAGGTTTCTTGGTTCTTGGGGAACCCAGATATTCTAATATCTCCTTCAATGTAGCCACCGGTCTTTCTTCCAGCTAGAACATCCATTAAAGTTGTCTTTCCAGCTCCACTAACTCCCATTAGTGCAGTTAAGACTCCAGGCCTAAAGGAACTAGTTACACCCCTAAGGAGCTGTAGCCTATCTTCTGTCACTCCTTGATCTTTCATTTCCTGTAAGAGTTATCAGAGTTAGAACTTCCTTTATAAAGTAATGGTGTAGATTATGAAATTATACCAAACAAGTTATTGGATCCTTACCGCAGGCATGTCAACGTAGTAATTAACGGTGTCAAAGGACATTGCAAGTGGTTGAAAAGGTAGAATCATCCCTCTTTTGGGGGCAACTCCAGTAGCTGAATCATGTACGGAGTCAACTTTTCTTAATCCACCGGTAGCTTGGCTACCCATTCGTTGCATGGCCACTTCTCCTGAAATTATTCACGTAGCACCAACCCACATTACATCAATAAGAACAAACTTTTAGCCAAAGATAATTAATGTTATACACTTAACACTTACTTGAATTATTTCCATCAGCTGTAGATAATGATCGAAGCATTGAATCTCTGTTGGATTGTGGGGGCCTTACAAGTCTGGGTTCCTCATTGGTGTTTCCTCCAGTCTCCATTTCACTCGCATCTTCCTCGGAAATAATTGCTTGTTTCTTTCCAAGAGCTAATTCACCAAACAAGAATAAACAAAAGCTTTAGTAAGATAGGAAATGGAAGAAGTAACTCACTTCAAAGATAGATAAAAATGTGAGCTCTTACGGTTTAGGTACATAAGTGCAAGTGTGAAGAGAACGTTGTACAAAATTGTGAAACCAAGAAGAGCAGCGGCTCCTATCCAGTACCAATATCTTTCAGCATAAACATCAAAGTTTCTTAGTACTGATAAACCTAATGTGGTAGTTTTATCCGAAGAAGTCTGCAATCAAAGACATGTTAAAGTTAAAACTAACGAGTTTCTTCTTAGTGAATAAATTATATGGACTTTCATTTTTTCCCATTAAAAGCTTCCGTTATTTACCTGTGGATGCATCCACCTTGGAGCAAACATTTCATTCACAGCCAAGGCGTTGAAGGCATATGTCAATGGTGACACCCAGTAAGCCCACACCCACCAATCAGGAATTTCACCTGTGACCATTAAGCATATGTGTGAGCACATTCTTTGAGCAATTTCGAGTAAGTTTCTAAATGATTTTGCTTAAGTAGTTTGAATTGTCACTCACGTTTAGGAAGGATGAAACCTCCAAGCAGAAAAACAAGAAGTAGCATAAGGGCTCCACCAGTATTAGCTATAATCATTGTCCTGCACACTCCAGAAATGACCCTAAACATCCCAGCCGCCATTTGTTGGACAAGAAACACCAACAACAATTGCTTGAAGAACCTAAAAGTTTGAATAGGCAAGGAAAGGCTGACTTAGTAATCATAAACACATCTAATATTTTGTATCAATGATATTAATTGTGTAAAAAATGAAGAAAAGAAAGTGCATTTGAGTTTACCTGCTGGCTTCGGGAGCAAATCCAATGGTGTAGTAGGTAACAATCACCCAAACAAGAGACTCAAACACAGAAATAGGAATACGCAACAAGAAATTGGGGAGGGTGTAAGTCCAGGCAGGGTGGAAAAGATGGTCTCTATGCTTGTAAAACACAGGAAGCCTTCCAATTGTGAGGGCTAACTCAGCGAAACCATTAAACATGTTCATGATCATAGAGAACAAAATTGCACCAATGTAAAGTGAAGCATCATCTTCGTTACGTTGGTGCATTTCAGTCCTCAAGAACACTGTTGCAGCTATGATGGCAATGATAATTATTTGGACTGTCTTGAATATGTAGACGAAGGAGTTCCTCTTGATCAACAACCACTCCTTGTCCCAACATGCTTTGAAAAGGTCCATTGTGGGCACAGAGTTTTTACTGTATACAAGAGCTGCTTTATGTGCACTTGACTTGTCAAATGGGACAGATAACTCGTTATCAAGCCTCATTCCAACATGGAACTGCTTGAACTTGTTTGCAAACTCTGACACTGAAACATAACGGTATGGCCTGTTTTTGTCTGCCCAGTATTGCTCCTGATCCTTCCTTGAGGTAACCTGTTCAAAATTAACATTTTAATTCAAACCCCCCTCACTCTTTCTCTTTATAAATTAAGACCCACTTATTCTCCAAAGTTATAAAATGAGAAAAATAGTTTATACACTCACACCAATCATGTATGATAACCGATTAAAAGTCATTTTTATCCATTTCTTATTATGTGTATAGACTATAGAAATTAAACCGGTATAATAATATAATACAATATAGCTTGCCATAAATCAGTTTTTGAATTTGAGTTAACATGTGTCATGCTTGATTTATGTAGTGCTTAGTAACGTACAGGACATAACAAGTTATGTGTGTCTTGATAAGGTATGTGAAGGTGCATGATTAGTAAGGTGATGCTTTAACGATGACACACCTCTTGCAAGAAATCAGCGGTTCCCTTTCGTTCGGGACAGCTGAACCCACAGGATTCAAAAAATTCCACAATATGCTCACGTGGGCCTTGGTACACAATTTGACCCTCTGATATGAGAATGATGTCATCAAAGAGATTGAAGGTCTCAGGAGCCGGCTGGAGAAGGGACATTAAGATAGTTCCTTCAGTAAGGTGCACAATCTGCTGCAAGCACTTCACAATCTGATATGTTGTGGAACTATCAAGACCCGTTGATATTTCATCCATGAATAGTGTTTTTGTAGGGCCAACAATCATCTCCCCTGTATAAAATCAAAACCATTTCATTGTAAGAAATCCTTATAATTTGGATAATTAAGCTTCTTAGCGTTAGATTGTCGCAATCTAAAATTAGACATATGTAACTCTAGATAAATGTATAAATTATGAAAGACGAAAAAAATAATTTTAATATTATTAATTAATTAAAAATATTTTAAATATAATTTTATAATAATTATTATTAGAAATAAATAATCTCAATTGTGATTAAATTCATGAAAACAACTCCTTTAGCAAACTATGGTGGCAGGTGAAGGAAAAAGGCCAAGCCAAACAAAAGAGTGTGATGTGGTCATATTATCTTAATTTTAGTGTTTATTTGATAACATTTTTATAAAACTGTTTTTAATATTTTAGTTTTTAAAAATTTAAAAATTTGTTTAGGCTGTTTTTTGAAAACAATTTTAGTTTTTTAGTTTTTAAAAACTAAAAAACTAGAATAGTTTTGTTTTTCAGTTCTTAATTTTTGTTTTGAAAACTCAAAATAGAATCAGAATATTTTTTTTTTATTAATAAAATTCTAATAAACATTAACAAGTTTTTTCATTTTTACATATTTAAAATAGTTTTCAAATATTACTTACCAAACAATTTTTTTTTTAAAAATAATTTTTAAAAACTATTTTTAAAAACTGTTTTCAAAAATTTGTGTGACCGAGTATATTCTATATGCAACTTGTAGCCGCCTTCCAATGCATGAGTGCTGGAGATGAAAATATTAGTCCTTCTAATTTGGAGCCAAGTAATTGATTATATATTTTTGGACATTTTAGTCCTTCTAACCTGTGGTAACACGCTTCTTTTGGCCACCGGATACACCTCTATGCATTTCATCACCAACTATGGTGTCCTTACAAATATCAAGTCCCAATATCTGTTTAACACGAGTGATTAATTAGAATATTAATTAAATTATTAAACTGTTAAGCATAGTGACTAGCAATAATTATGTTGATTATAAAATATCTAGGGTAGTCCACATGGCCACTAGTGAGTGAATAGTGATGCTCCAAGCCAAAATATGTTGACATGGGTCAACGTTGCGGGGTAGGGTAGGGTAGGTGAGTAGAAATTTTTGGCTAGGATGGAAAACTATTTTAGTATTTTTGTGGGGTAAATACGTGGAAAGCTTTTCAAAACATATCTTACTAACTCTGCCTCCCTTTTCTACGCGAAACAGAAATGTTGAAAAATCTTCAACAAAAAACGAAGAAAACGTTGAAAAATTAAATCACTTACCTTTAGCGTATAGTCGGTAATGAGACTGCTTTCTGTTCCTTCCATTGCAGTCGCCTACAATGCAGGAAACTAGTTATAGAAAACTTCCGTGGACTAACAAAAATTAAGATAATTATTGATTTTTAGTATTTAAAAACTAGTTATTACTTAATTGGGAAATTAACGAATATACCTTCATGAAAAGGTCAACATCTGCCTCTGGAAATATGCCAGCTTCCTTCTCTCTTCTGGCAAGTTCGGTTAATAAATCTGTAATCACATTATTATTAAAACCAAAATAAAACAGTTAGTAAATTATTTAAAGTGAAAAAAAAAAAATGAGTTAAAGAGAAAGTCCTAATTCAATTACCATATCGAGTTCCAACTCCCTGGCATCTAGCTGAGAAATCCAGTGTTTCTTTTACAGTCATTTCTCCAACATGAACATCATTTTGGCTAATGTATGCTGAAGTCTTTCTTGGCACAAACTCATCAAGTTTATGTCCATTGTAAGTGATTTCTCCCTTTACCTGTTTGCCAATAATTTATAGTTAACTTTTGTTCAACATCATCATTATACATCATAATTTTAATTATTACGTATGACGAATAATATTTCTAAGTAAAGTGATGGGGTTGGAGTCTACCCTCAATTCAGGGTCCAATTTTCCAGCCAATGCCAATAGAAGGGTCGTTTTCCCTGAAGATGGGGGCCCCAGTAGAAGGGCCATCCTGCTCAGAATCATATAAGAAGATTAACTTGACTAATTTGTTGTTTGTTCAATATTTTTCCAATCACACTAAATACTATATATATATATATATATATATATGTAACAAGTAACAACTTGGTTGTGGTACCTTGATGGTTTAACAATGCCAGAGGCATTCTTAAGAATTGTAAGCTTAGTCCTCTTAGCAGTACTAACGCCAAAAATGCCAAGAGCTGATTCAACAATGTTCAATGCAACGTTTGGTAGGGTTGGCAGAGCTCTGCTGCCGACATAGGAATCTGCCTCAACAGTCAAATTTTTTAACCTCACTTCTACCGTTGGAAGTCGGATCCCAACCCTGGAATTAGTCGAAAGAAAAAAAAAATCCAATTGGTTAACAACTTAAATAAAAATTATCACTTATTATTTATAAGTAACATTATTATGTCCTAAAATTGAATCACGAAACAATATTAATTTGTATACGGAATATGTTAGTTCTAAAAGTTTATTTCACCTTTATCAGCTGCGATTTCATCCACTCAACTATTAGTATTAGGTGCGCATGAGCAGTAAGGTATTGACCAAAAAAAAAGTATTAGGTATGCTTTTAATTCGATGTCTATTTTGTTTTGACAATGTCAATTGTCAAATTTGACATATGACGCTTGATTTTCAAAGGTTAAAGAAAAGATAGCCTTGACAAAAATGTTAAACAATTAAGTGTTGAATATTAAGCTTCATCTGCAATAATATTCATATGTAAATCTGGTTGCCCTCAACTGCATAGCAGCAACATGAAATTGTTCTTTAACTTGATTTTGTTTTTTTAATCAAATGACAAAGACATATTCAACATGATAATATGGTGGAATGAAATGAAAGGAGGCACAAAGTAAAATTACAATCACAAGAGAAAGTAAGATTATCTAAATAGATGGGGGTCCTTGATTTCAAAGATTGAGACTAAAATCTTATTCAATCTCTGTTAGAATAAGTTATGAAAAAGCATTAGAATTCTGTTTGAAGATTTTTTATGTATGAACTATGAAGAATGAACGTGTGGGATTGGTAGGTGAAGAAGGGAGAACACTACATGTGAGAGAGTAGACTTACTTGTCAATTCTGTTTCTGAACTTCTTGAGGAACTTTTCATTATCTTCTTCAGCAACCTTGAAAATCTTGTCAATGATTTGTTGCCTTTCATTAATATCTAGCTTGCGAACATCAACTTCCTTATGCAGAACTTTGTTTCCAGGTTGTTGATCACCGTCGGCAAAAGTTTGGATGATACTTGTCCTTAGCCTATCATAGGTCGGTAGTTTTTCTATGGCAGCCCATTTGAGAGCTTCCTCATCCTCATCAACATGAGAAGTTCTGCGAGAATACCTTCCACTCGCAAACACTTCCTCCATTTTCCAACTTGACCTGCTTATGCTCCTGCTTATGCTTCTGTTGAAATTCCTATCCATTTTTGCTTCCCTTTATTCTGAAATAGAGTCAAAGTTGAAACACGATATCACTCTCTTCAGAACCAGAACTAATAAAAAAAAGGGTGCTTCACTAATTCAAAATCAAAGCCTTGAAGGAAATCAAAAACCATTTGTCTTAAGAGATTGACAAAACTAAAAACACCCTCTTCTTTTCTTCCATATCTCTAACCAACCAAAGATAGAAAACATGAAAGAACATATACTTACATGAGAAAACAAGGAGTAAAAAAATCCTCTACTCAACTAAAGGAGGTTTTCACTCCTTTACGCGTTTGAATATCTCACCTTTGTTTGCTTCTTCTTAGTTTTCTATTCACAATTCATGTGAGTTATTTGGAGATATTGGCCAACGAACCTGAAGTGAAGTGAAGCTCTTGTTCTAGTTCTAGATGAATGGAATATATAGGTGTAAGTGGGACAGAGTGTGTCTCTCCAAGTAGTGGAGGAATTGTCGTAAGTTATAATCCTATCTTCCTAAGAAAAATAATGAGAACCCCTTTATATTTTATAATACTAAAAAGCACGTTCCCTATGTCTGAATGTAACTATAGTATCCAAGTCCATTCAAACATGACCAGCGTTTCCGCTTTCGTACCGGCTTCCTCCAAATGCGTTGTTTTGAATTGAAAGTATATAGCAATCTTTTTTCTTATTAACATTAATAAAATTAAAATATGCGTTCTTGCTTCACTGTATCAACCAACAATTGTGCCATGTGACTAAACTGGGAATTCGGGAAACTGTTAAATAATAGTTTGATGCTGATAAAAAAAAATATACTCGTATCTAAAGAGCAATCAGAAAAAGAAGCATAATGGTAAATAATGTGAACAAATCATTTCTGGAATCTGTTTTATTTTTCTTAAAGAAAACTGCTATATGAGGATTTAGTCAATCTGTAAGTATGAATAGCATATCTGTATTCTCTAGAGCCGGACGTTCATAGTTCCATTGAGTATTATGTCTTATTTTTCACGGATTTGCCTAAGTTATGCGTACCATACAATTTGCAAATTGCAATAATTGGTGAAAAACAAAAAGTCTTCTCTGGCAACTAAAGTGTAAGGTAAGATGACCCCGTGCTCTCTTTCACGTTCCACCCGCAATAACTATATTTTTACTCCTCTTCTCTCATTTCTCAATTATCCAACATTACAGTTTTAACTATATCTTGGACTACAACTGATCAACAACTTTTCTCTCCTAAAAAAAGAAAAAAATCTGTAACATAAGTTAATGCAAATCTTGAATTTCCTTTATTTTAAATTTTTAATATTAAAACTACATAAATAATCCTAGAAAAAAAAATCCTAAATTGTTTCAAAATATTTTATTTGCTATTTTTCTCGTTGATTTAATTATGTTCGAGTAAATAAGAGAGAAGAGAGCATAACGTAAAATAACAATATATGTTTTTTTTTAAATAACAATATTGTTTTATAACTTAGGAAACTATAGAATTCTATAGCATCCTTCTAATCAGTTGTTTGTAACAGAAAAAATGCGAAATTCAGTTATTTTATTTGAAAAGGGAAGTTCACAATATGTTTGAATTTATGAACATTTAAAGTTTAGTCAATAATATTTAAAAAGGGAAATTTAGTTAGTTATATATGTGTTTGTTTAACATCGATATATCTTAAGCTGAGTTGTAATAATAATTTGGTTTTGTATAATTATATATATGATTTATTGCAAACTCTCTCGTCAAAAACATTATATATATATATATATGATCATAATTACTCCTCTTTTAACAAGAAAATATACATTATGAATACAGTATCACTAACTAGACTTACTAATTTATTAACTTTTTTTTATATAAAACTCAGGTTGCATTGAACACTCATAAAAAGAAAATGTGTACTTTTACCATTGTTTTTAATTCATAACCAAGATTTTTTTAAGAATTCCTATTATATTTTTATGTTGTAGAAGTGACTTTTTTTTTAAACACCAAAACATTTTTTTTTATCAAAATTGTCCAAAGAATAATCAATGGAATAATTATTGAATTAGTATCTTACTGAAGTGTAGATTCCAACTGAATAGTTAAGATATTGCTTTCAAATTGTTTTTCTCATTTTTTACAATGCCTCAATTATGGCAGGAAAAGAAATTTAAAGACGACTATTCAATGTATTATTTGACAGAATACTCTTTGGACAATTTGGATATGAAAAAATGTTTTGGTGTTTAAAGAAAATTCTGCAAGATAAGTATGTTGTGATAGAGAGAAACAATCTCAGTTATTGTAATAAATGAGAGAAACAATTTGAACGCAATATTTTAATTGCCCTTAGTTGGAATCCGAGTGTGATCATTCAATCATAAATTATTATTTATAATAGG
Organism: Psophocarpus tetragonolobus; assembly: GCA_037954015.1. Taxonomy (NCBI): domain Eukaryota; kingdom Viridiplantae; phylum Streptophyta; class Magnoliopsida; order Fabales; family Fabaceae; genus Psophocarpus; species Psophocarpus tetragonolobus. The sequence goes on along the minus strand of CM075693.1, from coordinate 48,979,624 downwards.
TTTTTTAATCATTTATAAATTATTTTATTTTCCTATTTCATATATTGATATAGTTAGCATATATAAGATTTTTAATTCGAAATTTGTTAAAAGTCACTGTGTATTTTTTTTAATAAGAGGAGAAAAAAATGAAGTAATCATAAATTTAAAGAATATATAAAAGAGAGAGATTGTCAATAGGTAAATCTGGAAAGTAGTAGAAAGATTAAACAAATACTATGCCCTGCAAATAATTATTTTATTTTTGTTGCACTAGCTAATTACTTGGTATTTTTCTGGGTTATACTCCGGTTATTCTTGTACTTTTTAGCATTCAAAGTAGTTTAAGATTTTCTCCTTTTTTTTCTTTTTTATTAAATAACTTGGGCCTATTTTTATCATTCTAAACACGTTTAAGAAATTCAGAGGTCACTAATAGAAAAAGAATGTACAAATTTATTTTTTCTCAAACTTAAGTTTTTGCCTGAAACAAATATGTATGTCCTAAATGATAAATTTGCTCCAGTGTTAAGTCAAGAAATTAAGGTTAGTATGGGCAAATTTGTGGACATGGTATCTTTTGTCAATTTCTACTCTCTCTTTTTTTCTATTGTTGGATTTTGACAAAAAAAAACACTTTTATTCAGTTTTTATTTTTAAAATTTAAGAAATCATTAATTAATATTTTGGAAAATACTTTTTCGTATAATATTTAATTCATACACATATAGATTGTTTGTGAGGTAAGAATATAGACAGGGTAAGATAATATAAATATACTCATATTATTTTAATTTAAATAATTCGTTGCTCAAAGTTAGTTATAAATATTAATTATGTGTATAAATAAAAAATATTTATAATTTAGAGTAAAAGATGAATATTTGTTCTCTAAAAAATATGTGTTAATTTAATTATATTTTAAAGCATAAAATATGTGATATCAATTGAGGGGAAAAAAAGACAATGTATAAATGGAAGGAATAAATAATTATTCCCTCTAATTTTTTTAAATAATACGAAAAATATAGTAACTATTCTTTTATTTTCTATTGAAACAGTTTTTTTATTAAAAATGATAATACAAAATAAAATTAAAAATATTAATATCAAGTATAAAATGAAAAGGCATAAAAAGAAAAGTAAAACAATTGAAAAAGAAAAGACTAACAGCATACAGTAACATGTGGCATAAGAAGTAAGAACATAGTATAATTTATGAATATATCACAAGGATAACATGTGGCATAATAAATTTGAAAGTCAAAAATAATATTTTATATATACTATTCATTGTTCATTCCTTACTTAGAAAAAAAAAACTGAGACACGTGAAAAGAGGGATGACTACTTCATACATTAATTACTAGCTATGGTTTAACCGTTTAGGTATGCAGCTAGCGTTTGTCGACCCACGCTGGTTGTGTTTTTCCTTCATTCCAGAACTGGAATCAGTAGAATATAGAGAAGAAGATATATGATCTTCAAGTCAATTTCGTGAGTCATGATGCTCTAGAAGCTTTTATTTCCCCTACTACGTACTCAACAGTTAACATATATTTAATTGCAACTATACAAGAGAAATTTGGACTTCAAGCTCAACGCTTCCCTTGACTTGCTCGGACAATATCATGGTCCTATTTATTGGTCATTTCAATTTTGACTAAGTTAACTAATTAAAATATAGTATTATTTCATCTATACTAACTTTAAAATATCCTCGAAAATAACTTTTCATTCACACATTTTATTTTTTAATTTAATACATTCTAAAAGTAAAAAATTTTTATATTATATCTAATCACAATTATCGATTTTCTTACTTTTAAAATATTAATTAATAAAATTAAAAAATTTATTAAAAATATTGTGATTAAATATTTGTATAGCATGCATAATTATATTCTAACAAATAAGAGGTGAGGATGTTTAACGTTATTCTTGAAATAACTTTTATTTATTTATATATATATTATTCTCAAATCATTCTTTCAGTAAATGCAATAGGAGTTTTAAGATTGAGTAGATGGTTGAAGAAAAAAGAGCGTGCAAGGGAGAGGTTTGTTTCTTTCCACGCATTAACTTTTAATAAATTTAATATGCATCGATCATGTGCCTTCGTAACTTGGAAGCTATGTCCCTCATAACTTTTGCTCTGTTAATTTTTATTGGATAAATGCTGTGGGTGTAGTTAGAGTTAGGAGTTGGAACCTAGCTATAGTTTGTTTGTTACTCTTTCCATTAATACACATAAATGTAGCAAATCGATCCATTCAAGAATAGAACTTCATTAGAAGTGTGCTTTCATGTCAAGGATAGAATTAATAAAATTCATATATGTACATTATAATAAATTACAATGTTATTTTTAACCATTATTTTTAATTTTAAATAAAACTAAGCATAAAAAATATAATTATTATCACGAAAGAAATCCTAAGTCCTAACTATGTCAACGTATTCAACCTATTATCTACAACAAACTTAAATAGTAATTAACTAAAAAAATGCATACAAAAGCATGGAGGGACATATCAAACCCATCATACAAGGAAATTAAGAGAGCATACAACTAGGAAAGACCTATCATATTCGTAGTATATTCTGTGTGTGTTTGTATATATATATATATATGAACAGAAAGTAGTATGTATATAGAGTCTCACAAAAAAAAAAAAAAAGTGTGTTAAAACATTTCATGAGAGAGACCAATTTATATGAACAAGTGTTAACCATTAAATTCTTAATTAATTTTCTGTTAATTATAATAATGTCATCCATTTAACAAGAAAAGAGTATATCTTTAATTTTTTTAGGGAAAAAAGATTATATCCTAAACCTTGAAAAGTTAAATTCTTGATTTTCATTAGTTGAATGATTTTTTTAAGTGGATATTTTTTCGACAGGCTTTGAAGTTCATATATGATTGCTTAAAGAAAATGACATTACATATACACATGAAATATGTATGCACAACTTATTAGTGTAAAAATAAACAAAAGAGATATACTAATATGACTTTGTATATATACATTGTTTTGAATATTAATCTTTATTATTACATTAAATTTATGTACAGATTAAAAATATGTAAAGAAATATATATTAATCGTGTTTTCTCTGATAGGTAAAAGAATCACACCCAATACATGATAAACCAAATTAGATAATGAGTTAATAGAAAAAGAATAATACTAAAAACTATTAAACTGTGTCATTTTAAAGAGTAAAAAAAAGGAGCATTCTTTAAAGAAGAAAAAAAAGTTTGTAATCTCTAGATTTTCAATCAACATTATTTAAATATAGTTTTAATTTGAAATACATGAGAGGAATACTCGAGTCTGCGTGGAAAATGGAAAGAACAAACAAGTGATAACTGATAACTTCATTTGTGTAATCCACTAGCTTCCTTCCACGTGTATACTTAATTCGTCAGGTCTCACCGTTTATTCTGGGGTTTTTTTTTTTTTTTTTACTCGTCTTTACTGTTTTCGTATTGAAGTTGTTTAGCTACTTTTAGCAATTAGCATAATTAAACAACAGCAAAAACAGGCAACCTAATAACGGGTTTTGAATTTTAACCTTTATCTGTCTCGCTCAAATTTAACAAACCAAGCATTGTTGACCCTATGCTTTAAACATTGTCACTTCACTAACTCTTAACAACTATGAGTATTAAACGAAGTACAAAATTCTTTTATTTGGTTCTGATGTATGAAAAAGAGATAGATTTGGTTGTTGGCTATAAAAAACGAATATCTTTATTGTTTAAAATGTTTCGTGTTAAATATATTTTGAATATTTATATTCTTTTGCACTTATTTTATATATGTTAGACATTTCTAATTAGGTATTTAATAAAAAATTATTATTATTTATTTAAAAATTAAAATTCACATTTATATACAACTAAAATATCTAAATTGACATCTCAATATATATAGACACATACTTATATTATTAAAAAATAATATTAGACTTATTTTTAGTTTTGCTATTATAAAAAAATTTATTTAGATTAATGATATATCACCACTTTAATTAATTTATTATATTACTCATCTTTTATTTCATTAAAATTTTATTATTTATATATATATATATATATATATATATATATATATATATAAATAAAAGCTATATCTTCATATTTTACATTTTAGACATCAATCATGGCTGTGTCGCATCCGTCATCATGTTTGTGCTACGTAGTTGGTTGCGGTAACATGTAAAAAAACATTCTATCATCGCTGACGACTATTGCTGTATACGATACGAAGTTGTTACTTGTTCCTATGATCTGTATCTTTATTAATTTAGGTTGACTCGGATATATGCAAAGTTGAAAGAAAATATTGAAATAAGAAGGAGAATTAATGATATCACTAATCTTCACTCCATTGATCTCCGTCGGTGACCTCAACATATACCAACCATTGGCTAATGTGGACTTATTGTGAGGCAATGGACAAATTAGGTCAGCTTTAGCCACTGTTCTAAGGATGATCTGATTGGAATATACTTGTGTCCACACTTTTTTCTTTTTTTTTTTAGGAATAATATTACCCAAAGTTATTTGGAGTGAGTTTTATAATTTTAATTTTTAGTTAGATATGTAATTCGATCTTTATGTACGTAAGATACATGAAGTGATATTAAACGTATTATACATAAAAAAGATGTTTGAATATATAAGAGAGAAATTTTACAAGGTCTAGGGAGAGGAAGAGAGGTAGCGCATTTCTGACTTATTCGAAGGATCAAAACTTTATATATGAAAGTCTATGTGAAGATGTAGCCAGGAACAGAGGAGACATTAATGTATAAAAAGGTTTGGATTTTTTTTTTATAATTTTATTTAAATATATAAATTTTAATAAATAATTATTTTCACAAATTATTAATTGAGTTTAATTAGTATATATAATCCGTGTAAAAAGTTTTTACTCATTCAATCATAGTTCATAACTCTTTATTTATGTTAAGTTTTATTAATTTTACCAATTAATACTTTAAAAGTTATATAAATAAATAAATGTGATCGACTTCATTGAAAAACATTTTCATACTGTCAGTACATACTAATTAAACTCTTGTTAATATTATGTTAAAAACTAAAGAAATAATCTATCACATGAAAACCAACAAGTCATTAATTTGAACTCGGTTGCATTCTCTTAAATCATGCAGGTCTTTAATTCAAGTTTGTGTTCTTGAAAAAATTCAAGGTATATTACAAAGAGTCAAAGTCATTGACTAAGTGGGTTACATGAGAATAATATATATTAAAGTAGGTGGGTTACATTGGTAAAGAGGTTGACAACTTAAAAAAGTTTTTGTGCATGAGTTTCAGTCTTATAAGCCAAATAAAAAAATACTGATTCAAAAAATACACCACTAAAAAAATATTATTTAAAAAAAATATTACAAGAAAGAAATTAACCATCTATTTTCATTTACTAATATTATTATTTTAATTTTCTTTCCTTGTGTATCCATGTCGTGTTTATCCTTCCTTTGATTTGTCCTTGTATCTATTTTACATGATTGGCTAATATATCATTGTTGTTAATATTTTAATTAGTGATTGAGAGGGATGAAGCTAGTCGACTAGGATGATATAAAAATTAAGGTTTATATATGCATTAAGACTATGTTTAACAAGACATATGCAGCTAGTTTTTAGCTTCTTTTACTAGCCAGAAAATTTGTTTGTGTTTAAATTTTTTATATATTTATATATACAAGTTGATTTGGGCAGCTTTTAACTTTTCGGAAACTCTACTTCAAGTAATGTTTTTTTTTTAAACCTTTAGCTTCTAATTTTTTATTTTATTTATTTTTTATTTAATTATTTATAGATTTCATTTTTAACATTTTCTATATCTTATGTTTATTTTTTATTTTGTAATATTATTTTATATTTTAGACTTCCAACTACATTAACAAATAGTTAACAAACACTTATGAATTAATAAGTTAGTTTAATAACTTTCAACTACTAGCGACTGACATTTACTTAATTTTTCACCTAATTTTGTCAAGCATAACCTAAAATTTATATAAAATTAAATATTTATATATTTCATTATATTAATAATAATTTAAATATGCTTTAACCTTCTTGTAATATATTTTATGTAATGTTTTTAGCCTTTGTAAAAAAAAATTGAGTTTAGCCTTATAGAACTTTATTTACGATTTTAGTCTTAATTTTTTTAGTCATGATAAAATTATATTTTTTAAATTAGTCCCTTTTAATTTTTATACTGAAAGGTTTTTTTTTTAGAACCTATTAAGAAATATTAGGTCCACTTGCAAATAAATGTTTGCTACATTATTAATAAGGAGGGTCAAACTAAATTAAAAATCATTTTATAGACTAAAACATAAGAAAAAAGTTATAAAAATTTAACACACAAAACAAGTATATATATTTTTATGATGAAAATAAAACAAGTATATTATATCAACTAAAGACATATTTAAGTCTATTAGTAATTTTATCTAAAAGTTAATAATAATACTAATAATAATAATATAATAAAATTTTTAATAAATTCATAAAAAAATTATATTACAATTCAATTAATTTATTATAATTTTTTTGTCTATCATTGATATTATATGAGATATAAGTGGAAAAAATTCATTAATATAATATTAAAAAATTAAACCTTATATTTTCTTCAAACATAATCATTATGATAGGAAGGAGGGAGCATATCCTTCAATTTCCATCTTTCTCCACGTGGATCTTGTCACTCATTGTAATAATTATCTTAAAACTGGTAATTTGATACAAAAAATAAGTTGATAGTTGACAATACAAAAGTTTGTGTACTCACAATGCATAACCATTAAATTCCAATGAATAATTTAAATTATGATGTAAGATTTTAACTATTAACAAAATTTAAAAGATATTAAAATTCAATTTAATTAGAAAGAATTACACCAAAAGATCAAGATAAACCATTAAGAAAATCATTTATTAATAAAAGCTTAAACATATATAATTTGGTGGTTGTAAATGTTGTAGATGTCAATTTGATCCCTATACCTAAAAATTTATTAAATTGATCTCTATATGTATAAATATTATCAATTTAGTCTCTATTGTGAACCATGCATATATGTGTTGCATGTTATATGTGTTCTTAATTTGGTCCTTATATATGACACATTTTTAATTCCGTCTTGGCGTCTTATATGTGTTGCATGTTTTTAATTAGGTTTCTACAAATTAATAGAAACAAATTACGAGTGTGATACATATTCAAAAATTAAGAATACGTAAAAAAATTTATGGTGATAGAGAGCAAATTGATGAGATTTATATGTAGGAGGATCAATTTAATAAGCTTTTATGTACGAGAGAAACAAAACAAGAATCTTAAACAGAAATCAATTATATATGTATGTTTAATCTAGTAAGAATATAAAATGATGATTTAATTCGGAGATGATATAGAGACTCTCTTTTTTTAAAGGTTAAAAAAATACTGAATTGAACCAATAAAAGAATATTATAAATTTAAATTTGAGAAAGGAGTTGGTGGTGGTTTGGAGGTTGGAGTTATGAAGTGGTGACAGCAACCATATATGAATATATATTAATTCAACTTTGGCTTCTTGGGAGTGGGGAGTGGGGAGTGGGGACCACCAGTGCCACATTCGCTTCTTGGGTCAACGCACAGTAAACACAGCTTCTACTTCTACATTTTCCTTTTCTTTCTTATTTATTTTTGTTGGTACCAACAAGGAAATTAAGCATAGATTGGCAGAATGGGTTCAATTTATTATTTGATATATGACACTACCCTACTTTCAGTTGTTATAAAAAACTAAAAATTAAGCTGGTCTACATGCAAATGTAATTTTAATTAATGATCCAGTATTGCAATATAAGTACACTTTTTAATGTATTTTTCTCAGCGGTTATACGTAATCCAGACAACATACGTCTTTCGTAACGATGAAATAAAGAACATTTTTTTTTGGGTGCGAAAGAAATTCGTTCTTTATTTAATCGTTAAATATATTTTCCTCTCTTTTATGTCTTATTATAAGATGCTATTGTGTGTGGATAGGAAAACTGAGAGTTTACAAAAATAATTTCTTTCGGATGTGAAAGAAAAGATAAGAAAGATATGATAGGTAAGTTAAAAATAATTATGTACAGGTACATATAATGGTGGCTTTTGAATTAAAAATTTGTCCAATTTTAATAAAGTTTTGATTACAAAATGAAGGTGGGGTATACTTGTTTAATGTAATGTTTTTTGGGTAATATTGTTAAATACTAAATATGGAAATTTGCATATAAGACCTTCTCTAACACAAACTCAAAGAGGATCCAATAGGTAGAAAGAGGTAATGAAACTTTTATAGGGTGAGCAACACGATCATTAGTTTGAATCTAAAGTCTCATAGGCAATGAGAAATGGATAGAGAAAAAAAAATTCTTGTTGGATTTGTGGTTTAGTGATAGACTTTTGCATTCTATATTTCCAAGGTTGTACGCCCTTGAGTAATTTAGCAGAACCATACGATAGTAGAAATGGGTGTGATCATGAAAATTGGTTGCTCTAGAATTTAATATGGTGTAGGCAACTCAGGACAACAAATATAATTCAGAAGGACCAGGTGATAACACTACTCAACATAGTCTCTCCACAACCTAATAAGGAAAATTCATGGGTGGGTTTGGCAACAGAATTCTAGTGAAGGGTATTTGACCATGTGATGCATTCTCACCTAGCATGGAATTAAGCTAGGAAGAGTAAAGAGAATACATGGCAAGGATGGAGCATAATGAACATATTTTAGGTCATAATCTTAGAAATTATTTGTAAATATTTTGTATTTTGTATTTTGTTTAATAATTTTGGTGGGTGCATTTAGTAGTTTGTAGGCCATGTATTTTTTACCATTTCCCCCTTTATTTTAGTGGGTGGGATGTCATTAGTTATTTGTATAGAGTGTACGTAGAAGCTGGGCAATTTTAGAATAAGAGTAGGTGTAGTTTATTTTCCACACCCCTTTTTTATTTTCACACCTCTCTAACATCCATATATGCATGAGTAACATGTGGGGTCCTTATGTCCCCTCTATGTAGTGCCTAGATCATTCTCTCTCCTAGGTGACACCTATTTGTCTCTTAATTGAAATTTGAATTAAGGGAACTGGATCCACATTATTAGGATCTAATGTCACATGAAGGAACATAGATATACTTTCATAGGGTCTTGTTTGGCTTAGCTAGTTTTTAATTAGTCCTCACTCTAGTGTAGCTCATCTTGAACTTCCAAGTTAGCATAGGAAGTCTATAAATAGCACTTACCCTCCCTTGTATCATTTTAACACTTTTATGAATTAAATCTAGACTCAAACTTGAGAGTTTCTTCTTAGAGTGTCCATGTTCTCTCTAAATTGTGAGATTTCTTCTATGACTTTTATCAAGGGTTCATTCTCTTGTGACAAGCTTCTACCAACCATGGCTTGTCTTCTATGAAGTGCGCCTATTCACCACCATTCTCTAGTTTCTCTATCTTTATCTTCAATCTTGGAACCTCTTTGGAGTAAGATCATGAGAGGAGCAATCAAATATTGATCACTAGGTCAGCATATACTTTATTAAATTTGGAACATTCATGGCAATACATACGAGGTTGTAAATTTATTTAGGAAGCTCCAACACCTCCAAAGATTAGGGTTTTTACATGGAGAGTTCTTTTGAGAAGAACAACAAGAAGCAACCTGTTTAGAAGGAATATAATTAGTTATCTTAATCAATGTTGTTGCCCATACTACAATATCTTTGTAGAAACAACATATCACTTACTTTTTGGTTGGAGGTATGCGTATTTGATTTTGCAAAAGGTTTATGCTTGGCTAGCATTTCATGTTATATTACATTAGAATGCGATGAATCATTTTCAGCAACATTTGGGTTTCATAAAACTACCTAAATTCAGGAAGGTGTGGAATGTAATTTGGATGGTTGTTATTTAGTTCTTATGGAGTTGCAGAAATGACATTGTTTTCAATGCAAGGAACATGAATTTAAGCATTGTGCTAGAGGTGTTTGATAGAATAGTGTACATATCATGGAAAAGGTTAGTATCTAATGTTAATAGAGTTTGTTTCTCCATATATGATTGACAAATACAATCTATATTGTGTCTTAGTTCTACCATCTAGTCATCTTATTCTGGTTTTTGTGTTGTGTGTGTTTATTTTTGTTTGTCTACCTTCTGTTATACTTATAGTTTCTTTGTCTTTAACTTTGCTTTTGGCTTCTGTATTTGGTTATAGGGGGATACTTCTTGTATATCCTAATTATTTTAAGATTTTCAAAACCGGATTAGTCATTGAACCACTGAAGGCATGGGATTCAGGGTTCAAAGGTTCAACCAAGGTTGAACCAGATTCAATAAAATATTTTTTTTTATATTTATTTTTACTAATATAGTAATATACTAGGCAAAAAATAAGGTATATATGATTTATAATACACAAATATAATATATCGTATTAAGTTTAAATATTACTGTCTTTATAATATTATAAAGAGGTAAAATTTCACGTTGCCTAAAATGACTTTTTAAGGAATATTTATATTCTAAATTGTAATCAACATTTTATAATTTGCAAAAAAAATCTTTTAAATATTTTTTATTTTGCAAGACCTTATCAGAATATCTCTTATTTATGTACCTAAAATTTTAAAAACTACAAATTTTCAATTTTTATGAATTTTTATATTTTTCCTTTTTTAAAAAATAAAAATAAAATGGGATAACTCATGAACCAGTCGATTTTAACCAGTTCACCTGGTTTTTGACCGGTTTGACCAATTCTTGATTGGTTCCTAGCATGCCCAGTTTTTTAGAAATAATGGACGAACACTAGTCTAATTCCTAGTTGAACTGATCGGTCTGATCCGATTTTCACAACCTAGTTATTTTTAATATATTCTTAGTTTATTTGACTTCTTAAAAAAATAAAGAACGAATTTGATCTTTCTTAGCCAATGGTTCTAAAATTAAAGTACAAGAACAAGAAAAAATAAAATTATTATTTTCTTAGATATTTCATTCTATAACCGATAAGAAAAAGCATAAATTTTCACATGCATTTAACATATATGAAAAATATTTTCTTGGTAACTTCTCAACTAAATCTTGAAGATATTAATTATATATTTAACTTACAAGTTTAATTCTATGGATAGAAAGCATAAAAAGTATTATACTGAAATTCAATCACAATAATTGATTTATGATAAATTTGTTAATTTTACCTATTAATACTTCAAAAGTCATACAAACTAAAATTTATGATTGAACGTCAAAGCAAAACTTTTTATACACACTATGAGTGTATACTAATTAAACTCTTAACTTAATCTTATAAAATCTATTTATAAAGTGAAACTTGTCGTCACTAATATACATAATTAAAATCAATACGCGATCTCTAACACTAATTTGTTAAGAAAAGCTAATTTAAAATAATTATGATACCTATTATTTTACATATGTGCTACAAATTGCTTAGAGATCGATTGAGATCAATCATTTGAATTATAAGAGACTATAATAGATTGAAAACATATTTCAACTTATTAGATTTCTAAAAATTCATGAGAATCTTTACATTGCGGTTGTGATATGATTCAATTGAATTATATGCGAGTGTTGGTGCAATTTCGCATGAATATTATAATTGTGATTACTTAAGTGTATCGTTAGAACCTCAGATCGGTGTTTTCTTTCTCTATTTTTCTTCCGAATTTGTTTCGTGTTTTACTGCTTTTGCACGTTTCCTGTTTTCAATTTTGCATTTAAACTCCATATATTTTCTAACATTCTTGATAGAATCTAAACCATAGATGTCTTGTATCCTTGAGAAATGACCTAGGTTTGTTCCCTATATTACAAAATTGGGAAAAACTAGTTGTTTGATATTGAACTCAACAAGTTGTTATCAACCCTCTCCCAAGTTGACTTGTTGATAGTGCTTCAAGGCATAGAACTCTTAGTTTTTTGGATGCGTACTTAGGGTACAATCAGATGATGTTGTACGCCCCTAATAAAGAAAAAACAAACTTTGTCACTAATGATGCCAACTATTTTTACAAGGTTAAGCCTTTTGGGCTTAAGAATGCAGGAGCAACATATCAATGATTGATGGATAAGGTTTTCAAGAACCAAATTGGTTGAGTCATAGAGGTCTACGTTGACGACATGGTTGTCAATTCGGAAGATCCATCATTGATCACACCACGCCATCGACTTGGCCAAGGTGTTTGATCAGCTATGCTGATATAATATGCACCTCAACTTCGAAAAATGTGTTTTTGGAATAGAAAAGGCAAGTTTTTAGGCTTCGTTCTCTCTAATAGAGGGATTGAAGCTAATCTTGACAAATGTCGAACAGTGATTGAAATGTGTAGCCCACAAACAAAGAAGGGGGTACAAAGGCTAACAAGTCTTTTTGCATTGTTGTCACAATTTCTTCCTCGCATGGCAAATAAGGCTGGACCTTTTTTCCAGTTAGTTAAGAAGACACGTAATTTTGCATGGACCAATGAGTGCAAAACATTCTTTCGGGAATTCAAGCACTTTTTAGTAACACCACCGGTCTTAACTTGTCCTCTCATTGGAATCGATATCTTCATGTATCTTTCTATAGTAGAGAATGCAATCAGTGTTGCCCTGGTCTAGGATGAAAAGACCCAACAACCCATTTACTTCACCAATCGGGTTTTGCAGACGCAAAGAAGCAATAACAGTTAATAGATAATTAGGTATTCCTACCTAGCAAGGGTCCTATCACAAGGGTCATGGCTAGGAGGATTGAGAAAGATATGGCTAGAGAGGAGGGACGAAGACCTTACCTTCTCATGGAGACCGAGATGATAGAAAATTAAGCCATAATCTTATTTTTAGTCCTTGTAATATATGTTTTTTAATTTGGGATTTGGAGGTGTTTTTAGTTTCTTTTTTGGCCTTTATGTCTATTTTAAATTAAGAGGTGCAATAAGTCTCTTTTGTGGAGTGTGTTAAGTAGTTTGGGCTTTTTTAAAGTAGCTTAGGCTTGTGGTTTTTGTGAACCACACCCCCTAAATTAGTTCCACACCCCTCCAACTCACACATGAAGTATAAGAGACACATGGGTCTCTTTGGTTCTCTCATCTTTGTACGCTACTTTCTCTCTCCTCCAATGTGGCATCCACATGTCTTTTATGTACTCTCATTTTTTAGTTTGAATTTTGAAGTTGTCATGTGGCTTCCTTCCAAAATTCAAATTAAGAGGGGACCAAGATCTTAAAATTAGGGGCATGTTTGGATCTTCCTAAAAATTAATCAAGTGTTAATTGGCTCTAGCTCAATTAATACTTGATTAATCTCTCTTAGCATTCCCTAATGGTGGACGTTCACCTCCTAAGTTATTAGGTCCATGTTTTGCTTATAAATAAGCATTTTCCCTCCTCTTGTACATTTTACACTTGATTTGAATACAAACACACTTATGAGTTTATTTTGAGTGTCTTCTTTCTCTCCTAAATTAAGAGCTTTTATGGCTTTTATCAATGACTCTTTCCCTTATGGCAAACTCCTTCCATGGTTTATCTCACCTTGAGTGGCGCCACCACCACTATTCCTACATCTTCCATCACTCATTTCTTCAAAGGAACCAAGCTAGAAGGTGATCTTGGGAGAAGCATCAACAAGAATGCATCAGATAAGCTAGTCCTGACACTGGTCACTAGAGCCCAAAGATAATGCCCGTACTTCCAAAATAACCAAGTCTTAGTCAAAACTGACCATCTCATCCAAGAGATCCTGCAAAAACCTAAACTCATAGGTAGAATGATTGTTTGGTCCATCGAATTATGGCTTACATTATGAACCAAGGGACCTATGAAAGCTCAATACCTCTCCGACTTCATTATTGAGTTTACCCTAAATCTAGAGACAACTGACTCAGGTGAGTGGACCCTATTTGTCGATGGATCATCCAATAAGAGGGGAGGCAATGTTGGGTTCTACTAGAGGGACCAAATAATTTCACTATTAAGCAATCTGTACGATTTGAGTTTCCCACCTCAAACAACAAGCTAAGTGTGAGACCCTTATCACAGGCCTAAGACTAGCTTTGGAAGTCGGAGTGTTGAAGCTCAGGTGTAAAAGTGACTCACAGTTAGTCATGGGACAAGTGAGAGGAGAATACCAAGTTAAGGATGACTAGTTGCTTAAATACTACCACGTGACAAAAAACTTAATTGATAAGTTTGAAGAATTTGAGATTAGTCATGTTGCCAAGGAAGATAACTTAAGAGTCAACATGCTATCCTAGCTCGTCAGCACAAAAAATTTGGGCCAACATCAGATAACTATGCAAGAAACACTCAGCAACCTTGTTTGGAAGTATCGCCTATTCAGCAACAAGAACTTGTAGAGATGGCCCCCCATCCATGCCTACTTATCCTAGAACATTGTCCCAAAGGACCCTCAAGAACCTCAAAAGTTGAGGAAGAAAGCATGTCAATTTGTTCTGGTGGCTGGTGAGCTCTTCATGTGAGGAACCACCCACCTACTCTTAAAATGTCTCAACTTGAAAAAATCTGACTATGTCCTTTATGAGCTGTATGAGGGAATATGTTGATTGCACAATGGAGCTTGAACTATAACAGTCAGGATCCTTAGAGTTGGATTTTATTAGCCTATTATGTTCAGCAACTGCACCAACTTCATATGCAAGTGCAACAAATGCCAAGAATTTGCGAGCTTACCTTCATAACCCCCTGAAGCTCTCCATACCTAAGTCTCTCCATGGTCTTTCACGATGTGGAAAATTGACATCTTGGGACCCCTTCCTCAAGCTTGCGAAGAAGGCAAATTCTTGGTAGTTACTATAACTACTTCACCAAATTGATAGAAGTAAAGACAATGGCATGTATTATAAGTTGTGTATTCAAAAATATATTTGGCAACATATCATTTGCAGGTATGGCATCCCCCACATGATAATCTCTGACAATGAGAGACAATTTATTGATTCAAACGTCAAGAAATTCATGGGCAAACTAGGTATCGAACATTTCATGACGTCCGTGGAACATCCCCAAACCAATAGCCAAGTTGAAGCAACAAACAAGATCATCCTAACTGAGCTTAAGAAAAGGTTGAGAGCTACTAAGACATTATGGGTAGAGGAGTTTTTGTATAATTGTTCTCACAAACAACTATACAAGAAACTCCCTATAGACTTGTCTTCAGATCCGACACCATAATTCCAGTAAAAGTCAGAGAGTCCACCCTACTAAGAGCTTACTTTGATCAAGAAAACAATGAAGCCGCACTCTGCAAAAACCTTGATCTCATCGAAGAAATTTGAGACCTTGCCAAAATAAAAAAGATAGCATGCAAACTCATGGCAAAACAATGATATGACAACAAGCTTAAACCTCAAAACTTCACTCTAACAATCTTGCTTGAAGAGCAATAGATATACAAGTGTATGAGATTGTCTAAATAAGGTCGTTGAGGCCGATTTGCCCTAAAGCAACCATGACCATGTGGTCTGGGATAATGTCTCCGTAGTACAAATAAAAATAAATATTTTTTCTTTTTGTTATTAAAAAATAAAACACCTAAAACTAAGTGAGGGTAGAGTAAGGGATGTTCAGTATTCCAGTGTGCAACCAGTATGACTTGGCATGCTGCCTGCGTGCAACTCATGAATATAGAAAGGTCCTGTTGCGATTTAAAATTTGGAAAATAGTAGCCACTGCCCACTGACATAACATAACACAGAAATTTGCCAGTGATGACGTCACTTTCTACCTTCATTTATTTTATTTTTTCATTTTATACCGGCAAATACTTGTTTCTTTTTCAAATGGTACCTTCAATTTGTTAAAATATCATTTTCATTCTTGATAATTTCTTTGATTGAGATATTTCAATTGAAATATGTCTCTTGCGGGAGACTAATAAGATAATTCACGCATGACACAAGTTGAAACATTATCTATACCAACTACTAAATGAATGTGATCTTTTTAAAAGTTGGAAATTTTCCACCGTTTCTCTAAAGTTAGACTTCTGTTGAAAAAGATGTAAAAGAGACAAAAATCCATTAAGCTACCAAAGAAGACAAAGCTAGTGGTATTGTTTTTTAATAGCATGTCTTAGTATAATTAAGCATGCTTTCCGTAAATTAATCCGTGAAGAACCCAATACATTTAATGATCATATACGGACATCTCCTTCTCATTAAAAAAACGCACAAACATTTATTTGCAAATAATTCGAGTATGTACAATGTTATTGGTGACAAATTTTATATATTTATTTCCAATTTTATATTTATTCATGATATTACTACGACTGCCACTAAATATCAAGCATAAACCATGACTGCTGCTAAACACTCGTTAGTTAGTTTAAACCTTCAACTAAAAAAAACAGTTGTTAGTTAAAAATTAAAAATGATGTATGTTTAAATCATATAGACATTTTAAAATTCAAACCTTATAAAAGCAATGAACAGGCAACGGCACTTCATTCTCATTTTCATTTTTAATTCACGCCACTTTCGTAATTCTCTGGTACTTGTAATTAGTTTAAACATACGTTTGGTAGGACAGAAATTATTTTTGTATTTGAAAATCATGATTCCTAACAGAATCGATTCATCAGAATAATTATTCCTATAAATATGTAAAATGGGTTTAGTTATTGTGATATATTTTTTAAAATTAAACTTATATGTTTGATTACATTATAACTTATATGTAATAATTTTTTACAAATATATCCTCAAGTTAAATTACTTTTATTAAATATTTTTTATTTCAATTTTATTATAAATACAACACTTGTCTAATTTAATTGTAAATTTTTTTAAAAACTTATATATAAAACCCCGTAAATTTTTATTGTCATGTATTAGATTTGGATCACATAATTGTAGATAAATCCACAACATTTTATTCTTTGTACTAATCTAAAACAAATTGTTGATTATAATAAATGCATACGACAAAGTTATCAACGATCTACAATATTGTGTTCTTTTCTTTAATCCAAAGCAAGCTATAAGCCCTAATGAACATGGACCACAAAGTTGTGAAAAAATCCACAACATTATGGTTAACATACATAAAGTAGCAAAACACCCATAGTTAATTATGTGGATATTTTCACATGTCTTTGAGGTTCATACTAAGTGTTTTTCATTATCAAATTTTTGCATCTTTTGAAACTGTCCAGCCTGATAAGTGATGATTTATAATTGTAAAACAAAAATAATATAGTGATTTTACATAATTAAAAATTTACCTCTAATGTATTTAGAATGTGATTAAGGATAAACATATTCTACACATAGTAATACTAAACTAAAAGTCTGAATATCGAACATTAAATATTGTTTCCTATTAACTAAATTTACCACTATCCAAGTAAATCTTAAAGTTTAATTTTGTTACAAAACAAAATAAGTAAAATAAAATAAAAATTAGAACTATGAATTTAGAGAAAACTTATAACATTGTAACATCTAGAATTGTAACTTGGCAAGACTCCAATTAAACCATGATTATCAACTTCAATTAGAAGTTGGTCCGGACTTTTTATAGCCTAAGTTACAACCACTAACACGTGCAAAGCCCTTTTAGATATCAACATATTACAACCAGTGACACCTGTAAAGCCCATTGCATAAAAATAAGCATTTTTAACATCCCAAATTTCTATTCACACTCGCATGAGATTAATACATTTTTAAAAATTCTAAAACACTTTTGTTACCCTTTACCCTAAGTTTACAACTTTTACCCATACCAGCTCAGCTTCACTTCTTCTTTGTTTTCTTCCATCTTTTCTCTCCTCTTCCCAATGTGTTTCTGTTTTTTCCCACTGTGTACAATCTCCCTGTGAAGCGGCACAACATCTCATTGACATCCAAACAATAATTTATTTTCTACCTTCTACAATAGGCAATAAGTATGATTTGAATTTATTTGTTTCAGTTCATTTGTTATTCTGAAGCAATTAATCTGAATTTTATCACCAGTTACAACATTTTGGGATTTTCACCGAAATTGATTTTTTGACTATGAATCTTATGTTATCCAAATCATATCATCTAAAATTTATGTTGGTATATGGTTTAGATTAATTGATTCTAACTAAATATTGATTATGTAACATATAATAAGTTTTACATTGAGTGATCTGAAAAATATAATCAATATTGAGTTTAGAATCAGTTAATCTAAAAAATATAATTAATACTTAGATCCAAATTAGTTGATAAAGAATTTAAGTTTTAATGTGTTTTGGATAAACGGATTCAATAGGAATTTGGGTGCTAAAAGAAATTGCTAAAACTTGTAGCTCAGCTCCGGCATATTCAATATGGGCTAGATAGATTTGGGTTGCTGGTATCGGTGGCTGATGTCCGAACTTGGCTAGTGGTAAGGCGTTGCTGTAATATTTAATTTTGATTTGGCTTTTGCTTATTTTCACATTATTGGTGAAATATCACTTTTAGCATTTGATTAAGTAGCTTTTGCTTTTGGTTCCTCCTTTATGGTTGTCTATCAATGAATTCCAATTTTTGAGATTCGTTCAACCTTTTCTATCTTTCTAAAGACATTTTCTATGAACTTAGCTTAAATGCCACGATAACAAACAAACCACCGCTTTTTTGAGTTAGCTTACTTCGAAACAATTTTACAATTAAAAGAATTACAAGGAAAAAATATCTTAAAAATACATTCATTTATGCTTGTAGACATTTGATGCGGAGAGATTTTGTAATGCTTTGCCTCTTTTTCGTAAAAAGAAAAGAAAGAAAGAAGAGAGATATAGAATATATACATGCATAAACTATTTATATTAATGTTTTGCTTGTTTGAAAATATTTATATAAATTATTTAAATATTTTAACAAAATATATATATATTAATTAAAGATGTTAAAAAAAACATAATGACACAATAGCAATAATCACAATATATTTATATTTATTCAAGAGTATAATTAATATATATTTTTTATACTAACATTCAATCATAATATAGTAAATTTATTAACTTTACATTAATACTTTATAAATCATATAAATAAAGAATTATAATTAAATGTAAGTATAACATAATTTATAATATTAATTAAACTCTTTATGTAAATAGTTACAACTACCAACGATAATATTTAAAGATATTTCAAAGACCTGAAGTCTTGCAAATATATGGTAGTATTTATTTATCACATATGCCAAAATTACGTAGGTCAAATGCAAGTTAGGCTATAAATCCTACTAAAAGTCTACAATATATGGAAAAGGCTTTGCAGACATAAAATTTGGATAAAAAGTTATTTTTATTTTAAGATTTATCAATGAGATGTTTGTATATGAAAACAGATAAAGATAAATTTATATCCCGCAATATCATCCTAGCTACTTAAATTGTATATAATGAAAACAAAAATGATACTACAAGTGTGGAAGAAGAAGGAAATGGGAGTTGATCAACGAATGTTATTGGCAACAGGAAGAAAAAAGAGTTTTACATTTAAGAAAATGTAACGCGATGAGTGACATTATGGTACTGACGCAGAATAAATAAAAAAGAAAGAAAGAAAGAAAAATTGATATGTGCGTGAAATGAAATGATGAGGAGCAGGGCTGTAAAGTGTAAAGGAAGAAGCAGTGAGGAAAAAGGAAAAAGGAAAAAGGAAAAAGGAAAAAGGAAAATGGTGATGATTCCAGGAAGCAATATCAACGTCGGACAAGCCATGATGGATGGAGCTTTTTCCCTTTGAAATAAGTGGTACATGTTGGTTAATTCAGGAACCGAAACCCATGCTGGAAATCCCCGTCGATTTCCGCGCTCCGCCGCCCTCTCCGGTGGCGTCGGGGAGGAGATCATCGGTGAGCAACGACGAAGTACTGACGGAGTTGTTAGAGGCATCGGTCCGAGTTCCCGAACTGGTCTTGCCGGATAAGTTGTTCCCGAAACAGAAGGAGGTGGAGGCCCCTCCCGAGGTGGATTTCGTGTCCCTTTGCTTCCACCGTGATGAGGCACTCCGCGACGTCGTTTCGGAGTCCCTGGCCAGCATGGGATGCTTCCAGCTGCTTAACCACGGTATTCCCTTGGCGCTGATGGGCGCCGCAGCCGATGCTGCTGGCGGAGTGTTTGATGTTCCGGCGGGCAAGCGAGCATCGGCGACGAGATCGGCGGAGAGGCCGTGGGGATTCGAGGAGGGAGAGGAAAGTGAAGAGTTCGTATGGTGCAATGAGGAGGCATTGAAGTCCAATTTGGAGGAAATTTGGGGAATTGGATATAGAAATTTCAGGTGTGCCTGGCTGAGTGTTTGTTTAATTGGGTTTGATTTGATTTGATTTGATGTATTAATATTAATGTTAAATTGCAGTGAGAAGATGGAAAAGCTTATGGGACGCATAGAGATGGTGGGTAGGGAAATGGAGGGTGTGATACTGGAAAAGGAGGGGAGTGTGGGGGGAAGTGTGTGTTGCGTTTACAAGCAGAACAAGAATGGTAATATGAATGGATGTTGGAAATATGATGTCATTAGAATGCTGATTAGGGGAGCCGATTACTCTCATTCATTCTGCTTCCATATTTGTAACGGCTCTTCACTCTTTCACGTTTACTCTAAGAAAACTTGGCTCTCCTTCTCTCCCCACCCAGCTGCCCTGCTTGTCACCGCCGGTGATCAAACCCAGGTCCCTCACCTTCTTTTTTTACCCTTCTTTCTTTCTTTCTTTCTTTCTTTCTTTCTTTCTTTACTCTCTTCACTCTCTTCACTCTTTCTCTTTTCCTACCTTTCAGATCTTCACTCGTGGCCGCTACAAGCACGTCATTGCCATGCCTCTTTTTCAACAAGACACCCTTTCAATGGCTTTTCTCTTTTCAACTCCAAACACCAACTCCATTAGGGAACCCGCAACCACTATTTCGCTTGCCCACCAAGCCTTCTTCGCTTTTCTTCTCTACCATCTCATCTTTTTTCTCACTCTCTAATTTCATCTCTTCCCACACTTGTACCCCAACCATTTCCACCATTCATTCTTCATCTCCTATTTCTTTTTAATACACCTTTCTTTTTCACTCTCACACACACCTGCTTCATACTTTTTGTTGTTTTGTTTCTTCATTTTTTTGCCTATGAATATCTCTATCTTCTAATGCTCTTTAATCATGATTCACAAATATCTTCTTTATTTTGCTTGCTAATTTACTTACTTTTCTTTTCTATTGCTCGCTTATTTAAGAAAAATATTTTAAGTACCTTGTTTTATAAATTAATAAAATTAAAAAGCTATTTCAAATTTTAGTTATAAAATATAATAGATAATTAAATATGAGCAAAGATCCATTTACTCAAAAACTAAATTGAAAATATTTACTCTTTATCTTAACTATTCACTTTCTTGAAATCTAATAACTAGAATAAGTAACTAATTTTAATAAAAAAATAAATAGTTAAAATAAAAATAAATCTCTTAAATTTAATCTTGAAATAAGACAATCTTTTTTTATTAAATATATAATCATGTATGTAAATATTTTTATATGTACAAGGTAAAGGTAAAGGTAGTAATTAATAGATGTTTACTGTTTATATTACTGAATTTTTTTATTTTAATTTTATTTAACTCTCAATACCACCTAAGGATGAAAGTTTGATAAAGATAACAAACTAACGTTTAGGATTAATTAATATCTTATACATCAATAATATGGTTAAAAAAAAGTAAATTACATGAATAAAATCATATTTTCAATAAAACTATTTTGTAATATATTAATACTAATTATACTGAATTATTTTGTAATATATCAAAATATATAAGCTAATAAATTAATTTTTAATATATTAAATATAGAATTATAAAAATAATGAATAAATATGTTAAATAAAAAATAAAATAACATAAAAAGTAACAAACTATTTTAGTTCATAGTTTTTTGTGAGTGATTTTAGTCCATATAATTCAATGTCTATTCATTTTTTTATCTCTATAGTCGTTTGCAATGATATTGAGTAGATTGATTGTCTTGGGTCGTGTAGCTAAATATACATGTATCCTCAATCCATTCGTGCGTGATTGTTGTTGTCTAAGAAATATTTGTACACAAAAAGAATTACATACGGCTTCTTCCTTTAATAATATTAGATAAATATGAATCAACAAATATTAAAATATATTTAATAAATTAATTTCTAAAATATTATATATATAGATATATAAAAATATAAAGGAATATATATTATTTAATAATTAATTTAAAATTATTTTATAGTAAAAATATGTTGTTAAATTAACTTTGATTTATATAGCATATACATTGTGCATAAAGTTAAAAAATAAAATTAATATATTATTTTCTAGTAAAGAATATATATTATTGAGCATTAAAAAGCAACTGTTAAATACTGGTAGAATCTTTTGGTTTTAATGTTGTTGCTGAGTATGATTATCTTTCATAACCCTAAACCCTATGATAACCTACTTTACAATATGAATGAATAAGTAATTTAAAAAATTTATAATTTTAGTATATTGAATACAAATTTGTGTTAAATAATTAAAATTATTATATAATTATTAATCAATAAAATTTAGTATACGTGTTTATAACTATATCAAATATGAGTGTCTTGGATCATATACCTAGAAATAGATGTTTTCCTCAAACTATTGAGTTAAAAATTAATCTCGTTATGGTGCATAATTGTTATTGTTAAGGAAAATTTTGTACATAAAAGGAATCAAATACAACTTCTTCCATTAGTAGTGTTGGATAAATATCAATCAACAAATATTAAAATATATTTAATAAATTAATTTCTAAAATATTATATAATAAATATAAAAATAGATATATATTTAAAATATAAAAGAATAAATATATTATTTAGTAATTAATTTAAAATTATTTATATTAAATTATTTTGTTAATTAATTTTTATTTATATATCATATATTTATAGAACATAATTAACATTCTTGTATGTATGTATATATATATATATATATATATATATATATATATATACATTAATAAATTAAATTTGTGTATATAAAGTTAATAAATATCAATTCAATATATTATTTTTAATAAAAATTATATATTGAGTTTTAAAGAGTAATTATGCTAAATACTTGTGGATTTTTTTCTTAATATTGTTGAGTATGATTATCTTTCGTGAATAATATTTATTTTTTGAAAATGTTAGCAACACACTCCTTCTGACACATGATTAGTTGAAATTTATCAAAAAAATAAATTATGTGAATCTCATTTGTCATTTAAATGACTTTTTCCTAATTTTGTAATTTTCAATAAATTTCAACCAATAATAAGAATGTGTTAGGATCGGCGGGTAAAAGAATGTATTGTTTACATGATTGATTGAAATATATCGAAAATAACTAATTATATAGGTTATTTATCATTAAATTATTCTTTCTGCTAATTTTGTAGTTTCCAGTAAATTTAACAAATAATAGAGAATGTGTTAATTTTGTAATTTTCAATAAATTTCAACAATAATAAGAATGTGTTAGGATGAGTGTGTAAAAGAATGTGTTGTTTACTTGAAATTTATCAAAAACAACAAATTATGTAGATATCATTTGTCATTAAATTACTCTTTCTCCTAATTTTGTAATTTTTAATAACTAATTTAATGAAGCAATCAAATATAATTTTTTTCATTAAGGATCAAACAAATATTAAATGAACATGATTTCTCTATAAAAATGATAACCTAATTTATAATATAAATTAATAAAAAATTAAAAAATATATAATTTCTGTATATTGATAATATATTTATGTTGAATAATTAAAATTATTATATATTTTATAATAAAAAAATTTAGTATAAAAAGTTTTTAAATGAATTTTATAATAATATATTACCTAATTAGATCTAAATTAATTTTTTAGTATAAAAGTTCGATTGTATTATTAAATAGAATATAAATATATAAATATATTTTAAATATTTTCTAAATATTTTTCTTAAAAAGGTAAAATGATTTTTTTATTCTATTGTAAAATTAAGAGCAGATTATGGACATACCCACTAAAGTTTGATATAATTACACATGTACTTGTGTTTGTTTTACCATTACTTTTTCACTCAGTATTGGTGTAAGGTTTGAGAGAATGTTAGTATAATGTTTTTAAACATATAAAAGGTAAAATTGTAATGAATATATAAAAATAAAAGGGTTATATAAAAATAAGTAGGTGCATGTATAATTTCATTAAACCTAAAATGATACATGCGTAATTTGCTCTAAGATTAAAATATTTTTTTAAGATTTCAAAGTATGAATATGTATTGTTAAATATTGAATATGCAAGTGTATTAAATACTTTGAGGGAAAAAAAAAACATCTATAAGGGTTATGTCTATAATAGTAAGTAAAAATTGTCTCTTGTAGATAATGCTTATTAGTGCTTATCATAAAAGAAATATAAAATAATTTAATTTGTGATATTTTTTAGTATTGATTAAAATTATGTTTGAATAAAAATATATTGTTAAATTAATTTTGATAGATGTATAATGTATTTATGAAAAATTAATAAATAAACAAAACTTATATTTAAAGTTATTAAACAAAAAATCAAGATATTATTTTTGTAATAATAAATTATATTAATGAATATATGAAAAATAGATGTGTTAAATGCTCGTAGAAAAAATTATGTTTTTCGTAATAATGTGATTATTTCTTATGAGTGTTTTAAAAAACAAAAAAAAAACTCTTATGAGTGATGGTCATTATTTCTTTTATAGAAAAATCAACATTAATTTAGTGGTGAAAATCAAATATGATTTCTCCCATTAAGCATCAAATAAATAATAATTAAGTAAATTATTTTCAAATTTTAGTATATTTATTACATATTTATTTTAAATAAATTAAAATTATTATATAAATATTAATATAAAAATTATATAGTTTATTAAATTAAAGTTAACATACTATTTTAATAGTAAATTATGTGGTTTAAAAATCATCATATGACTGAAGTCATTTTGGTCATAAGATGATTTTTTTTTAAGTGGCGTTTTTGTCATTCCCTTCACAAAAAAAATAAAAAATAAAAAATTGGAAGGTATAGGCAAATTGTCCAACCAAATAAAAGATTAATCAAAACTCATTAAACAACAAAGATCCTTAAAGTAGATATAAGTGAATGGCTTTGGAACAAACATAAAAATGGAGTTATCCTGACTAGACTTTAAGCTTAACTTAGCAAAATTGTCCACTAGTATTAGTCGACTATGGAAAAGAAACCATGATCAATGGTGCAACCCTTCAGAAGCTTAATCATATTAAGAGAGTCAGACTCAATATCTATATTGCGAATTCCATGTTCGTGAGTCATTGTTAGTACTTGGAGAATGACCATCAACTCAGCTTTATCAACATCACAATAAGGTATCTTATAGTAAAAATCAAGGATGAAATTACCTTAGGAGTCACAGACTACACATCTCCAACAACAACCTTTTGATGGGATGTAAGGACATTCGCATCACAATTAATCTTCAACGTGCCTTTCCTTAGGGGTTTCAAAGCAACTTTAGAATCTGTATCCATGTAGTGAGCTCTGAAGTCTTTCATGAGTGCTCTCATATTTTTAATACTATCAAGGTCATGAAGTAGAGATCTTGCATAATAGATAACTTGGGTATTGAATTCACATTTACTTTTGAAGACGAACTCATTTTGCTTCCACCATACTCAATCTAGGGTGACACAAAAAACTTGAGGTCATCTATTATTGCTTCAATCTGGTGTCACCTTTAAAGTTGACAAAAGTCATGCCTCAAAATTTTGTTGAGAGAAAAACTATGGTATGTCATTTGCACCCATATTTCTCCACACTTTTGTGGTATCTAGTCAATCCTGTAAAGCATACATAATTATTTATTATTTCTGCTAGCGACAAAAGGGACATTTAAGATTGGTTGCCATAATGTGTCGATTATACCACAATTCATTTGTGGAAAAGATAATGCAAACCAACTATTTAAATAATTTTTAAATTATTAATTATAAAATTCAACAAATTTACAAAAAATGACGAATTGTAACTGAACAACATTGTAGATAAATTATTTTACTCTACCATTACATGACTTAAGTTCTTGATATTATTAAGTATTTGAAATGTAACATAAAAATAAAAAAGAAGAAATTAAGAAATAAAAATGAAAAGTTAAGAAAGAAAGCAAAAAATATTAAAATGTATGTAATAAATTGTTTTTTAACATATTGAATATATAAAAATATAAAAGAATAATTGGGAATATAAAAATAAGATAAAGATAAAAATATAAAAGAATAATCTATTTTATCCTTATTATTCTTTTTTTGTCATTTTTTATCTTAATTTTTCATGTTATTGTTTTGTTCTTTTATAACCATGTCCATAAAAAAAGAATAAAGTTGTAATTTCAATAATTTAAAACTTATATATATATATATATAAAGAATAATTTAAACTATAAAAAGAAAATAAGATAAAAATAAAAAGTATAGAAATATAAAAAAGCAAAAGCTAACATTGTGCATGGAATAAGAATGAAATTTTGTAGGAAAAGAATTCAATGTTTATTAATTTCTATTTAATGTGATTAAAAAAAGTAAATTATTTAATTTAAAAAAAAATAGAATATCCCATTGTTATCTTCACTCATAATAATTCATGTTTTACTACTATCACTACCAACTTTGACAATGGTAGTCAATGATGATATCAATAATTATAATGACGACAGTAAAGGTAACATGATAAATCATAAATTATTATAAGAAAGTAAAACAATTAAATTATTTAAAAATTTAATAATATACTTTTTGTTTAATAACATTAAATGAAAGATAACAAATATATGATAATTCTATATAAAATGCTGTTGAAATTCATTAGCGAGATCCATATAAAAAATAAGGTATTTGTTTATATAGAAAAATATAGAAACATAAAAGAATAAAAAATAACATAAAAATTAAGATAAAAAATGAAAATAAAAAGTAAAAAATAATCCATTTTCATAAAAAAGGGGATAAAATTGTAAAAAGAGATACAATTGAATTTCAATAATTTAAATGTGATGAAGGGTTGTTTTAAAATTTTATTGGCAAAAGTCAACAGTGAAGCACACACAAAAAACCTTGGAATGAAGTAGAAGAGACAAGTTGTGCTCTGCATTCACTTCCATTTTCACCTGAGCTGATGGAGCACGCCAAAAAGGTTGATAAGCCATTTGCTTCCATTACCCTCTTTACTGCCGCTGCTAAGTATTCTGTATTCATATAGATTAGTGAATTCAATATTGAGGGCTTTGTGTAATATTGCCGCTTTAGCCATTTAGGGAATGTTAACTGTTTTTAGGGCATTCAGTATTGAACGTGGAGTTATTCTATCTACCTATATATGTCTTCTCTTTCAGGGAAAGACTATGAAAGCCTGTGTTGTTGTGTGAGGGATTCCGATCGAGTTTTATTCTTTATTCAATCAGCACTACTACATATACACACGGGTCCGGGTCGGACCCGACTCACCATGGAAATTAA
The DNA here is from genome assembly GCA_037954015.1 of Psophocarpus tetragonolobus. Taxonomy (NCBI): domain Eukaryota; kingdom Viridiplantae; phylum Streptophyta; class Magnoliopsida; order Fabales; family Fabaceae; genus Psophocarpus; species Psophocarpus tetragonolobus. The sequence goes on along the minus strand of CM075693.1, from coordinate 48,951,975 downwards.
AAACATTGTAACCCAACTCAATCTAGAAACTAGAAAGGCACAATTGCCACAATACACTTACACTAATCACACACACGGGCACCCACTCTCATTCCCAAATCACAAAAGAGCCAAAGAGTATCAAATCCTAGCACAGAAACTGAGAAACCCTCACACTGTTGGTCCGCCATTCCCACCGCCGCACACCCTCAACTCACCGGCTCATCGGGAGTTCGCCAACATATTAATTCTGACTAGGAATATTACTTTACTTTAGTATATTGCAGCAAATAATTGAATTCCAGATTTGTATGTATATTGCGGTAATCCTACATTTAAGTTAGATGTTTATTTGGGTCCTCACTTAAGGAATTGATCCAGTTAATTTACTATGTTGAATCCAGGTAATCAATAATGCAAATTCAACTTGGAACATAATTCTGAAATGATTCATGCTGGAAAAAGAAGAAGAAAATATTGATAAAATTAAGGACAGGCACCATATGCCAAGCGATGATGTAGTTAATTGATTTTCTGTTTTATTTTTATTTTTTTAATTTTTGTGGATCAACCCGTTTATCCCACTTATTAAGGAAGTTGAGGTGGCTGGATTAAACGAACAGAGCTGACTCGTTTTGATAGTTCTAAAATAGAGAAAGCAGTATATATATGGAGAAAAATTATGCACAGGGTCGCAAAGAATATACACAATAAAATTCAAATCATTGTTGTCTATTGTTTTCTACACTAACTCTTTGCTTCTCATCTCATAATATGAGAGTGACTTGTATCCTTTCAACCGAGAGTGTATTTATATTTAGACTTCAGAGCTAGCCTAAAGTGGTTTTTTTTTTCTTTTTCTTCTCTTTTATTTGGCTATTCATCTTTCTCTGGCACATTTTCTTCTCTCTGCAAAGATGGATAAATTAGATTTCACTTCGCTACCATTCCCCAAGCTCTCTTCAGAGGAGGTAATAACAATATACATCAGTGTTTTTATTTGTACACTGTGCTTGCATTTTTTCCACCTTTTTGTTTTAATCCATGCACCCTTCCTATGCTCCACCCCCATTCGTAGATGCTGGAATTGGAAAGAATATACAAAGATATGGGAGAAAAACAGCTTGACCAGAAGTTCTGCCAGGAGATTGCTAAAAGTGTTAGGTGAATTGAGTGTTATCTTTACTATAATTAGAATTTTGTGTTTTGTTTGTGATGATATTCCATAATTTGATTTGTTTTAATTTTTGTAGTTTCTCATCTAATGGTGCTAGTAAAACTTCCTTATCATGGCAACAGGTTGATAAATTGTATCACCTTTAGGAGCATTTGCTATATTTGTGCAGAGTGTGTTATAATGCTGTCTTGGTTTTACTGGGTTTTAGGTGCAACAGTGGTTCAAAAATAGACAGAGTGTGTCACAGGGTATAGATAGCTCATCATCTGACCTGCTGAAACTATCTGCTGATCTTTTAGATTCATCTTATTTAGTAAACGGAGATAGAAGCTCTTCAGGTTCAAAAGGTTATCCATCTTTCTCTTAGACTTTATTGTGGCTATGAATTCAGAAAAGGAAGAAAATGTCCCTGGATGGAATTGCGTTGTTTTCCCTCTGTTTGAATTTCTGGTTTTCTAGAACTAAACCATTGGAACATGTTCTTTAAATTCACCATGATCTTTAAAGTAAATGGTTTTTACGCTTTAAGCCTACAAAGTCGTAACTATTGTCATTTCCTAAGGGGACAAAATGTTCACCTGATTTGGGTTAAAATTAAAATGCACATAGCTCCAACAACAGAAGCTTAATCTGTAAGATAAATGTTACTATTCTGATGTGGCATGCTGTGTTATTTATTTAGAGTCAATTTCCATCCTGTCTCTGAATAATAGCATGCATACTATGTGGTGTAATTTTTCATTTTTATATTAATAAGTGACAGCATTCAGTTTCCAGTTCCGTATTGCATTGAACATGATATTGTTTTGATGTGTATTGACTAACAGTAATAACGTGTATGCTGTGAATTATTTTTTCGTCAATATTCTTCCTCTCAACTTATGATTCTTGATTTCAGTTAATGGAAATAAACTCCACAAGCAAGTGCAATAGTTTATACTTAATCGTATTGTTTTATGTGGCTGCAAACCATGAAAATTTCTTCTTTTTTTTTTCTATCTCGATCCCGATGAGCCAAAACCAAAGCTTTAATTTTTTGTTGAGGAATAGTTCGAGTAAGTCTTGAATGAGCTTTGTGAAAACTTGATGTGAATAAAAGAATTTTTTTCCTCCGATTTTGAGCTATGTATCCTCGTTTAATTCTGGTCATTGAATAAATGAGATTGAGAGGCCATGAATTTTGTAGCTATGTATCCTCATTTGTTGATTGTTGAGATAGAATGAAAGAGAAACCTGAAGAAATAATGATAATGATGATATTGATCCAAAAAATAAAATATTAAAAACAATTGCAATAGTAATAATAACAGTTGTGAAAGGATTAGGATTAGTTTCAGCAACCAATAGAATGTAGTGACAACAGGCCACCTAGAACTGATAATTGATTATCATTCATGTGTAAGTTCAACTTGGCATTAATAATTCCATGGTTAATTGGAAATTGTGTTCTTAATGTCAGGTAAACAAGGTGCAGTTCTTAAAGAGTTGCAATTTGAGGCAAGATCTACAAAAGACGTTGCATGGTAAGGAATAAAGAAATATCTAGTTAGGATGTAGCTGTGTTTTCTGAATTTAGCTATAAAATGCATTATAAGGTGTTGTCTGATTTTTTGTTTCTTTCCAATCCGAAAGAGACTACCAATAGTAATTAGTTAGGGATTTGTTAGTGTCTTAATGAGGAGTTAGTTAGTTGGGTTAGCTGAGCATGTTAAGATAGTAGAACAAATAGGGCATATTGCCTATAGATAAAGAGGGGAGGTTGAGAGAAATCATAGCATTTGAGAAACAATTACACTTAGAGGGTGGGAAGAGTCCTCGACTCCTTGTCTCTCAAACATCCGGGGAAATAATTCATTTTGTACCATCTACCCTAGCCTATGGCTGCTATTGCGTTGGTACAGCAATTGGTATTTAGAGTACATCAATAAAAGTTCATTTTCTATCATTTATTGTTAGTTTGTTACATACTATTTGCCAACATCTGATTTTTTTTTTTCAATTACAGGCATGATGTTTCAATGTTCCTTAACTACAGAGTTCTGAGCACAGGCGAACTTGTAAGATAATTTTCTATTCTAATTTATATATTTAGGTTGTGAAGAAACTTTGACATTGTCTTTAGAATTTGTTAAAAAAAAGGAGTGATGGTTTCTTTCATACTTCTCTCATTTTACCAAAAACATTTATCTATAAGTTGCTGCTCAATAAGTATATATGTATATATATACATGTGTGTGTGTGGTGTGTATGTGCGAGTTTAATACTTATACACTGACAATGTAAAAGAGTTTTACTTAATCATAATCCTCTTTTATATAATTTTTAAAGTATTAATTGATAAAGACAACAAACTTATCATATATGAAAGATTGTGATTGAGCGCCAATGTAAAACTTTTTACAATGATAGTGTGTAAGTGTTTTTCTCTATGTATGTATGTATATATATATATATATATATATATATATATATATATATATATATATATGGGGGTTTGCTTAAATATCATTTAAGTACTTGTAAAATTGCACATTTTTATTTTAGCACCTGAACTTTCAATTTTTTTATTTTAGTACCTAATAATTTTCATTGTTTTGAATTGGTATCTATTGTTAAGTATTTTTTGATAACGGATGATGTGATTAACAAAAGTGACACGTCATCAATTTCGCATCATTTAAAGCTACTAAGTTGATATTCATGTCATTTTCATAATATGTACCTTTTTCAAAAAAAATCTAGGTACCAAAATCAAAATATAAATAAAGGATAGGTACCAAAACCAAAATAATTTTATTTTATAGATACAAAAAATTTATTTAAGCCTTCAAAAAAGTTAATTATCATTATTATTACATCATACATTCTGTCATATGATATGCACAACAACTAGTCACCTTATTTTGGAAATTTTTAAGCGTTTTCGGTGAATAAAGTATCAACAATGAAGTCATATTTTGTAGGTTAGTGAAATGACTAACCCCATCTAAAATCATTAATAGACTAAATGAGATCCTTTTGTTTTTTTAATGGACTAAATTAAATCTATATTAAAAGAAAAGGATTAAATATGTTTCACATTCTTCATATTTTAACAAATTTTGCAATGTTTGTACTATAGCAACCCAAAACAAAATAAAAATTAAAAAATTTATTACGAACTCAAGGAAATACAAAAATTTTATAGGAATTCAACGCAAAATTCATTAATAGATTAAGAACACAAAATATATTTAAGTCTAAAAATGATGTGTGATGCAATTATGATGATAATTAATTTTTCTAGATAAAATTATTTTAGTTTGATATCTAACCTTTATTTATATTTTGAATTTAGTACTTGAAAAATTTTATTTTTGAAAAAAGGTGTCTGTCATTAAAAATATGATGCTAACTCAACAACTTTAAATGATGTGGATTTGATAATGTTATATTTAAGTTAGCTATGCCATTGGTTAAAGGAAGATACTTAACGACAGATACCAATTTAAAACTTTAAAAATGTTATATACTAAAAAGAATTGAAACATACTTTTATAGTTACTAAAAAGATATTTAAACTTATATATATGCATATAAAAAAATATTTATTTATTCCAAGAATATATAAGAGACTTACTCCTCATCTTTGTTATCTTTTTTTTTTTTAAATGTAATGGTTGTGAAGAATATATAATCTTAGCCATTAGATTTGAATAAAATAAATGACGAGGATGAAGAGTAAACCAATAGAGTAAGTAAATTTGTTATTTCTCTCTTTACATGTATATAAAAGGAAGGATCAAGTTATTTCAAAAGTAACTCTTTTAAAATGTTACTCTTCATTCTTACTTTTTTTTTTTTTTTTTTGACATCTTATGGTTCTAATAAGTAACTTTTTAAATCCTATGCATCAACTCATTCTAAGAGTAACTTTTATAGGGTTACTTTTTATTCTCAACTTTCATTTTCTTAAATCTAATGGGTAAGATTAATTATTGTTTACAACATTAGATTTAAAAAAAAATGGTAAGAATGAAGAGTAAGTTAATTTCTCTTCATATATATATATATAGAGAGAGAAAGAGTTTAATTGGTATACACTGTCAGTGTAAAGATTTTTACACTGACATTCAATCACAACCCTTCATTCATGGTAAATTTGTTGACTTTACACGTTACTACTTTAAAAGTCACATAAATGAAAAATCATGACTTTTACACTGATACCGTACACCAATTAAACTCATATATATATATATATATATATATATACACACACACACGCACACATATACATACATACACACATATATAGAGAGAGAGGGAGGAATTGAATTACACTAGTGTAACTTACACTAAGTGTTATATCACTTAATAACTTTCAATTGAATAATTTTATCTTAAAACCCACTGTTGGATTGAAGTTTATTAAAAATTGGATGTCAATAAGAAGTTAATCAAGTGATCTATATATTAATTTATTTTGAGAAGTATCTAATCCATCAACCTTGATCAACATGAACCAAGTAACAGAGAATTTTGGATTAATATAAAAATTTGTATATATGATCTTGTGTGAAATGAGCTTGGGATGAGATCCACTTATTCAAGAGTGATTATAATTTATAAGAGACTTACTTTTCATGAGAATATGAATTGTGAGATAAAGAGTAAGTTTCTTATAGTTACTTTTGGAGTAAGTGAATTTCTTCCACATATATATATATATATACACATACATACATATAAAGTTTCTTTTCCCTTGCATCTAAAATTTGTATTCTATAGTTCATATCAACAAGAACAATCTGGTTTTTCATGATTAAACCCCCTGAAATTCTTTTATTGCTTCATAATTGAACTGCCTCTATTCCCCCCTCCCTTCTCCTATCAATTGTTTTTTCATGTCTCCTGCTCGCTCCATCTTTGAAACTGGCCACGTAACTTGCCATAAGAATAACTAAACTAGTGATAAGCAAGCATTCTGAAAGTTCAAATCCCCATATACATTGATTCACCTTCACGCTTATACCATCCGTCTCTTGTTGTTGGCTTTTATTAGAGAGCAATTTAGAAAATCTTCATACTAAAGTAAAATGTTTCTTGAAAGATGAAGTTTACTTGTGATTTTAATCAACACATAATGTTCCAGAAAGTTCTATAAAACTAAATCTTGTATATAATTGCATTGCATTTTGTTGTTAGGGATATTTTCCTTTCCTTCATTGGGAAAGACCGTCGAAGTCAGAAAACTGGCTATGCAAATTATATTTTTAATTTTATATACCTGATTGTAAGTTATCCGGACATCTTGAAATAGCTGTACTGGCTTAATAGATGCATTTTTATGGATAAACAATTATTGTATCTTGCCTCATAACAATTCTAGGAAGTCCGTGTCCGATACGCTGGATTTGGGAAAGAGCAGGATGAGTGGATGAATGTGAAATTGGGGGTGCGGGAGAGATCTGTCCCATTAGTACCTTCAGAGTGTCACAAGGTCAAGGATGACGATCTTGTACTGTGTTTCCTGGTAAGTGAACCGTGGTACTTCTCTTGTGCTTCAGTTTATCTTCCCAATGTGTTTGTCCAGTAGCCGCATGGTTAAAATATTTGCAGAACAGAACCTCGTTAAACTTGTGAAGACAGTGAATCGTAGTTCATATTGATTTGACAATAATTGAATCAATGATAATTAAATATAATCAGTTTTGATATTGTATAAAATGTGAAGTAGTAAACTAGAGAAAAATCATAAGAAATTACTAGAGCATATATCTTGTAAGATAAAAAATCAATAATAATAAGATAGAGACAATAACAATTCATGGGTCGACCTCATGCGAAAAGTTTGTAACTTGATATTGAATCTTTGTTTCATTGTTTGACTATAAAAGGGTTTTTTTGGTCGAATAAAAGAAACTGTTTCCACCACTTCTTTTTTATCTATTATCTGCATATTCTAAAGATCAACTCGATTTTTGCCATTGAATTGTCTGAATACATTACTGTATCTACCAGTTTTTTACTTGAAATACGGTCTGTTTCTTAATCTATGCATATGACCATGAGCATTTATTTATTTGGCTGTTAGCTATTGGAGAACTAACTTAACTGTTGGAACTCATTAGGTTATTATTTGATTTTTGTCAGGAAAGAGAAGATTATGCCCTCTATTGTGATGCTCGAATTATAAAAATCCAGAGGAAGATACATGATCCAACAGAGTGTACTTGCACCTTCATTGTTCGATTTCTCCATGACAATACTGAGGTGAGCTTTGATTTCTTTTGTTCCTTATCCCCGAAACATGGGCATTTATGCTATCAGTTTTTGGTCCCTCTTGTTAGGTAAATGATTGTATATTAACACTACCTGATGTATGTCTATGCCAGGAAGGTGTTTCTTGGAACAGGTTATGCTGTAGGCCTAAGCAAGATGAATGTGTGGTTTACCCAAATCTTGCCCTCGATTTCACCTTAAACCCCTCCCTAGATATCACCCTAAACCCCATTGAGTCATTGTGGGGATAGAAAGAGCCAACTTTTTTCGTATTTTTCTCTCTTACTTTTAGTTGTTGTCTATTGTTTGTTACTACTAGATCACGGAGTTTGGAAAGTCTTCATTTTTTTGTCTTTTTTTATTTTAATGTTATAAATATTAATTAAAATACCAAAAAAATTGAATTAATTAAGTATTGTTATAGAGAAATACAATTAAACCACTGTTGCTTCTACCACTTTCTCAATTAACATGGCCCATTGTCATTGTCGCATCATTACTCTTGTCATTGTCATTCTTGTAACTATTATCATCGAATCAATAATGTTTTTTTTTTTAATTTGTCCTGCTCAAGACTACTTGTTTGGTTGAGGTTTCAAAATGGACTGAACATGATTATTACCTGAGCCTAAGTTTTGCTACACATTGTATAACAACCAATCTAAACCGGATGGCTGGTAAAGAGTTATCAAATTTGCTACCAAAAATAACCAATTCAAGGAAAGTTACATTTGTTTTTAATTCTTAAACATATTATTGTTTATGATCTTTATACGTTTCATTTATATATTCACTAAGCATGCTATCTCAAAACTTATTGGCCTAACATAGATGCATATCACATCATCATTTAGTAATAGAGATTATTTTAAATATTCTTTAAATTTAAAAAGAAACTAATAAACAAATTTTGAAGGCTAAGATCAAACGTAATTATAGGCTTAAATATTTTGTTTCGTGAAAATAAGATTTTTTAGTCTAATTCTGTAAGGGTGTTTAGTCATTTGTGTTAAATAATAAAGCAACTGATGATATAACAGAACATTGATAGTTTTTTGACTTTTTGGTTTCTGGAAGTTTGATAGGATAATCACGGGAAATATTTTTGGGATACATTGTAGTTTTAATTTAGTATGTTTGTTTTACACTTATTAACTGATGTTATGTACAAATGAGAAATTAAAAAAAAAAATCATCTAAAAAAATTACATGTATTTAGTCAACATATCTTTTTTAACACTTTACTATTACTAAAATTGATTGAAAAACACAAATTTTAATGAATCTCACAGTACTTCATTTAATGTTTCTCTTGTAGTTTAAAATTTTTAATAAACTCTAATTAATAGTAAAGTATATGTTAGAAAAAATATATTAAAAAAATTATTGCTAATATGTTTATTTTAAAATAATCTCCATCGCTAAGAGGTGATGTGAATTTTTTTTAGAAGAAGTGAAGTGATTTTTTTAGAAGAGTGATGTGATATGCATGTATGTTATGTTATGTTAATAAGTATTATGTGATAACATTTTAGTGACTATTTAAAAAAAAATCAAAATCAAAATTTTATTTTTAAGAATTAAAACCAAATTTAGTAATTTTTTATACAACATAAATACATATTTTATCCGTGACAACTACTGTTAGTTTATATTTAAGTTTTGTATATGAAAATCTTAATAGGTCTATTCCATCATCTAAATGTTCTTAACCTGTTGATTATAAACTATAATATTAACTTTAAAGCTTAACTATTATGCTATAAAAAAATTTTATATTAACGTTCAATTATATTTTTTTATTTATATTACTTTTAAATTATTTATTGGTAAAATCAACATATTTGTTATAAATAAAGAGATAAAATCTTTCACACTATCGATACATACTAATTAAATTCTTGAATTTATTACATAATTATACATATGGTTCAACAATTTCAATCAAACACTTATAAGTTGCATCAATAACTCAATATTCCAACAAAGTGAATTATGATGTTGAGTTTAATAACATTTTGATTTGTTTTTTTGTTCTGAAGTTACACTGATAAAATAAAATTAGAGGTCTATATATTGTTCTCATCCCAATCTCTCAGTCTTATTGTAATGCGATTAACATATAAATTTCCTTCCTTAAAAGAACATATAAAATTCCTATTTAACTCTCATAATAACATATTCATTCAAATCTCATAATAATCATATCAATAATAATATTGTATGATTGTATCTTTTCTTATTATTTAAATATTTGTTGCATTTATTATAAAGATCGTCAAAATGAATAGAAACTTTCCTCAACTACTATGTCTTCTTCACTAAGTATAAAAGAGAAGAATAAGGAAAAGGAAAAGGAAAAGGAAAATAAAAGAGTTCAATAACAAGTTTGTATATACACTTTGATCATCTACATTTTTAAGCTCTAATTCTGTGGATGCTACCTAAACTTATAGTTTCTTGCAGTGTTTAATCTTATTTCCTTTTTGTAAGCACTACCTAATCTTATGTTAAATATTTTTTCTTCTATTAATTTTATTTTTTATATTTTATAGATTGAGATAAAAATTATTATTGATGCGATAGTTTTTCTTTGTATGTCATAATTGTTTTTTGCTAAATATAATTGTAATTCTATAATAAATTATTTGCAACAATCTTTTTAATACTAAAGAAGTTCATACTAAAATTAAAAAAGGGTTATCTTGGTGGCTGAAATAAGATAGTATTACTGATACTTTTTGTAAAGTTATACCTGTTTTTTAGTGAAATATAAAATTAAAATATTAACTTTAAGAATGTTATTTTGATTAACATACTGAAATACAACATAAAATTTTCGAAATATCATTAAAAATATTTTTAACCGTCAGATACAAAATATATTACATCAAGGATATCTTATTTTAGTCACTAAAGTATAACAAAAGAAATTTTACAAAAGAATATATTTAACATAACGTGATTAAGTTATAATTAAAATAAATACTATTAAAATATGTTATAATTAATATGTATTTTAGTTTCTCACAAGTTATATATTATATGGTTTTCATGTATATACAAGCGTGTATAAAATTATGGGACTCATACAAAATGGTTTCAAGATTTTAAAATAAATTTTTTCATGAATACAAAAGATTAGAGATATTTTAATAAAGATATAACATTGCGACACTTCAATATCTCAAAATGAGATCTATAAATAAAGATGTCCTAAAAAAATATTAATTATTTACTTTTTTTAATGTTGTTTAAGGTTAAATTAGGAAAACTAATAAATTCATTAAAATTGTTTGTTTAAGTGAATTTCATAGATAAAATTAATATTGAAATATTTTTCAATATAAAAATCTACTGTTGATTAATAAGTAATAAATATGTTTTAAAAAACTAATATTATGTTAAATTCTAATAAGTTCATTTAAATAAGAATAGTATGCTAGCAATGTTGGGTTTGGTGTTAAAATAATCATTTTGTTTGATTTTATTTTCTGTTTTGAACAGTCAACGTTAGCAAATAAATTTAATGACTTATCACGTTATTAAAGAGTACCATAAGATCATTCAATTTAATTTTTGAGATAAAATATGATAAAATATATTTTTAATCACTTATAAATAGTCTAATGTTATAAACTAGATTCAACAAATAAAATATTAATAATATAATTTTTTCTTAAAAAAATCTAAAGGGGCTATCTTTTTCAAATTTCTTCATAATGTGTTAAGTCACTAAACTGCAAAAGGTGATTCAAATTCATTTTGAAGTTGACAAAAAATTTCTCGATTTGACCAAACTTGACTATAAGGAATACACAATTTATTAAGTGGATGATGGAGACAAGAATACCCACATAATCCTTGCATCACCCTTATTTTAATGATTAAAATACCTATAATTTATTATACTTAATTTTCAAACCAAATGACTCTTAGATTTAGGGGTATTCACAATTGAGATTGTGGGGAAAATGAAAATTAAATCAATTTATTTTAATTGGATTGAGTTGGTTCCTTTTCTGAATTTTTTTTCCTAACCCAAACCAAATCTAACCAAATAATATCCAGGTTGGTTTAGTTCGGTTTAAGAGAAAACAAATTAATTTTTTTTTTCATTAAATTGTAAAAAAATAATTGTATACCTAAAACTAACTAAATTTGTTAGTTTACTAAATTCATAGTTTTATAACAAAATATCAAGTATTTTATATATAATAAATTATTCAAATTAAACTATTAAAAATTTAAAACAACACAATACAATACAAAGTTAACAATAAATATATAAAATAACTTAAAAACTTACTAACTTAAAAATACATAATAATACAAAAGAGTAAAAATGAAATGATTTAGACGCTGAAACCCTAAATAAAACACTGAAATAGGTTACTAAATTTACTAAATTAAAAATACAAAATAAATATATAATAATATAACATATATATTTTTTAGTTGGTTCGAGTTGGGTGAGAGTTTTGAAACATGAAAATTACAAACCAAATTGATATGGTCAGTTCTTGTTAGTTGGGGTTAGGTCTAGACCCGATCAAGTGAAAAAACCGAATCAAACTAATTGGTTCAGTTTGGTTTACCTGGTTCGTCGGGTTAATCGAACCTATGAACACCCTTACTTACTCTTTTTTGCACAAATTACAAGTTTGGAATGTTAATAAATGTTTTACATTTAGAGTTTGATATCGCCTTAAAAAAAACAAGAGGTTTGACATTTAATTCTCAAATTACAAACTTTGCATTTATTAAATAAATTTTGGATTAATATATATTCGAACAATTTATTTTTTATTGAAAATTATTATAATTTTTTTTATTTATTTTTTTTGCAGATGGGATGGATACAAGTATATCAATACTCAATAGGAATGAGTCATAAATCTCATATATGTGAGGTATAGAGACAAGCATGAGAATGTATTTCAAAAATAGGGATTAGGATGAGAATCACATATTCATCCCCAACCTACCCCATAGCCATGGCTAGGTGGAATGGAAGCAGGTTTAGCCTGCTTGCCCTACCCTCGATATCATCCCAATCCTTGCCCTCATCCTTGGTAGGTAAAAAAACCCCACCCTCGACTAGGGATCGTGTTTCCCTACCATGTTTCCACCCTCTCATTAACCTCATTACTAGTCACAACACATATTTTCACAACATTGTGGCCTTGAACTAGATTTGTCAAAATGGATGGTTCCACCCATCCCAACCCATCAGACTCACACAATAAAATGGGTTAAGTTAACGTAATCTATATTTTATTCAGGTCACTGTTTTATAAGCTCAACTTGGCCTTGTAACAAGCCACTAAGCCAAAATGGATCTTTTAAAAGAAAATCTCAAACTTTTACCTTGTAATATTACTCAATTAATTTAAATTTTAAAAATAGAAAATAAAATAATTTATATCATTTCGTAGGAATAACAAATTAAACATAATACATAAATACTAAATTCATTATCTATAATGATAACATAAGAACAATCATAACAATTAAATACCTAAACAGTAAACACCATAAAATAATATATAATTATAATTAAACAACATTTTTAAGTTAGTTTCTTTTAACACCTCTTCATTTTCTATTAACATCTCCTCAATCTTTACAATTTTCTGCAAAATCCGAAAACATCCTCATCCTCTTTTATCCTAAGTTTGTTTTAGATAGCATCACCCAGCTTCACAGCTACACACACCTCTACCCACCTTTTTGAAAAATTAAATTGGTTTCTCCATTTCACACCTCTTCATTTTCTATTAACATCTCCTCAATCTTTACAATTTTCTGCAAAATCCGAAAACATCCTCATCCTCTTTTATCCTAAGTTTGTTTTAGATAGCATCACCCAGCTTCACAGCTACACACACCTCTACCTACCTTTTTGAAAAATTAAATTGGTTTTTCCATTTCACACCCTCACTCTTTTCGAACATATATATTTTTTCACCTCTATTTTTAGAAATTTCCTTTGCCATGTATGTTCAAAGAAGGTGAGGTGCTCTTTTGAAGAAGTGAGTAGAAATGTGCGTGTAGTCGTGAAGCTAGCTGATGCTTTGTAAAACAACTTTTGATAAAAAAAGGTAAAGATATTTTGGGGTTTTGAAAAAATTGTAAATATTATGGGGTGCGGATAACAAAAGAAGAGTACTAAAAAAAATTGTCCATTTTTAATTATAAGTTTATAATCATGAAAAATTGACCGTTTATTATAAATATAATTAATCAATTTGCAAGTCAAGTTCAATTTGAACTTATATTTCTTCAAGTCCAGCTTTGTTTATTTTATTTTTTAATAATATATAATATATTAAAAATTTTACATAGTATAATGTTAGTATAAAAAAGTTTTACATTCAATTAATCACAATTATTCAATTTATATGACTTTTAAAATATTAATAAAATCAACTTGAATGTTAAACTTTTACTCTGAATGTAAAATTTTTTTCTCATATATTAATATTGTTTTTTATTTGAGGTGGAAGGCAAAATTATAACAAGGCAACGTGAAAATCAACGTATCCAACCCCGTCCCAATATTATCAAATAGGAAATACTCAAATCCTACTCCAATCAATGCCAGTTTTTTCAAATCAATGAAAATAAGATACCTTGAGACATGTGATTGTCTTCCCTATTTAAAAACATTTAACAACAGACTAAACAAACCCAACAAAAAAAACATTTAAAAGATTAAATTAACAAAAAAATCTTTAAAGACCAAAACCAAAAAGGATATTTTCCAAAGACAATAATATTTTATGCCTTAAAAAAGTTAATATCAATAATTATAACATCAAATGAAAAATGACAATTGTTTTACAATGTATAAAGAAATAGATAAAAGTAATATCACCAAGTCTTGTGATTTTTAAGAATGGCGAAAACAGTGGTCAACTTTTTAATATATTACCAGACAAGATTTATTTTTTTTTTTTTTTTGCTTTACTGGGCGAAAAGGCCAAGAAACAAACAAATTACAGGGATAAGAGGTGGTCACTGATCCTTATTTAAATGAAATTAGGGTGTGACTATATACTGACCCTTGATGAAGTGATATAAAAACAAAGAGCCTCGCGCGTCTGCATAACCTTAATTAATCATTGACATAGAAACGATTTGCACACGAATGGCAACTTGACGTTTTCAAGTTTCATGGAAGACATATTCATTTTGCTACATACAAATAATTAAAACTTTTGTCATCAAAATTTCTGGGAGGCTGGACCATCATGCCACTTGAAATATTCAGCAGCAAAGTTTGCAGGGTCAAGAAACTGTTCGTCCGTAGCAAATAGAAGCAATGTAGAGGTTCTTCGCCCACTTCTCCTGTAAAACAAAGTATGATATATGTATTAGCAGAGCTTATTTGAATGAAATAATCAAAAGCAACTAGAGCATTGTCCACCTTGACATGTGAACTGGGAAAAGCAGACGTCCTAAGTGTTTCCTGGGTTTCATCCAGGGGCTTCCTCCTTGGCACACTCAGGACAAAAGCAGCTTGGTCCCAAGTCGCAGCAGTAGCTGTGATTCGATATCCGTTATCCCACCGCTTGTGAATTCCCTCGCTAGGATATAGAAAATCTAGTTCAATCACCTGAAATTGATTAACATGAATGAGACTATTTATCATCATTCTATGAAGTTGCATTATGGACTATTATAGACAGATGAAAACTCAGCCAACGATAATGACCTGATCTGAAAATCCCGCACCACGTGACATAACTACTCCCCATCTGGATCCTGCGGTGGCCATAGCAGTCACGTAAAAGCCCTCCCTCCACTTTTTGTTGATCCATTTGAAGGGAAATGAATCACTAACTTTGTAAGATTGCTGCAAATACTGTGTGCCTAGAGTCCAAGGACATAGTCATTAGTCAGCAGTAAACATAATTGAAAATTGCCAAACGACATAGCCTAGTATAGTTTAGAGGAACTAACCCTTGGACATTACTACTAGCGAGCTCCCATTTACAGCTCCAGCAATTGCACTGATATAATAATTCTTTTCCCAGTGCTCCATGATCCATTCCTTCAAGTAAACCAAAAACCAAAAGCCAGCAGTTAATAAGCATGACTTGAGATTATATATTAACAGCTCTACAGAGTACAGTCACGTAAGCAAAAAACACAAGCAATGACTGCTATATACTTTCCGACACTTTCAAATAAATTCATTATTGGGTGAAATCTATTCTTGTTGGAAAGTGTGTTCCAAGCATGTCTTCTAAACAATCTACAAATAGAAAATAAAAGCAACGAATGGAAATTTACTTTATGGAGAAAGAAGGGTGAGAGTTCGTAAACTTGGGCATTGAAACCTGTCCCTGCATCCATGATTAATGCCCACAGATTCTGACTTGAAGCAACACTGCTAATATATAAGCCGTCCTCATTTCCTTTCTCAATGTGCTGGGCTAGCCTTGAATCTGATACATTGTAGTGATATCTACACCACAACACAATCATTAATAATGCACAAGAACTACCTTACGTTGATAACTTAAAAGAAAAAGGATAATGCTTAGCATCTAATTTGTGTGATTGAAAAATGAAATCCAAACTATGTCAAAGATACAATACAATACAATACAGACAAAAAGGTTGTAAACCAGATTCCACAAGATGATATATGGGAAGAAGAATCACCCTCTCCACCCTTAATATTAAGGAGCAACTAACATCACCATGCATCAATTTAAAATGCCATAAATAGAATATAAATGACAGAACAAACATCATGCCATCTGGGTGTATACCTTTGTTTCATTGGTCTACGAGCATTGTAAACACTTATCCATTGCGATGCGGGCAAACCAATGCGAATCTTCTTTTTAGGTTGCTCATCATCCTCTTCTTCAATTGCAACCCGACCTCTCTTGTGACCAACGAGCTTCAGACAAAACAAAATTAGTAATATCAAGTCTCTTTACTACAAGCTTTAAACACATACAAAAAGAACACATGGATAAAGGCCAGGGATAGCAAAATTGATACCTTCTGTGCACCTTCAGTATTAATTGGTCTAATATCAGGGTTAGGACCAACAATACCATCAAATAGAGAAATGTATTTTGCGTAGTTAGGCTCTTCGTCAAACTTTAGGTTCACAACATGTTCAACGAACTGCTTAAAAGGAAGGGGACAAAAGGAACATAGGTTGTCCGGAGATGTTCCCATTTTCTTCTTGCAAACAAGAAATCCTTTATTTTCACCCTGAGAAAAAAAAAATGTTAGACCAACCTTCTGAACATAAGAATAAAGCTTCAGTTATTTATTACCAACCTGAAACCCCTGCCAAGGAAGGCGGCCTTTTAGAAGAAAAATCAGCGTATATGCAAGAGATTCTAAGTCATCTCTCCTGCTTGCGGTTCTCCCTACATGTGCATGCACACTAGCATAGCGGACCGTGCCCCTGAAAACATCTGGCCTCTGGTCATATTCTACATGTGAACCTGCTGTACTATCCCTCCACTTAGTAGCTGGAAGCCCAAAATAGCAAAGAAAGTGAGTAACCAAGTACCACCAAAATATGCCAATATAATAAAAAAAATAGTTAACTAAATCATACCCAATCCAAGGTCCACAAGGAACAACTTTTTCTCATCAGGTGTCCCAGGAGGACCAAGCAGAAAATTTTCAGGCTTCACATCTCCATGCAAATACCTGCCATATGTAGTCCCATACAATTTGAGGATCATAATTTTGAGCATGATGAAACATGCATACATACATACATAGAAGATATGAAATATTCAATGTTTAAAGGAAACAAGTGCAAAAAATTATCAGGAATTTTTGTAATTTGTGTATGGAAATTATTCAGTGTAGGTGAAAATTACCCTCGAGAGTGCATTTTTTCCAATATGGATATAGCTTCTATGGCGATACAAGCTACCATTTCAGTTGACATGCTGGAATTCACAAAAGCACATCAGTACATCAACTCCAAACAACTACAACAGATACAAATTTATTCACATCTGACTTAATTCAAGGACTAACGTGTGAGAGTTATTATTCCAAACATCCCAAAGGCTAGGTCCCAGCATGTCCATTACCTGCACAAATGAATGTCCTAAGTCAACATAAATATTGAACCACCATTTAAAATAATAGTTGTAATATGAACAAACAATAAAGAATAAGACTCAACAATTTACCATGACGTAATAGTCACCCTGCCTGCCCTTGTAGTGTACCTGAGGCACACCGTGACTGCCACCAAGAGTGCTGTAATAAAGAAATGCAAAAAAAGATAAAGATGAATAACATAGACCAAAAAAAGAGGCAATAAAGGGAAATTACAAAATGAAGACAGAATAAACTCACTTGTAAACCTGCCACTCATAGGGTGGCCCATAGGTACATCCTTTACTAGTTCTATGCTCCAGTTTTAATGCAACCTGATCAAATAGTTTAAAAAATTGTGAATTTTCGAAATTAGAGCCTTGATTGTTTAAATGTAAGAAATATAACTTCTCATTCAATGATGAAAGGGTACACACACCTCTACAGCTCCAGGTCCAGTTCTCTCATTCATGTTTCCACCAGAACGTCTACCAACATATACTTGACCAAATCCACCCTTGCCAAGTTTTCTTTCTACTTTGTACCAAGGGGAATTACCCACTTGAATCTGTCAGCAGAAGGGGAAAAAAAATAGCATACAAGTATTAGCAGAACAGGTTATCATGCATATTTATGCTTCACAATTTACAAGATTCAACTAGGGCAACTGAACAGTATAGCAAGGAAATGCATTTATGGATATTCATGACTAAAGAAAAATATAAGAAAACTAAAAGGAGAAAAGATGCTTTGTAGAGACTGCTAAACAACAGTGTTTTCAATATGTATGCTCTTTTTTAATTTATTAAAGAGTGACTTTTCAAACTACTAGTATTACACAGCAAGTCAAACCTGTTCTTTGGTTTGCATCCACAATCTCACCCTTAACTCTAAAATGAAGGGCATGCCATTGGACCAAAATATTATATTTTACTGTTCCCAGTGCAAAAATCATATCTCTAAGGCCATGAGATGTTGTCGAATTTAAAGTATTGGAGCTAAATTTGAGGAAATAGACAAATGCATACCAACACAATGACATTATCAAGCCATACTATTCACTTTCTACCTAAATATGATTGTTTGATATGTATGCATAAATTGAATTAGCAGTGGATTCTCTCATAGAAAGACTGGATTGACATGAGTGTCTGTGGAAACAATAACATACAAGCAACTGTGCCACTATTGGAGCATTTGAAGAAAATTGACATAATTAAGTGTGTATTGTACATGTGCAAAATACACACTATGAATTAAAAGAAAATCAAAGCAAAATGCTCAAATCAACAACACACCCAAAACCTTTTTTGTAGAAAACAATAAAAGAATAATATGATACTCCATGATTTCCACTTTTACCTATGCCCTTTTTACAAAATCTCTGACCAAATTAAAAATTAGAGAAATAGTGCTACACTGGACAGAAACATATCCAACCATGATTTCCACTTTTACGTATGCCCTTTTCTACCAAATGAAATTACAAATTGTCCAGTCAACATTTAAGAACCAAATCATGAAGTAATGATCATATGCTATCTGTAACCAAGGAGTCAAGCACTCAGGCAGATAACTTACTCTAAAAAGCATTAGAGTCTGTGCTTCACAAGGAAGGCACAATGACAATTAAAAAAAAGCTAAACTTGTTTCAATGATTTAACCAAATAAATACCAGTGTCGACCAAACGAAATCGCGCATTTTCAAAGACAACAATTTCTAGATTATCCTGCCTAGATTACAAAGAGAAAGCCGTTATAACGCATCCACCACCAAAACCTAAAGGGAAAACTTTCAGAAATAAAAAGAAACAAAAAAGCATAAACAAAGTGAAAGCTGAAAATAAAAGAACAAGGATCGCACCTTCTGTGGAACCTGAGGGGTATTGGGGTCATCGTCACCGGCATTGGCCTTATCATTGCTCCGACCTCCGCTGTTATTCCCATCCATATCTTTCTCAGCAACCACTTCTCTCTCAGCGGCACCCACACCAACGCCAGCACCTTCCTCCAATACCCGATTTTTCTCTTCTTCTTCCTTCCCAGCAGCAACTACGTTCTCATTTACTGCCACCACCTGCTCCTGTGGCTGTTGCAGTTGCTGCTTGTTGTTGTTGTTATTATTATTTTCGGGCAGTGCCGCTGCTGCCGCCGCCGCACGACGCCTTCGCGTCCTGTTCGCAATGGCCTCCCCTTCTACCACTTGTCCCTGTCCCTGCTGCTGTTGTTTCGCTGCTGACCGACCCCTGCGTTTTCCACTACGAGGTATAGGCATGGCTCATTCTCCAAATCTCATCCTCCACGCGCAAATTTCGACTAAGGAGATAAAAACGAAATTTCAGAAACTAGCGCGCCTCTCTCAAGAACAGCGATCAGAGCACAAGGCGCAGAATCCACAAAAAAACTTGAACAAGTCCTGGGAAGGGAACCGAACCGAACCGATTTCGCCAAACAACAAAAACTAAAGAGGAACACGAAAAAACAAAATGTGAAGGGTTCTGGAAGCGATCCACACTATGTAGATTACTTGAATCTAAACGCGGAGAGATCGTCGCAGCCGAATTAGGGTTAGGAAACGATCACGCAGAGAAGAAGAAGCCATGGACGAATATGTGAGAGAGAGGGGGAGAAGGATTTTGAGTACTTGCTTCGACACAGTACCCCAAGTATTTATATTTTTTTTTTAATGTGATGTTGATCAATGATAAGAAATATTAATTAATTGATTTTTTTTATATATATATTGATTAATGAATTTTATTATACAGTCAAAAAATATGTTACATTTGACTATTCGATTTTCTGTTTTGGGGGAAAATTGAGGGGTTTCCGAGCCGTCGACTAGGGGAGATTGGACGGTTGGATTTGATTGGAGGGTTTTCAGAATAAAAGATGCAAATATTACTGTAAAATATAATTATTAATTATTTGAAGGGGCGAGAAATTACTGAAAAGTGCTGAGTCTGAGAGTTTGTGAATTGCGATTGACCTCCGAAGCAAAGTTTTGGCTTGAGTGCTGGTGCAATTGTGAAGGAGCGGTGGGATGCTCGATCACCCACCGTTCTTTTGATGGGGATGCTGACATCTTTACCATTTGCCCTTTGATTGTACGGTCTCGTCTCGTCTCGTGGGTCCCAAGTCAACTCAACGAGAATCAGATGGATTTCAAGTTTGACCACGTCATTGGAGTTTTCCTATTTTTAAATAATAGTTAATAATTAAAAATCAGAGAAGGTTCTTGAACCATTGTCATAATTTTTGAAAGCTATATAATAATAAAGGAGAAGAAGGAAATTAATAATTTCGGAAGGTTTTTTAAAAAATAATAATCACTTTTAAGCTATATGGTTGGTGGAGAAAAAAAAAACAAAGATAACCAAAGTCAGTAGGCGAAAAATAAAAAAGAGAAAAGTAAAAAATGTATATTCAAATTATTTTTTGAATTATATGATTTTCAAAAAACAAAGAAGGACATGTTTAAGTAGACACAGCTACACAAAAGGGTAAATATGACATTCTCATTTTTATTCTCATTTTCACGACATTCTCATTCTCATTCTAATCTTGACTTTCAAAACGCATCTACATTCAGCGGATATGAGATTTATATTCTTAACTTCATTTCTATCGTGTATCAGGTATACTTGTACTCGTTTAGTCATTAAAACAAGAGTGAGGTGAGACAGGTATGGGTATGTATATATTCGCCCCTGACTTCACAAATTGGATATTATCCATACCTATACCCGTGTACAGTGAAATCGAGAAATTTTCTATCGGACGGATCTTGGGATTATCTAAGAGCATGAATTTATTTGTCATCCTAATGTTTAACCAATTTATCTTTTACTTAATTTAATTTTAAATTAAAATTAAAAAGGTAGAAATTCTTTACCCATTTTAATATTTTTAATTGTTTGATGATTTACGAAAAATTAATTTTTTTTTTATATTTTTAATTTTATTTTAAATTGAACCTAGTTATTCAAAAGTATATTTATAAATGAAAGATATTCTAAAAATTAATTTAACATGCATAAAGTTATTTTAATGATAGTAAAAATAATAAAAATGATTAAATAAACATTTAAAATTTTTAATTTAAAATTAAATAATCACTTTCATTAATAAATTTTATTTTTAATGATAATTTGAATATGTATAGTATTAATTAAGAAAAACGAATATTGGCTATAAACAATAAAATATTGAAATTATTATATATCATAGTTGAATAGTTATTTTAAGGAAATAAAAATTATTTATAAATTATTTAATATATCAAATTACATTAACAAGATTCAATAACTAATTTAAAACCAATACTGAAAAAAATAAATGGAAATAAGTGAATGGAAATAAGTATACACTTATTCTTTATACATTATTCATGGTATTACATTAAAAGTCATATATATATATATATATATATATATATATATATATATATATATATATATATATATATATATATATATAAAATCATCTGCAATATTTATGTCACGACTCTCACGTGTAGCAGTAGTTTTGAAACAAGAGTATATTTTTTAAAAAGTAAATATACATATTATATATATATATATATATATATATATATATAAAAGATTATATTTATATCACTGGTCACATGTTATAGTAGTCTTCATAGTTGAGAAATATGTTTAAAAATATAAAATAAAAAAAGTAAGAAATAATATTCAAATGGAAAATTTTCTAAAGAGATTCATTGAAGTTAATAAAAAATCATCCATTCTAGCTTGTAAGCTATTCCTAAAAGTTGCATCCTTTCTTTATAGACAGTGGAAAGCAATAAATAAAAGTCATATATATAATTTTAACAATATGTATGCAACGGCTCACATGTGATAGTAGTGTTGACATTTGAGAAGGTAAAGAGAGTTCGATCAAGAATTTTTTTTTGTTAAAAACTTTCACTTATGCTTTTTTAAAGTTTTTTTTTATAAGAATTCTTCATAAAATTAAGGTATTTATATTTCATCAACCATTATATTAGGCTTCTTAAAATTAAGTTGATATTTATTCTTTATATATTACATATAATTTTTTTCGTGTTATTTATATCACGACTCACGGATGGAAGTCTTCTTTTACCGTGTCTCAGTTATTATTTCATTCAATTAATAAATGTCATATTATTTAATTAGTTATATAAGATATAAAAAAAAAGTTTAATTGGTATATAAAATATTTTTACACTGACGTTGAATCGTAACTTTTTATGTATGTGATTTTTTAAAATACTAGTAAGTAAAGTCAACAAACTTACTATAAATAAATGTTTCTTCACATTAACCGTGTATATGCATTATACTCATAAAAAAACGATTATTGAATTCTTTGAACAAGAATTGAGACACCAATTTGAGTGAATGTATTTGTGTGTCCCGACCATTTAGTAAACGTCATGTCATGACTTTTTTTTGTAATTTTTTTTTATTTTTACATAGCTCATTGAATGACATGACATGTATTAATTGGCTGACATAGAGAATGAGACACCAAATTAGGACAAATTTCCATATGTATGCCACATCTAGTTGTAATCTTAAAAAGTTGAGAAATCACAGGAATTATATGATTCAAAATCATAAATGTTAATAAAAGAAGATACATGTTTCAAATAGAAATATTTTAAAAAAATATATAGATGATGAATATTTTTCAAGTGAGTTTTTTTTTGTAACTATTCGTGAATTTTTTTTTTAAATGAACGATCTCGTATCCTAATATAGTGTAACAATCAATCAATAAGCGTTAGGTCATTTAATAAGTTATATAAAATATAAAAGAATTTATAAAGAAATTTTATTAAATGACATAACTTTTTATTTATTAATTGGTTGAAATAGAAGAAAAAACATCAATTTGAAATAGAAGATTTTGTTCCCATCCATGTAACGAATCTTAACTCCGATAACTAATAGTACACATGAATTGTGACAAAAATTATCAATAATTATAAATGACTTTTAATATAATAATATAGCCATAAATAAAGATAATATAAACTTAATTTTAAGAAGCTTAATATAAGGAGCCAACGAAAATATAAAAACGCATAATTTTAATAAGAAATCTTACAAAATAATTAGCTTTTAAAAATGACTTAAAGATAAAGGATGTGCTTTTTATGACTTAGAAACTAGGCAAGCTTTTAAATAAAAAATCTTATTAAATAATTAATTATACTACATAAACTTATCCAAATAGAATCTAAATTAATTTTTTAGAACTTTCTAAAGTGTTATCTAAATAGGTTTAGGAACAAAAAAAATATTAGAAACTAAAACATAGAAGAAATTTAATAGGATAAAAAAAATGCACAATTTTATTAAGGACCAAAATTATGTTTAAGCCAACTTAATATAATTAACTAATGAAATATAAAGAAATAATTTAAGAAGATATCCTAAAAAATAATTAGCTTTAAAAAAAACCCTATGGTGGAGCTTTTTATGTATAAGTAACCATAGGTTTCAAATCAAACTTTGACATTGGTTTATTCAATATAAAACAAGAGCTAGAAAATGAAAGTTGGCAAAAATAAGAGATAAGGAATGAACACAAACTCAAAGCAAGAAGATAAAGAAGATGAGCAGAGGTGAATGAGCAACTTCAATCAAGTTAAAGATAATCTTGGAAGGTTTGTCACAAGAAGGTGATTCTTGATGAAAGTTTAAAGAAAAAAAGAACTCTCCAGAACTCTCGTAAGAGGAGACATTGCTCACAATCTTATTCAATTATGCAAAAGTTGTTTAGGAAGTGAGATAAGGGCTATATATAGAATTTTTTTAGTCTTGGGCCCCAACACTAGTTAACCTTGGTTGGGTTAGCTTGTGGCGCAAGTTGCCAGCCATAGTTTTCCATAGCCTTAGATGTATTAAACGAGCTAAGAATTAACCCCCAAGGTGTTTAGATACATAGTATGTGCATTACATGTAAAAGGGGTGTCTAGGAGAAGGGTATGAATAGGAGTTGTGTTCTACATATGACCAAGAACTGTGAATAATAATGAGGGAGTGGAAAGCCTTGAAGTGTTGCTTTAAATTGAAATGTCACCTCATTTCTCCTTGGGCTTCACAAACCAAAATTGAGTTCAATTAGAGCACTTGACCTATTGGGTTTCACAAATGACTAGAGAAAAAAAAAATACAATGTTGCTTTAAAGAACCCAAAATAGATTTGTCTCAAAGTCTTTATAGGAGTGTTAGTTTCATGAACTAAAACATCATTCCCGAAAATGTAATATGAAAATGTAATATTCCTATATTTGTTAAAAGTTTTGAAATTTCATTCCTTAACATATTTTATTTTTGGAAACGTTTTAACTTCCCATTTTTTTACTTTTTATTCTCATGATAAATGGGTGGGAAAGTTATATTCTCGTGAGAATATTAGAAGTTACTTATAATATATTGTGTAACTTTTATTTTTTTTTCATTTTTTTTACTTAAATTATTTTAAAATTTAAAACATTACAAAAAATATAAAAAATAATCCAACACAATTTTAAATTTATCCCGACATACTATTTTTATTTTTATTATTCCTAAGAATGAGATTTCTAAAAATATAAAAAAAAAAATGCTCCTTATGTAGAAATACAAAACCCCTTCCTTAATAACATAAAGGTTTTTTGAAGATTGAAGACCTTATTGTTGAGGGTGTTGATATTACCAATTTGATTGTCACCCTCTAGATAGAGATTGTTTACTGAAAAATACTCATACTGGTGTCATTCAACCTATGCACACTTCTGGAATAGAACTAAAGTTATCTATAGTTGGTTTTGTCCATAAATTTTCAGTGGTGATCTTGTTTCTTGCTCATTTTTTTTTAGTTTATATTTCTGAAGCATATAACTCTCATCCATCTTCTCAACTTTAAAGGCTACTACTATATGTGAGTTGTAACATAAATATTGTCAAGAAATATATGTATTTTAAAAAACTTAATAAAAGAAGTCGATGAAATATTAAAAACTTAATTTTATAAAAAAGCATAGAAATAAAAATAGCTTTAAAAACAAAATCTGTGGAGGAGCTTTTCATTGGCTGAAAGCGAAGCTTTTCAAAAGGACTCTCATTCAAAATATGTATTTTATTTTTTTAAAATATTTTTTGAAACCTATAACTCCTACTAGCTTCTCAATTTTCAAGACTACTATTACACGTAACGTACATATCGACAAAAATTATATATGCATTTTAATGTAATACTATTGATAATGTATAAACGACAATTCTCACAAAAAAATGCATAAAGGATAAATGTAGACTTAATTTTAAAAAGCTTAATATGAGGAGCCAATGAAATATATGGAGCTTAATTTTAAGAAAAAATCTTAGAAAATAAACTTCTTTAAAAATAGCCCACAAGAGGAGATTTTTATCGTTTTAAGCAAAATGTTTTTTTGGAAAAAACTATCGTTTGAATCTTGTATCTTCCTTTTTTTGTTTTTTTTAACATATAACTACTACACGTGAGTTCGGGCATAAATAACATTGATGACTGACCATACTTGAGGTTTAAGGAACCACCATCGGGGATGTATAAAAGGATCGTAGGAAGACACTTAATATCAAGAGTCGATAATATATATATATATATATATATATATATATATATATATATATATATATATATATATAACATAATTTTTAAGAAATTATTAAAAAAATAACTCAAACAAAGTTTGTATAGATTTTGTTGTTTGAATTTGGCTTTTCCTCGTTCTGAATTTATATTTTTCAAATATATAATTCTTGTTGATCTTCTCGATTGTGAAGACTACTATCACGTGCGAGTTGTCACATAAGCATATAATTTTTTAATATAATACTATTAGACTTGATATTGTCAAAAATTATATAAGACTTTTTAATTGTAGGCTTAATTCTAAAAAGCTTAATACAAGAAGGCAATGAAATATAAAGAGCTTAATTTTACAAACAAATCTTAGGGGAGGAAGTAGCTGTAAAAAAACTATGTGGGTGATTCTCACTAGCTTAAGCCATACTTTTTGGGGAAAAAAAACTTGTTATCTTTCTTTAATTTTCTATAATAAAATGTTAGTTATTATTGTGTTAATTTTTATTAGTGAAATGATTCAAACTTATGATCTCTTCTCTGCACTTCTTCTCCACACGTGAATTTTGCTACTACATCAACCTTTTGATAAATATGTCTGTTTGTAAACTTATTACTCTTGCAAGCTTGTTAACTTTCAAAACTATATGTGATATTGATGTTTTCAAAAAATGATTTTAAAAAGCTTAAATAAAGAGTTGAAGAAATATAAAAAGCTTAATACTTGTATCTTGTTTCTCCGGATTAATTTATTTTTACAACATATAGTTCTTGCTGTTATTTTAAACTTTTAAGGACTATGTACCATGTGAGTTGTGAGATCAAAATCCTCTATTTTAATCTGGTGTCTCATCTCCTTTCTTAACTTATTGTCAAGAAATGTTACACCAATTTGAAATAAAAGATTTCATTTTTTTTAAACTACTTGTTTTTATAAGATTTATTCTAAAAATTAACCTTTTATATTTTATTGACAATTTTGTTTTGTTTAAAATAAAGATATTTAGTTTTACAGTTTTATAAAATTCTCAATTTTGATCCTTCTATTAAAGTCGATTATTATCAAATTAACATAGATTATTACAATGTATTAAATAAGTAATCTAATTTCATGTTAATAAATTTATATTACTTCAAGTTTACTAATAACAATCATGACTTCTATTTTATGAAAAGTATAAAAATAATAAATTTTATAAAATTAGAAGATTAGATATCTCTATTTTAAAAAGGGTATCAAAGTATAAAAAATAGAGCTACAATGTTGTTCTAGTAGTAAAATCAAGAGAAAAAGAAAAAAAAAATAGTGAATTCGAATTTTTCTAGTAACAATTAATAGGTAACAATGTACTATAAAAAAGCACACTAAATGTTTCTAATTTAAAATTTAAAATAGAGATAACAATTATGGATTTTATAAAATAAGGAAACAAACTTTTATTTAAGCCATAAAAAGTGCATAAATATTTAGAAATAATAAATTATTATATAATTGAATAAACGTTAAATAGAGAGGAATTGCGTGGAAGAGGAAAATGTTTTTTTTTTTTTGTAAAACAAGAATGCAATATAATGAAAAAAATAATAATTAAGATTCATTTATTTCATTAATTAAATTTATTTATTGTTAAATATGAGGTGCACTTAATTGGACAAATTATTTTTTTTTGTTTGTAAAACTTTTATTTAAGCCATAGAAAGTGCATAAATAATTTAGAAATAATAAAGATTTCATATAATTAAATAAACCAATCATGCAAATTATAAATTAGTATAACTATTTTATATTTTGAATAATTACATTAATAATATATGTTTGAATTTGTGGTACAAAGTTAAATAAAGAGGAATAGAGTAGAAGAAAAAGCGTTTTTTCTTTTTGTAAAACAAGAATGCAATATATTGAAAATAATAATAATAATTATGATTCATTTATTTCATTAATTAAATTTATTTATTTTTAAATATGAGATACACTTAATTGGACAAATTAATTTAGTTTATAAAATAAATATTTTATATTTTGTAAATTTTAACCTAATTAACACCTTCTTAGGAATAATATATTCGAAATAAGAATAACGTGAGAATTAAAAAAGTATATATATATATATATAAATATAAATATATTATCTTTAAAAAGATAAATATATTATCTATTATCATTAATTTAAATAACATGCGAAATATATATATATATATATATCAAATTATTACATTTATCATATTATTTAATTTTTTTAAGATAATGTAAGATTATCTCCATATCTAATTTGTAAATAAATTATTATTTTCTCAAAATCTTATTATTTGAAATCACGAAATTTTAGATGTTACCATTTGTATTGACTTTAGTAAAAAAAAATAAAATTTGTATGGTCTATTTGAGATGTCAACTCTCACTTCATATACTCTAATATATTTATTAATTATGAAAGCATAATGTTATTTTTATTTTTAAAAATATTAAATTTATATAAAAATTATTTACTATTTTTACAATCTTTTAAAAAATAAGAAACACAAGTTAATGTTTTTAAATTAAACAAAACTATAACTTTATATAAATTAGTTAAAAAATAATTTTTTATATATAATTTTGACATTTTGGGATTAACATATAAGATAATGATATCATATTTTGTGAGAGGAAAAGACACAGAATAATTCTTTTTATAACAAAATAACTAAAAATCTTTATTTTTTAGCGTATTTTTCATAAAGATGTGGTAATTGAAATAAAGATGTGGATTATGTTATAATTATAAATAACTGGTTATGAAATCAAATTAAATCAACACTTTTCTATTGTATACTAAAAGTAAAACTAAAAGAATTTGACAATAACTAAAAATAATTGGTTATGAAATAAAGTTTAACTATAATCTTTTCTTTAATAAAGTTAAGTTAATTATATTAATCATATCCATAAAATAAGTTATAGTTTTATAAGCATATAAAAATAATAAGTTATTATATAACTAGTTAATATTTTGAACGGTTTTAATGTGTTGGATTTTTTTTAATAGGGAGGTTTGTAGCCATATCAATAAAATGACATATTTAATCATTAATGTCCTACACACTACATGGTTTATGATGAAAAAGAAAACATCATGGGTTTGCAATGGCAAAAAGACATATTAAAATAAAAAGTGGATTAACACGTTTTTCACATTTCTCACGTATGTATCACACTATTATGGATAAATTTTTTAAAGATTTTTTCTCCTTTAATACGTTTTTCACCCCTCTTTGAAAATAGTCACTTTACCACATTTCAGAATTATATTTACAAATATTTAAATTTATTTTCAATTGAGATTGATGAGTCTTCTTGTTTTTAGTGATAAAATAAGTTTAGGTGTGATAAGAAAAAAATGTATAATTTTAAAATAAGAATATTTTCATAAATAAAAAATAATACACATTTTCTAACTTATTCCATAAAATATTATTTGACAAATAATTTAAATTATAAGAACCTTATCTCACCTTAACCAATTTTTGACTATTTATTATTAACATACTGTTAAAAAAGTATTTAAAAATATTTAGAGTTATTTTAATTATTAAAATATATATTGATTTTGACTATTCTTATCAATTGCTTCGTGCATTGCACATATAATGCATTCAAAGTATGGAAATACATACAGGTCGTGCAAACAAAGCCAAAGAAGTTCCATTGCATAAAATGCTAATTAGGTGTAATGTATTTGCCACAATCATCAGGTGAGCAGTAACATGTACCAAAACAACTTCTCTGAAGTCCATCCAAATCTCAGGCATCAACTATGACAGAAAATGATGTAGCTTGCAGAAAACATAAGGTAGCTTTACTATGAACTGTGTCACAAAGGGTGTGAGTGGTAAAATGAGTTTGTAAATTGTAGTACATTTATTTTTTATTTATAAAACAAGTGATCTTATTAATTGTGCAATTGCATATGGAAACTCCACCTATTTTTTCATTGTCTTCTATGGTAGTACGTAGCCATAATTTTGAAACCCAACAAAAAACAGAACAACACTACATATACATTGAATCAACGACATTAAATAGGTCATCTTTGCACTCTGCTTAAGTTGGAAACCATTATCATATTCTTCAAAAATCATGACACAGAGAAGAATGAGAAGAAAGAAAAGAGAGAAAAATAACTTCTCAATCAAGGAAAGAATTCTATATTATTGTCTCTGACAATCATGGTTATCAATATTGAGAGTTTACGTAAACTCGTGAAAGTCCTGTAAACTCGACTCGTAAACTCGTAAGAGTTTACTTCACATAAAGAATTAGTATATTTGTATGCAGCTGCAATATAAAATAACATTTTAACAATATAAATATATAATAATAATACCATCTAATTCCAACCATAAATGATAAGTTTAATCATAAGTCATTAAAAGTTAAAACTACATAATCAAATATTGAAATTATACCAAAGTCCTTAAAATTTAAAATAATAGTCAAATACTCAAAGAAATTGCAAAGTTTCAAACAAAGTCCTTAAAGTTATTAAATAACTAAAAATGCACAGATGTCTTCAGATGACCATGTCTAATCCTCTAATCTCACCATCTCCAAGATCATCATTACAATCATCATCATCTTCAAAATTATCTTCTTCAGACTGTGCATCACCATCATCAGGTTCCCTCAGAACTAAATTATCTAAATCAAAAGCATCAGTAATTGGATCAGTTGAACTTCCCCCAACATTTCCAGCCAATTCAACATTTTCACCATCACCTACAGCTTGTCCTTGAGGATACTCCAACTCATTCTCATCATTATATCCATCTTCTGTTATCCATTCATCATCGGACTCAATCTCTTCAAATGGAAGAGTCATAGTTTTTTTAATTTGCTTACTCTTCAACTTCAAGTTATACATAACATAAACCAAGTCATTCATTGTCTTTTGATGTAAACAGTTTATTCTTTTTGTATGAACCTATAATTAAAAATAAATTTGTTATATTTTAAACCAAATAAATAAAATTAATAACACTAACACAGTAGCACAAATAAAATCATAACTTCAATTTCATAATTCATAAACTTGAATTACCATTTCAAATGAGCTCCAATTATGCTCACAACTAGATGAACTACAAGTCAAACTCAAGACACGAATAGCAAACCTCTTCAACTCAGGAGTTCCATCTCCAAACATCTCCCACCATTCTCTCGGTTGCATAGCCTTCCTTGACTCCTTGGCATCTTCCATAGAGAAAAGCCCTCTAGCAAAATGGAACTCAACAAGTTGCAAATTAATTTTCTTTCGTTCTGCAACATCATTCACCAATTTTCTCATGCAGATGTGCAACCCTTCTTTCACCTCAGGGGCATCATGTTTAAAGGTAGGTTCATAATGCAAATGAGGATTAAAAAAATATGCAGCTGCATGCAAAGGCCTGTGAAGTTGATGTTCCCATCTCTCATCAATAATTTTACAAATAGGTTCATAGCTACACAAAAATAAAATATGCACTATTAATAATAGAGTAATAATAAATAGACAAATAATAATTCTCCCAATAAACAAATGAAACACATGGCAAGTTTATGGTTTTACCTTTTCTTAACATTATTAAAGTTGTATTTTATCTTCTCTTTAGCTTTTTCCATCTCATCATAAATGAAACCCATGGCAGGTTTTTCATCAGAATCCACCAATCGAAGGACCACCATAAGTGGGGCAGCAACTTTAAGACATGTAATTACATTCTTCCAAAATCGACTATCTAAAGCCACATTTTCTACTCTTCTCCATTCTTGAGATTTTCCAAACTTGCTTCCTTTCCA
Source organism: Psophocarpus tetragonolobus (assembly GCA_037954015.1). Taxonomy (NCBI): domain Eukaryota; kingdom Viridiplantae; phylum Streptophyta; class Magnoliopsida; order Fabales; family Fabaceae; genus Psophocarpus; species Psophocarpus tetragonolobus. Next base: position 48,920,029 of record CM075693.1, on the reverse strand, counting down.
TTCTTCAGAACTAAACATGCTCATCAATCATGTTTTTAATTCATGAAGACAAGCTAAGGTTAAATAAGCTGTAGCAAATCTAGTCATACCAGGCCTAACCAAATCTCTTCTTTTTGTGAACTTCTTCATTATGGAAATTAACATTGTTCTACCATAAATGTAAGTAGTGATCCTTCTTCCTTTCTGAATAGTAACTTGATGAACATTCAAATTTTTCTCAAAATCTTCAAAAATCAAATCAGTGCAATGTGCAGCACACGAGGTCCAATACAAATTCTGTCGTTTTTGCATCAACAATTCTGCACCTGCTTTGAAGTTAGCAGCATTATCAGTAACCACTTGGATTACATTCTCCTCTCCAACAAATTCCACTGCATCATCCAACATTTTGAATACTTTATCAACTGTTTTTGAAATATCTGAAGTATCCACTGAATAAAGGAATACAGTCCCTTTTGGACTATTTGCTAAAAAGTTACAAATTGAACGTCCTTTTTTATCTGTCCACCCATCTGACATAATTGTGCACCCAGTTCTCTTTCACTCATCTCTAAATTCTTGAAGCATATCATCAGTTTTTTTAACCGCTCTTTTCAAAAGTAGGTCTCTAATTTCATGATAAGATGGAGGTTTATAACCCACTCCATATCTCCCTATCATCTCACACAATTTTGCAAATGCAGGATTTTTTATAACATTGAATGGAATGGCACTAGTATACCAAAATTCAGCACATTGATCATCAACTTTTTCTTTCTCACCTTTTTTATACATTTGATTTAAGGTGGCTTAGACTCTATCACCTCTACCTTGAATGTTTTTTCCTTTTCCTCTAGAACCAAACATTCTTTGTAATTGGCTGGTATTTGTCTCTACCCCCTCAGACTGTATATCTTCTTCTTCCTCTTCAATACTAACCAATCTTCTTTTCTTTTTAGATGTCTCATTAATTTCTGCAATAACTTTCATCATGACAACTTTGACTTCATCTGGAACTGAAGCACAAGGTTCACAATCCTCTCTAGTTCCAGCAAGATGGTGCTTGAATCTAGAAATACCCTCACTCACAATCTTTGAACAATAATTACATTTAACCTTTTTTGCATTTCCTTGAACATCACTTCCATGCTTCCAGCCAATATCTGACCTATTTCCAGCAGCATTTTTTCTAGATCTAGCAACGAAAGAGGTTGCTGCTGTTGCATTAGGATCAGATGAATTTGATTCAGTTCCAGTGCCACTCCCAGACATTATAATTTACTACCACCAAGTACCAAATCAAAATATCAAATTACTTACTAGTTTACTAACAAACTACCAAATCCAAATCATTATCAAATTACTACCAAACTAAATCATAGTAAGTAAATCCAAATCAAGTAAATCAAAACTCACATATGGATCAAAATATAGCTAAAGGAGAAAGGATAAAAAATCACTACAAAACTCACATATGGATCAAGTAAATCCAAATCAAGTAAATACAAAAATTAGCAGTTAAGGAGAAAGGAGTTTGTAGGAAAAAAACCTTCTTGTTCGTTGCCTCGCCTCCGCCGCCGCGTGCTCTGCTCGCTGCCAATCGCCTCACCGGCAGTCACCGCCAGTCGCCGCGCGTTGCTCACTGCCCGGCTGTCGAATGACGAAACTCACTGTCAGTCGCCGTGTTGCTCGCCGCCAGTCGCCGCCGCGCGCGCTGCTCGCTGCCAGTCGCTGAAGCTCGTCATCAGTCATCGCGTTGCTCGCCGCCAGTCGCCGTGCTGCTCGTCACCAATCACAGCGCGCGCTGCTCGCTGCCAGTCGAAGGCCCAAACTCACCGCCAGTATCCGCCGCCAGTCACCGTGAGTCTCCGCTGCTAGTCACCTCCAAGAACCTGGTTTCGATTTGCAAAAACCAGAAATCGGAAAATGCCGAGTCGAAGGGGAATGAACGAACGCTGTGGAGGAAGGGGAATGAACGAACGAACAAACGAAATTAGGGTTTCATAAATTCGGTTTCTGATTACAAGCAAAAACGACGTCGTTTTACGTTTTGGTGAACTCGTGAAATCGTGAGTAAACTCGCGATTTCACACGATTTTACCGATTTCGCACGATTTTACCCAATTTTACTCAAAAAACGAGTTTACTCACGATTTAACTCGAAAGGGACCATTAGACTCGTAAAATAGTACGATTTTACGAGTCATATCACGATTTTGACAACCATGGTTACAATTAGTTAGGCAAAACAATTTATACAAGATAACTAACCAACTAACAATTAACCATAATAGTTAATTAGTTAACTATGTTAGTTACCTAACTAACTCTAACTAACTAACTAAACTAACTCTAGTTAGTTAAGATCTTCCTCAAGTTGGAATGATATCAATCATTCCAAGCTTGAAATATAGAAACTTAAAAAGTAGGGGAAAAAGGTTTGGTGTATATATAAGCCACCTGGTTGCCAGAAGAGATGAGGAGAAACTTAACCAAACTATGCTAGATCTTTTCTCAAAGATGGCAAACGATCTCAATATGCTTAATATGTTCGTGAAACACATGATTCAAGGCAATGTGAATGACAGATCAATTATCACAATACAAGGTGGCAGGTTGGCAAATGAGAATGGCAAGATCATGGAGCAAAGAAGTCAACCATTGGAGGTCACAAATAGCACTAACAAGAGCACGATATTCTGCCTTAGAAGAGTTGTGAGAAATAGTGGCTTGTTTCTTAGATTTCCATGCAATCAAAGATTATCTAAGGTAGACGAAATAACCAGTGATAGATCATTTGGTATCCATTCATCCAGCCCAGAAAGTTGGAGATTACTGGAAACAAGGAAGAAAAGACCTCAGCTAAGAGAGCCCTTCAAATATCTGAGAATCCAACTAGTTGCTTGATAATGTGCAGTGGAAAGAGCATAAACATATTGGCTCAAATTTTGCACAACATAGGTGATGTCTGACCTGATGTTTGTGAGATAAATGAGCCTCCCATTAAGTCTACAAAGGCATGAGGCAACTTCTGGATATAGAGGAGATTTTGCACCTTTGTGTAATTTGAGGTGATAGTCTAACTGGCTTAGCACCCAACATACATGAATCAAAGATGATGTCAAATACTTTCTTTGACAAACAATGATGCCTTCAGAGGACCTAGCTACCTCAAAGCCTATAAAAAAATTAGAGGTCCTCTAAATCTTTGATTTTGACGCTGCGGTGATTGACTTAAGTGAATTATTTTTTTAAAATAATTACCTAAGTGAGTCTGTTTTGAAAAAATTTACCAAGGTGAGTCTATTTTTAGGTTTGACTTGATTAAACCTCAATTTTCACTTGCAGTTTTAATGCCACATTAGTTGTATGGTCACGTGGCATCTGAGTTTGTACTAGTCAATTGGTCAAACCGCAATCACAAATTGCAGTTTAATAGTAGTAAAAAATAATCTTCTGGAGACCACACGAATTGCAAACAAACCTTCTAAAATTGCAAACCAAAGATATGGTTTATGTGGTAGCAACACAACCTTTACCTAATGGATACTACCAGGCACAAACAACGTTGCATTTAAAGTAGTATAAAACCTCAAATGGGACATGTGGTTTATATGGTCTTATGATATTACAAAGTTTGAACAAAGAAACTCCTATAGGAATATTGAAGAATTCCATATATCCATGTACTACTATAGAAATGTTGAAGAATGACTTATGATATTACATATGCAGGAAAAAATATATAAAGGCTTGACCCATAAAAAAATGTGTGAAGTTTCATCTTTTGGTACGAAGATAGGAAATAGTTTATTTGAACATCTGTGTAGGTAGTTTATTCTGACCAACGACTGGGTAAATACATATAAACTGCATGTCCTGATTGCAATTTTATGCTACTTTAATTCTATTATTATCCATTGGACAGTTGCAAAGGTTGTGTAATGACCACATAAACTGCGACTGCAATTTGCAGTTTTATAGGGGTTTTCTACAACTCGCATGGTGCCAACAAAGTTGTCTTTGATTACCATTAAACTGTAATTCATGATTGCAATTTGACCTATTGACTAGTGCCAACTCGGACACCATGTGACCATACAATAATGTGGCATTGAAACTCCAAGTGAGAATAGTGGTTTGAGCAAGTCAAACATAAAAACAGACCCACCTTAGTAATTTTTTTTAAAAGGACCCATTTAGGTAATTATTTTAAAAACATAACTCACTTAGGTCAATCACCCTTGAAGTTAAGATCAAGCAGATTAATGATGTTGGAAATTTTCAACATGTCATTGCCAACTAGGACTATACATATACCAATAAAGTGGTGAATGAGGTCAAATTGGGTGTCACGAACAGAAAGTAATATGTGGAGCATTATCGGTATCCATGAGAAATAAGAAAAGAGGAGAGCTTGGCATATCACTAAAGCTAGCTTGTTTGAGACCATATAGTGATCGTTGGAGTTTGCAGACTTTTCTAGGTTGGTCAAGATACATGCCTAGCGGCAGAGTCATATAGACTTCCTTTTAAAGATCTCCAATGTAAGAAAGCATTGTTGACATCTAATTATTTGAGATGCCAATGTTGAGTTGCAGCCAAAGCAGGAATAAGTCTAATAGTGGTGAGTTCGGTAACTAGAGAGAATGTATCAAAATAGTCTTGTCCTTTAACGTGAGTGTAACCTTCGGAAACCAACTGAGCCTTGTATTTCTCCATGAAGCCATTTGCCCTGTGCTTAATTATGTATACCCATCTGCCCTCATCTCCTTCCCTCACTCCTTTAGAAGAATCAAAATTAGAAGGAAAATCATGATTTTTACAACAATTAGCCTCAGTATGATAATCTTTTCCACAATAGGAGCAAATGACTTTGGGACCACCAGATTGTGCAATATAGATTTTACTTGTGTTGTTCAATTCATTAAACATTCGAATATTACTATTATTAAGTTTCCTTTCCTGTTGAACACCATATTAAAAAACCTCATTCAGTGATGGCAACAGGTCCATCATCAAGATGTTAGATTGGACATACACTGAAAGAATCATCAGACCTCTCAAGAATTGCATGATCTGGTCTTGATGCTTTCTCTTCATAACAACTTTTAATGCATCACATACACATTTTCTCTCAAATTCATGCTTGGGTTAGGTATGTAGCTCTCTATCTCATCCCAAATTACTTTTAATTTTGTAACATACTCTAAAACGCATCTATCACCTTGCTTAATGGAGGACATTTTCTTTTGCAGACCATATATTGTAAGTAAATAACCTTGTGAATGTCTTGATTTTAGATATTTCCATATATCTCTTGCGTCATCCATCCAAAGAATGCTCTATTGAATGAATGAAGATACAAAGTGCACCAGCCAGAAGACAACCATGTTATTACATTGTTTCCACTCTCTGAATATGCTATGACCTTGTGCTGGTCGTCAAACAGAGCCGTCAACAAATTCTGATTTGTTTTTTGTGCTTAAAGTAATTAGCATCGACCTACTCTAGGAATTATAGTTGCTTGAATCAAGAACATGTGAAACTAATGTGATTGCGGGATTTTCTCCAGGACACAGATAGTAGGTTATGTATAATCAAAGAAGGATCAATTTGGATGAAACTTCTACCTGCTCGCTTCTGTTGGATTCACTTATGATTCAATCAAGAAGAAGGAATAAAAATAACTGCAAAATTGAAGAGAGGAACAAAGCAAAATCGAACAAAGCGAAAGCACCAAAATCAAATGAAGGCAAATCAATGATATGAGTGGTACAACAGAGTACTTCAATTCAAGTGTTTTGATACCATATCAAATTCTCCAAGAATCATGGGAGAGAAGAATGAGAAGAAAGAATTCACAGAAGAGAAAAAAAAACTTCTCAATCAATAAAAAAATTTTATATCATTAATTATGATAATTACAATAAATTAGGTAAAATAATTTATACAAAATAACTAACCGACTAATATTTAACCATAGCGGTTAATTATTTAACTTTGTTAGTTATGTAACTAACTCACAAAACAAAATAACTATAACTAAACTAACTCTAGTTAGAAAACAAAATTGGCTAAATTTAATTTATTATTTCTACATGATTGAATTTTTGCTAACTAATACATATAAATAAGTGTAATATAATATACTATAAAAATAATGTACTAAAATTACTTAATTACCCTCTTTGAATTCATGACACCTGAAGAACGAAATAGTTTTTATATATTACACTAAAGTTCCATTAACAGATGATTGAATTCCCACACTCCATGTCCTAGCCTCTCATTGTCACCAGACACACTCGAAGACGTCTATCTATGAACCGCAATACACTCAGAGCACTTCTTCTCCCACTTTTCCTCTTCTCTATGCACACCGGTAGAGGTAATATCGTCTTCTTCCTATGTTTTTTTTTTTGCCAACGTTCATCTTTGTCTTCTTCCTTTAATGTTTTTGCCGATTGATAGTGCTTATGCTAATATTTTTTTCACCTATTTTTTTCATTTCCTAATGTTGCGGTTTCGGAGGTTTGTGGAAGCAACCATACTGATAGCTCGGTAGCAGAAGCAAGATTTCTGGAGGCTTTCAAAAGGTTTCTTTTTTGTTCCTCACTTCGAATTTTTTCCCATTGCTTGAGACTCTAAATGAAAGCAACCTTGCAGAACGCTCGGTACTGAAAGCAACATTTATGTTATGTAGCCTCTCTATTCTCTAAATAGGATGCAAAGGTTTTTTTTTTTTTTCTTCCACCTCTTTGATTTTTGGTGCCCATATTACCTTACTGGTTACACTCACTGACCACGTTATTCTTGTTTTCTTGCATTTCGTAATATAACTCACATCCTGCAATGGGAGCCGTTCAAGTAGTGAAGGTAATAAAGTTTTGTTTTTTACTGTAGACGCTGGCAAGTTCGGTATATATAAGCTCCTAGTAAATCATTACTGAGCTCATAATACACTTCTTATGTGGTTGCATAAGTTCTAAGGTACAAAATGACGAGAAAAATATGTTTTAACATTTGTTTCAGTTCTTGAATGAGGAATATATTGATGCAGTGGTTTGTTGCTAGCTGCTGGTGTGAATTGCCTTAAATTGATGAGAATATTTGTCAATTTTGACCTTTTATGCTAGACAAAAAACTTTGATTTTGGTTCTTTTTATGAATTGGATTAAATACATGAGAAAAATATTGATGTACCTCTTTTATTGTAAAAAAGGGTCCTGTTGTGTTTATCGGAGAGGGCTTATTTTATTATCCATTGTCTAAGGCATTATTTATTATAAATTAATCTAATTATTTTGTTAGTTTGTTCAATGATATATTTTCTTTCTATTATCCCTTCATTCCACTTAGTTTTGCACATGCTGTATATTCTCTTATTTGTGATAGCAAGTCTGATTCAAGTTTCTAAATTAAGTTGCTTGCGGCTTAAATTAATTAGTTACTGGTAAGCACATAATACTTACCCAGTTATCCTGATATCGACCTTTATGTGTGTTGTTGGTAAAGATGGGTGGTTCTATGAGGGGTGTAGTTCCAGCAATAAAAAACTTGAGTTCAGAATAAATCATTTGCATCTGTATGTGGAAAATACAATGAATAACAGTTCACCTCCAAGATTAAAACATGGCACCTAGCATGTGTCTTGTAGGAGCATGTAAAGAAAAAAATTAATTCACTTAATGATGGAATAAAATAAACCTATAAATTAATAGATACAAAATTATTATATGTATAAAGAATAAAGATAATGAGGATAAGAAAAAAATTATCTATAACTCATATATATTGAATTGGAGTAGGAATAGCAATGTGTGGGGACGGACAAGGGTAGTGGTTACCCGCCACCCGACCTGTAAAAACCCGTCAGGTACCCGTTATAGAAATACCTGCGGATTTTTTAATACTCGTGGATATCCATGAATATTTTTTAAAAAATATTTTTTTTTAAAATTAAATATTTTTTAAAGAAGTTTTATCAAATAAATCATTTATTTTTTGGAAAATCTAGAAATAAAATTATACTAGTTTTTACAAGTTTAATTAGATCTAAAAGTAGATTAATATAATATATTATAAGAAAATATTTAATACAAATAAAGTTTTTATTTTATATTATCGACATTTTATAATAAATAATTTTATTAACTATAAATTTTTTATAAAAAACTAAGATTGATATCAATGAATTTTGATAATTAATACTTGTTAAGGAGGGGTAGAAAAAAACTCGTACCCGTTAGTGGCGGGTACCCATTTATACTATCCGTGCGAATATTTTTGCGAGTTTTATCCACGAGTATCTGCATATGCGAATTTTTTTGTCCTTCCTAAATTGGAGTTCCTTACTTTTCATAAAAAGACTTTATGTATGATTATTACAGGGATAAGTTCGATAAAAACTTGTAAAAGTTTTACTAACTACCTCCTAGGAAATTATTATAGAGAATATGTTTTAAATTTGTTTAATGGGATGACAAATTTATAATCCTTATGGTAGGCAAACTCTTCAAATAAACTTTTTATGACTTATCTCTTCAAATAAACTTTTTATGATTTATCTAACTCATCAGAAAATCAATCTTATTATAATCTGATTCAAATAGTGATAAAGATATAATAAGATATTATAATAATCATATATTAAATTGTCCGATAATGATAAAAGATTATTCATTAATACCAATCCACAATTGTTTCCAACAATTCATAGTTTTTATACGAGGATTTAGGGCCAGGTAATGTTTGCTGATATTTTTATGCATAAATTTTGAAGGTAAAAATGATTGAGTCTGCTGTCAAAGACTCAAAGGAACTACTAATGTACTTGAAGCTAAAGTGCAACGAGTTGTCTTCGTACAACATAGCTAGGAATTTAGAATCTGTAAGCGTGTATCCTGAACGTTCTAGGAATTAAGCCACACTTGGCTTCTATAATGTAATGCTATAAAGATGAGAATGACATGTAATGAACCGTTAATCTAAAATGATTCATAATTGGTACTGTTTCCGCAAGATATAGGCAGATGAGCATCCGCTGGACTTTTAGAAAATAAATGGGCTTAACGTCGTAAGCATCTGTGATTTCCTTAATCAATAGCTGTTAATGCCAGTAGTTTGGCTGTCCTCAAGCATTTAAAAGGTGATTACTATAATTAAAACTTTTAAAATTAGGTTGGTCATGTTTTTTTTATATCATCATTACTAATTCTGAGTTTGGCCTTAGCAATTTAGTTGACATAGGAGTCATGTCTTAATTGTCTTTAAGTTTGTTATATTTACTGCTTATGGTTCATGGTCTACAAAATTATTCCATTAATACACATCGAGGTGCATATAAAGAGTGTGGATATATGACACTAACTAACGTCCACATCACACTCAACTTACTTTTTGCCTCATTTCTATTCTATTCACTGGTTTACATTTTCCTTACCGTTCAAGTTGTTATCACATCTGTTTGCTTAAACAAATAACATTGATTCACTCAAATAATATAAAATTGATCTATATGTAATAAAATACACTTTTTATTAAATTAAAGGTCTAAAATAAACGACTTTTAAATTGGGAAGCTAAAACAACAACATTTTATTCAAATTAATTAAGAAATACCTAGAAGATTGGATTAGGAAATACAAACTCTAATTAAAATAAAGTACATTAATTAATACTTAAAATTAACAACCATACTCTAAACTTTATTGTGTTTAGAAATATTATCATTAAAATGATAAGTTGCCTATAATTTTAAGAATATACCGTATGATCTTATATTAAAGCAAAGTTTCCAATAATTTAAATTTAAAAAAGCCTTAAAAGTGTAGATAACATTAAACGAATGTAAACCGAAGAACATCATAGTGGTTGATCCTATATAGAGATAAATATGTGAATGACAAAATTCGCAACTCATGAAACTTGATTTATGAAGCCCCCGTTTAAACAAATTCATTATATTTGAGTTTGCATTCACGCTGCAAAATTTGCAGATCAACTTGTATTAAATATAAAAAAATTAAAGCAAATTTATCTCAATTTAAATTATTATAAAATATATATATATATATATATATATATATATATATATATATATATCTAGCATAATCACACAACGAGTTACAAAAAGAAAATAAAATTATCCATTTAAAATGGTTAAATATTAAATATCATTTCAAACATAATCTTAATTCTCAAATGTAAAATGAAATAGTACAAATTTAAAATCTACACAAACAAAATATAAATGTACTAACTGATAAAATTTCAAATCTCAATTCTTAAATGGTAGCACAATTTTTTTTTTCTTTTTACTTAATTATGACATCCCATTTTTTTATAAGTAATATAATTTTTGTTATTAAAAAGTTAATTATGTGAAAGTATGTGGTTAACTCATTAAACTCGTAAGTTTTAGAAATAAACTTGCATATTTAAATGGTTTCAAAATTTTAAGACTTATATAACATACTATCGAACCAAGGGTGTGGACATGGGAAATAGATTTGTTGCAGTCACACAAGTGACTGTATAGAATCTTAAACACAATGATAAATTTTATAATAAAAAATATAAAATATTAAAAGTTTTAATCGTAAAATTGTGACTACATATTTCTACCGTCGTAAAGTGGCCACAGGGAATCCAAATCCATGGATGTGGGAGGCATGCAACACCTCCCACAATTTTCGGATGCATTAATACTCTAGATGAGATACAACCATTGATCTAAAAAAAAAAGAAAATTGATAATGTAACAATTTTGATAATAATTTAACATTTTCATTTATATTCTTTCATTTTATATTATATATATATATATATTAATGTATTCAAATAAATGCATTTTTTCAAATAAAAATTAATTTTCTTATTTTAATTTTAAATTAAGAGAATTGGAAACAAGATATTTAATGTAATATATATATAATAAAACCATCTCTTGTCTATATTACTACTGCAACCTTAATTTTTTAATACTAAGTAAAATAATGGATAATTTTTATATTTTCTTTTATTTCTATTGAAATTAAAGCAATTTGTCCTTTAATCAATAAATTTTAATAAAATATTTGAAACAGATTTATCAAATATTTATAAATAGTAATTGAAACATATTTCATTAAAAATATGAAGTTATTTTTTATAAATGCAATACGTAACCTATTTTCTATGCCTTATACAAAGTTTAAATAATGTAACAAATTGATATTCAATAACCTATTGTTTACAAATTACAAAACACAAAACCAACTTCAAGACCATTTTTTAATATTTATTTTGAGTATTTTATAATTTATTATTCAATCATTTATAATAAAAATTATATAATTTTGTAAATTAAAATAGTTTTAGTTATGATAAAGATTAGAAAAATATTTTTCTAAGCAAACAAAACCCTGCTTTAAGGATAAATTCTATAATTTAATGTAATTAATTGTAATTTCTTTTTACTAAAAGAATACGCAATTCATGTGCTTTGACGAAGAAAGGGAGAATACAAAAAGGGTTTTGATTTCGCTTCAAAGGGGGAATATTGAGTCTTTGAAAAAGGCTTCGATTTTGTAGGGGTCACGATTGAAAAAAAAAGAGGTATGTGTGGTTTCTTTTATCCTCTTTTGTACAAACAATATTGATTTTGCTTTTGTTTGGCTTATATTATGTCTTTTGTTGTGTTTGGGTTAATGTTTTAATGATTGTCTTTAATAGCTTTATTCAATGCATTTGAGGTTGGTGCTTGTATCTAAAGGATGTAGGCATGATTGTTGTATGCTTTGATAACACGTGGGATCAATTACTTTTTGTAGTTTTTTCATATAGTAACCAAGTTGTGGGTATGTGCATGCTCATGGTTAAGAAGGTCTTTTTGGTAATTATAGATGTCCTTCACAATAGTAATACACCATAAGGGATCTTTTTGCACAGAATCCCATCTGCACTATGTAAATGTTGACTAAGATGCTATTTACAATCAAGATGTGGACAATGATCCTATTTTGAAGTTGTGGGTTTGGTGCATATGTTGGGATACCCTAAAGATAACTTTAAATTATGGTGGAAGCGTAATGAAGTGGAATTTGAAAAGGGCTTGAAGTTTATATATAAAGATAGGGATGCACTGCAATTGTCTGACTACGCAATCAGTTCAAAAGAAAAGACTCATATATATGTTCAACAATTTCCAAGTAGTGAGACAGATATTGTTGAGCATGTGGGTTGGATAACTAACAGAACCATTGTTGAAAATAATGAAAATCTAGGAGGAGAAGAACAATATCAAGGTGGTGGATAAGGATGCAATGTTTATGGAGATAATGTTAGAAACGTTGGAAATAATGAAAGTGTTGGAGGAGAAGATGGTGAAACTAGGGAAGAACGTGTTGCTGTTAGGGGAGAAAGTTCCAATGCTAATGGAGTTTAGGGCAATAATGTTCAAAATTATGAAAGTGTTGGAGGAGGAGATGACGAAGCTAGGGAAGAACATGTTAAAGTTTAGGGAAAAGGCTATAATCTGATGGAGATGAAGCTGATAATTGTAGTATTGATAGCACGAATGGTAAAGATTTTAACCCAGGAAAGGTTCAAGAGCATAGTGTTTATACTAGTTTGGTTAGAGAAAATTTGAATGATGATGAAGAAATTACCTCAAGACAACAAAATTCAGCAGCTATGGATGATAACTCTAACTGTGATATGGAAGAATTGGAAGAAAAATATACGATTGAAGAATTAGAAAGTGATTATGATGAAGATGAAGAAGATGTGAACAAGCGCATGTTTGTAAGGTTCAATGCCAACAACATGTCAAAGGACTTTGAGTGGACACTAGGCATAGAGTTTAGTTCATTGAAAGAATTTAAAGATGTCATATTAGAGTATTCTGTTCTTATTGGTAGAGAAGTTGTCTTCAGAAAAAATTACAATATCCAAGTCAGAGTTGTTTGTTTACAAAAGTGTGGATTCAAAATCACAGTGAGCAAAGAACCCTAAACCTTTAAAGATATTAGTAGTTTGGAGTTGCAGCCAAAGTTTAAAAGATTTTATTTTGCCTTAAAAGCCTTTAAAGATTTATGTAGGTCATTCGTTGGGATTGATGGGTATCACTTGAAAACTCAATTTAAGGGTCAACTTTTGGTTGTTATTGGAAGGGATCCAAATGACCGAAACCTACCAATTGCATTTGCAATTGTGGAGTTTGAAGACAAAAACACATCATAATTTGTGATTACATAACATTACACAAACTAATAGGCAAAATCATTTCAAATTAATTGGATGATTGACTTAGGAATAAGAACCACCAAAGTATCCAATAGAGATTTATGAGAGTAACCATGAGAAAATGCATCTCTCACCATCCATTAGATATCATCTCCAACCACATTTGTATACCTTTTAAAGAATATGGGTTAGAACACATGTAGACCGGGAGATTTATAGGTCCCCGTACTCATGAGGGCCCTTTTAACTTCCTCTTTGGTTAGCTAGGTCGTGAGCGTTCCTATTCCTTCCTCACCCAAATTAGGTAGAGTGCCTAGCTCTAGAGAGTGATCAATAAATGCATTAGTAACCACAAATAAATTCTTATAGAAAGTAAGAACCTCCCTTTTAATGGTATCTCCATTTGTGCACGAGCTCCTATCCTGAACCTATAACACATTAATCTTGTTTCTTCGGCATCTAACAGTTGTTTGAGCATAAAAGAATTTATTATTACAATCTCCCAGACCCATCACTCCCAAGACTTCTGGAACCAAAGACTTTCCTCTTGTTTTAAGATGTCATGAAGTTCTTGTTGGAGCTCTTTATCCCACACATCACTATGTCTTTTTATTCACTATTAAATTTACAACAAAAATATACTAAAGAATAAAAACAAAAGAAGTTGAAAGGCAAGTTAAAACTAATGTGAGCACTTGATCTAGTGGTATGGTTGCTTGTTTGGAATTGTCTGGTGTTGAGTTTGATTATTGGTTTGTGTAATTGGTGCATATTTTTATTTGTGATTTTGGTGTTTTTGAAATTATCATTAATTATTGTTTAAGTAGATTTAAGTTTCAAAATATAACCAGTAAAAACATCTGCGTAGTGGTAAGGTATTTAACTTATGAATATGAGGTATGATTTAAACCTTGCCAAATCTTACTTTTGCCTAGTTTAAAGTTGTAGAAGGAAAATAAATTAATAAAAAAAGAGGACAAAGAAAGATATTATAGAAACTTGGTATTGTTCAAGAGGAATTAACCCCGGGATTACATATAAATGTAAATATAGTTTCCAACTAAGCTAGTTGGTGGAACCATAAGCAATTTGATTTTGATTATTATACAAAAATATGTATATTATTTTAAATAAAAATTTTGTTTAATTATTAATAAGCTTTCACAATATTGATGGAAATAAAATGAGTCAGATTATAGTATGTATAGAGAATAAATATAAAAGATAAAGGAAAGAGAATTTATGTAACTCGTTTATATTAAATTGGAGATTCACTATTCTTGAATAAAAACTCTATATGATTATTCTAAAGATATAAGTTTAAGAATAACTCTTGGGTTTTACTACTTATCTTTAGGGATTATTGTAAAGAATGTGTGTGTTAATTGCTTAATGAGATGAAAAATTTATAATCTCCTAGAATAGGCAGAGACTCTTCAAATGAGCTTTTTATGATTGACTCAACTCATTACAAAGTCAATCTTACTATAATCTCATTCAAATAAGATAATGATAAAAGATATTGATTAATATCAATCTACAATTATTTTCAACATTCTCCCACTTGGATATTAATCAATAATTTAAAAACAAATCGTTAAGCTAGAATTATAGAGAAATCTAATATTAGACAACAATATGAGAAATATAAGCTACAAAATAACATTTGATAAAGATATATACCATGCACATTAACAAATATTTCTCATAAAATATATCAAATAATGTAGTTCAATAAAATGATATACAATGATCTCAATCATCCAAAAAATGCTAAGAGATATCATACTAAAATAATATTACTTCACACATATCTCATAAAAGAGTTTTTAGACTCCCACTTATTTAAGGCATCAAAACCTAACAAAGCCATGAGTCATAGAACTCCAACAATTAAGCCTTCACTCAATGCAAAAAAAAACTTATAAAGGCAAAAAAAAAAAAAAACATAACTCACATGCAAGTACTCATCATAGCTCAATAATAGTGTAATTACATATAGGTTAGATAAATGCTCTACAATATTTAGCATTCAATTCATCTGAGTTTCAGAAAATGGGTGAATATAAAAATTCAAATAAAAACAGGAAATCCATAAATTCCCTACTTGGATCACATAGACATCTAATTTAAATAAAATGAGACTCAAATTATTGTGGTCACAAAATGTCAATTGAGCAAGTCACTTAGATAATTGGTCCAAAAAAAAATTCATAAGCACTTTAATAGTGCAAAATTATACTCAATAGGAGTACGATTTTCATAAGCATTTTTACAAAGTAGAAAATCACACTTGATAGGAGTATTGTGTCTATAATATACTAATAAATTTTTACAAAAAAAAAATGAAATTTTAGGTAAAAGAAACCCACAAAAAATAATTGCATGCTAAAAGGATCAATATGTAATATCCAAAAAACTGGCCTTAACATCCATTAAAGATGTCTATTAAGATACAATGAATTTTATGTATCTCAATCAAAATAGGACAAAAATAAATAGTCAAGTCCTATATAGTATGCCATATCATAATTAAATATACATAAGAAAATATGACAATACAAATAGATAAGTCTCAATACATAATACAAGATTATATACTTGTAAAATTTTGAACCAATTAAAATATAAAATTTGGGTAAAAGAGAGACACAATACATAATTGTATGCCAAAAGAATTAATGTGCAATACCCAATAGACCTTAACATATGTTAAAGATGTCGATAAATATATTACCAATTTTATGTATCTCAAATATAATAGGACAAAACTAAGTAGAAAAATCCTATAGAATATGTCATATCATAATTCAATATCGTGTCCAAGAAAATATGATAATATAGACAGATAAGTCTCAAGACAAGACATAACACAAGGTTATATACTCTCATTATTCCTTAATATACATAAAAAATTAGGATTATCATTAAGGTACACTAGTATTAAAAGTTCTAGTGTTAGTGAGATTATAATTTTATAAGATAATAATAAAAGTGAATTAAAATTCACTATTTTCTACTTAATGAATCTATTATTAGAGAGTAATAGAATAACAAAATATTAATGAGAGAAGTGGTTAGAAAAAAATATAAAACCCATAAATTCATTTATAAGCATAAATAATTCTTGCAAAATAGTTTTGTAGTTAACAACATATTAATCAATCATTTAAAATACTAACTCTTATGAAAATCTCGGAAACGTAATTACACGAGTGAAAAAATTATCTCTCAATAATTTTAAGTAGAATATGAGATCATAAGCAAGTTTTCAAGTAATCATAAAAAAATCAAGTGCTATAATAAACAATATTCACACACACATTTGAGAATAAAATATAATTACATGCAGCGGAAAAATATAAGACTTATTCTTACAAATATTAGGGATATAATAGCAAATACTCTCTAACTCTCATAGCAAATAGTCTCTAACTCTCATTACAATTTATAATGGACATATATTTATCTATATATCCCAAAATAAAGCATATAATCTTTACAAGAACACCATCAACAAAATTATAATATATGGTACGAAAAATTAATTTCTTCAAATTTGGGATTTTAGTATTGTCCTTATAAGAATTGAATACTAATATTGCACATTAATTGAGAGTTATTACACAAGAGAATATTCTATATGAGATTAAGACAAAATCCTTAATCTAGATCCCAACAACGTGATCACAAGTACTATGATAAGAAAAAAAAATAATTTTCTCAAGAAAATTTGTTTTTGATCATGTATGATTAATTAGACATTTGAGGTAAAAATCTTATACCAAGACAATTTATTTTATAAGATATTAATTGGAATTTTAATATAAAAAATTCTTCCACTTGATAATTTATTTTTATTTTTTACATTTGGAGCAAAGTTGCGTAGCCCAAACACGTAATTCTTCATAAAACTCACATTTGGAGCAATCCTGCGTAGCATTGAAAGTTGCTTAAAATAATATTGAGTTGTTTGTTCAAGTAACCAATGCTTAAATTAAATGTCATTAAATATTAATATTATTATTATTAAATATGTTATGTAATTATTATTATTTTTAAATTAAAATATTATTACATATTATGAATATTAAATTTATTTATTTGCAATATTAACAAAAATAATTTTAGTTGATTTACAATAACTAATATTTTAATAAGAAATATAAGTAAAAAATAAATTTATAATTTTAAGGTGTCATAATTTTAATGAAGTTCAAAATTAAAAAATTATAAATTGTGAGTTCCTTGAAGTTGCTTGAAACTTCTCCCATTTGACTGAAAATATAGTAATCTTGTTTAACGTAGATGTGACACACTAGATACTGCCAGACGTATTTTTTTATGCATAAGTAACTCGTAAGAGTTGTTCCTATTAGAGATTCTCTAATAAATGAATAATTAAATAATTACGAACTGAATATTAAATGGGCTTACGTGGAGTAGTTGCAAATGTGAGTAACAATTTTAAGAGGGGTCAATTTTCATTAACTTGAAATTAGGTCCTCTCTCTACATAAGCGAAGTCTCTCATGTATTAACCATTACAAAAGAAACCAAGAATAGAAGGAAGAGAAACTTGTTTTCCCCCTTTTTAGGAAAAATCAAAGTGTGTCAAAAAGAAATTTCACCATATGTGGAAAAAAATAAATACACTGTGTTTTATTATTTGTGAATCATTAATTCAAGATTTTGTTTGAAGTTCGTATTTAATATAATGCTTAGAAAATCATTATCATTTACCATCTTTATATCTGTGACACATTCTAAATATATGTTTGTAATAGTGTGAAAAAAGTTATATCTGGTACTATTGAATCACTTGGATGGATATATGAATATTGTTGTATAATTAATGCACCATGTGAAAGATTAAGGAACACACACATGTTATTGTTAGAGTTTTTAAATTAACACCTATTAAAATTTTATTTAATATTTATTAATTTAATTTTTTTTTAAATACCAACTTTACTCCTTTTAACCTTAACTTTAAACATTCTCTATTCTTATAGGCTATTCTCTCTTCTCCCTCTCTCTTTCTTCTTTTTTCTTTTTTCTTTCATTATTATTATTATTATTATTATTATTATTATTATTAATTTTTACTTCACCTTCTCTGACATATTATCACTATACAGTTTTATTTCTCTGACAATGCACCATCGTAAATTTTTTTACTCTCTAACAATGTACTACTGGAAAATAAAAAATAAAAATATGTTGTTATTTTTCACCAACCAATAGGTAAGAAATAAAAAAAAAGTTGGGGAAATCAAATTCCCTTAGGGTTAAGAATCTGATAGTGGGCATATAGGAGAAAGCTTAGCATGAAAGAAACGAGTTTTAATTTTCTTATTCGGTCTACATCTTTTTCTAGACTACCTTCTCCACTCTCTTCAACTCCCATTGATTCCGGAACCAAAATGACAACTTCTTACGTACGCAATGGTTGTATAGATTTTATATATATATATAATTATAATAATACAAACAAATTAAATATTCAATTATTTTGTAGCCTATTATTATTATATAGTCGATCAGAAGAAATACAATTAATATATTTTCTTAAATATTCTTCTAATATATTATTTATTATTAAATATAACTTATTCAAAATATTGAATTTTAATCGTGGATCTCATTTTTTATTTAACAATTTTTACTTATGACTTTATAACTTTAAATAAATTTTAATTATAATATTATAAAATGTGTTATCATCCGCTTGAATGTTAATGTCTCAATGATATATGCAACGATTTTTTTTTTTTTTTTCATTTTCAAATTATGATGTTCTGGTCTTTTTAGTCGTTTTATCTAGAGGACTCAATTGATGTTCGAAAATGTAGTATGCTTTTTATTAGTCAACATATTGAGTTTTTAAACAGCTTTTAAGAAGATTTTTTTAAAAAATTGTAAAATACAATATTATCAAACATATATGATACTAGTAATTAATTTTAATATATACACTTTTTTCAAATTCAAAAGTCATATTTAGAATTGCCGTATACTATTTGTTTTAATACTTTGGGAATAGTTTGACGGGTATTAGTAATAACGAGTAAAGTTAACAAATTTACTATGAATAAATGATTGATTCGGATTGAATGTTAGTGTAAAATTTTTTTATATTGATAATGTATATCAATTAAACTCATATATATACATATATATATATATATATTATAATTTATTTGATTTTATAATATTATATTCTTTATTTAGTGTAAATATAATGTACTTTTTGTACACATTTATGTTACATATAACATTATAGGGATTAAAATATAATTAGCTCTTTTTTAATTTTTTTTTTCAAGTTTAAAATCACTAGAAATAAATGAAAATAAAATAAAAAAGGTTATTTACTCCCTAAACACGTACAACCTATCCCTTTTGTAGACATTAATCACCCAAAAGTAGAATATCGTAGGTCATAAAAAAATAATAACTTAAAAAACACATGAATATAAAATCAAAGGGGTTATGTACTCCATAAACACGTACGACTTATCCTTTTTATGCACATGGTAAATTTAAGGCAAAATTACACCAATTTGGTAAAAAAAAAAACTCTGTTTATTTTAAATTTATTGATTTTTTATTTATTTAAAGTAAATGATGTTTCTTTGGTTGGAGTCTCTCCTCTAGAATATTAAATGATGGTTACGAAAGCTGCCTAACATAATTTTTTGGGGTGAATAGAAGCAAAATTTGAGCAGGAAAAGGGACATAATTAAATGAGCTTTAAGAAAGGTGAATAAAGCATGGCTGCGTTAAGCTTTTAAGAAGTAATGTGGGTGCTTCGTTCGTGGTTCTAATAATAAAGGGAGAACAAGTGAAGTTAGTAGTCACGTTTAAAACAAGCAAAACCATTTATTTAGAACCCCTTTTAAAGGCGTCCTACTTAGCTGGCTAGCCACATGGTAATAACAATATTAAGCATTAAGTTGCCCTGTCAATTACCCTATTAAGTGTTTTAACTTTTCAAACGTGAAATCTCGCCACCACCATTTGACCATTCATTTGTTGTCAAAATGCAGGGCATAATTTAATTATCTCATAAGAAGTTCATTCATCCCCATCAATATTAACAAATTAACCTACGCATCTATCACTCTACTACATAAAATTGCTGTGACAATTAATTATTCCTACGTCTAAATTTATCCATTTTATTTCCTGCACTTTTAATTCTATTTTATCAAGTGATTTTACGTTTTAACTTCACTAATTTCGTCACAAAATAGAAAATTATCATCACTAATTTTCTAAAAATTTCTTGTTAAAGAGTCAATTTCTATTTATTTTTTATGCAAATATAACAACTTTTATTAATTTTTTTGTTTAATTACATATATCATTTATTGAAAATTATCTTATTCGAATGTTGTAAGATCATGTTGTACTGTGACAAACTCTTCCTCTCTAAATATTTAACGTAGTTGAAACAAGTTCTGCCTGTTTATACACATTTGGTTTCAATTTTTCTATTGATTTAATACCTAAAAAAATTGTGGCAATTTTACCTAAAGAGTTAAAACCAAGATGAGATAAAATGCACATGTAGAGAATAAGATAATGATAAATAAAATGTAAAAATGATACAAATATTAATATCAAATAATTAGTCAAATAATAATAATAATAATCTAGTTTAGAAAAAAAAAAATGGGACGTAATGACTTGAAATAACTATCAAGACGTGCCTACAACCTTTGCAAGAGAATATTTTGAATAAACTTTTTATTTAGTACGAATGTTTTTCGTTAAAATCACACGACTCTGGTACGTGTTTAAGTTAAAAACGGCTTTCACTTGGAATTTTTTAATCAATATTAACTTTAAAAAATGAAAGTTTCGTTTATTTCAAATTTTGTACAGTTTTAATGTTTTGATTTTCCATTGCAAACAGCACTACAGTTTTATTAATATGAACCAATGGTAATATTAAGCACATATAGTTAGTTTGCTTGTTTGTTGCTTCTTATAAAGATGAAGTGAACAATTTAACAAAGTTGTAAATGAAGAAGTACAATTATACAAATGACTTTGTGGGTTAATTGAAATGCGATTTGTTATTGTGAAATAAAAAGTCACATATTTACGTAGTTAAAATAACATATTTTGTTTTTTTTCATTTAGATTTTTTAGTTTTGAGTTACTTTTTATATGGAAAAAATATATTCTTTTTCTTTTACTCTTTATATTTTCATGCATCGATCTAATAAATATAATTTATAAATATATAAAAAATACAGTGTATATGAATGATATATATTATTTGAGAATTTTTCTGATGCTTCATCTAAAACATTAGGCTTTATGAGTCTTTCCTTATTGCCAGCACTCATATATAGTGACTGATACTTTCCTCTTTTTTTATTGAAGAAACAGTGAATAAAAGTTAAAACAACTAGCTTGCTAGTTTTGAATTTCCATCTTTGCCGCAGTAAACAAAAATCCTTGTATTCACAACTTTTATTTATTTATATATATATATAGTTTAATTGGTATACATGTGTAAAAAAGATTTATATATACTAACGTTCAATCGAGATTTTTTATTTATGTAACTTTTAAAATATTAATTAATAAAATAAAAAAATTTATCAATAATGAAAAGTTATGATTGAATGTTAATCTAAAAATTTTTACATTAATAGTGTAGAAATCTTTATAAATATTATATTTTATATATATAATATTTGAATAAATCTTAATCTCATGAGAAAAAAAATGATAAATAATAATGTTAGAAAAAAGAGAACAAATACTCAAATATTAATTTTTATTTTAATAGTTGATATTTACTTATCTCATTCTAGTATGAATTTGGTTTTCACTATCTTAAATTTAATGACTTGTTAAACTTATTGAATTTCTATCTTTGTTGCGATAAACACAAATAAATATAAAAGAGAGATTT
The DNA here is from genome assembly GCA_037954015.1 of Psophocarpus tetragonolobus. NCBI lineage: Eukaryota > Viridiplantae > Streptophyta > Magnoliopsida > Fabales > Fabaceae > Psophocarpus > Psophocarpus tetragonolobus. The sequence goes on along the minus strand of CM075693.1, from coordinate 48,897,883 downwards.
ATTTACTTTAAAAATGAATTTAAGAAAAATATTTTTTATTTTAATTATTTATTTTTTTAAAATTTAATAAGTTAACTATTAAATTTCAATAAGAGAATCTGTTTTGATTTATTTATATATACAACATTATGTAAAGGAGAATAAGATGTGTTAAAGATTTTAGGTTAAAGAGTGTGATGAATAATGAGGAAGAGGGGTTTGGAGATGAATGTATGTGGCGTGTCTTATAGGTGGGTCTGATAGTGGTAACTTAATTAGAAAGCAAAAGCGAAAGCGATGTTTATATTGTTTGGAGACATGGCTTTGTGTTAGTGGTGCTGCGGCTGTTACACATAGGATTTTTGTTAAGCAAATACCTAAGGAAAAAGAAATGAAAGGTTGATGATTAAAAAGAAATAATTAATGTTGCGAAGGAATAATAGAAATGAATGTGCAATTTTGCATGTGATTAATGAAGAAGAAGGGAGGAGTAAACTACAAAATTGGGAAGATGAAGATGGTGGGCGAGGAAAGAGAAAAAAGAACAAGAGTGAAATTAAAAGTGGTTGTGCAAGTCGTTGTAGAAGCGGTTGATGAAGTCTTGAGAAGCCTTGTCGACGTGGTGTTGGAAGGGAGAGAGAGAGAGGGGAGGAGGCGGAGGAGGAGGCGGAGGCGGAGGCGGAGGAATATGAGTAGGGCGGCGGGTGAGGGTGTGAACCTCGTCGAGTGTGAGTGGGTCGTGACCGCATGGGAAGGCGGCCAAGAAGTGCCGCTTGTGTGTGTTGGTGCACCTGAACTCGTACTCCCTCGCCGCAGAGAATTGCAGCTTTTGCTCGCCGATGCCGATGCTTTTGCTTTGGCTATTCATCATCATATTTTTGAGCTGCATTAACAACTTCCCCTTTGATATGCCTTTCTTCAACATGAACAATCCCACTCCTATCATCTTCCACACTCTATTTTTCCTTTCCATTTCTCTTTCTTCACATTTATTATATCACTCTACCCCTCCCTTTATATATATATATAATGCTTTTCCACTTCAATCAACCTACCCTCTAATTTAACACGTGCCTCCAAACATATCTTCTTTTTTCTTTTCCTTTTCCTCATCCCACTTCAACCTCGCCTCACATTTCTTCAAACATAAATTTGATTTTCCAACTTCTTTAATTAAAAAGTCTAAATTTTAAAATATGAACACTTCCAATTCTAGAAGCATATTTTAGAAAAATCTATTTAAAAAATAATTATAGAATAGCATATAAAAGTACTTACATGTGTGAGTAACTTGTATTTGTAAAGAAAGTTTTAAAAAATTATTTATAACCACATATTTATTTTTAATATGATTTCAAAATATATATTTTTTATTTGGAAAGAAAAATAATATTTGAAATGTTTCTTTCTTTATCTCTCTGTGTGCGTAGGAGAGATCCATTTACATCAAAAAGTAAGTATAAATAACTTGTTATAAAGATAAATAATAAGTCTTTTATATTTATTATTGGATTAAGCGAATCTTTCGTCATATATATCTAATAAAAAGAAATGAGAAAACCATATGAAAGAAAACATATGTATGGTATGAGAAGAAAATAGAGAGAATGATAATAAATAAAACATATGCAATCAAAAGATGTTTAATTTATTAGAAAAACAAAAAATAATTTTAAAACAAATATATAAATAAAATGAATAATACCATATAAAAAGTGATAGAAAGAAATTAAAATGAGAGGTATAAATATAAAACAATTTATTTATCCTTACATAAAAAAGCAAGAGAGTTCAATATATAAAATTAAGGTCTACAAAACATCAAATTTTGTCACATACTCGTAACTTTATTAAAATGAGGGATTCATTTGTGCACCCTAAGGGTCCAACCCTACTTTGATATTCCTTTCCTTGATATGAAGGAGAACACACAAAATATTTCTTTTTTATCATGATTTTAAAAGATTTTGTAAAATTATAATAAGTTATAAAAATTTATAAGATTTCATACATTTTACCATTTGAATTTTAATATATTTATAAAATGAAATTATAAGATTTTGAAAGATTGAATTTATAAGTTTTTAATGAATTCCATACATTTTTAAAAAACATTCCAACTTACAATAGTCAATGAAAAAGACATCAAATAAATTACAATGTAAGAAGAGTAAAACTAATACAAAAATTTTCAATATTTTAAGACAGATGATTTCTAATTAAGTTTCAATATTTTTTAAAATTAGAGATGATATTTTTTTAATTTTCGTCACAAAACTATTGTGGAGGTATACAATATGATGGTGGTGGTCCAATGCTAATGTTAATGACAATGGTAGTCAAAAGAATGATAGTTTCAATGGCAGTGGTCCAATTGTAATGTTAGAGGTAGTGATAATTTGATTATGGAATTAACAGCAAAAATCCAGTGATAGATTCACAGTCTATTGAAATAAGTAGAAAAAAAAAATTAAAAAGAGGTAACAAAATTTCGATGTTTTAGATGGGATTGTTTAAGATAATTTCTTTTAAAAAGTCATATAATCCTTATATCAAATAGCGATCCATTTAATTAATTAAATACCTGAAAACTTTTGAAATCCTTTAAAACTCAAATTCAATAGTGCTGTGTAACACTCCTTTTTTTCACGACAGGAAGGAGAACACATTTATTTTTGCTATCCATTTCTATTTAATTTTAGATTATTTGGCATTTTAATGAGAGTCGGAGATATTATCTTATTTTTTGGAAAATGTTACGTGGTATGAAATGAATAGATATTGCACGAATTTTTTTTACGAAAATTGAATTATATTCGCATCTCTTGATTTCCGCCAAAAATTCCTACTAAAGCTTTTTTTTATTTTCCTTGAGATAAACAGAGGTGAGGCATATGTATGCGTGTAACTTCTTAAAAATGCATTAAATATTTAAAATAATTGTTATACAATATGAATTTAATTGGTATACAATATTAGTGTAAATATTTACACCGATGTTTAATCATAACTTTTATTTACATGACTTTTAAAATATTAATAAATTTATATAATTTTTAAAGTATTAATGAGTTTATATAACTTTTAAAGTATTAATTAGTAAATATCAATTTAAAAATCTTCAGCAATTAAACTCTAAAATATTTGCTGGTAGTAGAATAAGAAACAGGTTACATAGACTAACATGAGTAGTTATACAAAATATGCGTTCCAAGTACAGCAGAAGACCAACCAAACAAAGCTCAAGTGTCTTCGAGTTAATCTTTTAGATACAACACTTACATTAAGTACAAGTCTGCTCAGGAACAAAATGTCAAACAAAAGACCAGTTCATAAACATAAAACAAATACAATGAGCATTCTCTTCTTCATTCAGCACCTTCCAAGCAACAACTCTCTCGTACGACACAGGTCGCCCCATGCTTGAAAGACAAATACCACCTTGGAGACATGTAAACCCCTACCAAAAGAGGTAAATTTAATTGAAAGCATCAGTACTGTTGTCAGCAAATACCTAATTCAGAAGGGAAAAGAACGAAACCCAAAAAAAGATCCAGTTCACTCGGTCAAAATAATTTATCGTGGGAAGCAAATAATGAGATGCAGAATAATCATACAACACTTCAAGAAAAAATGTATGCCATAAGAGAAAAAATAGTATTCAATAGCAAGCCTTGTGGAAGTGGAATCAATGCTTTATTGTCAAAAAAAAAATAGTGGACCTGTTGAATAATCTGGGGAAACTCTGAAAAGAGAACTTTTCGGCCATGATCATCAAATATTTTCTCTAAAGTTATATCCTGTAATGCAACCAGGGTGGTCTCCAGCATGTCAAGCCCAGCCTGGTTTGAGAAAGTGAACACTGGCAATGCCTGCATAAACAAAAGATTATTGAATGTGCTCTCAAACAAGACAGAATATTATGATTATAGTTAGAGTTGAAAATGTTTTTAACTCATCCACTGTTAGAAAATAATGTCATTCTTCTTGAGCTAACAACATATATGCACTATAGTTCGAAAAAGAATGAATAATAGACTTGAACCACTGACAAGCAAAGCTCCTTGCAAGATACTAAGTAGAAATGGGTCTATAGTTCAGGTTAGGGCAAATTTAGCTTGGACCAGGGCTGTGCAAATTTTGCTTGGATCAGCAGAATAAAAATCCATCTCACATATTGTACTAGGCTATACTCAGGCTTTGGCCCATCTTGATACCCTCTATTCCCAAGTACAACCTTTCTATAATACTATTTTAGGAGAGAGAATTTGAAGTGCACTATGGACAGAGAAAGTACATGAAACAGATACAAGTGCTGTGAAATTAAAATAAATTTCAAGCATACCTTTAGAGTGCAGCACAATATTGCATCTGAGTGATGCCACAAGGACTTCAGCAAAGATTCATTCCCCTCATTATTAGATTTAAGTAAATCCACACCCAAGTAGCACCTACAGAACTAAAATAGTCAGACAATAGCTCTGTATTAAAAATATCACTTTCCATGATAAATCTATCCATAACATGGAAAAGGTAAAAATAGTCAGACAACAGCTCTATATTATTTGAGCTTCTCTCTTCTTTAAAGGTAAAACTAACCTCCTATTGAAGGTCTCTTCTTTTGCTTTTTATTCATTGCAAAAAGAGGCAATTTTATTTTTAAGAGCTGAAAGAGTTGTGTTTGGGCTCAGTTTCGTTTTTAAGACAAGCCTAACAAGGCTGTCGTGTTACTAAATAAAAAAATAAACCAAATGTTTCATTAGCTTGAACCAAAAGCAATATCCATAAGTTTTATAATACCATTTTAAAAACAATATTCAGGGAGCGCTTGGATCACCAATTTGTGAGGACTGTGAATTTGTGAAAGAAGTATAAAAAATAACAATCAATGCATTACAGATCTTGAATTATATAAATGGAAGTCTCAATCCTTGTCAGAGTATTTGATGACACATTAAAAAAGATGAGACAAGATTTTACAAGATAGGTTAGGGTATTGGAATGACTTCCAGTGCCAACTAATTAGAAACATAAAGTTAATAAACTGTCAAAGTATTCAATGACACATTAGAAAAGATGACACAAGATTTTGCAAGATAGGTTAGGGTATTTGCATGACTTCTGGTGCCAACTAATTAGAAACTTAAAATTAATAAACTACATCAGTAGTTGGTGCCATGTTGGTCATGCATCTATTTACAGAACTCAGCATCTGTACTGGTCATATTATTCTTTGCTAATGTGCAAATTGCAAATATGAAGGTGGGATATTTGGAAAATAAGAACAATCAGGAAAGAGGAAATTACAATCTCTATGCTTCTCATCAAACCCTATCATTAACATAATTTCTTTATTGAATGAGAAGGCATATTAAATTTAGCTCAACACCCTTATAACAATCATAAATAACACTCGTTTCACACAGTGAAATACATTGTGTGGGCCTCAAGCTCAGTAATGCAAAGACCATAAAGTTTACAAACCTGTAACTGTTGCAGATCCAATGAGCAAGGGTTTGTGCTTCAGGAGTACCCAACGGTGTTCTAAGCCCAGCATGTGAACTCAAATGAGAAGGGGAAAGTGCCAATGCTACCCGTTGCACTGATGATATAATGCTCCGAACATATTGACGGGCCATAGATGCTACATGCTCTTGCATATGGCTTTCAAATGCAAATTCAAATGCTATTGTCATCACAGATCTCATACAGCTGGAATTTCCAGCACAATCATTAGCAGCTCGGTTTCCACTGGGGCCAACATCAAGGGCAGATGCAAGGTCAAGTGTGCGATTGGGGCTGGAAGCTTCCTGCAAAAAATTCATAGTAATAATTAAAAGATTTTTGTGGGAAAAAAACAAACAAATAAACTGATTTATGAAGGCCAAACCTTTCCAGATTCAAGAGGAATGATGCGAAATCCAGAAGGTAGAAGGGGGGCATCATCAGCAAAGGAAGCATCAATTGGAGCAGATATAAGTTCAGCACATGTGCCAACAGCATTCTCATCCATTCCACTACAGAGCTACCAAAAGAACAGAAAATAAATTATAAGAAAGTTACAAAGTATCCTAGAAACCATAAGAATGTTATGAACAGAAATTTTCCTCATTCAAATAACAGCAGGAGTTCAACAAATAATAAAATAATTTAGCAAGCTATCGATTCAAGAGGCTAGAGGGTATAGTATTCTTTTCCCTCATCGTAGATCAAAGAAAGTAGAAAGCAAGCACCATTCATAATTTCAATTAATATATGATATGTGGACATCAGTGATTTTTTTTATGGAGGGAAAGAAAAATAATAATAACATCATACCAACAGGACCATGGGACACACTTGAATTCTGATATGCATTGCAACATTCCAAGTATAATGGTCAGGAGTACTGCATGATGACTAAAATCATTTACTAGTTCAAAAAATATAGACAGCATAACTTTTAGGAAAAAAATAAGAATGCCAAGGCCTATACCAAATTCTACACAATTGTTAAGACTAGAATGTCAAAATATACTTTCTAGATATTATTGCTAAATAAATAAATCAGAACAAGGAAACTGGGTAAACTGGCATCTTGGAAGGGTTTAGCATAAGTAAGCCACATGAAAAATAGCTTACTTGCAAAAGAAACATTTCTCTGGGCATTATTGTGTCTTCAGGTGAATGAGCAACTCCTTCCAATTTAATGACTTCCAAAAACTGGCATGAATAAGATAGAGGTTAGTAAATGTTGAATTGTGAAAGTATTACAAGCTCTTTTACATAATTAGTTCCAATTTATTACCTCCTCTTGCTCAATTGTGTGTGCTAAAGGAAGTATAACTTGACCTCCATAATTTCCAACACGAGATCCTGATAAGCTGCAAGGGCCAACTTTAATAGCAGCAGCTGTGTAAGCATCCATATTGTTGTCTGCCCATTCTGATCTGTGCTCCCGCAGGAATCTTAGAAGAATGGCTGGGGGCACATTCTGGGCAAGAAAAATGGCACATGGCAACAGTCAAATATCAGAATAATGTTAACAGCTAAAAATTGATAGGCTTAATTACATCTTTCATCCCACTATTTTTTAAAAATATTTAATTGTCTCACTATTATCTTCAGATCCAATTTCATCTCACAATTATTTAAATTAGAGAATACACAGGCGTTAACGCGCCTATGTGTTCGCATTTCCATTTCGCTACATCATTTAGGAAGCAAGTGTAAATGAATGAAAAGGAAGAACAGAAAAAAAATAGAAAAAAAAAATTAAAAATGAGTAGTTTTTAAAATCATAGTGAGACATAGATGTGGTAAGGAAGTTAATTATTAGGTGTTATGAGCAGTTATATTACGTGTGGAGGGTAAACTAGGAAATTTGAAATGTGTACATCAAAAAAGGTTATTCCTTTTATTAATTGCTGTATATAACTTCAATGTCATTCCACTTTTATTTTTAGATTTAAATTTGCCGCACAATCCTTTAACTTCAAAATTAAACCTATCATCAATTGAAGCTAACATGGTAACATTGATAATGTCTATAATTAGCGACGATTTTATCTCTAAGAAACCATTGTAGGATAAAATTAAAACTATTTAACAAATTGTGAGACAATTGGATTTAAAAATAATAGGTGATGACATTTAAGCTATTTAAACAATTGTGGGACTGGGAGAAAATTGAATTTGAAAATAATAGTAGAATAAAATTCAACATTTTAAACAATTGGATATTTGCAACTTGAACCATTTTTAAGTTAGACAATTTCTCTGGAAGTGCTTTTGTTTAGAACAGCAAGGTGCATTAATAATGATATAACGAACAGAGCATTATGATTTATGAGGATCCAATCGCAAGGAATTCCAGTGTCGGGTTTATAAGGCCTTGGGCTCTCCAGCTACAACAGCTGGCTTTTCTGGTGTGGGTCTTCCAAGGTTCTCATTAGGCATGTACACCAATAATTGACTAGAAAGGTTGATTACTGATCAAACAAGTCGTCATCCCATTTGAACAATATTTTATTAACTAGGCATTAGATGATCACCATTAGTGATAATTTGAATGACATGATTTTATGCTTTCAAAAGAACATGTGCTCAACTACTAATGGAAAGAAAACATTACGAATGTATACAGTAATATGGCCTTGACCTGCCCTTGCCAAAAACTTGTGTACAGCAACAAAATAAACATATTTGATTGTTAAGAATTTTAATTTATACTCCCTCCAGTACTTCATATTGAAAACATTTTGTTCCTAAATATACAAAACATGGACCCACCTTCAAATGTCTTAATTGTTAATTTCTCTTCATAAACTTAATTTATTGTGAAATCCATTAATGAGATGCACTCACTTATTACTTATGTAAATAGATGCATTTATTGGCCTACTAACATTATAAGCCACACATTAAATATAAAACTACTTAAACTATTCAATTTTATGAATGTTTTTGGAAGAAAATTTAAATTTACAATATTAATAACTAAAATTAGCTAACCTAACTACATTTATAAGTCTTGATGCATTAATTATCTATTTCTTATATAAAGGACCAGAGGAATTAATTCATTGAAATTTCTAAGCATCCTAACCTGTAATAGCATTGATGCTTTGGCACATAGCACTGCATTACTGACGGATGGAAATCCATTGGCAAAGGAAAGATTCAGACCCATTAACTTGTCAGGGGATGAATTCACTATAATAGTAACATCATCTACACCATCATTACCAATGGTTGTCCATCCCTCATCAGTAAACCCATTGAGTGCCTCATTGAAACCCCTGTCATAACATAAAAAAGAATTGAGATTCTAAATTTGTTACCAAATAATTAGAACAAAGATCACACATGTTCGGTAGAATATATTATATATTAACCTGCTCAATCTTTGGCTAAGAGCTCGTAGTGCCGCTGGTCGTCTACCCCACCCAGTGACGTTGGACTGAGAAACTTCATGTGAAATTTGCCTTAGATGACGAAGAGCCTACATGAAAAAGAAAAAAACTTTAAACATTTCATGGTCCATTCTATCAGCATGTAGGTTTCCAGCCTAACTCAACCCAAAAACCAATTTCTGTAGTGAGGATAGCCATCCACTTATATACTTTATTCTAGCACTATCTCTAATCAACGTGTGGGACTTAGGTTTTTCCCAGTACTTTTAAATTCGCTAATCAATTATAAAATTAAATATTACAACCATAGAGACATAAATAGGGACAAAAAGATACACATTATACATGCTGTTGTGTCATCGGAAAAGGGACAACAATCATACCGACATAGTTGTCTTCTGAGCCAACACTGTTGATGATTCGTACAGTGGACGCAGCACTTCTGGTACACTCCATGGCTAATAACAGTATAAGCATGCTTAAGTTATTTTAAAGTTACATACAAAACAATTATTAGTGGAACAAATTAAATTAATATACCTCTAAATCCATATGATCAACAATGTGGATGATGGAACCGCCTCCTTCACAAGGTCTGATCAGGTAACCACTAGGCAGCATCTCTGCTCTAACAAAATGCTGCACAGGAGGCATGCTTGGACCATTTTGAGTATTTTTAAGAGACCTCTCACAAATCTAAGGCACACATTAAGAGGGATTTAGACATAAATACATTGAAGGAGAACATAACAGTAGAATTAGATTGTTGCATCAGTGAGGTCTGTTATTAACTACAATATCTATTTAAATACAACTTTTTGAATACGAATCTTTAGAATCATTTACCACTAGGCTGCCATCTTCTAAAACAGAAGTGTAGCGCAACAACCAGAAGTCTCGAGCAGGAGCTAATGTGGTTGGTGCATATAGCTGATCATCAAAGGAACAAGTAAGCATTACAGATAAGAGATTTGGTTCCAATCCATCAAGATAAAGAGTCTTTATCCATGAATGATGAGTTTTTTTACTTTACCTGCATATAAAGCAGCTCAATGGTTCCACCATTTGCTGTGGGCAGCACATTGAGAACATCAACAGCTCGGCAATCACGAAACCATAAAGGCCGATCTTTGAGGATTTCTGCAACCTGGAAAGAGTATGCTTGATCGTGTGACTGATAAATTCAAGCCAGACTACAAGTAATATAAAAAATAGTAAATCTCAATCACTTACCCTAGTGGGCTCTAGTCCCACCAGACCGCAGGCTCTTGCTGCCACGCCAGTGCAACCATGAGAAATAGCAACGATTCCAATGGAATCCGGACCAGGCTGTCAACATTGAACAAGAATTAGTGAAGAAATGTGATTCTGTAAATGTTCATAGAAACACGCATGCCACTTATTTACTCAAAAGAATAGAGATCATTCAGAAAGAACGTTAACAGATCTTGAGGTAGTAAGTTATTCCAAGATGACAATTTACAATTCTTTTGCCATTCTGTTTACAGTCTGTATCCCTATGAAATAAGTGAAGAGTAAAAAATAATTGATTGGTCAACAAAGAAGAAGAGTTTTAGGGATACCTTCATTCCAGGCATTTGGACCCACTCAACAGCAGTCCCAGTAGCCTTAGAAAGAAATTCTGCTAAAGTTTCTTCTGCAATGGACAAAAGCCTGAGAAAAAAATAAGACATGATTCCATAAGCCGTAAATACACAACCAAGTGGTCAAAGACCACAGCGACAGAAAGGGAACCGATAATTATACTCTCACTAACCCTGCAGGACTTGCATCCCGTGGGGGATGCTGAGCAGTCAAGTTGTGTTGACCACTCGTCACAGCTGACTGACAGCTTGTATCTTTGGTTGCCTGCAAAGAAAGCATCATCATTCTAACTCAATTCTAAAGCGTAGAAAAAGGAAAAAAGAATGAAAAATTGGAGCGTTGTAGAAAATGGGGGAGGTTACATTTTGGGTGTGGTGACGGAAATAGCCATTTTCATAGACGAGTTGAGAGACCTGTTTCTGCAACCTATCATTCTCTTCCATGAGAAGCTTGTTCATGGCAGTCAACTTCCTGTTAACAGCTTGGAGGCGGGAGGACTCCTTTCTCTGCTTCTCTCTACATCTGAAGGAAAAGAGGGTGAGAGGGTGAGAGGGTGAGAGGGTGAAAGGGTAAAGGGGTAAAAGGGGTAAAAGGGGTAAAAGGGTAAAAGGGTGGGGAGATACCTTCTGTTTTGGAACCAAACCTTGATTTGCTTGGGCTCGATGTTGGAGAGAATGGGGCAGTCGCGAATGAGCTGTTGGCGGCGAATGGAACTCGGTTTCGGGCAATCGTGATACAGCCTCTCCAAGGCTTCAACCTGCTCAGGTGTGTAACGGACGTACTTCCCGTTATCCATTCCGTTTTTGCTACCATCCTTGCAGGACATTCTTCCCTTCCCCTCACCCAACTCTTCACAATACCTTTTTCCACTTCTACCCCTACGATCTTCTTAGCCCCCCAATCACCGATCTCCCTCCATCGCCTCCTGCGAATTTGAATCCAGTGAAGGAGAGGAAAATGGAAACCCTAACTGGATTGCTGCGTTTCAAGCTTTTTTGTTTTGCTCACTGTTCCCATTGCTTCCCCACTCTGCTATTTTAATCAAAATCATTTTTGGAGGAGACAAAAGAAAAGAGATAATTTGGATCAATGGACCGAATTACCCTTCTCGAGCGGCGCCACTTGGCACCTGTCATATTTATTTAACTATTTATTACCTGCATAATAGATCCTACTGCTACTGGTATAAGCCATTTATTTTCATGTTTGTACTTATGTCTCTTTTCCTGCATTTTGGGACATTAGAACATAAATCCAATTGAAACAACTCGTTTGATCATGTTTTATTTGAATTGTGATTTCTACATTTTAAAATTATAATTTAATCTGAAAAATCAATCCAAAATATATATTATATTATTACAATTTTAAGGTAATAAATAAATTTATTTTACACTTTAAATTTATACAATTTTTTTATATTATATTATATTATTTTAACTAATTTAATATATAAAATACTTGATGTTTTATTATAATTTACTAATTTAATATATAAAATACTTGATATTTTATTATAAAATTATAAACTTAATAAATTAATAAATTTTAGTTTCAAATATAAAATTATTTTTTTTATAATTTAATAAAAAAAATTTCTCTAAAACAAAATCAAATTAATCTGATTATTATTAATTTAGATTTAATAAAAAAAATTTTAAAAAATCAAATTAATAAATTATTTTTTAAATTATAATTAATTAGTTTAATTTTCATTTTTCTTCGACACCAAATCATGGGACACCCTATATTATCTTTATCTCTCTCTTGTTTTTATCTCTTTATAATTCTCAACTTTTTTGCTCAATCATTTATTATCGATTATTTTATTTTCATAATCAGTTCAATCTCGGTCTCTTTAATTCTGAAAATTTTTATTCTATCATTTCTCATCTCCTCGACTTTCTTGTTTAATTTTCATATAATCAGTTCAATATTTCAATCGGTAATTCTCCTTCTCAACTCTTACGGCTATTAACAAAAAATAATTTATTTCTAAAAAGTGCTATTGATATTTAATTGCATGGAAAAAAAGACAAAATTGTTAGAATAAATTTCTATTTAAATAAATGATAACTCTAGAGATTGTATGCACGTATCATTAAATAAAAGATAATTACTTAATATTTGTTTTCTATGAGTACTCTAGAAGATCTATAACATTCAAATTAAAAATATAATTAATATATATTTGTTTAAATGAAAAAATAACATTTTTTTACTGACAATAACCATAATTATATAATTATTTTGTAAAATATAATGTTAATCGAATAAAAAATCTTCAAATTTAGTAAAAATAGTTAACATGGATTTATATTTTAGTTAAGAAACTTATTGCTTATAACCAAGTTTGTTAGAAATGATTATAGTGAAAATCAACAAATTTATTATATTGTCACTTTTTTTTATATCTAATATTAGTGTTTTTAATAATGTTACTCATGGTTAGCAGTGAGAATTAAAGCCACTACCTTTTCTCACATTTCCTTCTTTTAAGTCTTAAGCTATGAGTGATTTTATATTTTCATTTATTATACTATTATGATATTTATAATTAGATAATTATTTTATATATGGACATGACATAATTATTTTTCCTTAAAAATGTTTTCTTTAATGTGAATTTTATTATATATTTTTTATTCATGATAAATTATAAAAATATTTAAAATTAAATAAAATATAATTACAAAAGTAATAGTTAATATTATATTAAACTTTTAAATAGATTAATATATGTTCTTTCGGAAAAGAATAATATATATATATATATATATATATATATATATAAAATATTATAATTACTCACAATTTCTAATTGTTTTTATATATGCATTTATAATAATTGTATACCCACAATAAAAATAAAACACTCATTGTTCTTCTATGTTATTCACAAATGCTATCCATTGTATAAAAAGGTTAATACTTAATAGTAATGATTTTTTTTAAAGTATTGACCAAGAAACTAATAGGTGAAGTCTAGTGAAAAATATTTATAACACAGTATAAAATAAAATAAAAAATAATTAGGATTTTTAAATAATAAAAAACATTGAATAATATGTGTGATAGTGGAGAGGGAATATAGGTATTAGAATTGGTGAAAAAATAGTTATGATGTCCATGTCGCTTATTAATTGTGTTGAGAGGCGTGTATAACTATGTGATTGATGACTTGGTGATAGGTTGCTGTTTTCATTGAATGGAAGTTACCTTGTAATAGTTATGGTGGAACGGATGCTGATTGGATGATCAAGTAATGTTGGCATAAAGGATGAAAAGTTGATATTCTAATTTAAAAAGATACATCTTAACATGCATCAACCATCAACCATCAACCATCAACCATCGAGGTACCTTACCTTCTCTCTATAGGGGGGTAAATCTATTTGCAACACAGTGACAGGGGTGTTGTTCCATCACCACTCTCTAGTTTCTAGCTAGCTAGCTAGGTCATGGTAGAGTCGTAGACGCTGCAACGAAGGTGTTAAATGGTTGAAGCACATATATGCAGTTTCTGAAGTCAAAATGCCATCATGCATTTTATTGTGTTGGCAAAAGCGTGAATGGAAGAGAGGTGGGTTGGAGACTCTTAAAATACAGAAAAGAGTAGCATCTGTGTGAGTCGGAGTAGGACACAGGACACAGGACACAGGACACAGGACACAATGATTAGCATTTGGCATGCGTCTCCCTTCCCTTTTAATGAGAACAAAAAACACGACAGCTATACCTTACAATATATAAAATTCAAGATATGGATGGGAATCCCTTCTAGTCATCAAATTACCCATAACTGCTATAGCTATATATATTATATTGCCACTTCATAATATCTTATTAATTAAAAATATACTTATAAAATTTAATCATTTCATTCATTAACTTTAAATTTGCTTATTTAATTTTTTTCAAAGTTCTGCTTTGGTACAAAAAACTAAGCCCAAAAACAACTAACAATAACTTTGAATTTTAAACCAATCAACACTACAATAACATACATGGTGGGGTAGCAATTACATTTTTTTTATTCAATAAAAAACTTAGTGCTTTTTATTTGTGGTAACAAATATCTTTTTTCTTTTTATAATTGGTTGAAAGTAAAGATAATATTTAACTTTTTCATGACGATTCACATTGGTCACACCTATAAGAATATCATATACTCTCTTTTCAACATAGTAGATGAAATTAGTGAAATTAATGTTAGTCTACATAAACTAGATGTATCTATTTTTATAGTTCATTACTTAAGAATTTAGTAATAATTATACATGTTTGAAAATTTGAAGTAATTATGATAGGTGTTCTAAGAAATTTGTGGAGTCTATGTTATTGAAAGTGGAACATCTCAGAAAAAAACTACTAACAGATTACTAGAGTTTGGTAAGTGAAATTAGAGCATACAGAGACGAAGATTTTTAAATTGTGTGATTGTTTTAATGTTAAGCAAACGTCTAACAACGTCTCATTGCATATATTGTTATCCGACCAACAAAATGTTGAAGTCTTATGGAGTCGTAATTACCAATTACAAATACACAATATTTCATGCCCCAACCTACGCCGTAGCTCATACTTCCTGTGCAACATCGTTGATTATCACTGTCCCTTGCTAATGCCTTTCTCTTTCTTACTCATCTTTAATCAACGAACACTATTTTATTTTTTTTGTGAGAATAATTAATGAACACTATAAAATACTATAACACCATACAATAGAAATAAATTAAAGGTTTGTTTGGTTTGGTACGTATCTGGGAATGAAAACGCGAGCTAATTAGTTTAGCTATATTTTTTCACGTAAAATAATCTCAAATATTATTAATTCAGTAATTCACTCCGTCCTTGACATATTTGTGGTGACAATATATGTGGGAGGTTTTGTGTTTGGCAAGGCCACCAACGTAGTTGGAGTGACGTCATCCAAGATGAATTATATCTAAATTTGATTGCATTCCTCGACACCTATTGCAGACAAAGGCTGTGCATACCTCAATATGTATAATGTCTAGAACTTTAGAAATTTTGGCTTTGAAAGTATTCTCGTAAAATTTATTTTCGAAAAGAGGTAGTGTTGAAACACAAATACAAAAGAAGGAAGGAAGGAAATCGTGATGCCCTATTTTGTGTCCCCTTTTCGACTGCCATAAATAAAAAAATTAAGCTATTTAATAAATCACACTTAAAAGACATCGTGATTAAGTTATTTCAATAATGTAACTATAATTAATAAATAATTTTATACGTAAATATAACTATAATTATTTGATTATCATTATAAACAATCAGTTATATATTTATAAATAATTATATAATCGAATATATAAATAATAACTAGTATAATCGGTTAAATAATTAATTTTAAAAAATAAAATTATTCTTAATATTGACTTTTTTACTTTAGCATGTTTTGCACATAAAAGTAATCAATAACTTGGAAGTATGAGATATGTCAGAGAAAGTTTTTCCTACTTTGCAAATTATCCATTGTGGCACAAAGATGCAACTAGCCTTTTTTACATGAAGGTCTGTAAGATATCAACAAAGTTTTTTTACAATGATATGATTATTGTCACATAATTGTGGACACTGTTAGAGAATTTCTTTTTACTCAAAGCATTATCTATACGAATATGACTTATGTCATAGAAGTGCGAGTATAATTTTTTCTAATTAGTCCAATTCTTTATGAGTTGTGGTCACTATCACATAGGTGTAGATGATGTTAAAAAAAATTTAGTCATTTTTTACAAGAATTTGATCATGGGCAGCAATGCATGGATTATATCATAAAATATTTTTTAATATATTTAAAAGAAAATGAGTATTATAAAACTAGTTTGCATTTATTGTTATTGACCAATGCTTTTTATTGAAAACAAAAAATAAAATAATTTGAAAATAACTAGAAATAACCATAACCGAATATGAAATCAAGTTTAATCGTAATCATCATTTCTTTAACAAAATTTATTGCATTAATTATATCCATAAAAAAGGTGTCTTTACAATCATATTAAAATAACAAGTTATTATATAACTAGTTATTATTAGTTATGAGTTTTTTTTTTTTTTTCAAATCTAGACTTTTTTAGTAACCCTATTCACACTTAATTATTTTTATAAAATTTTTATGTCTTATGTAACTCTGGTCTTTATTAGTGAGATAAAAAAGAGGATATGAATTGCGTACAAATTTGTGTTCTTAATTTTTATGTGTATATATAGATGATTATTGTTTAAGCAAATTACATATGCACTCTTATCTTTGATCAAATTATACATAACTCTATTATTTTTATACTAACATCTTAAGTTTAAAAATATTACACTAAAACCTCTATATATTTAAAAAACATTACATTATCACCTCTATCAAACTTTACATTATGGGAAAGTAATAGTTAGAAAGCAAAGTGTATGTATAATTACACGAAATTTCAAAAAATATTACTATAATTTATTCTTATTGTTTTAAATGTCATTTAATTCTTTAATGACTTTTCTTTGCTTTGAGGTTGAGAGTATGGGGTTTTGAAGTCTCACATTTGTTAAAAATTAGATAATTGAATATAAACAAGTGAGAAAGACGCACAGATATGATGTATTATCAAATTTTCAAATTAACTTAGGAATTCATTCACTCTGTGCGAAGAACAGATAATTTTAAAAATATTAAATCTTCATTTTTTAACAATATTAAATGTCAATAAGAATGTTGTGTATTATTATTACTTTTAAAATTAATTATTTAATTACTGAAATCAAGTTTATCAGATTCTTGCGAATTTACGTGTCTTGTAATTATACATCTCCCGTGTTCAAACTCTTACTGAACAGAGGTTTGTGTTGTATCTATGATCCTTAACTTGTGTAATTGTGTATCTGTTGAAACCGCTTAGACCTTAATTTTCAGCATTAGCGGCAACAGAGACTTCCCTCTTGAGTTTTGGTATATAAATACTAAAAAACGACAAATATGAGACAGCATTGAAAGCAAGCATAAGGTAAGCTTTATTCCAGTTTATGATTATTGATTAGTAAAGTGCAGAATACAAATGACAGAATTACAAAAGAAAAAGTAAAAGCAGTGGACAAAAAGAAAGTAGAACCCTATTGTATTATACATAGTTAAGGAAATGCAAACAAGATGTGAGAAGAAAAGCAGGGTTGAAGGAGTGAAAGGTTAGAAACCAAAAAAAGCTCAGAAGTGGTGAACTTGGGTCTTCTTCCCACAAGACATAATAAGAACATTTTATAGGGAAAGACAGGAATGGAAGCATTTGGGGGGTTCTTAATTAATAGATATACTTAGAGTAGATGATGATATTGGAGGAAAGGTCAGCCGATAAAAAAGAAATAAGGAAAAAGGAAGCTAAGAAAAGATAAAAAATGAAGCAGGTAGGAATGAAAAAGGGTTGGAAGTAGTAAAGTGGGTGATGAGTTGAATTAATTAATTGGCTATTTTGATATCATTGATCTCTCTGGTGATGGCAGGAATGCAACTTGAGGTACGAGGAATATTAGGGGCTCGAGCTCGATTGGGCCTTGTAGTAGAAGTAGCATCTGGAGGAGGAGTGGTGGTGTTCTTTTTAAGCATCTCTTTCATGGCTTGTGCTTGAAAAAGAACAGGGAAAGCCCTTCCATATTTGTTGAACCTCACACAAGCACTCATGTGAGCACTAACAGCCTCTTCCTTTTTCCCTCCATTTTTCTCCAACTCATCCTTCACAGCCTCCGCACACAATCCACACACCCACTTGCCGCTGAACTTGTCACGCACACGCTCAATGTATTCGGGTGTGCACTCCTCGCACATGCCACAGCACTCGCACTTGGCATTCTCAAACGATATGTCTGACACCGTTCGCTCAAGGTTATGGCTTTTCCTAGGGAAACACTCTCCATGTGGCGCCATTGCTTTCCAAATTTATCTTTAATTATAATCACTCTCGCTCACCCAAACCAATCCCTATTTATAATACATTAACTCACTTTTCCATGCTCCTCAACTTTCATCCAACTTTTCATGAGAAAGCAATGTCTGCTTAAGCTTTTCCAACTTTTAAATAAATGTGCATCTAATCCCAAACATTTCTCTTCTTCTTATTCTCTAATACCCCACTCTACTTCCGTGCTTGGTGCTTGTGTCTCCAAACAAAAGAGGTTAAGACACATGCTCCATCCATGCTTTATTTCCAGAATGAAACAGATGGGAAAATAATTAACCTCCTCCTCCATTTTGCGTCCAAGAGATATCATCTTCATTTCATTTTTAATAAAATTACATACTATTTTATAGATAAACTAAAATTCATATGTTTATTCTAGAATGCTAATATTTTAAAGATTTTAATTGGTATACACTGTTTATGTAATCACAATCTTTCCTTCATGGTAGATTTGTTGACTTTACTTGTTACTATTTTAAAAGACACATAAATGAAAAATCATTATTAAATATCAATGTAAATATATTTTACACTCACAGTGTATACCAATCAAACTCTAGTTTTAAAATGTACTAGTAATTCATAAAATATTAATCAATTTAATTTTAAATTTCATGAATGTTTAGTGTTTCTTTAGCAACAATTTTATAAAATTGTTTGTACTATTTAAAAACTAAAAAATTCATCTAGTAATTATTTCTTAAAATAGTTTTCAAAAACTATTATAATTTTTTAGTTGTTAAAAACTAAAAAACAGGTGTAAATAGTTTTGTTTTTTTAGGTAATATTTGATTTTAGAAAATATTTTTTGTTTTCATTTTCAAGTTTTCAATATTAAAAAATTATGTTTGTTTTTATTTGATATTTTCTATTTTCAAAAAATAATATTATTAAATTTAATCAATTTTAGCAAAAATGTTATAAATTGTTTATATATTGTTTAAAATATATTTATATATTATTTTTATATAATTACAATATTGTTATTATGCTCTTACAAAGTGTTAATTTTTGAAAACACTAAAAACAACTTTTTTTGTTTTCAGTTGTTTTTTGAAAATATTTTCAGCAAAAATATTTTTTAAATTGTAATCAAACATAATTTTACTAGTGTTACCTAACAATGGATCACAATATCTCCTCATTAGTTCGTTTCTAAATTCATCATACTTTCCTTCCCTCTTTTTTTGTCAAATCAACTAACACATGTCTAGGGAAAGACAGTTTCAGCATAATTTTGGCCTTGATGGGTTTGGTTTTGTTTTTTAGTTTTTGAAACAGTATTCAGAAACTATTTTCGAGAAGAAAAGAAAAAAAAACTTGTATGGTAAATATTATTTGAAAATTGTTTTGAAAATATAAAAATGGAAAAACTTGTTCATATTTATTAAAATTTCATTAATGGAAAGCAAAAAACAACATATTCTGATTGTAATGTGAGTTTTCAAAACAAAAATAAAAAATTGAAAAATAAAACTAGTTTCAGCTGTTCTTGTTTTTTAGTTTTTAAAAATTAAAAAATCGAAACTGTTTTCGAAAACTATTTTCAGAAAACACTACCCAAATAAGTTTTTTAGTTTTTAAATACTAAAATACTAAAAACAATTTTATAAAATTTTTATCAATCAAACACTTTATGTTTGGGATTAATTAGGGATTGATTGATTTGATTTTGTTTTTTAGTTTTTGAAAAGAGTTTTCAAAAATAGTTTTCAAAAACTGTTTTCGGGAAGAAAAGAAAAAAAAAAACTTCTTTAGCAAGTGATATTTGAAAACTGTTTTGAAGATGTAAAAATGGAAAAATTTGTTAATGTTTATGAGAATTTCATTAATGAAAAGTAAAAAACAACATATTTTTATTATATTTTGAGTTTTCAAAATAAAAACAGAAAACTAAAAAACAAAACAACTTTCGGCTGTTCCAGTTTTTTAGTTTTTAAAAACTAAAAAATCAAATCTGTTTTCGAAAACTGTTTTCAGAAAACACTATCCAAACAAGTTTTTTAGTTTTTAAAAACTAAAATACTGATAAAACTATTTTCAAACAAACACTTAAACTTGCATCCTAATAATTAATTATGTTTAACAATTTAAAATCAATAACTTTAAAACAAACAAACCATATATATAGTTAATACAACTTTTAATTTCACCAATGGCCAACCCAAGGCAATGTTGGATGGTTTAACCAAAATTTGATATCTATAAAAACTTATTTAAAAATAATTTAATTGACAACTACTCCTAAATTATATATATAATTAATAAATTGTGTAGAAAATAGTTTAAAATTAAATTTTTTACTGTGCAGCGTGAGCAAAGATATTCTCTTATACACGTTACCTATATAAATTATTTCTGAGAGCTCCCTTTACCCTGTGTATACTTGCTTCTATGTTTTTTTTTTTTTAAAGGCAAAAGTATATTGTATTATAGAATATAAAAGCAGTTGAAACAAAATGTTTCAACTACTGTACAAAAAACTCAAGGACTATCCTTACTGTACTCCACAGGCCTATATATCTATTTCATATTCAGCATACATAGCCTAGGCTGAGAGCACCAATCAGAAAATACACATCCTGAATTAAAACCAAAAGAGTACGACAGTCATTTCCACGATAAAAACTTGATGGACATTAAAATATCAAGAGATTCCAATGCGGACCTTTGAAAAATAATCGCATTCCTGGATAACCAAAGGCACCAGCATACAACATTCCAAAACACATACCTGCATCTCTTTTTCCTCTTTCCCGCCACCCATCCAGAGGATACAAGAAATAGCTGGTTCAAATCACCCGGAAGTGGGGTCTGGACCCCTACCCAACTGATAACTCTATACCACAACCTTTGTGTGCTTGGGCACTGTAAGAAGAGATGGTTTCTGGTCTCTGTCCCATTATTACAAAACACACACATTGGATTGAGCACAGAAGTATGAATCTCTCTCCTTAGCAGGTTATCAACAGTGGGTAGTCTATCCCTCAGCAATCTCCAGGAGAACACCAATACCTTAGATGAAAGTTTTTCCTTCCACAGATTACATAATTGCTTGGGATGTACACAAGTCATACCTAAATCAGGTATTCCTTGATTCAACACCTTATACCCTTCCGCCACCGAGTAAGTCCCCCCGGCAGCTGAATTCCACCCCCATTCATCTGGAATCTGATCCACCAATTCCACCTCACTTAAGACCTCTTGTAGAGCATGAAGCAGCTACTCCTCCCATACAAACAACTCCCTTCGCCAGACTCATCTCCATGGTGACATAGGGTCTCCTAGCTGACATTTATCCGAGATAGTAATAAACTTGTCCTCTGCTAGGGCGTACAATCTGGGAAAAAGTACACTGAGTGTCGTATCACCAATCCACCTTTGTTCCCAAAATAGCGTGGCCACACCCGACCTGACTACCCTGCTTACTCTTGTTTGAAACCATGCATTCAGTACCTCTTTTGGTCCATCAATAGCCCATATGTCTTTCCACCAGTGAGAAGTGTGAGCAAATGATGTCGGCCTATCCACATATCTGTGTACTTCCCCGTACCTACTCCTCAGTAGCGGGCCCCAAATAGCTGTATCATCAGCTAATATTCTCCACCTCCATTTTGCCAACAGACTCAAATTAAATTTCTCCAGACACTTCACCCCAAGACCTCCTTCTTCTTTCGGCCGGCAAACTTTTTCCCAGCTTAACCATGCAATTTTGGGCTGACTTTCGTTGCCTCCCCACAAGAAAGACCGTTGCAACCGCTTCAAAGACTTCAGCACTGACTTGGGTGCCTTGTAAAAGGAGAAATAAAACAATGAAAGAGAAGCTAGCACTGAATTCAGTAATACCAACTCCTAGCAAAAGACATATTACTTGCCTGTCAGCCTGACAGTCGCTTCTTGAACTGATCGATGACTGGCTTCCAAACTTGGTCCTTCTTAGGGTTAACTCCCACTGGTACCCCTAAGAATTTGAATGTTGGTGTGCCAATATTACAATTGAGAATGCTACTAGCCGCAAGTGTGAAGGATTCAGATGCATTTAAGCAGTAAAATCTACTTTTGCTAAAATTAACCTTTAGACCTGACGCCATTTCAAAACCCCGCAAAATTGCCTTCACGTACCACACAGTTTTCAAGTCCGCTTCCCCCATCATAATGACATCATCTGCATACTGCAATAGTGAATATCTCGCATTCTCTTGTACCTTTATTTCCCTGTACAAACCTTTGTGTATGGTTGATCTGTACAAACCTGCTAATGCCTCCGCCACCATCAACAACAGAAAAGGAGACAACGGATCTCCCTGCTTCAAACCTCTCGCTGGCTTAAACTCTGATGTCGGACACCCATTCACAAAAATCGAAATATAGCTGTTTCGGACTATTGCACTCATCCACAATCTCCATCTCCTCCCGAACCCCATCCTGCCCAATATATAATCGAGAAAATTCCAATTCACCGAGTCATAAGCCTTCTCAAAATCCACCTTGAACAAAAAGCACGGATTCCGCTTTCGTTTTGCCCAATCCAGAAGCTCATTTGCCACCACAACTCCATCCAGAATCGATCTTCCAGACAAAAAGGCCGTCTGAGAAGACGATATCAATCCAGGCAACACTTTTTTCAACCTTAATGACAGTAGCTTCGAAATAATCTTTTCCACACTTGAAATTAAGGAAATAGGCCTGTATTGGTCTAACCCTGAAGGTCTAGCCACCTTTGGAATGAGAGTAAAGAAAGAAGAGCTTACCCCTTTCGGTAACATACCAGACTCATAGAACTCATGTACTGCCTTCACCACATCTGACCCAATTACTCCCCAGCAGGATTTGTAAAAGCTCATTCCAAAACCATCAGGTCCGGGACTTTTCCCTCCTTCACAAGCCCAAACTGCTGCCTTGATCTCCTCCTTCAAAAAAGGCTCCTCCAAAAACTGTTTGTGCTGTTCTGATAATTGTGAGAACTGGACTCCATCCATTGTAGGTCTACCCACCCATCTCTCCTGGAAATTAACCGAAAAATGGTCTAATATTTTTGCTATAATATCAGACACACTCTTCAGCCATCCCGTCTCTGACTGAACTGCCAAAATGGAGTTTGCATGACATCTCTTAAAACAATTATGAAAGTACCTGGAATTGTTATCTCCACTTAGAGCCCATCGTACCCTAGATTTCTGAAGCAGTGCATTCTCCATCACCCTAGCCTTGCCCTAGTATTCTACCATAAGGTCATTCCTTGATCGACTAATCACCTGGGTCCCTTCCACTAACTGTTGATCAACCACTTCCACCTCTTTAACCCTTTCGGCCAGAAATTTATCATCTTTTTTCCACACATCCTCAGACCACCTTTTTATCTCCCCTTTGATTGCTTTTAGCTTCATTACCAACTGATACATCTTCCACTCAAAGCACTGAATTGAATCCCACCTTGCTTTTATCAATTCTCCAAAGGAGGCCTCTTCGAGCCAATAATAAAAAAACTTGAATGGTTTGAGTCCCCAGTTCTGCTTTTCACTTATTGTGCTAATCCAGCAATGATCGGAAAACTCCCTAGTTCCTACCCTCTGTGCACTAACTCCCCATTCCTCCATCAGTGTCGGCGAGAATAAAAACCTGTCTAATCTGCTTGCTGCCTGTCCATCAGGTGATATCCATGTCACTCCTTTTCTAATAATTGGAATGTCTACAAGCCCCATTTGTTGGATAAAAAATTCGAATTCCTCCATCTCCCTCATTGAATGAAAATTCGATCTTCCTCATACTTCACTCCTCCCTCTAACCGCATTAAAATCCCTGTCAACTACCCATCTTACATGTGGAACCCCTCTTCTAGTCATCATTAGATCATTCCATAACTTTCTCTTGCCCTCCAACATACACGGGGCGTACACATTAACAACACAGTTCACCTCATCTGGATTAGTTCCTTTAAAAGCAACTCTTAAAAAGCCCTGCCCTTGTATTTGCCACACCACCTCCAGTCGACCTTTCCTCCACATTTTAACACAACCACTGCTCAGTCCCGTTGATGGAAGTATGCTCCAATCACAGTCGTCCCTCCCCCACACCTCCTTGATTTCCCATTGCTTCTATGTTTGGTTCTCACTTCTAATTAACTTCACTCTTAACCTAATATAAGTTTCTTTTTCCTCTTCTTTATTTGTTACAAAAAGGTGGGATGAAACTTGTGAGGGTTAGCATAAAGAAATAAAATGTATAATATATATATATATATATATATATATATATATATATATATATATATATATATATATATATATTTCTGATTATAATGTTGGTCATTGGTTAGGTAAAAATTACAAAATTGAATAGTTTGTTGATGTCATTTAATTGGGTTGAGTGAAAGGCATGGATCTCAAAAGGTGAAGTATGACAAAATCTGACAATCAAAGGAAAATGGTAATGTTAAAGTTGGGTTTACGTATATATGAATTAATGTGATGACAAGCTATAGAAAGGTGAAGAAAATTAATATTTGGAGAAACCAAGTCCTCTTTTGGGTAGAATGATAGTTAGGTATATTCATGCAGCGAAGACGTTTGTTTTCATTCGTAAAAAGTTGTTCCTTTTAGTTTTAGCAGTGGATGATATATATGTGGTCCAGTACGAAGTGAGAAGTTGTGGGGTATTCAATATTCACATGGTAGCATAATGAAACCATATGTATATAGTTGCTTTTTTTGTGGTAAGTAAAGATATTTACTGAAAAAAGAATAAAAGAAACCAGAGCTTTCCTCCACATTAATGAACTTTCTTTTTCACGAGGAGTGAACGCCCTAAGAAGGTACAAAGGAAAGTAGTTCAAGTTAGTTGCATGCATGAAAGATACTAATTAAATAAAGTTGAAGACGAGCAGCTCATGTTACGGAATAAAGGATCCTTAATCGCCGTAAGACCCTGCAAACAACTAGGATAAAGATATACATCTACCACTTCTAAAGTAAATCAATTAAGCCTAAGTCTAGTTAATTAATTCACATCACCAAGATAATCTTTCTTTCACACATTTTTTATTCATCATGATTTTTTTTTATAGATCAAATATAAATTGTTTGTGTTAATTTTTATAAATAGAAAGATTGAAATCAACGACCTCTCCTTCTCCAAATCTTTACTTTACTAAAAAATAAATCTTATAACTCTTATTGTTATTGTTTTAAAATGATAATGTGTCTATTCCTCTCTATAGTTGTTTTAAAATAAAATTGGGAGAAAAAAGTTTTTTTTATTAATGTATTAGTTTTATTAATGAAAAAATAAATAACACTTTTCTTCCTACTTAAAAACTTCAGAACCAGAAAAAAAAAAAAATCCGTGCTTTGCTTTTCCTTTTCTACGGCTTAGGTGCTATAAGGCATATCATTTTCATTTTTCCAAGTCTATGGTCTATATTATACCAGTTGTTGACATTCATAAATCATAATTTCCTCAATCTCTTACCCCGACATGTAAATGTAACTGAATTTGTACATGTGTATTTTTCATTTATACAAATAAAATTCAAATATTTATTCAACTTCTTAGATAGTGTACAACTTTTAGTTAAACATTTAGTCTTTATATGTATGTTATGCATTTTCAATTTTATTCTTG
Organism: Psophocarpus tetragonolobus; assembly: GCA_037954015.1. Lineage (NCBI taxonomy): Eukaryota > Viridiplantae > Streptophyta > Magnoliopsida > Fabales > Fabaceae > Psophocarpus > Psophocarpus tetragonolobus. The sequence continues at coordinate 48,871,824 of CM075693.1, read as the reverse complement.
TACCTGTAAAATTTCTTTAATTTAGTCATTGTGCATATAGTACAATCTTACTAAGGTTTCATATATTACACGTACAGAAATCAAATTCAGATTCCATAAGAAGTTTACGACCAAAGTATAACAATAGGTATCAAACCAATAATGTTAGCTAGAAATCAATGTATTAAAGATATGTTTGTCAAAATTAACGGAAAAAAATTAGTTAAAAGCTGACTTAAAACTGAAAAAGGCAGTTAAAAGTTGAAAATATAATTGTAAAAATAATTGATTAACTATTTGGAAGTTTAAAGTGCCTTATAAAGACATCATTAATCATTAAATCAATAATAAAATATTTAAAATAATTATAATATATTTTAATAATATAAAATTTCTTAACATAAATTGATTACATGTTATAATTAATATTTAAATTATAAATTTCTACATTTATATATTTAAATAATAAATTTCTACAATTGTATATTTAAATTATAAATTACTATAATTATATATTTAAATATAATATCTTATAATTAAATATTTAAATTACTACATTTACATATTTAAATTATAATATTTAAATTATATATTTAACTTATATATTTTAATAATCTTAATAATAGGTAATTAAATATTTAGATTATAAAAATTGTATTATAAAGTTGTAACATGAGAAGAGAGAAAAATAGTAAAGGATAATTCATTAATAAAAGCTAAAGCTGTTCACTAATGAAGGTAAGATTTTAAAAAAAAATTAGCTAATACCTAAAAATAGGAGACTTAAAAAAAAACAAAGAGAATCTTTAGTGAGATTTTTAGATTAGTTGTTTAACATTAAAATATTATTTTAATGTAATAATATTTTAATGTGAGTTCTTAATTGAAGACACTCTCCAATTTTAAACATCCAACATTATGAGATCTACATTAACATGATATTTTTAATGTTAAATAATTCCTGAAAAAACTTCTTGTTAAAGATGTTTTAATTAGAATAGTTTTTTAGAGAAAAACAAATAATTACCTAAAAAAATTTACAAAACCGAGCTGAAGTCAACCACACTCTAAGTTGTATGACAAGGTTTGTAAATAAATTATATGTTTAACCAATTTTTTCTAACCTTTGATGCTACGCAAAAACTTATTGATTGATAATTTAATTTCCGTAGTCTGGTGAACCACTTTTTCTAATGAGACCAACACGCAAGGACCACAATGGGCAGATTGATTAGCGACTCTACCCCCACAAGCCAAATATTTATGTTTCATTCTTGCATTTAGATTTATTCACATCTGTCAACTCCAGGTTATATTCTTCTGAGAAAAAAAAGGATCCAAGAGAAACTCCTTCACATTCAATCAAAGCCTCAATTCTCAAAAGAATGGCCAACTTGTTAATTGCTTAACTTCATATTCTTACTTATCTTTTGTTTGATTGTGAGAAACTCAGTTATTGTAAATTCACTAAATTGTGCATACCCCAACAATATACCAAGAAAGCAAGAAATTCTCTCATTGTCACACGACATATGATATAACTATGGAAATTAAGGTTTGTTCAACTTCTTTCCTCATGTCAGGGCATCATATAAACTTTTCCCACATCAGATGGCGCAATACTTCTTAAGAATGCCTGTAATATATTAGCTGGAGGTTGAATAAGGAAACAAGTTGCATAGCTAAGACATAAATAATCATATAATGCGCAATTCGAGTATTTTGTGCAAATACAGTAAAAAAGACCATTCAACAAAGCACAAATGTCTTGTAGAGTAAATCTTTTATCTAACACTCATATACAATAAAACACACAAGTGTACTTAGAAGAACAGAATGTCAAACAAAAGACCAGTTCATAAACATAAAGCAAATACAATGAGCATTCTCTTCTTCATTCAAGACCTTCCAAGCAACAACTCTTTCGTACGAGACAGGTCGCCCCATGCTTGAAAGACAAATACCACCTTGAAGACATGCAAAACCCTACCAAAAGACAGAGAAATTAATAGAAAGCATCAGTTCAGTTGACCGCATACCACAATTCAGAGGGGGAAAGACAGAATTAAAAAAAAAAAAAAAAAAAAAAAAAGAAAGAAAGGGGAAGTTCATCCTCTGCAAAATAAGTGAATCTGAGGTGCAGAATGCCATACATAAAGTAAAAAAAATAGATCCAGAATAATTTACCAAGTGAATCATAATCTGAGATGCGAATCAATGCTTTATTACAACACAAAAAAAAATAATTACCTGTTGAATAATCTGGGGGAACTCCGAAAAGAGGATTTTTCGTCCATGATCATCAAATATTTTCTCTAAAGTTATATCCTGTAATGCAACTAGGGTGGTCTCCAGCATGTCAAGCCCAGCCTGGTTCGAGAAAGTGAACACTGGCAATGCCTACATAAACAAAAGATAAATGAATGTACCCTAAAACAAGAAAGAATACCCTGATTATAGTTAAGCTGAAACTGTTTTGAAGTCATTTCCACTGTTGGAACAAAATTAGACAGACTATAAAATAACAACAGGTCATCCATCTTCTATTATACAACATATACGCACTATAGTTTGAAAAAGCATAAATAATAGACATGAAACACCCATGTTAAAGCAAATTTTGCTTGGACCAGGTCAGGGAAAATTTAACTCGGGCCAGCAGAATAAAAATCCATCTCGCATATTTTATTGGACAACTATGTTATTGTGATACCCTCTATTTCAGAGTAGAATATTTTCTTTAATACAATTTTAGATTGGAGAATTTGATTGTACTGTGGACAGAGAAGGTACATGCAATCGACACATGTGCTATGAAATTAAAATAAATTTCAAGCATACCTTTAGAGTGCAGCACAATATTGCATCTGAGTAATGCCATAAGGACTTCAGCAAAGATTCATTTCCCTCATTATTAGATTTAAGTAGCTCCACACCCAAGTAGCACCTACAAAACTAAAATAGTCAGCCAAAAGCTCTGTATTTAAAATATCAATATCCTTGACATTGAAAAAGAGGAAGTATATAACAATTACAGTAACTTGTTACAGTTCTCTGCTAGAACTTACAAATTAGAAGGAACAAGTAATTGCAAAAATTAACAGTCTATGCATCCATACGACCGTATTTGCTACTTAGGAAACATGGGGCCCAATTTTTTTGAGCTTCTCTTCTCTTAAAAGCTCCTCCAACTAGCTTGTATTGAAGTACTCTTCTTATGCTTTTTTATTCTTTTAAAAAGGCTAAATTAATTTATAAGAGCTTAAAAAATTGTGTTTGGGCTAATTTTTCATTTTTAATTAGAAGACATGCCCAAAAAGGCTGGAGTGGAACACTACATTAGAAAATAAACAGCTTGAACCAAAGAAATGTCGGTGATGTTTTAACACCATTTTAAAAATAATCTAACAATAGTGGGGAACTTATGGATCACAAATTTGTGAATAATGTGATTTTATGAAAGATAAAAAACAATGTCAATCAAACGAATATAAAGGTCTTGAATTATACATGGAAGTCTCACAATTAATACTTGTCAGAGTATTTGATGACACATTAGAAAAGACCACATAAGATTTTACAAGATAGGTTAAGGGTATTTGCATGACTTCCGGTGCCAACTAGTTAGAAGCTTATAATTAATAAACTACATCAGAACTTGGTGCCATGCTACCCATGCATCTATTTACAGAACTCAGTATCTGTACTGGTAAGATTACGCTCCACTAATATGCAAAATGCAAATTTGAAATAGGGATTTTTTTGGAAGACAAGAACTGACAATCAGAAAAGAGGAAATTTCACTCTCATAAACACTATCATTAACTTAATTTCTCTATTGAATGAGATAGGGTATTAAATTTGGTTATCATCCTTATAAAAATCATAAATAACAATGGTTTCACACAAGGTGAAATACATTGAATGAGCCTCAATCTCAATAATACAAAGACGGCAAAGTTTACAAACCTATAACTGTTGCAGATCCAATGAGCAAGAGTTTGTGCTTCAGGTGTACCCAATGGTGTCCTAAGCCCTGCATGTGAACTCAGATGAGAAGGAGAAAGTGCTAATGCTACTCTTTGGACAGATGATATAATGCTCCGAACATATTGACGTGCCATAGATGCTACATGCTCTTGCATATGGCTTTCAAATGCAAACTCAAATGCTATCGTCATCACAGATCTCGTACAGCTAGAACTTCCAGTACATTCATTTGATGCTCGGTTTACACTGGGGCCAACATCAAGAGCAGATGCAAGGTCAAGTGTGCGATTGGGGCTAGAAGCTTCCTGCAAAAATTCAACAGGAATAATTAAAAGATTCTTGTGGTAATAAATATGAACAAATAAACTGGTTTGATGTATGAGGCAAACCTTTCCTGTGGTAATAAATATGAACAAATAAACTGGTTTGATGTATGAGGCAAACCTTTCCAGATTCAAGAGGAATTATGCGAAATCCAGAAGGTAGAAGAGGGGCATCATCAGCAAAGGAAGCATCAATTGGAGCAGATATAAGTTCAGCACAGGTGCCAACAGCATTCTCGTCCATTCCACTACAGAGCTGCCAAAACAACAACAAATGAATTATATGAAAGAAGTCACAAAGGTATCCTACAAAACATAAGAATGTTATGAACAGAATGTTTCCTCGTTCAAACTACAGTAATGAAGTAAAGTAGCAAGCTATCCATTCAAGAAGCTTAAGGATATAGTGTTTTCCCCCTGGTCATATATCAAAGCAAGAAGAAAGTGAGCACCATTCATAATTTGAATTAACAACTGCCTATAAAAAAATTGGTGGTTGTTTGTTTTATAGAGAGAAAGCAAACTAATAACATTATATCAACAGGAGCATGGAACACACTTGAATTCTGATATGCATCCAAGTTTCCAAGCATATTTTTGGTCAGGGATTACTAAAATCCTGAAAGAGTTTAAAACATATAGACAGAATAACTTATAGGACAAAAAAATAAGACAAGACTGATACCAAATTCCATGTAAGTGTTATGACTAGTACATGAAAATATGCTTTTCACATATTAGTGTGACATAAACAAATCAGACCCAGGAAACTGGTTAAGAGGCATCTATGAAATGGAGAAGCATAGAGCAAGCAACATGAGGAAAAAATAACTTACCTGCAAAAGAAACATTTCTCTGGGCATTATTGTATCTTCAGGAGAATGAGCAACTCCTTCCAATTTAATGACTTCTAGAAACTGGCATGAATAAGATGGAAGTTAGTAATTATCAAATTGTAAAATTATTACTAGCTCTTTTACATAATTAGTAGCAATTTACCACCTCCTCATGTTCAATTGTGTGTGCTAGAGGGAGTATAACTTGACCTCCATAATTTCCAACACGAGATCCTGATAAGCTGCAAGGGCCAACTTTAATAGCAGCAGCTGTGTATGCATCCATATTGTTGTCTGCCCATTCTGATCTATGCTCCCGTAGGAATCTTAGGAGAATGGCCGGGGGCACATTCTGGACAAGAGAAATGGCACATAGAAACAGCCAAATATCAAGACAACATTAAGACCTAAAACTTGATATAAAAAATTTGATATCTGCAACTGGAACCTTTTTTAAGTTAGACAATATCTTCGGGAGATGCTTTTGTTAAGGAGACCAGCAGGACAGGCACAGGATATTAACAATAATAATATAAAAAATAGGACAATCCTACCAATAATTGATTGGGAAGGTTGATTACTTATATCAAACAAGTTTTCATCACGTCTAAGCAATATTTTGTTAACTAGGCATTTGGTAGTGACCACTCTCTATTAGTGAGTATTGATCATTTGAATTACTGATTTTTTTAATAGAACATGTTCTCAACTACCAAAGCAAAGAAAAAGATCATGCAGTAAACATTATGTACTGATGTTTACAATATAATAAAATGCGTCTGAACTGTTTCCTTGTACAAATATTGTGTACAGCAACAAAATAGACATATTTGATTGTTCGAAATTTCATTTCATAATTTGAAGCAAACTCATTGAAATTTCAAAGCATCCTGACCTGTAATAGCATTGATGCTTTGGCACATAGCACTGCATTACTGACAGACGGAAATCCATTGGCAAAGGAAATATTTAGACCCATTAACTTGTCAGGAGATGAATTCACTAGAATGGTGACATCATCTACACCATCATTGCCAATTGTTGTCCATCCCTCATCAGTAAACCCATTGAGTGCCTCATTGAAACCCCTGTCACGAAATACAGGTGTGATTCTAAATTTATTTGCAAAGAATTTATACCAAAATCACACCCCTTAAGTAGAATATATTAACCGGCTCAATCTTTGGCTAAGAGCTCGTAGAGCTGCTGGTCGTCTGCCCCACCCAGTTACGTTGGACTGAGAAACTTCATGTGAAATCTGTCTTAGATGACGTAGGGCCTACTCGAAAATGAAAAAGACTTAAAGATTCCATAGCTGTTTTAAATCCAGTAATCAATATTATTGTTACTATAAAATCAAATAATAGAATTATATAGACATAAATAGTGACAAAGAAACACATTATATAGGTTGCTGTATCATCACAAAAAGAAACACCGTCATACCGCCATAGTTGTCTTCTGAGCCAGCACTGTTGATGATTCATACAGTGGACGTAACACTTCTGGCACACTCCAAGGCTAACAATAGTATAAACAAGCTTAAGTTATTTTAAAGTTGAATATAAAAAATAGTTATTAATGTAACAAGGTCAAATTAATCAATACCTCTAAATCCATATGATCAACAATGTGGATGATGGAACCACCTCCTTCACAAGGTCTGATCAGGTAGCCACTAGGCAGCATCTCTGCTCTAACCAAATGTTGCACAGGAGGCATGCTTGGACCATTTTGAGTATTTTTAAGAGACCTCTCACAAATCTAAGGCACATATTTAAGAATGATTTAGAAATAAATACATTGAAGGAGAACATAACAGTAGGACTAGATTGTTGCATGGGTGAGGTCTGTTATTAACGACAATATATAATCAAATACAAAATTTTGGATAAGAATCTTTAGAGTCATTTACCACTAGACTGCCATCTTCTAAAACAGAAGTGTAGCGCAACAACCAGAAATCCCGAGCAGGAGCCAATGTGGTTGGTGCATATAGCTGATCATTAAAGCCAAGAAGTAAGGATAAAATAAGTTACTTGGTTCCAATTCTAGAATTAAAGAGTCTCCATTCATGCACAACAACTTTTTACTTCACCTGCATATAAAGCAGCTCAATGGTTCCACCATTTGCTGTGGGCAGCACATTGAGAACATCAACAGCTCGGCAATCGCGAAACCACAAAGGCCGATCTTTGAGGATTTCTGCAACCTGGAAAGAGTATGTTTGACCATGTGACTAATAAAATCAAGCCAGAAAATCAGTAATATAAATAATAGTAAATCTTAATCACTTACCCTAGTGGGTTCTAGTCCCACTAGACCACAGGCTCTTGCTGCCACACCAGTGCAACCATGAGAAATAGCAACGATTCCAATGGAATCCGGACCAGGCTGTGCATATTCAACAAGAATTAGTGAAGAAACATGATTTTATAAAAGGTGCTTGCTTCAGTACCATGGCTAATCAATGGGTGGTAGTCCCACTTAATTATTTTTGTTAAAATTAACAGGAATAATTTATTGAAACACAGAGCAGACATGTTTATATAGGTTAATAACTTTGCTTGTATATAAATAGAGAATGCTTTGTTTCCTCTCTCGTTATTGTATTGGACGATCGGGCTCCTCTAAAGGAGAGCCCTCTCTCTAAGAATTCCTATATCCGGTCGCTCCCTATCACTCCTACCCCACACCCTTGGTGTGGTTCAGTCACTTGCTTATCCTTTCTCTCTGGGCGAGGAGGCAAGTCAGACTCTTTACTGCCTCGTTGGTACGCCTTTTAGTAGCTACCCTTGGGGGACCCCTGAGCTCATCTTAAAGCTCGATACGATAGCAATCCCCTACCCAGGGTTGCCCATAGAGAATTCCAGATACTAATCAAAGACAAAACTCCAAAGACGAACTATCAAGAGGTTAGAGTAGATTGGATATCCAATGATCTTGAATACTTCTTCCCTCCTTGGAGAGCTCTAAAATAATCAACTAGAGGTTGTAGAAACAGTTCGCAGGGTATAGTGCACGTATCGTGAAAGGATTTATTCCTCACGAGAGGAGGAGAGGTCGGGTGGCAGCCCTTAGTAGGTCATCCCCACAGAACGGAACCCTACCCAGCCAGAAGCCCTTTGCCCCGTGGTGTCTATAAACTAGTATTATTACTACAGGATAAGCCTCAATAAATACATCATTTAACTAATTTGTGTTAATCGACTTATCATGGTTTTTCTAAAAAAATTATTTTTTCTCTTCCCTCATTATTACTTCCATTTCTCACTCTTCCCACAATACAATCTCAGCTACCTTGTATTTAATTTCTCCACGTGCATGGTCAGCTCACTACTGGAAAGGGAATAAAAGGTTGCAGTAAGATATGATCTACTCTGTTGTGCTACAACAGAGAAAGGCATGCATTTAAGCGACCATTCTTTTGATTTTTTGTTTTAGTGAATACCCATACAATATGAATCAGTCAAATTGCTTTTTCACTTTCCAATAGTGAACTGAAAGTGTCGCGTGGAGAAATTATAGAGAAGGTAACTGAGATTGTATTGTAGGAAGAGAGATAAATAGAAGTAATAACGAGGGAAGAGAAAAAATATTTTTTTAAAAGCCCCATGATAAATCAATTAGGTATTGTACATTTATAGGGTTTATCCTGTGCAAAGTTGCACAGGTTAGAAAACTCATTATTACTAAATCAAAAAATTATATTTTGATTTTCAACAATTTTAAATATTTAAAAAAAAAATTAATTGACTATTACGTAAAATTATAAACATTAAACCGGCTGCGGTGACTTCATGAGGTGGTAACTATATATACATTGGGAATCTCCAACACTATCAGAAGTGGTTCAGGGATTGTAGGCCTTCGGATAAGTCCAAAAATGTAACCATCACAAATTCACAATCCTTCACACTACATCTACTTGAACAACCCATTCGAATTCATCGCCAGTTAGCATTGGACTCTATCTATGAAAACCTAAATGCAAAGGATAGAAGATTACACGATAAGTGAAAAAGACCAAAGGGGGATTGGGCTGAGTTAAAGAGAGAGGGTGGAGTCAGTTGTTTTTTTTGAGTCCCAATGGTAGAGGCGCGAGACTCTAGAGGCAAGAAGGTTTTGGGATGCAGCAACGCCTGTGGGGCGATGGCAGTAGAAAAAGTTCACCAATATAAATTTAACTAAAAAAATCATGTATACATGGCAATATTATATTGGTTAGATATAATTATTGAGGGTACCAAAACCCCTCAAACTGTGACGGCACAGAAGAATTTACGTTTTATAAATGTTCATAGAAACACATATGACACTAATATATTCAAAAGAATAACTATCATGGAGGAAGAAGATTATTAGGACATGTGATGGTAAGTTATTCCAATAGGACAATCGTTTTGCTATTTAGCCTAGGGTCTCTATATCTACCTATGAAATATAAAGAGAGTTCAAAATAACTAACTGGCCAACCAATACCTTCATTCCAGGCATTTGGACCCACTCAACAGCAGTCCCAGTAGCCTTAGAAAGAAATTCTGCTAAAGTCTCTTCTGCAATGGACAAAAGTCTGGGGAAAAAACAAGACATGATTCCATAAGCCATAAATACACATACAAAATGTCACAGACCACTTTGACAGGAAGGGACCCAATAATCATACTCCCACTAACCCTGCAGGACTCGCATCTCGTGGGGGATGTTGAGTTGGCAAACTATGCTGACCACTCGTCACAGCTGATTCACAGCTTGTATCTTTGGTTGGCTGTGTAGTCTGCAGAGATAGCACCATTCTAACTCAATTCAAAAGCCATACAACAAAGAAAGAAAACTATGAAAGCGTAGAAAAAGGAAAAAAGAATGAAAAATTGGAGCGTTGTAGAAAATGGGGGAGGTTACATTTTGGGTGTGGTGACGGAAATAGCCATTTTCATAGACGAGTTGAGAGACCTGTTTCTGCAACCTATCATTCTCTTCCATGAGAAGCTTGTTCATGGCAGTCAACTTCCTGTTAACAGCTTGGAGGCGGGAGGACTCCTTTCTCTGCTTCTCTCTACATCTGAAGGAAAAGAGGGTGAGAGGGTGAGAGGGTGAGAGGGTGAAAGGGTAAAGGGGTAAAAGGGGTAAAAGGGGTAAAAGGGTAAAAGGGTGGGGAGATACCTTCTGTTTTGGAACCAAACCTTGATTTGCTTGGGCTCGATGTTGGAGAGAATGGGGCAGTCGCGAATGAGCTGTTGGCGGCGAATGGAACTCGGTTTCGGGCAATCGTGATACAGCCTCTCCAAGGCTTCAACCTGCTCAGGTGTGTAACGGACGTACTTCCCGTTATCCATTCCGTTTTTGCTACCATCCTTGCAGGACATTCTTCCCTTCCCCTCACCCAACTCTTCACAATACCTTTTTCCACTTCTACCCCTACGATCTTCTTAGCCCCCCAATCACCGATCTCCCTCCATCGGGTTGGAATCGAGTCTGGCAAGCATGATGGAAAGACGATAAGACATGTCTGGGTGAATTGCCTCTGTTATTGTGTCTGCTTCTATTTTAACTTTTTTGGGGAGAAGAAATCAGAAAGAGAAACCCTAGCTCTAGCTCAAGGCTCAAGCACATGCTCTTGCTCTTTCAGAATGTTTTGCTCACTGTTTTCAATTTTTTTCCAAACCTCATTCACCTCCGGCACTGCTATTTTTAAAAATAATAATAATAATAATAAATTTGTTGTTTTTATTGCAGGAGAATTGAATTAGAGTGAAAAGAAAAGAGAGGTGGCTGGGGGAAAAAGAATAGAAAAGGATGAGAGTCTTAAAATACACAAAAGGGTAGCATCTGGGTGCGTGGGACAAGGACACAATCATGAGCACTTGGCATGCGTCTCCCTGTTAAATTAATATTAATATTAATATTAATATTAAATAGAAACAAAAAATAAGACAGCTGTTAGCTATACTTGAGAAAGATATGGATGGGAATGGCATATCCATATGCTCTGATGTGGCACACATACGTACATTCCATTCATGATATCATATCCCTGCATGACATGACTCTCTATAGTGAATGATAGGACATGTGACATGGGAAATGGGATGTGACACGATGGGATGGAATGGTAGGTATCAGGTATGCAGTATGTACTGTTGTCAAATACATAGACCGGCCTTGCAGTTGGATTTGTCGGCTTCAGTTGCTACTATCCCACATTTGGCAATGTTTGTTTCTACATCTATATTCATACAATCATTATTATGACATTTTGTTAAATCCGCATTTTTAAACATTGAAAAAAAACATATATGAATTTGACGTTCAATTACCTTTTTTTTTTTTTATAATAAATCTATTAACTTTACTACTAATACATTAAAAGTTAGGTTGATGGCACTAAGTTGGTTAATTTTTTAAAATTTACTTTGATCAATTCTTTTTTAAATATTTATCGGTGTAAATTTGTTTTTAAGTTTGATCTAGTCAAATCGCAACTTCAATTATGATTTAGGAGTCATATAGGATTTTAGGTTATAGAATTGTCATATAAATAGTCTTTCAAATCGTAATTCAATCCAATGGTTTAATGCTCAAAGACACAATTAATTGGAAACTATTTGACTCTTAAGACCACTAGTCAAACATGAGGTTTCAAGATCTTATTTTCTTAAAGCAACTTTTGTAGGATCGAAGTGTTCGACATAAATCGTAATTAGCATTTGTGGTTTATGCAGTATATTTATGAATGCACTTAGTCACATGGAGGTTAATCAGTCTCAGACAGTGGCCATCCAATTTTTATTTTAAGGCAACTTGAAAATCTCTCTCAACTCGTGTCTCCTATAAAAAAAATAAAAAAATATATTTGTTATATGTACGGTCACACCATGAGCCTAATTCAATTGGAGGCACCAACTCATTATTGAAAAGACAATGGTAAATAGGAATAGTAAAATATGAATTGCATAAACTGCAAATGCTAATTGCAATTTATGTTTGGCACCCTAAACATTGCAAAAGCTGGTTTAAGGAGACAAGACCCTTGAATCGCAGGTCTAACATGCAATTTTAAGGGGTCAAATACTACTTCCAATGCATCATGCCAGTTCCCAACGAATTTTTCTCTAAGCATTAAACTATTAGAGTGAATTGTGATTCTATAGGTTGCTCATATTACAGCAACATAACCTAAAATCCTACATGACCCCTAAACCGCAATCGGGAGTTACAGTTTGACCAAATCAAATCTAAAAACAAACTCACATTGATAAATATTTTTAAAAGAAACTCAAATAGGTGAACATTTAAAAAAAATAAACTTGTTTAGGTCAATAAGCTCTTTTACGCTTAAACTCTTAAACATTCTAAGACACTTTTTAAACTAACCATATAAGAGATGTCATCTTAATTTAGGAAGAGTTTGTAACTAGGCTTAACAAGTTTTAAGTAAATATATAATTCCTTATTTTTTATATACTCTAACTTTAATATTGAAGTCCTTCCATATACTCCATAAGAGGTTGACTTCTAGAAGATGACACAAGATTCCCAAATTCACTCCAAATATCCTTTATCTTGGGTTATGTTGAATCCAATTGTAATTTGAGTTACTGTTTTGAATTTTAATTAGAATATTATTAGTGTTTGAGTTATAGTCATTCATCATGAAAATCATCTTTGATAGGTTTTCGGTCTTACCTAATTAAGTGGTCAACTAGTTTTTAATTTGATATTTATGTGAAATTCTTTAGCTTTTGTTTGATTGCGCAAAAAAGTGAAAAATTATATGTGAAGAAAAATTAGAAAGCAATTATTGCTTTTCTAGTGCGATAATAAAAAAGTAACAATAAAAGTGTCACTGATTTGATGACGGTTAGAGATGTATAACTATAGGACATGAACCCATATATATGTAGAGAATCCATCTATCAACTTTAGTCCGATCACAATCATCAACTCTAATACCAATTGTTGGGTAAACATTGAGGAGATATATAATCATGGGACATGAATCCATATATAAGAGAACGTAACAATATCTTAAACCCAAAACCTTAAGGCATTACTTTGTAGGTATTTCTCACTTATATATTACCCAACTTCCCAATTCCTAACCAATATGAGACTTCAACTCACACTTTCACTCTAATAATGACTTCTACATACTTTCCTTTCTACTCAAAAGTTATAAGAAAAAAAGAAAAAGAAATGTAAAGAAAATTAACTCTTCCAAATTTACTCTTATTTGTCAAAAGAAGTCATAAATATAGTAGTAATTATATGATTGTAATAGTTTAAATTTGTAATTTTCTATCCTTTTTAAATCATACAACTTAATAACTTCAATTTTCATTCTATTTTATCTCTTTCTTTTTCATGTGTTTTATCACCCTTTATTTTCTTTTATTTTCTTCCAACAAGAGGCTTAAAAAAATCCATCAAATCAATATTGATTTAGCATCGACCTCCTTCAATGAGAACTTCAATGTTAAATGAAAAATAAAACAATAATAACAAACCAAGCAAGTGAAACTATGAAAAGCAAAATTTATGTAATAAAAAAACAATAGCAAAAGCTTTTCTCTAGTGATAGACCAATTAACTTGAGTTGCATTTAATATGCCAGAGGTATAGACAATATTTAACACAAATTTTTGTCAACTCAATGAACTAAGATCATTATTATTATCAGAACATAGTCATTCCAAATTTTTTAGGAATCAATTACACAAAATTAAACCACTCATTATAAAAAAATAAGGTTAATGATCTCCAATTACTAGAAACTTTATTCCTTCTTTCTTAACCACATCTGAAATTGTGGGATTGATTAACCTTTGTGGTTGTCTCATTATTTTATGATAATAAGTATTGATTATTCATATATTAATATACAAATTTTGCAATCATTTACACTTCTAATGCTAATGAACCTTGAAATTATCTCTTGTTTCTTTGAATTACATCTTAGGTTATAATTTAGGTAGATATTTATTTCATTGTTGAATAATATGTTTGTCTGGATAAATTCTCGTTAGAAATAATAAATAGAAAATAATTTGTTTGTGAGTTACATAGAAGATAAAAAGTTTGTGAGTTGACTACCTTAAAAAAATAATTTAACCACTAATAATTGTGTTACGTCATTATGTCTATTTAGTGTTAGTATGTAATTATTACTCTTTTGTAGATTGAGTACCAAACCTTGTAATAAGTGAGTCAAATAATGAAAATTTCTATGTTTCTATAACGTAGTGTTTGGTTTTAGAAAATGTTTTATGTTTTAATTTTCTATTTTTATTTTCTGATTTTCTTTTTTATTTTTAAGTTTTCAACATTCAGAAAATTTGTTTGTTTTCACTTGATATTTTCTATTTTTGAATAATAATATTGTTAAATTTAATTAATTTTAACAAAAATATTATAAATTATTTATACATGTAGTTTAAAATACATTTATATATTATTTTTTATATAATTACAATATTATTATTAATTTTTCACATGTTAACTTTTGAAAACAATGAAAATATTTTTTTTTATTTTCTATTTTCAATTATTTTTTTAAAATGTTTCCAGCAAAAATATTTTCTAAATTGTAACCAAACATATTCTCACTACTATTTTCTTTGAAAATGAAAACAAAAAACGTTCAAAATAAATGCCACCTAAATCTCTCTTTTTCATTGTTTTGAAACAATTAATGAAGTAAGAGTGAAACATTTAGTGAGTTGATAGATGACAAATAATGTCTTGAATTTGTTTCAATTCCTTCATCTTACCAATGAGAACTATTATAATTAGTGTTGTCAGATGGAGGTTTTATTAGGTTCCCAAGATGCTTGGAGATTATAGAGAAATTTGTATCCAATTTGAAAATGAGGATATTTTATCACCCAATAAGAGGGAGATTTTGATGAGGATGAAGAATAAGGATCAACAAGCATTTACTTTCATCTACCAAGGTTTAAATGAAGGTATGTTCAAAATGGTGTTTAATGCAACCACCTCTAAAGAAGCTAGGGATATTTTGAGAACCTCCCATAAAAGATGTTGACAGAGTGAAAAAGGTGCACCTACAAACTCTTCTTGGATAGTTTGAATCCTTGCATATGAAGGCGTCCAAGTCCATTTTGGATTTTGGCAATAAGGTGAGGATGGTTGTGAACCAAATGAAAAGTTATGGAGAGAAGATGGAAGATGTTTGTGTAGTATAAAATATAATTTGTTCTTCAATCGCAAAATATGATTTTGTGTTTTATGTAATTCAAGAATCAAAGGATTTAGAATCAATGATTGTAGACCAATTTTTAGATTATTTCAAGCATATGAAGAAAGGTTAAAAAATAACATGATGGCCCTTTAGAGAAAATCCAAAAAGTCAAAACTTCTTAAAAAGAAAATAGAGAAAAAAGTCAAAGAGGATAAGGTCATAGAAGAGGACGTGAAGGTGGTCATGAAAGAGGAAGAGAGAAAATAGATCATGACAATTTTGATAACAATGAAAAAAGTTATCAACCCACTAGAGGTTGTGGAATAAGAAGAGGGAGAGATACAAACAATCATGGAATAACAAATGAAAAAAGGTATGATAAATCTAATGATACAATTTCCATAAGTATGATCATTTTTCTTGGGAGTGTAGAAACAATATAGAAGAAAAAATCAATATTGTTAGTGATAAAGAAGAAGGCAAAGAGCCAATATTATTGCTAGCGCTTAACAATGAAAAAAAAGTTAATTGCATATGATATCTTGACAATGGACCAAACAATCACATATGTGGATATAAGAAAAAAATTGGGAACTTGAAGAGAAAGTGAAGGCAAATGTTTCCTTTGGTGATTTTTCTAAGGTGAAAATCGAAGGGAAAAGTACTATTAATTTTCTTACCAGATGATGTTTACAAATTAATCAAAGATATTTATTATGTTCCTAAATTAAAAAAAAATATCATTTTGAATTTGGAACACCTTGTTGAGAAATGGTGTGTTAAGAAATGGTGTGATGTTATCGTAAAAGACAATTGTTTGTTGCTTAAAGATAAAAATTTTAATTATGCCAAAATTTTCATGTTATGAAATAAAATGTTCACTTTGAGCATAAAGATTGATGAAGCAAAATGCTTAAAGATTGCCATAAAAGATTAAGAATGGTGTCAACATATGTGATTTGACCACTTGAATTTTGGAGCATTCAAGACCTTAGGAGATGAAAAGATGGTGAAGGCAGTGTCTCATATCAATCATCCTAATGAGTTGTGTGAAACATGTCTCCTTAAAAAGTATGCAAGAAGAAGTTTTCCTAAATAAATTGAATTAAGAGCAAAGAAACCTCTCCAATTTGTGCACATTAATTGTGTGGTCTAATTATTCCTTCTTTTGGTAAAAATAGATATTTCTTTTATCTTGATTGGTGATCTTAGTAGGAAGACTTTGGCATTTTTTTGAAGCAAAAACTTGAGAAATTTGTAATGTTTAAAAAATTTAAAACTCCCGTAGAGAAGGAGAATGTTATGTAATCAAGGTTCTAAGATCTGATAGAGGTGAAAAATTCACATAAAAAATATTAAATGAATTTTGTAGAAATAAGATATAATTTATTAGTTATTTTTAGAATAGGAGTTTTCCAATTTTAACCGCAATATGATTTTTCCAATGTTATGAGTCATTCTCGTGATAAAAATTAAGGAATTAATTGGATTAATAATTCAAGCACTTTAAATTAGTTGTTGGTGAAGTTAAACCTTAGTAACACTCTCAAATCTTTAGGAGTGATAAGGTTAATTTATTAGCAAAACCCACATGCAGGGAAAAAGGAGAAGAGAGAGTTGTGTATTCGAATTCTTCATTAACAAAAACTAATACATTAATCACTAACATTTGACTTATAAAAAAAAATACTTTCAAAGCTTTTGTAACTTTTACTCTACACACTGACTATTCAGTCAATTGTTTTTTAATTCGATTAAATTTTTTCTACTTTTATACTAAATTTGTGTTCTAAGAAATGTAGTAAAATTAATCTAGTTATTGCATGAATCCTTGTAGAGACAATTTGATTGTAGAAACGATTTGATTGTATTCCAATTAATATCTAAAGTTGTTTTTATCGCAATTTTTCATCCACCACTTTCACATTTTCCTTTGACAATATAAATTATTTTTATGGTTATACTTAAAAAATTATTTTTATGGTTATACTTAAAAAATTATTTTTAATTTATTAATCATTAGCATGTTAGATTTATGGTTCTCTTTGAAAAAATCGCTAGATAATTACATAATTGACGAGGTTTTTAAACAAAAGGTACATTGTTATTGTGTAATGGCATGACAATGTCTTTAACTAAAAGTATCACCAATTAGGTTGATTAGGTTTTTGTCCACTCAATGGGAGTGAAGAGAAATTTAAATTATGGAAGACAAAAAATTAACAAAGGGGATAAAATATAATATATAATATTAATATTTTGTAAGTATTTTTTGTTAAAATCGTGTTATATCAGATAACCTTAACAGTAAATATTATTATAACATAAAATAATATAAAAGTTAGATATATTTAAAATTAATAATATGATTAATATGAATTTAACGAAATCAAAACTATAACAATATCATATAATTAAAACTAATATCTCCAAGCGATTAAATATATTGTTTTAAAATAAATAATATTACAAATTGTTAAATATTAACACAAAATTTTAAGTAAATATTCACAATAAGAAAAGTGAAAACCAAAAGTTAAATAATTATAAATGATATTTATTATTATATTTAATTTTTAATATATATTCACCTATGTGTTATGTTACTATTATTATTTGAAAAATAATAAGTCATAATAAATTTTAATAAACATAATATTTTTTAAAATAATATTTACTCAATAAAAATAAAGGAGAGATTCACCTACTTAAAAAGTAAGTTTAACATACTTATTTTTTGTTAAGGATAAATATTCATTACAACCATTGATTTTCAAAAAAGAATAAATGATTAAGATGAAGAGTAAGTGTTTGTTTGATAACAGTTTTAAAAAACTCTTTTCGGTATTTTAGTATTTAAAAACTAAAAAACTTGTTTGGGTAATGTTTTCTGAATATAGTTTTCAAAAACAGTTCTAATTTTTTAGTTTTTAAAAACTAAAAAACAAGAAAAGTTAAAAGTATTTTTATTTTTCAATTTTCTATTTTTGTTTTGAAAACTCAAAATACAATAAAAATATGTTATATATTGCTTTTCATTGATGAAATTTCAATAAATATAAATAAGTTTTTCCATTTTTATATCTTCAAAACAGTTTTCAAATAATACTTACTAAACAAGTTTTTTTCTCTTTTCTTCTCGAAATTTTTTTTTCAAACTATTCTTGAATTTTTTTTTCAAAAACTAAAAAATAAAATAAAATCAATCAAGCCCTAATATCCCTTAAACTTACTTTTGGATTAATTGCATATCTTCTCATAAAAATATAATCAAGTATCTTCCTTAATTTTGATTTATTTATTTTAATATATAAAAATATTTTTAAATTAAGTTCATTTACATATATATATATATATATATATATATATGTATATATATTATTAAATATTAATATAAAAAATTGACATATATGGGTTTAAAATCTAGTTCGTCGCTAAAACAAGAGTTTAAAACTTTAAAACTTATCGTATTTAGTGCATGTTTGATTTAATGTAGAAAACTCTCAATCATCATTTAATTAATTTTACTTCTCACAACATTAATGAGAATGAAAATATTAGTACATTTATTCAAACTTTAAATCAACGAAACTGTTTCACGTTGCTACATTCCATGGCAAACGAAGAAAATGGCTGCAAAAAATGTGGGTGCTGCCACAAATGCAGACCTCATAGGGCTGCACGTACGGGGCAAAGAAAAGTTGAGAAAGAAGATTAACAATAACAAAAAATTCAAAGTAAAAGCTTGGAAATTTAATATTTTAGTAGGTACAGAAAGAAAAATGGGAGGTTGCATAAAGAAGAGGTCCTTTTGTCGGCACAAACATTTGATAAGTACTGCTTTTAATAGAAAGAGTCAACAATGGAGAATTTCTCCTTGCACCACTACCAGTTTTTCCTATACTTCCATATATTTTTAAAATGGCAAAAACGTTTTTAATAAAAATAGTAAAAGATTAATTATCACATGTCTTTTTCGTCTACATCTCTCTCATTTTACACCTCTCTCATTTGCTTCTCTAGTGACTTTCTCTTCTTCTTCGTACATTTGTCTTCATCTCATTTGCATTTGTTTTATTCTTCTTGGTTTAGGTTTGCATTTATCTTCTCTCGGGTACACTATGAAATCAAGTCTTGTGCAAAAATTTTTATAAGTCTGGACACCCTTATCTGAACTTGTAAAAAAATTTGCAAAATCTTTTACAAATCCAGAGTTGAAAAAAATTTGCACCAAAAACAGGAGAAGTCGACGAAGGACGAACTGGATATGGATGACGACTGCGAGCGAGAAGATGAACAGAGGTGCAAGACACAAAATTTAGAAAAAAGATATTCGGAAGAGGTATTAGAAAACAAAGGAGTTAAGTTAGTTTTTAAGTAAGAGTATTTTAGAGTTTTTTCACATTTATGGAGGTGGAAGGAAAAATTATCAAGATGCAAGAAGAAACTCCCTCAACAGTGTTACCAAACCCAATAGCAAACAACACCTAGGCCTATATTAAAACTAAAACTTCACTTGGCCCATTATGCTTATTGCTTATCACACATTTGAGTATACCGACGTATTCAATGTACATCATCCACCTCCAAACCTAAAGACGATTTTGGTTGAACCAAATTTTTAGAAAATGTTCTTTATCTATATTATTAATCAATATCTGTTTATCTATATTATATGACTAAAAAGAATGCTAATCGTTTAACATAATCTTTATTATTTATCAAAATGTATTGAAAATTATAAAATTAAGAGAATAATAAATGAGATTAACATAAATTTGTATTTTTTTATAAATTTCATCTAGTCATATAAAATATATTTAAAAGAATATGTTAAAGAATATGTTACTAGCATTTCTCAAGTTATTAGCTTAACTGCATTTTGTACTATATAGTATTTTACATTGTGTCTTTCAAGTTTTAATTAAATATTGACTTAAGTGACAAAAACTAACCAAGACGTAAAAGCAATTTGCACAGTAAAAACTATTTGTAATTAATTAAATCATCTTTAAATAATAGAATTTGAACATTTTACCTCATCAAATTAACATCACGTGTCAATTAATATTTTTTTACTTAATAGTTAACATCAATTCACAAAGGGTTAGATGATATAAATTCAACAATTTAAAAAACTAAGAAACACAATATTATGATTTAAAAATGGAAAAAGAATGTCATGATTTAAATATTAAAAAAATTGGAACATAAAGTGTAACAAAGCTTAAATATTTGTATCCTTAAATTTTTCTTCACCCATAATTCAATTATGGTAACTATTTATCACAAAAAATTTCCATTTAAGATGTTTATTTTGGGTACTTAGAAAATATATTATATGATTTTTCGTATTTCTTTTGATATTATGTCAACATTAAAATATTAATACACAATTTTTGCTCCAATGGTTGAAAAAATTTTCGTATTTTTATTTTTAATTATTGAATTTGAGATAAAATTATTAATTTAATTAATTGGTTGTTATTGAAAATGAATTTGTTATTTTAAATAATAGTATATTGTAAAAGATATATTTTATTTTTAAAAAACTTACATTTTCATGTAAACTGATCTCTAATGAATAATATTTTTAAGATATTATACCTTAAATTTAACTTTTAAGCAACATGTGAGAACCCTTGATAAAGATGCTTTAAATAACTGCTAAATTTCTTTTCTCATTTATTTTTATTTAAAAATTTGAAAGAGGCACAAGTCTTTTCTAGTTTTATTATAACAAAAGTATCTTCAAAATATCTTTCAATTAATTAGAATTTTATTTTGGATTACTCTTAATTTTTTGATTGATGTACTTGCAATGAAGAACAATTAAAAAAATTAATTTTTTAATTAAAATTGTTACAATAAAATAATATTAATTAATTACATAACTAGAATAAATTAAATATTCTTATATTAGTAGTATATAAAAAAAATGTTGAAATATTAGAAAAAGGAATTAAAAAAGTAGGCTCATTTGATAGTGTGTGCGGTGCACGTGGGAGCACGTTAGTAATATAGGAGATGTGTGAGGTACGCACGTGTGGGAGGAAGGTTGAAAGTGAGTAGTATGAGCTTGGAATTGGAACCAACGGAAGATTGATTGTGAAGCTTCTTCATCCTCAATCTCAACCTCTTATCTTACTCACATGATCGCTGACACACACACACATCTTTTCTTCCTTTCTCGCGTGCTCCCTGCATACTTCTCTATTTTTCTATTTCTAAAGAGAAACCACTCCAACATTAAATTTTTTTCCCCACATTTTCTTTTTACTTTAAAAATGCTGCGAGTGTGCAACAACACTCTTGAAATTATATTAATTATTGAATTAAAAAAAGGTGGTAAGAGTGTAGGCAAATCTTATCCGAGGGTTGATTAACCTAGGACTATATATATATAAAATGCGAATAATAAGGTTAAATGGTCTCTCAAACATCAAAGTGTTTTTGAAGTCGGTCGAGATAATAGAATACAACTAAATGTAAATCATAGTCTTAATTAATTGTAGAGACAAGAGTGTGATTAAAAACTGAATCAAGTTAACCTTGTAGAGGGGTAATAGAATGAGTGATGAAGGATGGAAGTGAAAATGTTGGTAATTAAGAATAGGAAGCCACGTGGATGAGATCATGGCAACATTTGGATTAAGTTGAGCTGTAAGCGTCGTGCTGAAACGTGAGAGGAGAATATAATAAAAGGGCAAGAGGGTAGAAAGTACAATTAATTCAACTAAACTAATCAATGAAACAAATAAATTAAATTTTTGCACGCCTCCCCAAGTAATAATATTATTATTAGCAGCAGAGGAATCCGGCTGTAAACTTGGACACTATTGGACGACTCACAGCGACAAAACCTGCAAAGAGATCGATTCTTTCATGGTTGAATTTCACCAACATTAAATTCTGTCCTTTTAATCATTGTTAATTAACACATTAATCATCCAATAATTTACACTGTAACTATGCATAAACTCACACGTTGAGTGTCTCTGCCCATAGCTGTTTTCTTTCCAAGTGACAGCCCACCATTCTGCTCCTGCTCCTGCTTAACACTTGATTCCTGTTCAAACCACATGATCATTATTCATTGCATCAACTCATCCTTTTTCTTTTTCCTCTCATCTTTTTAACTTTACTCGCTCTTCACATTCCTTACATAACAATCCTTCAAATATACAAACTAACAATTTCAATCACCTTGTCAATGTCTCATGTTATTTCATTAATCACCATACATTTCATCACATGCCAACCAAGTTATATTTATTAATAAAAAATACTTTATATAAATATTTTACACTGCTATAATCAATCTTTTTAAAATTATAATTTATACTATTGAAGGTTTTATCAACGCAAATTACATTCGCATATCATTTTTTTTTTTTTAAAAAAAAGCGGTTTGAAGTTTTGTTTTAATTTTAAAAAAAAATCTTACTAACAAGTGCCTTAACGAAACTTATTAAGATACATTTAATATAGATATTAAGTTGCAAGTATTAAATGTTTTTCGTATAATAATTACGTTCTTTCTTCAGAAAATGATTCCTTTTGTTGTTGTTGTTTTTTTTTTCTCTCTTAACTATCATTGAGGCTATTGGTCAATTTAAGTACTATTTGTCTTTTAAAGAAGACATACTTATATTTAGTTGAAATGACACTTTGTTGTATTAGTGCTGTTTCTAATCATACTTGATAAAAATAGAAGAAATACATTGAATTATAATGAATTTATCTTAAAAAAATTAAGAATAATATTAAAACAGTTTTTGCAAGTACTCTTATCTAGTTATTTTTAAACAAAGAAAGCAAAAGATATTTAGTTTGGTAGATTTGAGTAGTTTTATGGCGTAGTTAGCCTTGAATTATGACTAGGCTGGTGATGGGTGATTCATTATTGAAACAACAGGAAAGAATAAAATAAAAGTAGTGGTAACTGGTGATTATGGTGGTCTTCCTAGTTTGAAAGAGAAGGGTAGAGATGATGCAAAGTAGTTCAGTACTCCAGGAAGAAATTTGAAATGAAGAAGCAAGGCAGCTATAATTTGGACAATGTTAAATAAAGCATTACTAGAAAGTAAAAAGAGGGAAACAGAAAAGAAAATGTGAATTGCAAAGAAAATGAAAGTAGATAGATTAATTAACTTTACAGAACTTGCAAGTCACTTCCCCTATTATTTTTATGATTAAAAATGTGTGCATGAAAAAAGATGCTCCAATGTCTGAGAAATTTCACTTGTGCCCCTCCTTTACTCCTCAAAACCCCACCTGCATCACTCCCACACCTCTCACACAAAACCAATCAATCTGTCAAAACGGTGCGCTTCATCCCTCTAAAACAATACCAAATTCTTTTTCTTCTTCTCTCTCACTTTCTCGCAATAAAACACTATCTATATGGAAGCGCCCAAATACTTCGTCGGAGGTTATTTTGGCGCTGGAGGACCTGAACAATTCTCGTCACCGGAGAAGCGCCTCGTTGACCCGAAAACCGAGCCTTTTGCCATTGATGACCTCCTTGACTTCTCACATGCCGACGCCATTATGTCTGACAGTTTCTTCGACAATGTCGCCGGAAACTCCGCCGACTCCTCCACCGTCACCGCCATTCACAGCTGCAACTCCTCAATTTCCGGCAGCGACAACCGCTACGCATCCGCCATTGTCCCTCGCGGCTTCTCCGGAGATCCTCAGTTCTCAGGAGAACTCTGCGTTCCGGTAATTTATTCTCAGAACTTAAACACTTAGGAAATAAACAGATAATTGTAACAATTCGCACAAAATTTGTAATAATTCGAATTATATTTATTCATTAATTTTGAAATTGAGTTTCCTCGGCACGTGATTTTGTTACAGTATGACGACATGGCGGAACTGGAATGGCTCTCTAACTTTGTGGAAGACTCGTTCTCCGCCGAGGAAGAGCTGAAGACGCTGCAGCTACTCTCCGGAGCCACTGCGTCCACAGTCATTGGCGCAAAACCGCAGACTCCGGAGTCGTCCTCCTCCACCGACACGCTTCCACCGTTTGCCTCCGACGATACCGCGAGAAACGCACCGTTTCTCCACTCAGAAACGCCACTCCCGGGGAAGGCGCGCAGCAAGCGTTCACGCGCGGCGCCGGGAGACTGGTCCACGCGCCTGCTCCACCTGGTGGCGCCGCCGGAGCAAGAGAAGTCAATGCAGACAAAGGCGGCGGAGAAGAAGAGAGAGGGAGCGAATGCAGAGTGTTCTGGACGGAAATGCCTCCACTGCGGGGCGGAGAAGACGCCGCAGTGGCGAACGGGACCGATGGGACCGAAGACGCTGTGCAACGCCTGCGGAGTGAGGTTCAAGTCCGGTAGGCTTGTGCCGGAGTACCGGCCTGCGGCGAGTCCGACGTTCGTGTCGACGAAACATTCGAATTCGCATAGGAAGGTTTTGGAGCTGAGGCGGCAGAAGGAGCTGCAGCGACAGCAGCATCAGCAACTGATGAGTCAGACTTCAATTTTCGGCGTATCCAACGGTGGAGATGAGTTCTTGATCCATCATCATCATCACCATCAGTGTGGGCCAGACTTTAGACACGTTATTTAGTTTAATTTTTATTTTAATTTAGGGTGCAGGTCTAAGTCTAAACTATCGTCAGCTTCAGCACTCCTTTTTTTCTTTTTTTCTCATCTGGAAAATTTTGTCGTATAAATTTGAATTCTTAGCTTTTCTAATTCTCTCTTTTTCCTTTATGGCAGAAAGTCAGAAAAGAAAAAAAAAGGGCAATAGAATCATGGGGAGGGGTTAAAAACAGGGAGGAAGAGCTTCATTCGATTGTAGAATCTACTCTTTATCTTTCTCTTTTTATTTTTTTGTCCAATTTGGAATCGAAATCTCAGTTTTATTGGAAATAAGGATAAATAAGGTTTATAAAGAAAAGAATGATTTGGTGCGGGAAGAGAGTTTCACTAGTGTGGTCAACCAACGTAAAATTTGAACTCATTTTTTTATTATTTAATCATCGATAAATTGAAGTAATAAAAAAATAGTAATAATGTATAAAGTTAATGTTAATAAAATATCAGTGCATGGGTTTTTCATTAATTGTTGATATGAAGTAAGAAGTGATAAAAAAAGAAAAGAATGTAATTATACGTAAAAGGGGAAAAAGATTTGAATTTATTTTTAAGAAATGAGTGGTATAGATGGAAGACAGATTGGTTAGAAAGCATGGGATTGTAGGTTTTTGATAATAATAAATAGGCAACAATAGAGGGTTGGTTGATGTATAATTTAGTGATGGAATGGGTAATGATGAAAGAAGGTGTTAATAGGGTTACTGGAGAAAGTGGTTATTGGCGGCAAGTTATTGAAGTGATGGCATGGTGGCGGTTGACCCATATTTAGGGGGAAGGATATATACATATACCGACAATATTGAAGGGCGATGGAATTGGTTGAGGGAGTAGCGAGGAGGGTGTATTAGAGATGTATTAGAGGATTGCATGGATTTCAGTGAAATTGATGGGTAGCCACATTGGACGGGCCAGTTGTACATGGAAGTGCGTTAAAGGAAAGGGAGAGGGAATTAAAAGAATAAATGGCTGCTTAGCTTGCAAAATGGTGCAGCAAGGTCATGTGACATGTGTTAAATAAACAATGAATTAGGTACACATTGAGGCCTGTCCACCCGATCCTAGACATTTCCTCTTCCTTTGGGCTCCACTCTTTCCCTCTACCTTCCCATCTTCTTTTTCACTAATTCTCTAATTTCTTTTTAAGAGCTCAAACGTACTACATTAACTAACTAACTAATCATCAACCAATACTATATTCCTTTTTCCACTCTATGCTTACTACAAAACTAGAAATCCAACCAAACATATACCAGAAGCAACACTCTTTACTCTTTCTCACTTTTCCTTTTCTTTAATTTCATTTCCACAAATATTACTAAAATGTATAATTAAATTCATGCCGCAATCACATTCATTAGTATGGTTGAGCAAAAATATTTAATATAATATTTTCTTTGAACTTTTGACGTTATACGTCATCTTCATCTTACCAATTCACATATTTTAGCTACTTATTATATATACCTTGTACTCACTGACAATTGGTCATTTCCCGTGTAAAACAAAAAGTAGAAAACTAACTAATTACCACCTAAAGAATGTGACAGACTGAAAAATCAAAAAGGAAAAAATAAAATAAAATGGAAGTGTTCTTCCGTACATGCTCTTGATCTTTCCTCTTGTCCCACTTGTTAGCTTTCCCAAACTGATATAGTGTATATATGTAATAACATTCTCAAGTTTAAGTTAAAGATGAGAAGTTAAAGATGAGTTAACTAACGTACAAAAATGTATCATGTTTAAGAAAGTAATATAATAATGTCATCATGAAACTTGTATTCATATCTTACTATTTATAATTCTATCTTTTTGAACTTGGATGTAGAAGATGCTTTAAATTTAGATTTTTACTTTAAGTGGTAAATTTAGGGTTTTTCTTCATGGCTACTAAGGATAATTAGGTTTTATGTGATATTTCATCTTAACCCAAAGTCCAAGTTACATTCATGGATATATCCATCTTCAGTGTGGTCAACCCGATTCAGATATACTTGGTTCGAGAGTCCATCCCATCATGGAGAGTATACTTGGTCTGCATGGAAGGGTCTTACGGTAGAAGAAGGATATAAGTTTATTTGAATCGCCTCTATCCACGTCACATCTCTGCCCTTAAAAATCGTAAAAATTATCTACACCTCTTTTTCTATCTTAGGTTATCATTCTTTTCCCTCCACTTAATATAGGAAAAAAGAACAGGACATGCATCCATATTTACACACAAACACACACATATATATATAATATTAAAAACTAGATGAAAAAAAACATAATTTTAAAATTAAAGTTTATTTAAAATCATATGGAATTTCAATTAAATTCATTACATAAAAAGGAGAATTTTTATCATTTTTAGTTTCAATAAACTTGAGTTAAAAATAAAATTGAGTTGAGAAAATATGTTAACTAGTCTTACTAGTATCTTTGTTATACTATTAGAAAACGTGACTCTCAGTTTTAGTTGTGTTAAGTAAGTTAATATTCATATGAAATGATTTTATTTAGTTAGACCAAGACTAATTTTGTGAAGAATATTGAAAATACGTAGCTAATTGTATGCAGAAAAAAAGTTTTGTTTTGTTTAAAAGAAAGAAAGAAAAGAAAAAGAGAAAGGGTTATGAGTTATGAGGGTTTTGATGGAAAGAAAAGTGCATGGGGGTATTAAGACATAGAGGTTTAAGAAAGCATGAAGAAAGAGTACAGAGAAAGTACAAATTGGTGTGTCGGTATTGGCATAAAAAAAGAAAAAAAGAAAAAAGAATTTATTGAAAGAGTTAAGGATGATGGAGGAGGAAGAAGAATTGAGAAATATGAAGGGGGAAATAGAAGCATGTGGGTGATGAAAGCAGGCACATGCGTTACGTGCATGACTGTTACTTTGTTCCTGCAGTGATCGATAATATATCCAAAAAATGGATGATATGGCTTTGGTGCTGCATGCCCCATTGTCAAGGGATCTTTTCATGTTGTGTGATAATGTCCCCTCACACCCACTCCTTAATTTCGCCCCTTTTCAATTATTGCCTTCTTTACCTCTTTTGGTTAAACGCCACCCCCCAGGGCTCTACCTGTAATTTTCCATCCACCCTTTTTTGTCTTTTAGCTCAAGGAACTCTCCTCTCCTTCCACTTCCACACATGGAATCCAATCCAAGCAATCACACTTCTTTCTTCCCATGCTTTTTATTTTCCCCTCTATTTTCAATCTACTTCCTCTCCTATTAACCCACCAATCAATTCTTTTTTCACATTTAAATTTCACTCAAACCCCATAATTAATATATACAAGGACACCATCATGTCTTTATTTGGCAACCGCCCCTTTTTAATTTAAACCAATACAAACATATATTAATCACTAAATTAACAACTGTTGATCCGAATTCACAAAATAACTATATTTTATGATTTTTTATCCAACAAACAATTGGAATGCAAAGTAATAATGTCTATGAGAAACGGAGTTGAGCGTTCATATAAACCTGATTTATGTAAAGAAAAATCTTTAATCCTTCTTCCTATTCTTTGCTAAAATTAACTGTTATAATGTTCTTAAAACTTAATTTCATAATAAATATTCGGGTTTTAACTCCATATCTAATCCTTTAGAAAATCTAATTGTGGAAATCAAATTCAGAAGAGAGAATTCGAAAATCTTGAAAAATCATATATATATATATATATATATATATATATATATAATTCTATTTCTAAAATCAATGTTCAATAACTTCTTCGTATCTAAACCATAAAATTATTTTCTATCACATTTCAGTTCATAAATATTTGGTTGATCAGATCAAAATAGAATTAAATTATAATTTTTTTATAAGCAAAGATTAATTATGAGTATATTAATTTTGTTAGTAAAAAAATAAAATTCACAATTTCTAATTCTTCACGTGTGAATTTTGTTACTAAATTAACCTAATAATTCTTTAAAATCAATTAAAGTCATAGAAGTAGAAAGAATTAAACTTTTTAGTCCTAATTAATGTCACTTAAGGGAGGTTAATTTTGGCTTAAGCACCTTTTTGAATAACTCTATTGATGAAACATCACTTAAGCGAGATTCATCTATGCTTAATTAAGCGAAGAAAGCCTTAATCACTTTCTATGGAGATATGTTCACATGAGTAATGCATGTAACTTGTCAAATCTTTCTTCCTCCACATTAAAATTAAAAGCATCTATCAATTGTTGACAAAAAGTTTAACAATAATTTTTTTAATATTGAAATAGGCAAAATTTATTCAAATAGGACAAAATGCCATGATGTCATAAGACAGATAACATAAAAAGTCAAATTCATTATATGAACATTGCTTAGTTGGTTACATAAATGTTGTCATGGATGGTTTTTATTTGATAATGTTTATATACAATCGAATTCACTATGATTCCTACATAAGGAACTATATATTTGAATATCATACGTTATTTGTAATAAGGTGATTAAAAAATTGATCTTTGACCATATAATGAATTGTATGGTGGGATTTGAGTGATGTAGATGAGATTTGTTTGACTATGTAATAAAAGTAAATTCTCATATCTCTTTACAAAGTTAGACTATGAAAATGTACGACCATACTTAGAAGGATAAATATAAAATGTTCAATTATATATAGTCTACTTGTACATTAATAAATATAAATTGGAGAACATGAGGATAGATAACACATTCCATGGCCATTGTGTTTAATTACATATAATGAGTAAGGGACAAATAATGTAGAATGTTATCATAAAATATGATACATTAAGTCGTTAACATACTAAATATTTGAACCTTAATAATGTAATGTGAAATAGTATTCGTATTTAGATGTTAAATAAAAAAAATGGTTTTACTCTAAATGTCATAGTTAGATATTAATATAATCTATTGGGTCATGCACATACAACAAAAACCCATTGAGAAAGTTAATACATTGATTTAATTAGATTTGGAATAGTAATATTATGAACTGTGCTCACAAGAAATTAAGGTTACTGAGTAATAGTTAAAACTCGAGCAAGCACACATTCTTTCTCTTTCTTTGACGTTGACACAATTAGAGACGCAATTGCAACTGTCATGTTAGTAATAAAAATGTGCGTTTTATTGTTGTTTTAACAAAATTTTGATTCATGTTTTTTCACATTAAGAAGTTTAAGGAGAATTTGATATTATTTAGTTACTCCTTGTTATGCATGATTCCCTTCAACTAGTTGATCAAACATAGGAATTGTAGGTGCTTGCTACTTACTACCCGAGACGCTAAAAGAAAACATGCACCCACTACTCGTCCCATTACCCATCGTGTACCTGTTTTAAAAATATTTGCATTTTTTTATACTTGCAAATATTTTAATTTTTTTAAATATTTTGTTTTACATAAAATTTTATCAAATAAATATTTTATTTGTTGTAAAATCTAGAAACAAAATTACACTATTTTCTATAAGATTAATTGAATATAAAAATAGGTTAATATATATATATATATAGACACACACAAATATTTAATACAAATAGAATGTCCATTTTACATTAACAATATTTTTATTAAAAATAATTTTATTAATTAAGCCTTTTCCATAAAAAAACATTGATAATAATGAAATTGGACTATTAATATCTTAAGTTGATTTTTGTAAAAAATATTATCTTCATCAAAACAAGAAAGTATAATATTTTAATCTAATAGGTATCCAAGGTTATAGATATGATACTCATACTTATACTCGTTAAGAAGCAGATAGATAAAAATTCATACATATGATGTTGAGTATCCATTTAAGTTATTTGTGTAGATATTTTCAAAAAATTTTATGCTCTCACAATTTTTTTGTGTCATCGCTCTTCAAAACATTACATTTCATAAATAAGAAACTATACCAACATTTTACTTTGTGTTAAAAAAACATAGGTAAAATGTGTATATACGTGAGGTTGAGTTATATTGATAAATAAATATAAAACAAGAAAATTAAATATCAAATATGGGACTTTAAACGACTACCTCCTCATAAGTTAAATTTATTTGAGTTTACTTCAAAGTTAGAGGATATTTTTATAGAGTTAATCAAGATTTCAATATCCAATATGAAAAATACCAATGTTTCTATAACAAATTTTGAGATGAAAGAAACAACTAATAGAGTATTGTTCTTATACACATTGAAGGAGTTTTCCTCCTTGATATCTTGGGTTTCCCTTTAACACTCTGAACCCCCATTCCAACCGTCACTTTAAGTCGATTTAGATGAGTATCTGTGAAAGCACTCTGACGCTTAAGTCAGAGAGGGGTTGACTAAGACTAAGAAAAGTATGTCAGCAGGGAAGTAGTGAAACATTCAATAGGCAAACTTGTACTTGTATTTTATTATTTATAATGTTTACTTTTTTGGGTTTGAGCTTGTGTCATTAGAGTTTAGATTTACTTGAAAATGACAGTTTGGACTTGTCACTATAATAGTAGAGATTCTAACTTAACCAAAATCCGACCCTTTATGCAGGTTTGGTTCGGAGATAGATCAAGCCAAAAGGTCCCTCCCGATATAAGTATCAAAGTGGAGAATTCATATCCAATCCAAAAGAGAATGCGAATAATATCAATTTCACAGCTTTTATATATATATATATATATATATATATATATATATATATATATATATATATTTTGATGAATATTCACGGTGCTATACAACTGGACGAAGTTGTCAATATGAACATTAGGGTCTTCATGAGATTGACCCACAAACTGGTGTTGCCCCAAATATCCCCCAAAAAAATAGGATTAAGCACCTTAGCACAACAATAGACAGAGCTAATTGCCAATACTAATGATAGCAACACTGTCTCAAAGAGTTCTTTGGATCAATTACCTCCTCTATTACCAATCTGCCTCAAAGATGCCCTAGGTTTTGAGAGCTTGTAAATAGTAATAAACATAGTAGACGGAAAAATAAATAGGTTAATTTTAGCACAAATCTTGAACACATTTAATGGAAGTAAAATTTTTCGCCTCCAATTCATATTTGAAGTGAAAATAAGTAAAAAAAGAAGAAGAAACGGAAAAAAATATTATATATAGTCATTGCGATGTTAATAGATTTTCAATTGGTACGTTAAGTCTGTATAAATATATATAGAAGAAGATTCGATTACTCTAAAAGAAGTAAATATAAGAAACCTATAATTTGATTGGTATGATTTTTGCTTTTTAGTTTTTCAACAAAATTTTCAAAAATAGTTTTTAAAAACTGTTTTTTTAAAGAGAAAAAAATTATATTTGAAAACTATTTTAAAGATTTGAAAAAGAAAAAAACTTACTCATATTTATGAAAATATCATTAATAAAAAGCAAAAACAAAATATTCTCATTATAAAGTTTTTAGAACAAAAATAAAAAACTGAAAAGTAAAAAAACTACTTACAATTGTTCCTCTTTTTTAGTTTTTAAAAAATAAATGATCTATTTTTTAAAATTATTTTAAAAAAACACTTAAGAAACAAGTTTTCCAGTTCTTAAATATTAAAATATAAAAAAAATTTATAAAATTATATATTATCAAACAAACACTTATTCTTTATTCTTCATTTTCATGTTCATGGTTTATTTTTTAAAACGACTTTTTCAGTTTTTAAAAGAAATTTTATTACCATCACTAGATCTTAAGATATCTCTCTGCTTCTCTCTCTATAATTCAATTAGAATCCTCTCTATATATGTATAAGTAATTATAATTTTGTTGACTTTACATATTAATACTTTAAAAATTACAATAGAACATCCATAGAAAACTTTGTTACACAAAGTGTTAAACTCTCATAAAATTACCTGTAATTTTAGATATTTTGTTTTGAAGAAAGATTTTATTTTGTTAAAGCACATGACACGGGGGGTTTATATATAGGGTCATTGGTGAGTCATTGTCGTTAGGTGTAAACAAAGCTAGCAAGCAACATTATGGCTTCTTAGAAAAGATGTGTGGTATGTGTAAACTTCTTTCTTTGTACATGATTTGGCTCCAACCTTTCATGGATACAGTGGATAACAACTAGTTCAAATTCCTATCTGTTATTTTCATTTAAGGAGTGAATTTTTGTTAATATTGGGGGGGAAAACCCAGAAATGGAACTTTATGGTGAAATTTATAATTGAATGTTACGTTGTCTGAATAACGTGGTTTCTTACTTCTTCCATGTGTTGTTGTTCTCTCCATATATATAAAAAATGAAACACATTTCATAAAACAAGAATAATAGAAAAAAAGTCTATATTAAACACTAAATTTTATGAATGAAAAGGTGAACCTTTCTTTTCAAATTGATATTCTTACGTACAACAGGAGAACTATTTCTAAGTGTGTATACAAGTTGTCTTGAGTTTAATTAATTAGTTCTACTAATTATTCATTACTCGAACCAACAAAAATCATGGGTTAGTTATTTTACGTTAAGTTCTTGTTTTTAATTTTTAGATTCACTCAAATCAAATATTTTAAAAATGATTAATGAGTAAGATACATTGTTAAAAATTCTTAACTAAAGTCCAAAACATGTTCGTAGCTCTAGCACTCTTTACGTATGAATGCAAAACCAAAAGTAAAAAGTTCAAATGTGAAGTTTAAACTTTAAATTCCTAATTTTACTTTTTTTTCACACATGAATATTTCTGAAGCTTTGTTTGATTCTTAAGATAAAAATATATAATATATTCATAAAGAACTATAAAAATAATTTTTCAAAGATTAAATTAGTAATCCTTTATTTAGTATTGATGAATTTGCAAAGAAAATTTGAAATGAGGATTATTTTTATTTATATCCATCTCTTTATTTTTTACTCTATTTGTCTTCAATTTAAACTTTATTAATTTTTGACTTATTTTTACTCTAATAATTCATGAGTTTAATTAGTATATATATTTTCAATTTAAAGAATTTTTTAGATTTGACATAGTAAGTTCGTTAATTTTAATAGTTCTAAAACTTTTCTCCCCAATTGAAAGATGCAGTTTTTTATGACTTCTTTTTCTTTAACACATGCAGCACGCTCGCACAATTTCACTTGTGTTTTTTTATTCTTTATTTAACTCAAAACTAAAGTCAACCTTTCTAGCTTTTTTTCTTCTTCTTTTTAACAAAATATTGTGGTCACAGTGCATTAACATTTTTTTTTATCATTGTTATTATACATTGTCTGTATAAATTTCGCTGCCAAAAAAATCACCATTAATATAATTAATTTTAATATAATTATTATAAAAATAGACTTAAATACATATTTTGTCTCATAATTTAGTGAATTTTGAGATTTTGTCCCCTGCTCTTTAATTCAAGCATTTTTTTCCTATGAAAATATCATAATTTGTGCTCAACCATTAGGGAGATCTTGATAGTTAGTCTTTAAATATTGATTGTGTCAACGATATAATAATGACGTATCAATTTATTATAATTATTTTAACCCTTAATACATAATAGATATAATTTTAGTAATTTTTTTAGAAACACTTTTATGGGAAAAATTACACGAAAACGTAAAAAAAAAAAAGCAATTTACCTAAAGACCGTTAAATGTAGTCTTTGCACTTCTATTTTATTGATAGATGACATTTTGAGTTTCTATTTTTTAATCAGACATTGTCTCTCTTCCCTATTTTCAAACAAATTTTGCAATTTATATTAAATTTTAATTACCTTTAAAAAAAGTATTAATATAACAATAGTTCAAAGGATAAAAAAATAGGACAATATATAGTTTATCCTTTGAATTAATGTAATCCATATAATCATCTCATATTTTAAAAAAAAAAAATAGTTTATTAAAATGACTATTAAAATCAAAATTATTTCCAGATTAATCAAAATATCATAGTATTATTATTATGTATGCTCATCAAAATAAATTCACTGAATTAATAAAAAATTTTACAAACATAATTTTATTTGCAAAATTTTAATATAAAATAACGATAATTTCTTTTACGAATAATACTTAAACAATATCAATACTTCATGATTTTAAATATACAGAGTTCCTGAATTAATAAATTTATGTTTGTTTGACATTTTTCAAATGAAGTATCTCTATTATAAAAATAACAAATCTTAGTTACGTGTTAAAAGTAATGATCATAAGTACGAAAGTTAATGATTGGGTGATAAATTTGGAAATATGGAGCAAAATGTCTAATTAAAAAAATAAAAGAGAAACATGTCAAAAATCTATAAAATAAGAGACAAAAATATATATAAACTTAGATAATATCTTAATAAGCCACTAATGAACGGTCATGTCACCATCTTATTAACATAGGACGGTCAACGTTTAAAGACTAACAATGAATGTGGAGACTGAGTACAAATTAAGCTTCTTTTTTTTTTTTTAAATATTTTGGAACAAAATGCCTGATGAATTGAAAAATAGAGGCAACATCTCAAAAAAGGTGCTAATTTAAACTTAAAAAATAACAAACTTAGCGTTATTTTATGATTGATAGAAGATATAAAATGGAAAGAATCCTCCATAGGCTTGTTTTCTTAAGTAAAATAAAACAACTTTCAAACTGTTTCATAAAATTGCAGTGACATTACATGCAGTGGAAAAAGAATGGCAAGGTGAAGGTCAAAATTAAGAGAGAGATAAGGAGAAGGAACCAATTGTTTGTAAACTCATCACGTGCCAAAAAATAACAATATATTTTTTGAGATTTCCTTGAAATATATAAAAACGGAATTATAGGTTGTGACTCGAGTAGGGGAGCTTGCTAACTGGCAAAATTTATTATAAATAATACACAGTTCACAATAAAAATCAAAGGTGCGACATCGGTACATAAAATAAAAGGCAGCTATGTCTAATTTAAAAAGGGATAGAGAAAGTGTCAGGAACTTAGGATCATAGACCTTAGTTTTCAACTTTTATATAGAGCTACTGCCTACTCTATACTATATTTTCCATACGAATCTTTTTTACCTGCTTTATGCCCAGGAATAGCCAGCCAGTATGCAAACTCTCACTGGATTCAATTTGGCTTCTCAAAAATTAGTATAAAAACTGGCTATACCTAGCTAATAATGCATATTTAATAACAAACTCTTTCTAACACATTTTTTAGAGAGAAAAGTTTTTCATTACCAATTAATCAAAATCCTTTATATATAATTATTTTCTTAACAAATAAGGTTTGTATAAATTTGTATTGTTGATAAATTTTAATTAATAAAAAAAGTGCTTAAAACAGTGTTACCAACCTTTCTCTTACAATATACACAGAATATAATTTAGGTGAAAAAAAAATTATATTTATATAATGTATTTCAAATTAACTTATTGAAATCCTATAATTATTATTATGTTTTATTTGTCATTATAACTCTTTTTCTCATATAAGTTGTACTCTATATATTTTCAATTTATTTTTCTTTCTTTTTTCTCAATGACTGAGATTTGTTTCTCTTACTTTCATATAAATTTGGTTTTCTTACTAGATATATCTCCATATTAGGGCATACACATAAAAATAAGATATCTTATATGAGAGTGAGAGGATCAAATCTCAATCAATAAAATAAAAACTAATGGTTAAGATCAAATTGTACACATTTACTCGCCATCTCTCCTCTAGTATTTATTATTTGTCACTCTTTTTTTTTTCTCCCTCTTCTCTCAATGACTGTTATTTTTTAGATAGATATTCTTATATTTATGATATATGAATACTCATTTTATTATCATGTATTCATTTTCCTCTTTTCTTAAGTAAATAATTTTTTTAGTTTTTAAAAAGCTATCAACAGTATCCTAGTCTGTAAACTAACTAATAGAATGTTAAATGGATTCAGAGATGTCAAATAATTAATTCTTTTACTTTAATTACTTACTGTTAGTTTAGATCTTAAATAAATGTTAGTATTCTAATTTTATTCACATTTTTTAATTTAAATTATTGTGATTACCAATTCACACTTTCAAGGTTTGTCTTTTTCTTTTTTTTCAATTCAAAATGTAATGTGACATCCTATAAATTCAGGGATAAAAGTGACTATATTTTCTCTCTATTTAATCACATCACTTGCATAAGTCCATTTATATCTCTTAAGATGTATATGAACAATTATTCCTATTGTTAACCCATATATATGCAAATTGTCGTGCACAATTATATTGTAAAAAATTATGTCAATAGCATGATATGTTTAATCAGTAAAGAAGAAAGAAAAGGAAATTCCATCCAGAAAAGGCTTAATGTGAATGCCAGCTCTACTTGACTGTGGCAAAGTATTACGATAGTTTATTTATTCACCAAATAAACGAGATAATTTATTTTTCTTCAGCCCAAAGAAACTTCCAAATTTTAGGATATTTTAAAAACACGGTTTCAGAGCGTCCTAGTCCCACTCAATTCTTAGCCCAAATTTTAATAATTTGTCACAGCTCTCTTTGGGCCTAAGGATTAGCTATTCGCATTAATTATTTTAGGGGCATTTCTTTTAACACTTCTTTTAATACCTCAAATATAAAAATAAAAAATATCTTTATTTGATTTTTAAGCCTTAAAATTTATCTTTTCTTTTACTATATTGTTGTGTTTCTATATGATCTTACTTGATTTCTTCTCTTGTGTGTCTAACATCAACTGTCACATTATACCCTACTGTGTATCTTAAACAATTGAACGTTCTTCAAAATCTTTAGAGTGTTGTTTGTTGATTTAAGCGTTATTTAAAAAGGAAACACAATTTTATTTAGTTATAGCTTTCTTAGCGCTGTTTCTTGTTGATTATGATTGGTTTGTAGTGTTTCAGATAAATCAATTTGAAACATAAAATAATTAATGTTCTAGATCAGTTGATTCGAAACATGAATATGATATTACATTTTTAGATGAGTCAAATTGTAATTGTGTATAATTCCTAAAGCACCTATTTTGATTAAAAATGAACAAGTGTTATTATAATTTTGGATAACCTGATTAAGAATTTACATAATCTATTCAGGATGAGTTGATCTAGAATATATTATGTAAATTGTAGATCTACCAATTTGAAATATAATTAGTTATGTACTGCTAGTATATTTCGGATCACCTAATTTAGAATTAACATAAAGTATTATAGATAAACTTATATGAAATATACATTTTAATATTTTGTTGATCAATTGATCCGAAATACCTTAAAATATATACTTTTGATAATTTAATATGGAATATATACCTTAAAAGTAAGTTAAAACAGATGAGGATATGCTGGATTTTTATGATAATTTTAAATGAGTAGGTGTTCAAATAGAAATAAGCGTGCTAAAAGAAACGGCTTTATTTTAGTCAAAATCACCACTTATGCTGACACTTTGCTTCTTGGAATTAAAGTCAGTTTTGTAACTCATTGATTGAACCTTTTTCCTTTCCCTAAATTGACATTAGTCATTCGTTTTCTGCATGCTCG
Organism: Psophocarpus tetragonolobus; assembly: GCA_037954015.1. Lineage (NCBI taxonomy): Eukaryota > Viridiplantae > Streptophyta > Magnoliopsida > Fabales > Fabaceae > Psophocarpus > Psophocarpus tetragonolobus. The sequence continues at coordinate 48,833,436 of CM075693.1, read as the reverse complement.
TTAGTCGTTACCCTTCTTCATTTTTGTGCAAAGACTTATAGGATAAGTTGATGCCCTCGTTAACATACACATACTTTACATTGAAGCCATTGAATTCTAGAACATTTCAACTAAATACATATTTTCTCCAAGATCTAGAACTTTAATCTACTAAAAAAATTAGGATAGCTTTGGTGCATCTTTATTACAATAACAGAAACTGTGAGGAAAGATTCATGTCATTCAAGAGAAATTTAGTGGGACCTATGTACGCATGGCATTAAGTTGTTTCTGCTGGCAACTATTCTCACCTCCTTCGATGGGTATTTTTAATATAAAGTATTTTCATTCCCAGAGTTTTTACGGAAACTAGAAATGCAAAAGTTTGACAATTGCTTGGAGTAGTGAAAAAGGATTGAGTTATTAAATATTACTCTCTGCCCTTAACTATAAAAAACATTTTTAAATAGCAATTTTTTTTTCTTTCATTCAGATTGAAGAATGTGAATAATTTTATTAATAAAATATTTTTCACACATTAATTAAATTAAAAAAGAGAATGAGGATAAATTTTAAAAAATAGTATCAATAATTGACATAATTAATATAATTATTTAAATTAATTGCTTTTCTTAAGAGTAATATTTTAAGGACATTACATTTGAATTCGATTAGCTCGTCGTTGAAGAAAAAATACTTGGAAATATAATTAACACTAGATTCACTTATCCAAATTACTTCAAAATCCCAGTATATAGATTTTAGGGTTTTACAAATCCAAATTCAAACTTCAATAATAACGACCCTATGTCTCTTGTTGTACATTGGATATTTTTTAAGGATAACAGCATGAAACCAAATAAAACATCACACATATTTACTGTTGTCATTAAGTCAAACTCTTAAGGAGTAAGGTTGATCCCATGGACAGAGTGTTGAGATAAAGGTTGTGGGACAAAATGAAGAATTCAGTAAGTTTTGTGATCCTTGAAGAGTCTAATCACATGGAATATGCTGATTGTGGTTTCATTTTTGTTTATTTCAGAATTCAGACGCCTTTAATATCTAATGAACACAAAAGGGTAACCTACTTGGTACAAAAAAAGTGAGGATTAAAAGTCTGATGTGCACGTGCACACTTTTCCCTGTGTTTACTGTTGGCCACAAATTAATATTCGAAGCAATGATAGGCTTTGTAAACAAAGGTCTTGACCAATGAAACGATTGCTAAGAGCATTTGATCGAAGTCACAAATTAATGTTGGCCACAAACTTGTTCCCATGACACAAAGACCCCGTGAAAGTGCTAAGAAAGGTTGCTTTAGCCTTCAGGTGATGGGATGCTCATTCAATTAATAAGGTCAGATCTGAGTTTGTTTGTTAGTTAATTATGGCAAACACTTCTTGCCCCATTGAGCTGGAGCCTAGGACACTGAAGCAAGTGCAGCTCACCCAAGCAAGGGTACATGAATTCTCCCATTTCCCACCCCAAACATGCCATCTTCATGTTCATACCATCTCTTGTTTCATGCAGGAAGTAGCTGCAGAGGTAGTTCAGAAGTTGGAACCATGTCAAGCATCAGCTCTGTTTATTCAGGTCTGATTTCAAAACCTATCACATTTTCTATATGTGCTAAGAAGAATTTTTCAATCAACCCTCTCTTGAATTTTCCAAAAATTATGTCTCTAAAAATAATAATTAAAACATTACAACTTCTACAGCTTGTACTAGGGTGAGAATAGCTGACTCGGTTCATTTTGTAACCTAATCTATTTAAACTTCAGTTTAATCCGGCCTATTTAATAAATAAGGTAAGATTTAAGCTTTTAAAAAATCTATTTAATTAAATAGAATATACTTAGATTTACAAAAAAAAATTATTAAACTTAATAGATCTATTAATTCTTTACGTATAATAAAAAATTAATATATACATTACATTTATATATTTAGTATCTTAATAAATTAATTATTTCATATTATAAATGAAATAAAATTATTTTAAAACCTTTATTTGCTGTATTTAAAATTAGGTCTAATATTTGTTTTAATTTGTGGGTCTATTTAAAAATTAGCCTGTTAAATTGCATAAAAATTGGTGTTTCAGTTTATTTACATTTTTAATATTAAATAAGCTAATAAGTGATGTCAAACTTTAAAAACAAAACAAGGTCGGACAAAAAACAAAATTCCTTACTAAATATTAGGTCATTATTTAAAAATAGGTCAAATTTATTTATACATAGTTTAGATGATTCTCATCCCTATTTGTCACCTTTAATTGCATATAGCTAATAAATCCATTATTCATATAAACAAGTTGTTTCTTATAGTATAAAACAACTGTCAAACAGTTTACAATAAGTTATACAGTTATGCATACTACTTAACTAATTAATATACCTCTCCTTAACGATAAATATTGTATTTAAAACAATTGGCAAAACAGAAACCCAACATAAAATATAGATAGAATAAGAAATAATTTAATTAAAACACATAGGACAAATTTTATATTATTATATAATCATAAATTATTTTATAATTATTTTTAATATAATTAAAAATAAATATGTAAATTAATTTTAATTAATTTACGTAGACTAAAATGTATTAAAATTAAACTGAACCAAAAAAAAGAACAGTTTTATAGTGTAAGACTGTCATTGAAAAAATGAGCAAGTCACAAAAACTCGATGAATTTTACTTAAGAAGATGAAATTTAAATAACAGGTGGTTTCTAATTTTTAATTTTCAAATTCAAAGTTCAATATAAAAATTGTTTAGTAAAAATAGCACTGAAACAATGTTAACTCAACTATAAAATACTTTCATGTTTATTTTCAAAATAAAAGAAAATACTTTAGTAATTTTAGTTTGTAGTTTTAAAACAACAAACAATAGCTAAATTTGACAATTCATCTTCATCATGTATCATTGATATCTTCGTCACCATCCTTATCACTATTGTCGCCACCACATATCATTGTTATCATGACATAGTGATCATACCATTGTTATCACACAACTATCACCAAATCATCACCACTAAATTGTCATCACCAAATCACAATTATTATCATTGGAACATCATCATTGTTGATAGTCCAACTCTTGCCATTGATCTATCACCACTAATGTCTCCATTGAATTATTATTTCCCTCAACATCATTATTGCTCTTGACATCATCATTACTGCTTCATCATTGACATCACCACCACATGAACATCTTCGGCTCGAACATTACCATTAGACCATCATCATCATTAACATTGGAACTTGACCATCATCATTGACATCGTCAACAATAGAACCACCACTAACATTATCATTATTGTCATTACCATGTACACCTTTTTGAAAAAAATAATCAAAACTACAATTTTAAAAATTAAAATTAATTTTTTTTTGAAAATTTTAAAACTAAAAACTATACTAAACAAGCTTAAGGAGTTTCTGTAACAATTCTGGGATTTAATGTCTCAACGACACCATTCTACAACACTTCACATGGTGACATTTCACTCAATTTCTCGTTGGTCAAAATCCTCAATGGGTACCTTTTTTGAGATATCTGGTTGCTTTTGAGATCAATGATTGATCCCATAAACTAACAGGACTTTTTAGCATGTTTTGTCCTCACTAGCATATTTTTTGAAAAACTTTTGTAACAACTCAAACATGACATCTTAGTGGCTCTACTTCTTGATACTTGACATGGTGACACTTAAATCAATTTCTTTGACTTCAAGGAGTTAAAAAGTTAAATAAATACTAATTCCTTCAATAACATACATATATATCTAATGAAAATAATTGAGACTTGTTGGGGTTTTGAAAAGTATGTCGTTCAACAAAGAGTGAGAGACATTTTAGTCATTAAAATAAGGAAGGAGGAGGGGGAGTAGAGACAAGGACGAGGTGGGTATGACATTGTCATCCCCGATTTAATAAATCAGGTATTTTCTATACTTGTAATAATGTCCAGTCAAATCAGGATTCTCTGTCAACTTCGAGTTGGGTTTGAGATTACCGATGTTGTGTGTTTAGTTGTTATTCCTACCTCCATCGGTTACAACCCTTTGTAAGTAACTTTTTTTGAAATGTTTGATAACTTTCGAGATCAACGACTAACTTTACAAACTAACACAAGACTTTTGAGTGCCCTCTATTCTCACTCACACATTTTTTAATAACTTCTAGAAGGTCACACATCCCACAATTACTCTTGGTCACATGCTTAATTGCAGAGTTTTTAAGAAATATACTATAAAAAAGTATATGCATTTTATTAGTGTAGGTAATACGTATTAATTTCTTTTAAGTTATCTTCAATTGTACAATCATATCCATGTGGATCCTTGTCATTGTGGTGTGTTGGAGGTGTTACAATTTCTTTAAAAAAGAAAAAAATAAAAATTATACCATAAAACCTTCCTTGTGTGCTTATTATTGTCTCGTTAATGACGCATTGTTTGTTAATGAAGGGGCTGATGCATCCAATACAGGAGGTGATGCATATGGATGAAAATGGAAGCCTAGGTGAGAAGCTTGTTGATTGCATGAAGAAGGCTGAGTCTATTCCTGATGACAAAGGTTGTCATTGCCAATGTGCTTGCACTGAAGAGCCACTATCTGCACCCTTTTGATCGTTGCTTTCTACTAAATTAAATTTCTCTTTTTTCTCATCTCATATAATATGCGAAGGATGGCAATGCTACTAATTGCTAATAAAGTGCAGGGTTCAGACATTTTTCCTTTTATTTTTGGGTTATAGGCATGATTTCAAATCGACAAAAACAACTACAAGACTCATTTGGTTAATGTGACTAACTTTGTAGGGTTTGAGAAAACATATCCTGGAGAATCTGGGCATGTTTGTTTAACATTTGTTCTAATGGCAACACGGATTTAAAATATCTAGATAATAAAAAAATTTTATTTTAATTTGCCCTAATTTAGAATCATCTATTCTTTATAAGAAATGTTTTGGAAAAGTGTTATATAAAAACTTATATACCATGAGTTGTGTAAAAAAGTTTTATCTTCATGTTTAATTATATTAATTTATATGATTTTTAAATATTAAATAATAAAGTAAACAAACTTATTGTGAATTATATTAAATGTTAATGTGATAAAACCTTTTACATAGATAGTCTATAAGTTTTTTTTTCACCAAAATATACCTCTTATCAATTTCTTAGTTATTAAATTTACTTAAATATATCCATAACTTATCTTCACTCCTCTTTATCCCTTACAGTTCCCTCATTCCAAAATTATTTTGTTTGGTATTTTATATATTCTTTTACTAGTCGCCAACCTCCGAGAATTAAATTGTTTGTTTTGTAACTAAAAGAAAATTAGAATAAGAAATCAAAACTATTACATTTGATCATAATAAATAACTGATTCCAATGTTATATCTCTTGTCGCCTATGGCCTTCAATATGGAAAACATAATCACAGGACTGAATTCAAGGCAAGGCTTCAACGTGGCCATTGAAATACTATGTACTAACTAGTATATCATACTTGCCTATACCAATTTTACATAAGTTGGAGTACGAGATTTCAAATATGTTACAAAACGTCTATTCTAGAGTTTTTTGACAAACAGGGTGAACAGTGTAAATATTTATCAATATGGGGCGTTCAATGAAAAATTTATCAATATAGTGTAATTTGACCGTTCAATACCCTAACATGTTAGATAGATTGGTGTATTAGGCTAAATACGTCATATGGATTGACATATTGGACTTTGTCACGTGCAACCACTTTGGTCTAACATATTAGAAACACGCTGCATATTCCAACCAACTATTGATGGCTATATGGAGAATTTCTAAATACGTCAAACCATATGATGTATTTGGCATATGCCGCAGATTACAATCAAATGTAACTTGAGACGTGTAGAATCTAAAAAACGTTAAACCATCTGACGTATTTGATATTCAAAAGATAATAATAGCACTATAACTATCGTGATTCATATCGTTGGGGAGCCAACATGTGTCCAAATATGCTAGATGGTCTAGCATTTTTGGCTCTATCAGCCTATAACGGACAGATTCAAAAAATAATTTTTTAAAAAGGAAAATAACTTTTTTTTTCTATATAAAGAGTGGAAGGGGGGGGGGCATACAAAGCAACGAAAAGAAAAAGAGAGTACAGAGTTGAGAAGGAGAATAAAGAAGGTGAAAGGTAAAGAGTTCATATAGCATTTGTAAATTCTTTTATACATATTTTAGAAATTTTTTACTACTTGTTTACTATTTATTGAAAAATTTTGTAAGTTGTAAGGTAAAGGGTAAAGAGGAAGAGTTAAGAAGGAGGGTAAAGAAGGTAAAGGGAAAAATTTAAGAAATTCATAAAAAATTTGTAAGTTGTTAAATGGTTTTTTCAGTATTTGTGACATTATTTGTTAAATTTTATTTGATATTATTAAGTATGTTATATTTTAATGTAATAATTTTATTTTTTTACATTTATAATTGGTCATGCTTATGTTGTTTAATCTAGATGTTGATTTATGGTTAAGGGTGAGATTTTATAATCATTAATTTATATTTTTGACTTATGTTAATTTTTATGAATGAATTTACATGTTGTTAGTTAGTATTTACTATCATCATTGATCGTTAAATAATATAATTTTATAAGTAATTTTATATGTTATAAGTATGAAATTATTAATTGGTATGACAATATTATTAGTAAGTTTAAATTTAATATTTTATATGTATGATGCTTTTATTATACATATGATATAATGTAAGTTATTTTATATTTTGTAATATATATTTCGAAAATATATAATAAATTTAGGGTAAAATTATTAATTATGATTATTATTATTATTGTAAATGTTATTATAATTAGTGTAAGTATTATTAATTAGTTTCATATTATTATCATTGATTGGGTAAATAATATCATTTGTATAAGTAATTTTACATTTTATAACTATGATATTATAAGTTAGTTTGATATTATGATTATGAATTTTAAATTTAATATTTTATAAGTGTGATATATTTATTAATTAGTATGTTATAATTATAAGTATTACATAACTAATTTTGTATTTTTTATTTCATGTTTTACATTATATATTCAAAATATGTAATATATGTATTGTAAGATATGGCTATTATTTTAAATGTTATTATAATTAGTGTAAGTATTGGTAGTTATTGTCATATTATTATCATTGATTGGGTAAATAATATCGTTTATATAAGTAATTTTATATTTTATAAGTATAATATTATAAATTAGTTTGATATTATGATTACGAATTTTACATAATATATTTTATAAGTGTAGTATATTTATTAATTAGTATGATATAATTATAATTATTATAAGTATTGTAATTATTATTAATTAGAATCATATTATTATAATTGATTGGTTCAGGGAATATCATTTTATAAGTAATTTTGTATGTTATAACTATTAAATTATTTATTGCAGTATTATTAATAATTTCAAATTTAATATTTAGTAAGTATAATATATTTATTAATTAGTAAAATATAATTATAAGTATCATATAATTAATTTTCTATTTTTATTTTATGTTTTATATTAAATATTGAAAATATTTAATATTGAAAAATATTTGGTGATTGGGACAAGTCATATGACACCTTGGAAATGTGGTTGAATTAGATGTTGTCTAAATATATTAGCTCAACTTATGAGCTTGAAATAATGAAGTTTCTGATCGACAACATTGTTGATAATAGATTCTGACCATTCAAGCGTGTCTTTTGCACATTTAAATATGTGGTTGACGCATTTAACTGATGCAAACATATACTCCAAACAGATGACACTTGCTTATATGGAAAGTATAAAAGGTACATTGTTAATTACGACAACACAAGATAGAAGTGGCAGTGTTCTCCCAGTTGCATTTGCAATAGTAAATGGAGAAACATTGAGCAATTGGGCTTGGTTTTTGGCCAAAATTTGAGAACCTGTAACTCAGAAGAGTGGGATATGGCTGACCTCTCATCGAAATAAAAGCATTATAATACAGTTTGGGCTTTTCCAATGTGGAAACCAACACATGCTTATCATGTGTACCACATTCGTCATATAGCAAACAACTCCAATCACAAGTTCAACAACATGAAGTCGAACAAGATTTAATCACAATCATAATGGGTCAGTATAGGTCATAAATGGCTTAAATATTCATAAACTCTTAACGCATTTGACAATATTTTATATTAAACACAAAATTTACTTTTGTTAATGACATGTATTATTTATTATTTTTTGCAGGCTACCTAACCTGTTTAAATAGATTTGACCATAGGTTAAAAAAAATGAGAGAGAGTAACTCCGAATAAGAGAATGGATTGAAGTCCAAAAGTGGAGCAATGCACATGCAAATGATCAAAGATATGGTCATATGACAACTAACTTGTCTGAAGTAGTTAACAAGGTTTTTAAAGGTGCAAGAATATGCCCATAATTTCTTTAGCCAAATGAACCCATGACAAGTTAGTTGAATATTTTCTAAAAAGATTTGCACAAGCAGGTTCTAACTTCATGGCTGGTAGATGATATTGTAAAAAATTATTAGTTATCATGGAACAAAATGAGGTCATTGTATGTACCCACATAGTAAAGAGGTATGACACAAGGAGAAAACGATTTAAAGTGACAGAAACATTCAGTCATACCATGCAAGCAGGAGGTCAAACATAGGTAGTGCTGTTGGACAACCAATACTATGAGTATGGTGCTTTTCAGACATATCATTATCCTTGCTCTCATGTTATTGCAGCATGTACCCATGTTAACATCAATCACTATCAATTTACTGATAGAGTATATTATTTGAAAAACATAATTAAAACGTATTCGAGTCACTGTAATCCATTTGGAAATGCATAGACAATGCCTCTAAGAGGTGGGTTGTATATTTTGCCAAATCTAACTTTGCTTCGAGACTAGAGTCATCCAAAATCCACCCGTATGGATTTGAGAGAAACCCAACAATAACAAAGAGTTACATATTCAATTTGCAGACAAGTTGAATACAGAAGGACTCAATGTCCCAACTCACATTCCTAATGTAATTAATATTGTCCCGATATTACAATGTATTTTCTAATTTTATAACTTAATAATACATTCAATTCATTAACTCTTTAATATTTTTTCACTGACAACTAAAAAATGTTACATCATTACTTTGTTTTATTCTTAATAATTAATTGCCTAACTTTTAAAACTACTATTACTTCAAAATTATTATGTTTTAACAATTTATTTATTTCAATGTTTCAAAAATATTTTACAAATTTTACTTCTAGTGAAAATTATGTTTTCATCTTCAACTTCTAGATTTAAGAAGTATGGTTTTTAAATAAGTATAAAATTACTATAAATACTATAATGCTCTGTTATATTATTACTATTACACTAATTAACGAATTCTTTTAAAAAAAAACTAAATCTCACATACTTTTTTGTATTTCAATTATTTTTATACTTCTTTACTTAATAGTTAAATTTATTAAAAATAAATAAATCAAACGGTCATATTTCAACTGGAAAAAATACAAATTCAACCAATAAATAATACCTATTTTATACTAATATCTATTATTTTTTAAATATATATACTAACATACACTTTTGCTAACATTATTTTCATTACTCAAATTAAACATCTTTTGATATTATAATTATTGTTATACACTAATACATACATCTTTTCATTATTATAATTATTATCATATAAACTTTTATTATTATTATAATTATTATATACTAATATATATAGGTTTTAATATTATAATAATAATTATTATATTCATTATTATTTTTATTATAATCATATATACAAAATTATATTTATCATATTATATATTTATCATATTCATTTTTATTATTATAATAATTATAAGGGATTCAACTATGTTAAATTATTTGACGTGTTTAGGGCCATTAGGCAACACCTCTTTCATATGTCAATAATTATGTTCAAATCAAATTTAATAAGTCAACTTGTTTTACATATTGGGAGTCATAATTATGTTTTTTTGAGTAGGTCATATTATTTAGTATATTTAAATGGTTGCATGTGACACAACTGAATACGCTAAATCCATTTGGTACGTTGAGATCCATATTATTAAATTTTTCGTCTATCGTTCCATATTAGTAAATATTTACACTGGTCTTTGTAATTGATTCGTATGTTAAAGGTTTATGTTATTTTATTATTTTATTTTCATTCTTAAAGTATTTTATGCATTCGAGGTTTTTCAATTCTAGTTATATGTATAAATCGCATGAGATATGAGAGAGACGTGAAAGCAACAAAGGTAAGGAGGGTGTGTATTTAAAAACCATAAAAGATACATTTAACTATTATTATGTTTTGGATTATAATTTAGGTCTCATAGTGACTCATTTTAACAAATTATAGAATCAACCTAAGTTTTTGGTTCTTGCATCCGACATTTTAGTTTTTGTACCTATCTTTTACATTTAGTGAAAAGTTTAATCTGGATTACAGGATAAAGTCTAGTGTAAAAACTGAGTCAAATATATATCCAAAAACAAGAGTCAATGAGATCATGAAAAGAGGATTATAGGATAAAGTCACATTTTTATTACATCGATAGAAAATATTTTCCTATCAAGATCTTGGGCCTTGTACTAAATAATTCATCCCAATTTAACCATCTTAAATATAATTAATTGTCATTGTAATAGATGAAAATTTGTTAGGCATCATGTTACTTTTTATATGAATTCATTTATTTCTTATACTACCCATAAATATATTTATTCATTTCTTATAAAAGAGATATCCATATTTTAAATGAGAATGTTTGTACTTTGTCACTATAAACTAGATTCTATATCACATTTATTGTTTTTATATAAACATTCACAAGGTTGAAAGGAAGTATTATCAATAGTTTGGTTATAAGTTGGTTTTACAGTTAGATTTTACCTCTCATATGTGGTAACATTCTAGATTTGTTAGAGAAAAGAAATATAAAAATATTATGAATATATAATTTGTCTAATTAACTTATGAACCATATAACCTTATAACATTTACTCTTACTAATCACTTTAATTTATATGTGTAATTTAATAAATCAGTTTAAAAATATTTAAGTTTCAACTACTAACTTTCAATTATCAATAGTTTTTAAATCTTTAATTAGTTGATATGTTCTTCACCTTCCGTCTGTAATTTCCTTTGTAAAGTCGATTCTGAATTTTCTGAGAGGGAAACTTTTTTGAAAGAGGTTTAAGTACATATATCTTTCCCTTGTTTCGAAATGATTGATTATACTTACTTTTTAATTTAAAATTTTCATTTATGGTTTTATATTTTATTCAAATTTAAAATTACATGTACAATATTAGAATAGGTACTGGTTTAACATTATTTCCTTAAAATCGATTTCAGTGAAGAACGTATCCCACTGATATTTTGTTTTAGAAAATATTTTTTATTTTTATTTTTAAAAATTTTCGTTTTAAGTTTTCAATATTTAGAAAATATATTTTTTTTCACTTCATATTTTTTATTTTCAAAAAATAATATTATTAAATTTAATCGCTCAAAATAAACGGCAAAAAAAATCATATGAATAAAACGTGTTCTCGATTCTTAATAAAACATGTTATTGATTCTTAAAATAACATGTTTTTGAAAGACAAATGTAAATATATTTTTTTAAAATAATTTCAGATTAAGATGAAAAATAATTCTTTCTTAGTTTTTTTTTTCTCAGCAATGAATTCTTTCTTAGTTGATAAGTTTCATTATTTAAACATAGAAATAATAGCAATATGTAATATTATATACAATATTTTAAAAATTAAATACTTGCATTATAAATATACCACAAAAATAAAAGAAATAATCATTACATGCAGTTAGAAATCATATTAAATTTTAATTACCTTTAAATTAATTATTTTACATAATTTAATAATTTGAACATATGATAATATAAGATTAAATGAAAATGCAAATTATTTAGCACGTCATTATATTTAAATTAAATTATTTAAAAATATTTTTTATTTTTCTAATACTCTATTTTATTGTTTACAAAATATTATCCTTAATTAGGGTCATTGAATTGATCACGAAATCTTCCAAATAAATTGCATTAATTAATTCCTTTGGACAAACAATATTATTTAGTCTTCCCCTCCTTTCCCTTGAAAAAAAAATGAGGATGGCTATGGGGTAATTAATTATCTTAGTTGACACAGTATTGTTGGTGTTTCTTTTCCTTAATGGTCATTTAAAAAAATCATTTTCTATAAATTTTTTTTCTATTTTAGAGAAATTGATTGTAGCTTATAGAGGAAAATGAATTCTATTTTTTTCAATATTTTTTTATTAGGTCGAACTTAATTAATTTACACACTCCTACATATTTTATTAATTTTAACCTGTCCTTTTTAAATAAAATTATTACAGACAATAATACTCTATTTCTGAATATTTAACACACTTGAACTTGAAACATCAAATAAATTAAAATGATCTAACACTGATTTATTGACATGCACGCGCGCGGTTATTTATTTATTTATTTATTTTAATACACTTACAAAACCTTATACCAAACTCACACTAATAACAATGCCCAAAAAAACTCATACTAATACAGCAAATAGGTTATTTAGGGAGATGAGGTAGCTATGTTATGAGATGTCAAAGAAAGTGGGGGGAAAGAAATAAGAAAGGCCTACTAATCAAGAGAAATTAACCATGCAATGGTAATATATTCTCAAACTCACACTAACAGGAAACCCGTGTAAAGTTATTTAAAAATTAATAAGTTGTTTGAAGTAATTTTTTATTTAAGCAATCTTATATAACAATTAAGTTTCTTGAAAAGTAAATAAGTTGTTTTACCAAATAACTTTTGCTTATAATTAAAAAAAATATAATTTTTCACTAAATCCATAAAATTAATAATAATATATAATTAAAAAAATTAAAAAATTGTGATTTTTCTGACATTGTTTATGATTTCTTCTATTAGACTAAAATTGAATATAGATTGCTTAGCAATTAAGTAATACTATAGTAACCATCAAACGTTTTTTTTAATACAATAAATAACTCATAAGAGTTGTTCCTATTGATTTCTTAGTGTTTTCTTGTCCTCATTTAAATGATATTGGATTTTTCAGAGAAATTCTAATTTAAAGAAAACAAAAAATTCATATCTCTTATGAGATCCCGAGAAGATTAAAAGCATGGGTACGTCTTTAATAAATACAAGGGAGATTAATTAAAATACTTATAAGGTAGATAACATCCGGTTGAATATTTGAAGCTTAGGTTTGATATATATATATAAAAAAAGATTTGATTCATTTATTTAAATTATACGAGATTACGTGAAAGTTTGAATTAACTTATTATTTTGAATTTAACAGGTGATGTGTTCCAATGATAAGCAATTGTTGTTTGGGTTGAAGAAATCACAAAAGAACTTCCATCAGAGATGCTCATACGATCTTATAAGCACATTGTTTCTTGAGTTTGTCTTTCAACATTGTTATGTTAATTATTTGTGTGTTAATAATTTCTTATTACTTATTAGTATAACGTCTTGTTTTTTGGTTACTTCATATTGTAATCATCTAATTAAATAAAACATTAAATAATCAAATTTAATTAGGATGTTGGGAGGATCTTTTGGTATTGACCTATCTAACAAGATTAATGTGAATTAGTCCTAAGAAAAATAATGATTAAACTTTGTTATGTGTACAATTTGTTTTTTTATAAGTCAAACAATATTATTAAAATTGAAAACTTGTTTCAGGTTGAGTAAGAGAGGTTAAAACGTAAACACACTGTTCAAGGGAAAAAAATTTAAAACATAAATAGCCTCACATATGACAAACAAATTCAGGCTTCTATCTTGCAACACAAAAGGATGAATTCCTCACCCACTTTACAAAGTTATGTATTGTGTTAATTTTATGACCCAATTCCATTCCTAAGTATTGAGTTGAATTACAAGGACTATAGTAGACATTTATGACACTTTATTAGTGAAAACAAATGCCTTTCAGGCCTTCCAAAGGTGTCAAAAGCTTGTCATCCACACTAACTACCAAGCCTTTCGAACTCCCTTGTTACCATTGACCAGTCCTAAGAATTGAAGTCCTCGCCTACGTGTCTTTAAATGTAGAGTCGTAGATACTACCCACCAGGGATATAATTCTATCCATACTTTACCACACAATGAGCAAGCCAAAAATAAATGAGAGCTGGATTCTAACTTTGTATCATGCAACCCGCATCTGGCTTCTTCACTGTTTATGATGTTACACTTCAACAAATCTTCTTATGTTGGTAATCTATCAGCATCCGATCGCCAGACTAGAAAGTGCACCTTTAAATGTACCCCTTTTATCCAAATGTGCTTGAAAAATGAATCATGTTGTTGACTGGATCGATTGCCAAAAACTTATAGGCAGATGAAACTGAATAAATTCTCGATCCTTTTGCTACCCACCTCCATTATCTAGCACCCTAACTGTTAAGTGAACTACACCTAATCGAGACTGTAATTCCTCCACCAACCCTGATTCCATAAAAATAGCCTTCTTTGTTATTCCCAATTCCATTTGTCGTCCCCCTCATCCCACATATCTCTCACCAAAATGTTTCTGTTGCAAGCTAGCCTAAAAAGTTGCGTGTACGAACTCTGAAGACATTGATCTCCAAACTACCGTTCCTTGCAAAATGCCACATATTCTCCACCCCTAAGCTCCCATCAAACATTTCGTGATGACCACCCTGTATTTCTCCCAATCTTCGTTTTTACAGAATCTAAGTTAGTCCACCACCTAGAACAACCCCTACCCTTACCTTCCTAACAACAATCTGATAGCTTGTATTTAGATTTAAGTATTTTCACCCATAAGCTATTAGGATCCATCGCCAACTTCCATTTCCCTAACAAAGTGAGATTAAACTTTTGCGCATCCCTCAAACTTAACCCTTCGTCCTCGTTTGACCCACACTTTCTCCAAGCCACCCTCGAACCTTCCCGCCAGTAGCATTTCCTGCCCCTAAAAAATTAGCAATTGAGAAATATACCTTTTGGAGCCTTAAAGAGGGAAAGAAAGTAGATTGGCAACGCAGACAATACATATTTGATGAGCATCACTCTTCCTACCAGGGATATATACTTATTCTACCATCCCACTAATTGTTTTTTCACCAAATCCACCATTGACTTCCACATCTCCAACTTTGAAAGATTTTCTCTAATCGATAACCCCAAATAATTGAAAGGCATGGACTCCACTTTGCAATTTAACAATAACGATGCCCTAACCATATTTGCTTCATTCACATTGGCCCCACAATGTGGATCTTGTGAAAATTTATCTTGAGTCTGAACAATAATTCAAAATTAAGCAACACCGCTTTCATCACTTTAATTGTTTTCCAGTCTAACTTTGGTAACAATAAAGTTTCCCTCCTTACCAACTTATACCCTTCCCATAAGTGCCCTCGAACTGCTTTGTGAACCAATTTACTTAACCTTTTTGCTGCAATAAGAAATAAAAAAAGTGATAATGGATCCTCTTGTCTAAGCCCTCTACCAATCTCAACTTCTTTCATAGGGCTACCGTTTAATAAAACTGATAATCTTGTCGAGCTCATAAATTCCTAGATCCACTGAATCCACTTCTCCCAAATTCCATCATGGTCATAGCCTGCCACATTTACTTCCAACTAACAAAATTGTAAGCTTTTTCAAAAGAAATCTTCAGATAGATTAACTCATTATTTGTTTTTCGTGCGTCATCCAACACCTCATTAACAATTAGAACTTCGTTCATAATTTTCCTTCCTTGCATGAATGTCGTTTCATTTTCCAAAATAACTGATTGGATAATGTCTCTCAACCCTAACACCAATACCTTTGCCGAAACTTCATACATGCAATCAATCAACGAGATTGGTCGGTAGGCACCGATCTATGATAAGCATGCTGATTTTGGTATTAATGTGATGAAAGAGTTATTTGATCCCTTTAAGAGTTTACTGTTACAATGAAATTTGTTTAAAAAACCCATAAAATCCTCCTTCGTCGTGTACCATAACTCCTTAAGGAACCGGAAGTTGAACCCATTAGGCCCTGGACACTTATTACTATCACATTCCTAAACTGCCACTTTAACTTCCTTTTTTGAGAAAGGTCTCCCTAGCTCCACCTACTCCTCTACTAACAATTTCTGGAAAGGAAATCCATTAGGTTGAATCTGGTGCCCATCTTGATTTTGAAAGTGATCGTGAAAATACTCTTGAATCCTTTCTTTTAGCCTGCTGACCTCACTAACTTCCTCTCCTCCGAAATCAAGACTCATTATTTCATTTGCTTTCTCCTCTTTACCAGAGCTTTATGAAAGAATTTTGTATTTGCCTCTCCTTCCTTTAACCAGATTTCCAATTTTATCCCTTATCTCACCATCTTTCAACCTCTCCGCTTCCACTTTCATATCTAACTCATTTAGTCTTGCCCTGCCTTTTCCTTGTCAATGTCACCAAACTCATTCTTATTCCACTCCTTCAATTTTCCTTTCAACATCTTTAGTTTCTCCTCCAACACAAACACCTTTTTTCATCAACAAAAAATTTATTCCATGTTTTCTCCACAAAAGGCCTAAAACGCTTATCGTGAAACCAACAATTCAAGATCCTAAAAGACTTTGGGCTCCAATTCACCTCTCCTTCTTGCAACATGACTAGGAAATGGTCTGACACGGTCCATTGTAAACCCCATTGTTCTACCTTTTCCCATACCTGTAAGAACTCCTCCAAGATCAAGAACTAATCCAATCTGCTCATTGTTTTGACATCATTTCTATACAAAGTGTACTTCCTTCCACCAATAGGCAGATCCAAAAACTCTTTTCCTTCTTTAAAATTGTTGAACAGAGATATATCTTTCCCCCTAATGTTAATTGTTAATGTGTTAACTTTTGTTATTTGAAGAATTCAAACACACCATATTTCTCTCTCCCTTATCTCCACATGTGAACTTTACTAGTAGATTAACTTTATAATAACCTCTTTGTTATGTGTCGCACTTGTGACAACAAGTGTAGATTCAAAATTCAATTTGATTTTAGAAAACTTATAATAATTCATGTATATTGTAGCTAGACTTTTTGAAATATCTAAAAAATTATGAATATATTAAATATGTTGTCCAAAATTTTGTGTTATTTTAGTTTCTCTATTTTTTAAATATATCAATTTTATCCTCAAAAGCCAGCTATCTAAATAATTTTTTATCTCTTGTATGAACTAAAAATAATATATTTCAAATATGAAAATTTTTTGAAAGAAGCATTTAATTTGAAAATTTTTCAAAAACCTAAAACATATGGTATGAAATTTTTATTTTAGAAGAGAAAATTTGGATGAATTCTGTATCTCGTATTTATATTGAAAGAAAGAGAGGGTTAAGTTTGTTTTTGTGGATGGACGGCAAGGGAAGCCACATAGTAGAACAAATAAAAAAAGAGCAATTTAGGAATTAAATATAATAGTATATAAGAGGAAATGGTAGGAAAGGTGGGATGGGAACACACAAAATTGGCCCTTGTCTCTCTCTAGCAGGCTCCATTTAAAGGTTTACCTGCACAGCCATAAACATAACATAACAGTGTGAGTGTTAAAAGTTAAAAGGGAAGAGATGGAGTGCAATGGCACAATGGTTGGGACCCGACGAAGACCATGGGCGGAGGCTATGCAGCTCATTATGAGAGCACTGTGCATGCTTTGCTCCCTTGTTGCCATCTCTTTCATGCTCACTGCCAAGGAATCCACCTCTCTCAACATTTATGGCTTTATCTTACCTCTTCACTCCAAATGGTCCTTCTCTCAGTCCTATCAGTAAGTTTCTTTCTTCATCACCAAAAACCGCTTTTTCTTCTTCTTCTTTTCTTTTTTATTTATTTTCTCAGCCTCAGGAGAAACAAAAGTAAAAGCCAACCTAACCAAAAACAAAAACACCTGTAACCATGCACCAGTTTATGAGACATTTCTTTTATTATTAATGCCTTCGGATGTTGCTTTGCGGACAAAATTGACCACAAAAAGTGGGCCGCCATGGGTTTTGTTTCTCAAGTCATCATCACATTTGATTCAACAGTCACAGGCCCGTGATCGAATTTCTCTTTTTTCTATTCTTTTTCATCTCTTTTTGGTGTTTCTTTGTCCCTTTCCCTCCCTCTCTTTTGAGATTAATATAAAATTGGCGTTGCTAGAATAATGTTTAACTTTAAACTATACCCTCTTATTTTAAATGATCTCAATTTTATTTTATTATTTAGTTTTATTTATAAAAATATTTTTGGTCGAATTTTCATGGATAGATATCTTGTTGGGGTATCTGCTGCTGTGGCAGCTCATTCCTTGCTGCAACTACTCATTGGCACGTCCAGATTTCTTAAGATGTCTTCTGTGATTCCTTCCAGA
Organism: Psophocarpus tetragonolobus; assembly: GCA_037954015.1. NCBI lineage: Eukaryota > Viridiplantae > Streptophyta > Magnoliopsida > Fabales > Fabaceae > Psophocarpus > Psophocarpus tetragonolobus. Next base: position 48,814,908 of record CM075693.1, on the reverse strand, counting down.
AATCATGCGTGGCTTATTTTTGCTGGAGATCAGGTATTTTTAGTTATGCACATTTTTTATCCTCTTTAATCATAAAATATAATAATATTTGACATTACGGGGAGCCAAACTTAGAGCTGTAATGTAACCGAAAAAACATAGAGCCGTAAGATCAATTTCTGTACTTAATAGTCATTTGGTCCCCAAGCTGTCATATCAAATGTTCTATACATAACAACAGCAAATTCATTAGAATGCCGGAAAAACTAGCAGAAATCATCACTAAACTTGTAGACAACATACAAATTTTTTGAAAAGCAAACTTCAATTATTATGGGAAGTGAGTTCCGGACTCTAGACTGTCAATAAATGTGGAAATTTTAGATTTAGGAAGATGAGAATTAAGCATGTTTAGGCCCTTCATAATAAAATGCTTCTTTATAGGGGTTGCATTATTATGATGATCAAATTGCAGGCATTTGCTTATGCATTAATGAGTGCTGGATCTGCTGCATCTGGGGTGACAAATCTGAATCACACGGGAATTAGACACACAGCTCTGCCAAATTTTTGCAAGCCTTTGCACAAGTTTTGTGACCATGTTGCCATCTCAATAGCATTCACTTTCACCAGCTGTTTTCTGCTGGCTACGTCTGCTGTCCAAGGTGTAATATGGCTCTCCCAACACTAAAATGTTTCATATTATAAGTACAATGTAACAGAGCGTCTGAAACTATATTTTCCATACAATGATCCCTATCCATTTAGCTTTTTAGTCCTTGTAGTCGGTGCTCATGTTACTTCTTATCTGATTTCTTCTGAAGAACTGTGAACGAATTATATGGAAATATTATTGCTATGATAAATCCTATATTTTTAACTAAATTATACTTTCCCAAGAAACTAGACTACTATCCTTTAATGGCTCTGTACATTATTGGACATTGCTATTTAAATTTTAATAGTTTTTCTCTCGTGCCTCTCTCGTCTTCTTCGTCTCACCTTGTCTCCTCCTTGCCTCTCACTCGCTCTCTCCTTTTCTCTTCTCTCTTGTTTTTCTCTGGGAACCATAATTATATCTTTCTCTTTTTGGCTCTGTCATTTAATCTCTTCCTTAATACACTTTCTTATCCTGTTGTATTTTAAATGAATCTTATTTCAGTAATTTTTTTTTACAAATATGAATGGATCTGTCTCAAATCCTAAAAACATTTACAATTTTTTTTACAGTCCAAATGAGTCTGTCCGTCTTTATAAAAAAATTTACAAATTTGTTTAAAAGTCTGGATGGACTTGTGAGACTTATAAAAACATAATATTTTACCCTTGGTGTCCATACTCAACACAGACATGACCACTGCTCTAACGTTCTGCACGCTGTTTGTTCAAGTTCACGACCAAACAGATCGAGCACAATGTTTTAAAGTTACTTATACATAAACCCATGTAAGGAGCGGACATTTTGTCGCCCAAATATATCTGTGAATGTGTCTGGGTACCAACTTTGGAACACTTGCCCCTCTTGTTGGAAGATGAAGTAGTTAAGATCAGGGTCTCTTCATACTACAATTGGTCGTCCAACCCAATTGGTCTTGATGATGGGTCCTGAAAGACTCAATACAGAAGATAACGACATTTAAAGTTGGAAAAACTTAATAACAAATATAATTATATAAAAGAATAATATATAAATGTATGTTAAATTTTATATATAACTAATTTATATATTTTTTTAAATTAATTAAATTTAATAATACTATTTTTTGAAAATATAAATATAAGTAAAAATAAACATATTTTCTGAATATTAAAAATTTAAAAATGAAAATAATTTTTAAAAAATAAAAAATACATTTTTAAAAATCAAACCTCACTTTTTTTTTAACCTAAAGATATGTTAGATATTTTATAAGGTTACAAAGTTATATGAAAAAAAACTCATTTTAATATTAAGGTGGCAAAGCCCCTATAGTAAGCCCGGCATGAATGAAAATTTTTGTTTTACATTGAAAATCAATTATCAATTCCATGTGACACATGTTTTATTATAAATTTTTTGTTTTATTTATTTTCACCTTTAAAATTATTGTTGCTAAGTTTACATTAATTGTGCAACTTCTACTTTCTTTATTATTATTATTATTATTATTATTATTATTATAATATAAAATAAGAAAAGAATTCCTTTATTATATATATATATAATAAATCACATAAATTAAGAAAAGAATTTAATATTATTTATTAAAAATTATTAAACATAAAATCTCATTTAATTGGAACTTGTTTTTAGAACAGTAACAGTTAATGAGATAAAAGTGTTTAATCCAGACTAAACCATAAGTGAAGCTGACATTTACTTTCATTTAAATTAATAACATCACCAAGCTAAGCTTAATATATATAAATTTATTTGCATATTAATTATATTATTATCGCGTGTTTGTACTTTAATGTTATATGTATTTAATATTAAAAGAATACATTGACTAACTTTATTATTTTTTTAAAAAAAATAATCATTTTTAAATAATTAATATATGCTACATCTAGTAGCATATGAATTTGTTCCGCCAACTAATAAATAATGATTAAGATAAACTTTATTACTATTTTTAAATGACAATCATTTTAAATAATTATTATATGGTACATTCAATATTATATATATATATATATATATATATATATATATATATTCACCAGTAAGTTTTCATTTATTATTATGCTTGTGTATAAAAAAATTTATATATATATATATATATATATATTACTAATTCTTTAAAGGTGATAAAGTTATATGTATCTCACAGATATTTTTAAACTTTATGCATAAGTTTTCATATTTAAATTATTATCATATTAATATATATATTTTTATTAAAGTGAAAATACTTCATGTTTAAGATTTAAAATTTAGATAAAAATTAAGTAATAAAAAATAATGATTTGTATAAGTAAGAATGTTGATAATTAATTAAATTAAAAAATCTACAAACATGAACTATTTTTAGTTTGATAAAAAAAATATATTAATAGGACCATAATTTTTATCAAAGTAAAAAACGTTCATGTTTGCTATCTTTTACTCTAAATTAATTTTTTGTAACATAACTTCATATATGTACAGCACACATCACGATGCTAGTTTTAGTAATAAAGTTGATTTTGTTCATATTAATTATTTTTAAAAATTTTAGCTAGTTTTCATTACTTTAATGGCTGTTTAAGGTGGGTAAGGTGTCAAATTTTCTTACCTAAGCTAGTTTTGATCATAAAATATGCAAGGGAAGTAGGATTGAAATTTGGGCAAAAACCGACGCCAATACCAATCAATACAAGTACATTTGGTAATTGAGTTGGGGTGTTAGAAAGTCACATCAGCATAGCTAAAGCTTCTATCAATCCTCTCCAATTAAATAAATCTGACTCGGATGTGATCCGCATTAACCCTGGTAAATGTAATAGTTTACTTTTTTTTATTTGACGAGTTCCTACAAATCGATTAAAATTTATTATGCCTAGTTTCACCCGTGGTTTCTGTATTTTAAAACTTTGATACAATTGAATTAATATAAAAATATATCATTATATTATTATTATATATTTATTTTATTTTATTTTTTAGAGTTATATGCATTATCTATAAGTGGTGGTAGTAAACTAGTAATGCTTGAATTGAACCTCCTTCAACTTAATTCTTAAGAAGTTAAAATATACAATGTAATTTAAATTTTATGAATTTATATTTTACAAAACAATTTATAATATTTATTTTGAATTTATATCTTATTGTAGATGGTGTAAGAGATTAAGAAAAACATAACCAATGCACCAATAAAAAAACTTTAATTAAGAATTTACCTTTTATAACTTTAAATATGCTTAATTTTACTTGTAAACTTTATGCGTTGTTAACTTTGCTTGTATTTGATTATTAACTTTGTTTTGATTGAGGTATTTTAAATATATACAATTTATTGTTTAAATTGTATTGTGTTAATTTAATAGTTTAATTTGACTAAATTGATATATATAAAACACTTGATATTTTTTTATAAAATTATGAATTTAGTTTATTGATGATTTTGTCTAGTTTTATATATAAAATTATATTTTATGATTTAATAAAAAATTATTTTTTAATGTTTTTATAGGTTTTCCTTGAAACCGAACCAAACCACCTTGAATTATCATTGGTTTGGTTAGGATCAAGGAAAAAAATACCAAAACATTAGACCAACCCAACCAATTAAAATTAATTAATTCGGTTTTCATTTTTCTTCAAAACCAAATCAACACGAATCGCAAAAACTCCTAAAATTTGGTAGGTTTGATGTTGACGGCAGGAATTAGTTGGTTTTATGACATTTCAATTTTGAGGGACCAATTTGTTTTAGCTTTCTAGATCAATAGCGAATCCAATTAAAACTAAAACACACAATTAACGAACATGAATTCTATTCAGGCCCATAAGACATTCACCAAATTTTAGGGGTTTGTGGAAAATAGTGCAAATTTTTTAACTCTTGACTAGAGTTTGCTAAAAAGTTAAAAAATTAAAAATTTTTTTAAGTCTTCAGAAAGCTCTTGCCGAAGAGTTAACAAAATTTCAAATTTCCTATGGAGCAAGTCTCATGACAACTTATCTGAGTGCAAAATCAAGCATCCATTCCTCTACATTTTTTCTTTCATCTATCATTTGGTGCTTAAGGTTATTTTTGTAATCCCTTTCTATTGATCATGCTCCTCATCCCAATGGTTGGTTAGGCTCTTATTTGGTTAGAGTTTTAATGTAACTATGCTCAAACTCTCTTGCATATTTTGATCTATTGATCAAAGTTTATTACTCATTGTTAGAGTTCTTCCTTACCTTATGTTTTATTTCTATATGTTGTGTGGATTTTACTTGTTGTATAAGTTTGAGAGATAATTTTAACTTGTAAAATGAGAAAAACTCCTAATGTGGTTTATTGTTTGGGAAAGAGTAAAACTCATTGATCATCTTAAGTTTCTTTTCTTGATGCTAATTATTTGACTTTATATTATGCGAGAAATCGATAGTCTAAATCTCAAATAATTTAGTCCCTTACTTGTAAGGAATTGGGGTTAAGTATATTTTTACAGGTGATGAAAACGTGAATGATAAACGATGATTAATAGTTCATATATGCATTAAAGGGATTATAAAGTGAAATCCAAATCCTGGTGGCTTCTTTCATTTAATATTTTAGTTTACTCTTTTATGGGCTATTTACTTCTTGTTTAATTAGTTGTTACTTAACTTCAGTCCTTTATTTATTACAATCAATTAGTATTGAGGTTATTAGAGTATCATCCTAATCCTTGTGGGATCGACCCAGTATTTATCGATTACTACATACGATTGGTACACTTGTCAGGAGTATAGTAGAAAATTTTTTCATAAAAAATGAATTCCAATTCACCCAAATTCATGTTCAACTTCACATTTTATAACTTTGAAATTATCTTATTTAAGCATAAAGAAGCAATACTTTTTTTTATAGGCAGAAAAACTCAATCAACTTGAACACCATGGAATTGTTTTGTAGATAAAAAATTATAATTAAATTACAATATAAATATATAATTTATTTTTAAGATAAATATAATAAAATTATGGTTTGTAATTTGTCTAAAAATTCAATGAGTACAATATTTAGAATAAATTATATATATGTTTTTATATTTGACGTTATTATATATGCTTACTATCTTTCTATTTTTTTACCTAAATTTAATTTTAGTCACTTAAAAGGGGATGGTTGTGATTTTTTTTTTGTCTTAGGAGAGTCAATCTAATAAATAGGGAGTCAAGATAATCAATTTTAAAAAATTGAAAAGTTTTTTTAGTAAGACGTAAAATAGAAGGGTATTACAAGTAATAAAACCTTAAGAGAGTCTATGTAGTTTATTATATTATTCTGGTTTAAATATTTTTAGTATATGTAAGATTGTCAGTTTTGATTTTATTATCTAAATTTTGAATTTTTTTTTTATTTTAGTACTTAAGATTTTTTAAAGTTTTAAATTAGTATTTGTTTTTTAAGTGTTTTTTGTTAATTAATGATATGACTAACAAAAATATCACATCATCAAGGCCACGTCATCTTGAATTGCTAAGTCAATATTTGTTATTTTCAATACAAGTATATTTTTCAAAAATAAATTTTTTTAGGTATTAAAATAAAATATAAATAAAGGTTAGATACCAAAACCAAAATTATTTTATTTCATAGGTACCAAAAATTATTTAAGACTAAAAAAAAATTTAATTATCATTATCATTATCATATATTCTTTATCGTATTATATGCATTTTAATTTATTTCCTTACCTTGAAAACCTTTTAGTTGTTATAAGTTAATACATCATCAACAATAAATTCATTAGAGATTAAAATGTTTTAGATAACACTTTAAATTATTTTTAAAATGCTTTAAAAAGTATTTAGAAAATATTTTAGGAACTCAATACAAAATAAAAAATTATTAGGATTAAAGTTAAGAGAAAAAAACTTATGTATAGACAATGTAAAATATTTGTACTAACATTTAATCACAACTCTTCATATATGTTTAGTTTGTTGGTTTTGCTAGCTAACACTTTAAAGAATTATGATTGAACATCAATATAAAACTTTTTTGTTACACTATCTATGCATAGAAATTAAACTTTAAAAATAAAACAATAATTTTTTAAGGATTGAACTTAATTTTACTAATTCAGTAAGAACACAAAATATATTTAAGTTTAAAAATAATGTGTGATATAATAATAGTAATTAATTTTTTTTTCTAAACTTAAATAATTTTTTATACTTACAAAATAAAATTATTTTAATTTTGGTATCTAAAACTTATTTATATTTTATATTTAGCACTTAAGAGCCTATTATGAAAATTATGTGAATTAAAATAACGTGAAATAACATTGTGTGCAGTGCCAGATTGGTCGTTTGCAAAATATACCTAAAATTATGTGAATTAAAATATACTTCTACTAGCTACATTCTAAGTTAATGAAAAATATTTTGAAACTTTAAAAAATATTAGGTAATAAAATAAAAAATAAAAAATTTAGGTACTTAAAATAAAAACATGTAATTTTACCGGTTATAAAAAATATTTAAACTTATTATTTTTACACTGTCAAAAAATGGAAAGAAATAGAAACAATTGTATACACGGTAACATATTAATTAAGAAAATTTTTTATTATATTTAAAATTATAAAAATGTAATTTTTAATATGTCAATAAAAATGTTATTTTAATTTCTGAACGAATGTCCTTGTGATATTTCTCTTATTCCCTTTTTAGTTTAGAAACAACCGTGTGCAGTACCAAATTGGTCGTTGGATACATACTCTGACACGCAGGTAGTCCTATATCTCTACACAAATCACCTCATCACTGGCAGAGTAAAAAAGAACAAACAGTACGATACATACTAGGAAGCAAGAGATGTTGTAGAGTATATTCTTAAATATTAGTCTACTACTGGTCATAAGTCCGAGGTCAGCCAGACTTCACTAGATCAGATTTCGGCTAGACTAGGCTAATTTCGTAATTAAAGAAGTAAATATTATTAATATGCGATTAAACTTTTATTAATGGGGTTTATAGTCTAGTTAAAAATTAGAAAATCAAATAATATATAAATGAGAAAAAGTCATAAGCTTATGTCTTAGGTTTTGGATTGAAATTGTGTCCTATAACCAGCTGGGTTTGTTTCAACATAAAGCATGCAAATAGATAGGTTGAATGTTAACATTTAATGTTTTTTAACTTACCAATGTTATAGTTGGTATCTGTGTCTTACGTGTTGGAGAGACAAGTCACCCCCACCCCCCTCTTTGGGACTAAGATCATACATCTAATTGAGAACTCAGAAGACCTCAGCTGTAGTAAAAGTTTAGAGAAGAATAAGATAAAGTGATGGAAATGAGGAAGAATGAGAAATAAAATTGATAAAAGAGAGAGAGTTAGTGAGAAAATATTTTTGTTATATAAAAAATAAAAGAGAGGAAGGAGGAAGGAGGAAGGAGGAAGGAGGAAGGAGGAAGGCATTAATGAGAGGAGTGGTCAATGTCAAAGTTAGTGGGGTGGGGAAAAAAGTCATGAGTTGCATCGGGGGGAAACACCCAAGGGTCAAGGAGCAGCAACTCAGAGTCAATGCTGCTGTGGTCTTCAATGTTGGGAAGTTCAACTATCTGGCTGAGTTCGGAATCGGAATCGGAATCGGAATCAGAATAAGAGGAGGGATCAAATTTAACCATAGCAGCGGCGGCAGTGGCGGCGGCTTGGATGTCACGGGGGGAGCAGGTGAGGGGTCGTGGGAGCAGGTGTGCAATATGGGGAAAGTTGAGAATTGCTGAGTGGCCCTTGATGGAGAGAGCCGCCACGTCGTGGGCACGAGCCGCCATTTCGGGGGTGTCGAAGGTTCCCAGCCAGATGCGGGACTTCTTGCGAGGCTCGCGTATTTCCGACACCCATTTCCCCCAGTTGCGCTTCCTCACGCCGTGGTACACCCTTCTCTTCCCCTCTGAATGTCTTCTTCTTTCTTTCTCTTCTGTCATCCTTCTCCTTCTTCTACTCATCTTATACAGCCTCACCCTCTCTCTCTATCCCCCCCTCCCCCCTACTCCTCCTTTTCTACTCCATCTTAATACGCTCTCCTACACTGACCCTTCACCTACCTGTTCTATATTATTTCAACACTTCCTCATTTCCAACATCACAACGCCACCTTTTTTTAATTACTTTCATTCGCCACTCTGCAATCTTTTTTCTTTTATATTCAATATTCAATATTCTTTTTTCCTTCTCTTTTTAATTGTTTTCCCTAATTATTTTATCTCCCTTTCCTAACTAGCTTAGCTATACCTTTTCTTAGCACATCCCTATCGTTTTAGACGTATTTCCACCATAAATAGACACTTTTCGTTCCTCTTATTTTATTTCTCAGCTTTTTCCCTACCTTCTTTTTTCCATTTAATTTTCTGTTTAAATTAATACACACTGCATGTTAAGAAAATTATGGATAAATTAAATTTTTCATTATTCAATATTAATTTTTTTTACATCACATAAAAAATATTATTCACCTTTATTAACTACACTACATAATTAAAAATTACACATAAACTGTCCAAGATAGACTAAATTAAGAATTAACTAACATGGATAAGTGAAACTAAACTCTCGTGATTTACTTTATTTGTTAAAAAAGATCAAGTTGATGTGTCGGAAATAATTAAACTGTTGACTGAAACTAAACTCAAGTAATGAGATATAAGATTTCTTGCCACGAAGTGGCATCAAGCATAGTAGAAAAACAATTGTCGAATTTTAAAATAAAAGAACTGGAGTGATTTTTCCACGCCATTTATTATACGTAGACAATAGAGCAAAGAATAATGCGAGGAAGATAAAGACCAATTCACTGATATTTAAAACGGTGTAATGGAAGTAGTTTAAAAAAGAACATATTTATTTTGACACGTACTGATTGGAGGAAGGAGACGGTAGTGATAGAAGAAGGCCCCACATCAATATTGTACCGAAAACACCCATAATTAGGGATGTACACCTTTTGTTCAGCTGGATTGGATTATTTTGAGTATTTGTCTTTTTTTATTAAATTAAGTCCAATTAAAGAAGAATATTTTTTTAGTCAGGTTGAGTTTTATTAAATTAAATGAGTTGTGTTAACTAAGTCACAATTTAAAATATATTTTTTTGGAATTTTCTTTTTAAAAAAATAAATTTTAAAATATTATCTTCTTAGTTTTTTTAAGATATTTTAAAAAAATAGATTATATAATTGTTACAAAATCAAAATAAATAATAAATTATAGTCACAATTTATATATTAAAACTAAAACAAATTTAAATTAACATATAATTAAATTTTCAAACAATAATAATTAAAGAAATATTTATTTAAAATAAAATTATCCGTACTTTACCCGGTTTAACACATCATGTAATACTCGTCGTACCTGTGTACATACCTGGTCAAACTGAATAATACTCGTTAAAATCGAAGTGAGTTCAGGCGGGCATCTACCAACATGAATATTTTTGTCATCCTTAATTAGATTAGATCAGATTTCACTCAATCAAAAAAAAAAAATTCAACCTAATTTATTTAAATTAGATTATCGAATTTTATCTTCGGATTACCTTTTCCAATCAACCACCATATTCGTTATAACATTTCTGGCTAAGTTTCAAAGTCCACATCTCACCTTTCTTGTGCCCGTTACCGTTGTAATCAAATTGTCTCTTGTTTTGTCCAAACCCCATTCCTCACTAATTCAAGAAACTCACAAAACCGTTCATCTTTTCCACCTTTTTACCATATGCCCTTTGACAAAGTCTAATGCACCATTTATTCCCTCCTAATATTTTTTCAATTTTCGTGCATTAAATTTAGGGACAACGACTTCGGCTGAAAATGAAGGAATTAGCATCATAACCTTACATCCCTTTTATCAGAAAAGAGGAAGGAGCGTATCTACCATAGGCCACACTAGGATTTGGGTTGTCTAATGCACCATTAGTGTCTTAATCTTCCTTTCTAATAAGAGGGGAAGAAACATCTCTACCAACGCAAAAGCATTACTCTAGGATATTGCAGTGCCCTAGCTAGATGTTTAATTTGAGGTTATGGGTAGCCCTAGCAAAAGATTAATAGATGTGACACTTATACTTGGTCAATAATTTGGAGCTGGGATTCTTACCGTGGAGGTTTTGAAAAGAAAAAATATATATATCATTTCGATATACAACCACTTGGCATATGGAGTGACTAACGGTAAATATATAAATAATAATAAAACGTGCAATTTCCATTTTAGTAATTAATTATCAACAAGAAGGTTGGACCGCTGATATAAACAGTAGTATTCAAATAAAGTCAGTTCTATTTTTCACAGTCCTAATTGGATTCAAGTCTTATTTTTCTTATAATTAATTGGCTAATGGTGACAAAAACCAAATAACTATGCATATATTTTTTTAATGGACTGGGTTAATAATAACGTGCTTCCATTATCATTCGCATTTGTCTGGACACATAAATGAAATTATAGTGCCAATAGGACAAAACATGGGAAAGGGTTGTGGTTAAGCATAAAATGATAGTAGTATTTACATATTTATTTTATTTTTGTGGTACAGCATAGAATGATATTATTTGAAACGATGGTCGCTAACGCAAGAGTCGTCGGAGAAACTTTTTATTAATTTGTACTTAATTTACACGTTTACTTGAGAAAGAAATGGATCTGGTTACAGAAGTAGTCTTTTTCTATTTGCTTATTGCGGTTGGTTTGCATTATATTATCATCACTGTACATATTACTTTACAATAATTGAGACAATTTGTTGATTTAAGCCCTTCATTTTGCTGTATTCACATGCCGTTACATAAAATTACTCCACAAGTATCTTCGTCAAATGGTAATTAAAATTGAATTAGCTAGCAAATGGTTAACTTAGACAAGGGATATTCTAATGGTACGACAAGAAGAGTGTCAACGTTTAAGTTTGACAACATTTATATAGGGATGTAAAGATTTGAGTAAATAAATTCAGGTTTGCCAAACAGGTCATTAGAGAAATGAGGGGGAGGCAAAATAAACCTTATCAACATGCTAACTTCAAAGTCAGTGAGAATTGAGAATAGGGGACTCGTCTGACAAAACAATTTTATGTGAATACAACAGTATATAAGAACGTGGTAAAAAATCCAAGTGGTGCTCTTAATATTAACTCAGTAAATGCTTGAAGATCTTTCAAAGCTTCAACTTATAAGTTCTTATACAAATCAGAGCTGAAAGAGGTAGCCAACTCTCAAGATCATACGCGGGGAAGGCTATTAAAAAACGAAGCACTTATTCCATACAACAAGTGTTGCATCAAGAATGAGTGTTTGGGATCAGGACAACTCTAATGGGTATGAATCTGATCTTGCTGGAAACTCATGACACAAAGGACATTAAGGAATATGTAAACAAAGGTTTTGAATGGGTGCGGGAATGGTTCAGTGAGATAACTAAATGGGAGCCTTCAATCATTGATAATGAAAGATGGGTGTGATTAAAATGTTTCGGGACACCACCTCATATGTGGGATGTGAATTTCTTCCAATAGTTAGTATCATTATATGACGAATTTGTGTCTTTAGATGAAGCAACAATGAGAAAGGAAAGGTAGGATGTATCAAGATTTGCTCTGTCAACTAAGTTGCAGGAAGTAATTAATCACGTCTTGAAAGTTAAAATTGATGAGTTATATTTTGAAATTAAATTAGTTAAGGATGGCCCCATGAATGGGAGGCCGAAGGAGAAACCAAATAGTTCAAGTCCTGCATAAGAAAACAACTCGATGAGGTTGGGCACCTTTAGGGGCGCTTTTGAAAGAATTGTTTAATGAAAAAAAAGGAAGTCACATGGCAGCATAGTTTGAATCCAAAATGCAAAGGTTGCTCTGATGTTGCTGCTCCTAGGGGGCTTGATGTTGATGTTTCACAAATTTCTCCTAGGAAAATTAGGTATAAAAGGTGTGAGTACAACCTCTTCAGTTATGGTCAAGTGTAGCTGGAACAGAGTCAATGCAATATGGGCCTGAGCCCAATAGTGGAAAGTGAATGAGACGTACGTTTAGCAATGAGGCATGACAACTTTTACAGCTTGGACCAGGGCTTCATAGGTGCAGTAGTGTGTCAAGCCGCACATTCACCCCTTCATCTGTGCGAGACCGATGCTCCTAGGATGCAACGTGATGCTCACTCACTGTTAGAAAATCGAAATCTCGCCTCGCACAAGTCGAATGTGAATGGGAGTAACATAAATGGTAACATGTTTAGAAGTAATGGATGTAGCGGTAACGTTAATGGTAATGTGATTGGGAGTAACGTGAATGGCAGCGCGATGCTCATTTACTCACCAACGAAAAACCTGAATAGTAACTTCCCAAACCATAATTTCTCGAGTAACGGATGTAGTTCAGGGCCTATTTCGACGAGGCCTTTTGATCAGGTAAAGTGGTCTTTGTTGGGGTATGAAGAGGTGGACCAAACTGACGAGCACAACCATCGGCTAGTTGGAGTTTGGAAATATATGTGGTGATGAAGTGTGGATGAGAGTGACTTGGGTATGGTAACCGACAAGATGGTGATATCGTATGTACCGGTGGTAACTCTCTATATCCAAAACAAAGAGTTTTGGTTTCACAATCCCAATCGTTCTATGTCAACTTGATCAATTCTCAGGAACAGGTTCAGGCAGACCATGTGAGGATCTAGAAAGCTCTGAAAGATCTTAGAGTAACAGGGAACAAAGTAGATAATTTGCATGTGAACGAAATTAAATAAATGGAAATAAGAGACAAAGCAGAAAAGGAAGGTAGGGAAGGAATGAACTCAGCTGAGGAATGAATGAACATTTTCTCACTAAATATTAGGGGGTTTTGAAGGATTAGAAGAACATTACATTAAAACTGCATAAAATTGACATTTGCTTCCTTTAGGAAACTAAATGCAATATCATTGAAGGTTGGGAAGTAATGGAGCTGCGGGGGATTGAAGATTGTAACTAGAGATTCATGCCATCCAATAGTCTTAGTAAAGGATTGTCAACTATCTGGAGAAAATGGTTGTTTGAGGTGCAATTGGCAGATTCAAGGTGAAAGTTTTTTGGGGATTGGAGTCATTCAACCTGGGTGCAATCTGATCTTTTATCTGTTAAATGTGTATACAACGTGCTCTATGGTGAGGAAGAGGAAGATGTGGGTGATCTGCTTATGACTAAGAGGGGTTTCCCAAGTATGCTTTGGTGCTTAGGTGGTGATTTAAACGCAGTTTCAAATAGGATGGAAGTGGTTGGAGCATCAAATTATCGTTCAAGAGCAGAGATGGTTAAGTTTTGCCAATTCATTAGGTAAAAGGAGGTGATGGACATCCCGACTTATGGAAAGCAATTTTCGTGGATATCTTCCTATGGATCCGCATTTAGCAGGTAAGATAGATTTCTGCTTTCACAAACTTTTATAGGTAAATGGAATATTTGTTCCAATGGATTGAAACTAGGGAATTTTCATATCATTGTTGGATTTAAACTAAATATAATAAGCAGAGTTAGGGGACCAAACCATTCAAGTTTTTTTACCATTGTCTAGAGGACCCTTCTTTTTATGATGTGGTTAAGGATTTTTGGAGGTCCTACAACGATTCAAGGTGGCAAGGGTATCAATTTATAAACAAGTTGAAAGGCTTGAAGGGAGTGATCAAAAAGTGGAATTCGAAGGTGATGAATATGGATGAATTGTTTTTAGATGCAAAGGTTATCAAATTGGATGTGGTTGATCATATCTTATTGGAGGGTGGTGTTTCTCCCGACCTTTTGAGAAATTATATTCGATCAGATTACTAGGGAAGAGCTATGGTCGTGGAAAATACCATTTTACAGAAATCTAGACTTTGGTGGACGTTACAAGGTGACAATAATTCTAGGGTTTTCATAATTGCTTTAAGATGAGGAGCTCTAAGAATAGCATTTTGGCAATCCAATTTGTTAATGGTTGGGTGGATAGTGTTGATGAAGTAAAATCTTTGGAGGTACAACATTTTGATGACTTGTTTAAAGACAATTATAGAAATTGGCCACCCTTGATAGGGTAGAATTTAGCCAAATATCCGAGGTTGCTAAGTTATCATTAGAAGTTCAATTTTCGAAAGAAGAAATTTAGGAAGTTGTTTAGGTTGCTAAGTCTGGGGCCTGATGGTTGCGAAATGAATTTCTACAAATCTTGTTGAGAGATAATTATGGATAATGTATTTAAGGTAGTCCAAAAATTTCATGGATATGGGAAGCTCGCTAAAGTTGTATCATCTTCATTTTTAACTCTCATTTCAAAAGTGGTTAGACCCCATAGTCTCTCGTAGTATTGGTTGATCTCTCTCATTTCGAGTGTTCAGAAAATCATTTAAAAATTTTCTATGAGACTTAAGAGAGTGTTGGAAGGTTATTTTCGAGCGTCAAACAACTTTTTTACCTGCAGATCCATACTTAATGGTGTTTTGGTTGCTAATGAAGTCATTGATTGGCCTCATAGGCTTAAAAAATCCAATTTTTTGTTTAAAGTGAATTTTGAAAAGGCCTACAACTCGGTTAATTGGCAAGTCCTGGATTACATGTTTTGTAGGTTGGGTTTCAGAAATAGGTGGAGAATGTGGATTTCAAATATTATCAAGAATAGTCATATATCTATTTTGGTTAATGGAAGTTTGACATTGGAGTTTCAACTAGGTAGCGGTATAAAGCAAGGTGATCCCCTATCCTCGTTCCTGTTTCTAGTGGTGGTAAAAGGATTATCAAGGTTGTACCAGTCAACAATTAAGAAAGGAGTCTATAAAAAGGTGTTAGTGGGTCAATAGGCTAAATTCTCATTGCTGTAATATGCAAACGATGCTATGTTGATGGAGGAAACAAATTTCAAAACTATCTGGTTCTTAGAGGTTTTGAAATGACAAATAGGCTGAATGTGAACTTTCACAAAAGTCATATCTACAATTTAATTCATAGAAGGATTATCGAGGTTGTACCGGTCAACAATTAAAAAATGAGTTTATAAAAAGGTACTAGTGGGTCAACAGGCTAAATTCCCATTATTGTAATATACAGACGATGCTATGTTAATGGAGGAAACTAATTTCCAAACTATCTCGTTCCTAAAGGTAATTCTTAGAGGTTTTGAAATGACAAATAGGCTGAATGTGAACTTTCACAAAAGTCATATCTACGGTTTAAATGTGGATCCACTATTTGGTTATACTGTAAGATGTTTACTTAATTGCGTTGTTAGCTTACCATTATTCAAATTCTTGGGTGTCCAAATGAGGGTTAATCACAAGTCTTCCACATTGCGGAAACCAATAGTAGACCAATTTAAGAAGAGGTTAGCAGACTGGAAAGGGAAGAATATGTCGTTCGATGGTCGTATAGTAATGTTAAATTCTATTTTTTCAAGTTTTCCTCTATATTTTTTCTCTTTCTACAAGGTTCCTAGGAAAGTGATCAATATATTAAAAAGGTTGTAACTTAAATTTTTGTGGAGAGGGGATATAGAAGGAAGTTAAATTGCATGGGTGAGTTGGGAAAGGGTGTGTATGCCAAAGAGTGAATGGGGGATTGGGTGTGAAGTGTCTGATGAATTTTAACCTCAGTTTGATTGCTAAGTGGAAATGGAGATTTCTAACCGACAAGAAAACTATTTAGGGTCCGTTGCTTAAGAGTAGATATGGCGACTTTCAAAATTTACCTTATAATTTGGCATTATGGTCCAAATGTTCAGTTTGGTGGAGGGATGTTTGGTCAATAGATGGGAATATGGCAAAACTTCAGGTTGGTTTACAAACAATATTAGTAGGAAGATAGGGGAAGGGGAAGACACATTGTTCTAGAAACACAATTGGTTAGGGGTAGGTTCACTACACTCGTTATTTCCTAGATTGTTCTCTTTGTCATTGAGTAAGAATGCAACAATCAAAGAGATGAGTGCTTAGGTGACGAAGGTTCCTAGTTGGAATTCAGATGGAGAAAGAGGTTGTTTACTTGGGAGAAAGACATGGTTATTTCACTCGAGGAGTTGCTACAAAACTCTATTTTTTATCAACAATAGCAGGACTGTTGGTTATGGAATTCAGATGGCCAGGGTGAATTCTTAATTGCCTACTTACAGGTTTGTAAATGGTGGATCAAACAAAGGGAGTAGGTTAACCACTGATACCAGTAATTTAAGTGGTTATGCAATGAAAAATTACCTTCAAAAGTTGTAGCATTTTTGTGGAGGCTTTTTCTAAATAGGTTACCCACTGTCGACAATTTGTTGATGAGAGAAGTCAATATCTATCCTAGTTTGCAAACTTGTGTTCTGTGCAGGGATCAAATAGAGGAAAGCAAGAAACTTTTCTTGTCTTGTTCATGTTCTCATAGGTTGTGGAATAAGGTGTTGAATTGGATTGGTATTGAATCTCTATTACTATATGAATTGCCTCAATTGTTACATTTAGCTAGTTCTTGAGTGGTAAGGAAACATAAAAGAAAATTTAGGTATTGTTTTGGACTGTGTTGGTATATTTGGATATCTAGAAACTCCATTATTTTTAAACATAAAACAATGAAGTCTCTGGATATTATGGGTTCTATACATATCATATCTTAGAAATGATTATTGTATAAGTTCGGTTTCAACAGAGGTTTATTTTTTTAGATTGGTGTTCCAATTCACATCAGTGTCTTTTGAGTATGAAGTAAGTGATCTAGGTTGAGAGTATTTCAAGAGGTTAAATTGAGCTAGTAGTGTTAATCCAAGTAGAATAGACTTGGTATCATCTAATACATTTTGCTATTATACAGGACTTATGAAACAATTTGTTTCATTCTATATTGATATATAACATATATTATATTTGTATTCTAAAAAAATTATCTTAGTCCATCTTGACAATTAATGCGTAAAACATCACCGTTTAAAGGCAAACGTACCGTACGTAGGAGTAACAATGGACCTAAGTCCGAATATCATACCCAAGGGACCAGATCTTATTCTCAATTAATTTAGTTTCAAAGATAAAAGAATAACCAATGAATCAGTATTTAATTGAGTGTGTCACAATGGTGCAAAACTAGAGTACATAGTAAAACAAGAGAAAAAATTGATTTGGAATGCAATGGATTGAGTCCTAGTGTTGTGATTTCATTACAATGCTTTTGCCCCTATTACTAAGCAATCTTATTCTTTATCAATCAATGATTACTGATAATATATCGAGTTTTTTTTGTAGCGAATTTGTTCGTGCACACCACAATATAATCCTAATTTGTCATCCCCAATGGCCATGACAGATTCCAAATTAAGACTAATTCCTTTTTACGCAATCAGAGGTTTGTCCGACGACTTGGCTAGTTCTACCGAGATAAGACCCTATTTGCTTAACAAATCAATCATTCAAATATCAATGGTCATGACTATTCAAACAATTAAGATGTTAACAAATAGAATACGATAACCTACTTAATTCCTATATCGATTGTTCACACATCAATGACCATGATTGTTCAAACAATTAAGATGCAACTAACATTCAAATATCAATGGTCATGACTATTTGAATAGTTAGGATATACAAGAGTAGCATAAAGAAGTAAATTAATCATTGAATGACATTAAATAATCATGCAAAGTGCAAGTGAGAATTACAAAAAGTTACATCACAACCATAGAAAAGGGGGGACTAGCCCAACATGGGTATTGCAAAGTCAAACATTCTCTCAACAACAGAATACATAAAGAAGATAGATAGATTTACTATATGGAACACTCTGAATTGTCTCAAACCCAAAGGTTCAAAATTGTTCTTCATCTCTTAGGTCGCAGACCTAACTCTTCTTCTAAGCAAGATGAGTCTCCTTTTGTGTCTTCTTTTCTCCTATTTATAAGAGTTTTGGGCTTTTTTTCATTTTTTTGCAAGGTCCACATAGCACAACTTACTAAGTTGGACTTCAATAATTGCTTTGAAAATGCCCGATTTTTCCCCTTTTTCTACTTATTTCTTAAGTACCTATCTAAAGTAAGAATAAACACTAAAAAGTGAGTTATGTCAATAATTGTGCATTCTTTTTCCTTAAAAACAGATATTAATCATGGTAAGAATACGAGTAAAAATTTGGTTTATCAAGAATAAGCTAGCCTAACCACCATGGTCTTAAAACTACGACTTTCAATAATAAAGTATTAGATTGAGACAATTTAAAAATTAATTACTAATTTATAATAATTTGTGTACCGTAAGTAATTGGTCACATTATTGAAAATATTTGTTTACTTTATTGTTTTAAGCAATTGTATTGATTGTCCGTATAACTAATAATTAGGGATGACCAATAAACTCGTGTTGTGGGTAATTCTTGAACCACTTTAAAGTTAACAAGGAATTCCCGGTTTGACCAGCCACAGGTATGGGTATAGGGAATATTCGATTTGTTAAGTTGGGGATGGGGATATACATACCTTCTCCATACCCGTACTCGTCCCCGCCTCACCCCACTCTTATTTTAATTATTAAAATATTCATTTGTCTTAAAAAAAAGAAGAAATGTTTAACATTTAATTTAACAAATTAAAAATTTTGCATTTATTAGATAACTTTTGAATTAATATCATTTTATTCAAACAAATTATTTTCTACTAAAATATTATTATAATTTTTTTTCGGGTATAAAACGGGTACGAGTATACCCGATACCCGACGAAGATGGGGATGAAGACATAAATCTAATACCTGTTGGGTATGGCGACGGGGATGAAGATGAGTTTCAGAAGCAGGGATGTGGATGAGAATATTATACGCATCTTCGCTGCGTCCCATTGCCATGCCTACTAACAGTGCATAAGTATTTTTTTTCTTTTGGAAAAATTTAATATTTGTGTTTAATTAGTATGTATTGACAGTATAAGAGAATTTTATATTGACATTCAATTACAAATTTTCATCATTTATATGACTTTCAAAGTATTAATTGGTAAAGTTAACAAAATTATCATAAAAGAAAGTAGTGATTAAATCTTAGTGTAAAACTTTTTATACTAACAATGCAAATCATTTTTCTCTTAATACTTATACATTAACAATATAAAAGAATTTTATACTAATATTTAATCACAATTTTTTTTTATAACTTTTAAAATATTAGTCAATAAAATTAACAAATTTATCTTTATAAATAATTTCAGGTTAGTTGCAAGGTGTGAGGTTTTGGTTTTAAAATGAGTTTTAAAAACCAAAATGTGTTCGGGTAAAATAGGACTGAGCTGATTTTTAAAAGCATTTTGAAAACGTTTTTATCACATATTTCTCTCTATCACAGCATGAAGAACAATAACTAATTGGATGCACAAGGTCTTTCCAGCGGCGTAAGTCTTGTCACAAGATGGTGTTACGAGCACACAACAAGAATTGCACGAACAGTGATGCATATATATGTCATACACAGATCTGTGGTTATATACCATTTACACGTACATGATAGAGTGTTGTTGTATATACATTTTTTTTTTTGGGTTCTTCATGGTTATGTATCATTTACTCTAACAGTCTATTTTGATAAAGAATTTTATAAATATAAAAAAGAATTTGAAATATATTGAATTTGAAATGTTTTTAATTTAAATTATTTTATTTTTTAAATATTTGTTTGGATAAAATAATTTAAATTTATTGAATTTTAATTTTCTTGTTTGGATAGAGATTTTAAATATAATTGAAAATAAAATTATTTTAATATTAAAAATATTTAATAATCCAAAAATATTGATCAATGATATTTTTTGGCCCAAAGTTTCTTCTGTCGATTTCTGTCAAAGTTTTTCAATCAATGATATATTTTTTTATTGATACCATCAAAATTATTTCATTTAACCAAAGTTAAGGATAGAAGAGGGAAAGGGAAAGTTCATATGAGAAGATAGAAGAGAATGAAATAGAAATGTTTGGATGAAAGGTTTGGGTGTGTGGGTGCAAGACAATCGAGAATTGAAAAGTGTGGAAATTATGAATAGTGCAGATGCCAAACAAGGAAAAAAGAAAATGCAAAATTCAAAAAGGAGAAGAGAAGATTTGAAAATCTTCTCCTGCATGATTCCAATATTTTTGAAAAAAAAAATTATTTTGATAACTAATCAAATCAATTAGTTCAAATTTTAAATAAATAAAAATATAAAATAAAATCATTAAAAAAAACAAGAACATCGATAAATAGTGTAGAAGCTATTTCGAATTGTATAGTTTATAGATTATATTGTGTGTAAAACAACAAGAACAAATGAAGTCAAAGCTAGATTGTCGAGTGACTTGGTGGCAAGGAGTACGAAAGTCAACCAATCGAATCCAAAGTGGACACATGATCATCACCTTCCAACAAAAAAGAGAGAAAATTCAAATTTTTTTATACAATCATTTTTAAGGAGTTACTAGCTTTGTAATTTATAATAAAAATAAAAATAAAAAGTGATAGAATAACCCTATGAATATTTAATTTAACTACATACCTAAAACTCAAATTTAAGACTTTTGATTAAGTTATAACAGTCTTTCACAAATTGATCTCCCCATTCAATAATAAAAATATTATTCATATTTAATACTCCATAATTGTTTAAGTTTAACTACAAGTTAATAATTATAATTTTCACATTTTAAACTAAGGGCTTCTATGGTTCATCACATATACTAGGATAAGATAAGATAAAAGAGAAAAAGATAAAATGAAATATAAGAGTATGATAAACTATAATCCTATATCTAGTGTTTGATACACATTATATAATATTTGTTATCTAATTTTGTATTTGAAATGGATTAAGCAATTGTTGTTATTGACTCGGAATTATTAGAAGGTTAAAACTTCTTATGATTTGTGAGTGAGTTGGATAGAAACTTTTGTATGAGAATGCTTCTAGTGAGAATGTCTCATAATAGCCTTAGGTAGCGATCATCTTATGGGAACATCTAGAGTGGATCATTTGATGCTCACATGTGTAGATATTCTTATGTATGAGTTTGACTAGAGTTTTTGTACCCTTAGTAGCTCCTAACATTTATCATATATCTTCTATATATGGGATGTGGGTTAGTTACACAACGTGAAATGTTGTGTACTTTTAGGGATGACAATCATGTCTGCCTTTACGAGCACCAACTTGTGCCCACTTCGATTTTGATTAGAAAAACTCGCGTTATTGATCCTTACCCATCCTCACCTAAGAAAATCAGGGACGAGTGGCTTTGTTGTCTCTGGTCTGTCCCTGCCCCACTCTTATGTTAAACAAAATTACACACATATATTTTTAATCTCACATGTTTGTCTATAAATTCACACTCCTATCTACCATTGAAACTAAAATATAGTTAATAATTTAACATATAATTTATTTAATTAATTAATAAATTAAATATAGTAAATAACTTAATAAAACAATATAATGGGGTACATATGGCTTTATCGAAACCAAAAATATCCGACAGAGATGAAAATGAGGATTAAAATTTCATACATGTTTCCTTTAGATCTACTCTCTGCATTCTCCGGGCATGAGGGCGGGGAGGGCCAAACCCACCCCTGCCCTTTGTCATCCCTAGTACCCTATTCATACCTTATTCTTCTAAAAACACCGCACTTATACTCTTTCTTTTAGAGTTTTCATGTATTTTGTTTTATCTCGTGCTTACTCTCAATTCTCTCCTTTATTCTTGCATTTGTGATTCGTTTGACCTTCTTAGTGTGAGCTCTTGATACACAAACCTCAAAAAGTGAGCCATATGTAAAAAGGGAAAAAAAACTATAAAAAAAGGATCTACAAAGATGACGACAAATTTTGACGTCAAGAAGTTTTTCAAAAACAACGATTTTAGATTTTAGAAGATCAAGCGGGACACAATCTTGATTCAAGAGAGGTGCGAAGAAGCATTGGGGGAGGAGGTGAACATGTCATCATCTTGACGTCGACATAGAAGAGGAAGATGATCAATAGAGCAAGAATTGTGATTATGTTGTGCTTTGGTGATAAGACTTTGATGGAAGTCAATAAGGAAAGAACGACTACTAACATGTGGAAAGTCTTAAGGTTTTGTACATGACGAAGGTCTTGGCTTATAGGTTTTGAAACAATAACTTTACTTGTTTAAGATGTTTTTCTCTTTGTGCTACTGACGCTCTTTGTTCTTCTTTAAATTGTCATTACTCTTTTAACATGTACATAGTTGAGGTATGCTTAGATTTAGATTTAGTAATTTTGTCTTTTGGTGATTTTGATGACTTTGATTCTTCTTCTTATTATAATAATTAAATTAAAAAATTTTAAAATAAGTAAAGTATTTGGACATTAAATTGATCTAATGATCTAAAATAAGAAAAAGTCATGACAGAAAAAAATCTTCTGATACGCCTCATTAATTTACAGGAAATTCTAATGTAATAATAGAGAGTGTAATTAAGCAAAAAAAAATGTTGTTTGCCCATTCTTTCTTGCTGGTATAAATATGTAGAATTGAACCTAATGATCATTTGTCGATGTTTACAACTAATGTACCAAAGAAATATAATGCTCAATTTAGCATGAATGTGTTGTTTTTCCTTAATCTATTAGAATTTGAGTTTTGATTAATATTAGGGTTAGGGTATGTTCTTTAAAATATGGTCCACCATTTACTTGCAATGATTTTCAATTTTTTAATCAATAATGAATTAGGTCTTAAGAATGTTGCTCTACTTAAATCCAAAAGAATAATAACAAAGAAAGAATAATACGATTTGTTTATGACAATAAAGGATTAAATCATTATCATCAACAGTTATATACCAACAGCAACGCGTAACACGATCCTATTAATTTACCATTTATTTTGTAGAATGTGATTAAAGGTCGAGTTTGGTAAGCCAAAAAAATGCATACGTATGCGATGCAATCTTTGATTATATACGCATGACAAAGCTCCTTACCTAAAAGTCTACAACCTTACCAAATCCTTTATTTAAAATTCCAATATTAATTACTTTTATAAAAATCTCGCTTTTAAATTTACTTTTATTATCAAGGATACGGGTTTCCTTTTGTATAAATTATTGCGTCACAGTTAAAAAGAAAAAAGAGCTTTAATAAATTTTTAACTTTTACAATCATAATTTTTCAGGTTTTTAAAATATTATTTTTAGTTTTTAATTCGAAAAATACATAATTTTAATTTCCAATAAGAAAATAAAAACAGTCATTAAGATTGACATAACAGTAAAGATTAAAATAATAATAACATATACAAGATCCTAAATTTAAAGTCTGATGTCATAATTTTTGTATTTCAAAAGATAAAAACTAAAATAACATTGCTAAATATAGAAATAAAAATATTTTTTCAGAAAATAAAATATAATATTAAAATTTTTTCATCTTTCAGAGGTGAAAAACATATTAAAAAACAAAATACATATTAGTCTTTAAGAGTAATGTATAAAAAGTAAAATAATAAGAATT
The DNA here is from genome assembly GCA_037954015.1 of Psophocarpus tetragonolobus. NCBI lineage: Eukaryota > Viridiplantae > Streptophyta > Magnoliopsida > Fabales > Fabaceae > Psophocarpus > Psophocarpus tetragonolobus. The sequence continues at coordinate 48,790,811 of CM075693.1, read as the reverse complement.
TAATTAATACGTAATGATAGTAAACAAAATTAATTATTTATAATAAATTTGTTAAATTTATTGATTAATAATTAAACTCAAATATCATTTTCTATCTCCCTCCCAAAATATGGAAATCTAATAGATAATATTATTCGGCTTGTGTTATTATTCTTTCTAGCGCAACATATGGGTCTTGATCTTATAAGATACGTCTAGTTTCTTTTAGGTGGAATATTTTGTGTTAATCTAAATCCATTCTACTTTTTGTGAGTTAAAATTAAATTCATAATAAGTAAATATTTTTAAAATATATTATTATTAGCTAAAACTCTTAATAATGTATTTTTTTTATATAAATTATATTTTAAATTTATCATAATAATTTAACTGTCATATAAACATTTTTAATTATTATTAATTTTTATAAACTATTGAAATTTAATTTATAAATAGAGATAAAATAAGATAGATGGATAGAGAGAAACATTTAAAAGTATAAACGTCAAATAGAAAGACAACGGATCAGGACGGATCCGGAAAGTGAGAATAACTTGGTAGGAACAAAAATATAACAGTGAAATTAAGGATATAAGGTCTTACACTCGTCAAATTTGATTTTTACCCATCTTTTACTTTTCAGGATTTTAGGATCCTACTTTAAATTGCACCTTTCAAATATACTACTCTAAAAAGTCCATTATAAAATGTATTTGAAAGATGCAAAATAAAACTTGATGAGTGTAGGAACTAATACCCCTATTTTCAATATACTTGAAATGTCCATCAGGCCTCTTGCCAGTATGTTTCTAAATTCTAATACACCGACACTTGGCGGTTAGCACAGCAAAATAATACGTTTCTTCAATTTGTGACCCTTATTTATCTATTCGGAATAGGGATAGGCAGCTTCTTTTTCTTTTTTTTTTATACACCAAAAACAAAAAAAAATATTTAAATAACTTACTCTTCATATTATTTATCTATATAACCTCTTTTATTATTCATGTTGTGAAAAATTGCTAACTGAATAATTAATTTTTTAATATGATTTATTTATTTTTTATATAAAAAAGCTTATAAGAAATAACCAATTTTCTATGTACTTTTTTCTATTTAATTTTTTAGTTAGTATTTTAAATTTTTTTAAATTTATTTTTATTTATGTATATTATTTTAAATCATGAATTTTAAAATTAAATTTTTTTAGATAATTTATATTTTATTTTATTATAATTTTTATTTTTATGTTGTGTATCTTTTTTCGTTGTTTTAATTTTTTTAAATGTCTTGAAATTTATTTTTCAGTTTATATTTTTTATCTTGAATTTTTTAAACAATTTTTTACCAAAAATAATTTAAAATATTATGTTTAAAAATCTTAATATAAATTACAAAGCATTTAAAAAAATTAACATAAGAGAAAAGATACAAAACATAAAAATAAAACACATGAAAAAAAAATACAAATTAACTTAAAAATTTTAAAGTCATACTCTGGAAAAACATAAGTATATAAAAAATAAATTAAAAATAAAAAAATAGTCAATATATTTATCTTTTATTTAAGTATCTTGTTTTAAATCATGAATTTTAAAATAATTTTTTTTAAAATTATTTAGTTAATTTATATTTTATTTTATTATGTGTTTTATTTTTATGTTGGATATCTTTTCTTGTTGTTTTAAGTTTTTTAAATGCTTTGTAATTTATTTTTCATATTAAATTTTTAAATTAAGATTTTTAAACCTAATATTTCAAATTATTTTTAAGCTATTTTGGTAAAAATAATTTAAAAGTTAAAATTAAAAATATAAACTGAAAAATAAATTACAAAATTAAAAAAAATTAAAATAACAAAAAAAGATACACAACATAAAAATTAAACACATAATAAAATTTTTAAAAATTTATAAAAATAAAAAGGGAAAAGATACACATTTTAAAAATTTTCTAATTTAATTTGTATTTCATTTTTTTTTATGTGTTTTATTTTTATGTTGTGTATCTTTCCATTATTTAATTTTTTTTAAATGCTTTATGATTTATTTTTCAGTTTAAAGTTTTAAATTAATATTTTTAAATCTAATATTTCAAATTAATTTTAAATTATTTGGGTAAAAAGTATTTAAAAAATTTAAATTAAAAATATAAAGTAAAAAATAAAATACAAACCATTTTTAAAAAATTAAAACAACAAAAAAAGATATACGACATAAAAATAAAACACATAAGAAAATAAAATAAAATATAAATTAACTAAAAAAATTAATTTTAAAATTCATGATTTAATATATTTTATATGAATAAAAAATAAATTTAAAAAATTCAAAAAATTAAATAATTTTTTTCAAATTTGTCTTTTTAATTTTTTATAAAATTTTTTAAGTTAATTTATATTATATTTTATTTTTTATGTGTTTTATTTTTATGTTATGGATCTTTTTTGTTATTTTAATTTTTTTAAATGCTTTGTAACTTATTTTTCAGGTTAAAGATTGTATATTAAGATTTCTAAACCTAATATTTCAAATTATTTAGGTAAAAAGTATTTAAAAAATAAATTACAAAGCATTTAAAAAAATTAAAACAACAAAAAAAATAAAAACATATTAAAATAAAATATAAATTAAGTAAAAAAAATTAATTTTAAAATGCATGATTTGAAACACTATAATTTAAAAAATTGACTAAAAAATTAGATTTGAAAAAGAAATTGTCCTATAAAAATTGATTGTCTGACAACCAAATTCTTATAAGTGCTTTATTTTAAAAAATCACTTTGAAAAATTGGTTCTCACTGATCAAATTTTTTTTAACATGAATATTAAAAGAAGTTATTTAATTAAATAATGTGAAATGAGTCATTTTGATAATATATTTTTTTGTATAAACAAAAAAGTGATAGGGATATGGCAATGGCAATTATTATTGTTCTTGAAGTAAAGACTTGTGTTATCTTGCATCATGATTTGTCCTGTAAAAAAATTTATGAACAAAAAAATGATATTAGAGATCAAAATTGGAATGGTATGGGAAAAAAGATGATAAAATTACTATGGGTTCAGTGTGTTAGATTTGACAGAGTTTTTATTTGAGCTCAAAATCTTATAAAAAATGTTTGGTAGTGGAGAGAAAATTAGTCTCATTAGAGAAGTTACAGTTTGAGTGTCTGAGTGTGCGTAGGAAATTAAAGGGAAAGTAATTATGGAGGAGTTGGTTGATTATTGTAATATATGTTTACGGATGATGACATTTATATTTTCACAGTTTTGATTGGGGTAGGATGAGAAGATGTGGAGGAAACTAGTTTTGTTAATTGCTAGTGTGTTTGTTTACCTAAAGTCTTCATTCTCTTCTGATTACCACCTTCATCTATATTTGGTTTAAATAAAGAATCTATCTCTTCAAATAATACTTTTTGAAAGTCAACATCCCGTTATTTATCCTTTTAATGCTAATGTTTGTTTAACCGAAAATTAAAAAAAATGAAGGAATTGTTCTTCAACGCACTCATGACAAAGATACCCTGCTAAAGGAGAATTTTTAAACAACCGTAAACCATTATTTTTTTGTTTACATGGATAATCTTTTGATGCTCTTCACTTCACCCAGATCGATCCCAGGTGTTGCAAAAACTCGGAGTGGTTTTCGCGCATCACTCCACTTTGCACCCAAGATAGTTACACCCACCAACCTTCTTTCCCCAAAACCTGGCCCATCCACTTTGCATTTTAATACACCCCAAACTATATCCAATTCTCAAACCATCCTTTCATGCTTTTGCACCAATTATTTTTCTTTATAATAATCTTCTTCTTTTTTTATATTAAGACTCAATATATATTTATTATCTTTATACTAAAATATTCTTAATTCAAATAAATATACATGAGTGTTACTTAGTTGTTAATTAGAGGTTATAATATAAGAATAATTTAAAAAATACAAATGGGATAAATATGTTGTTAACTACTTTAACTATATTTTTATTTTTGGTGAATTAGATAATTAATCTTATAGGTAGTGGTGCCATATTTATATACAAATCATATTTTTTAATTGAGTTAATCATGATAAAATTATTATAGAGCATACAATTTTCTCTAAGTATTTGACATAATTATATATTTAAACTCAATATCGTTAAGTTACAAGTTGATGGTTACATTGAATGTTTAGCTTTGATTAATTTTCAAATAGTGGCGTCACATAATTTAATGAAGAATAGAAAATAAAGGAGAGTTGGTTGATTAATGAAATGAAATAATAATTGAATTACGGTTTTGACTGATTTGAAAGTGAAGCAAGAAGGGCACGTTTGAGACGTGTGGAACGCTCTCTAGCGTATAAAAATGCGCCCAAGCTGATGATGAAGTACAAATGTAGAGCTGAACAGTTATAAACGGCAATAGAAGTCACCGGCGGAGAAACGTAACTTTCTGGCAACCACATGGCGAGGTCCGGCGACGGTTACGGTGTCGGGTTAGACGAGTCGTATCGCGCACTGCCGTGGCTGTACTTGACTTTCTTGTCGATCTGGTTCCTCTCTGCTTGCTCTTGGACCGTTTACACCTACAAAACGCGCCATTTTCAGGTTCATCTTTGTTGCTTTATTGATACTGATAATAATTAATAATTAGTAGGCAACGTGAGAAAATGAATTTTTTTATCTGACAAATATTATTTGAGTGAAATCGCACTGAGGAGAATTTAATTAAATGCTCTGTGATGCTAAATAATTTTCGCAGTGCATAAATGCTGATGATATTTTTTGGTTTCATAACTGCTTTGTTTTGCGATATTATTTTTGTTAGAGCAGTGGAATAATTTGCTATGGACACTTGCTTCGGTTCCGTTAATTAAAGCATTGCAGCTCATGCTGTCCTTCCTCTTCTGGTAGATTTTCTACCCTTCTCTTTTTTAGTGGCTTGTTGAATATTATTCTGAATTTCTAGCGTTATATTTTATTTTATTTTATTTTTATTGTAAATCAAGTGTTTTATGTTTGGAAAGAGTAGGTAACTGTTGCATCAGTTCATAGCTCAGGATTCAAGAGCCAATTTAAGTGTATGATTGGAGGAAGCGGATACCTAATTTTCTATGTTAAAACTTAAGTAAACATTCCATGTATTGAGAATCATAATTCATAACTACAAAAACATTTTAAGACATTTCCAATTTAGAAAACAAAAAAATTAACAATTCCATCTTGAATCAAAACTTTAATACATTAGATTCTATTAGCTCTTTCCTCTCATTAATTACTCTACTTCTTCACCCACCTCTTTGATTCACACTTGGGTTCTTAATAATTTAATTTCCAACAAATCAGATTCTATAGGATAGTACTGTACTTTTCAAGATACTTGTGTCTGGACAAGGTCGTAGAAATATATGACTTTATTTGTTCTAAGCATGACTATATATTGATTATTTGTAAGTGAAGGACGAAAGATACCGAAGGAAAGGGCAAAGAAGTAATAAAACTTAGATGCATTAGGCTTAAGTCGTGCAAGCCTTCTCATACACAAGCACAATTCTGTATTCATACTTACATGTTGTTCAAATCATCCAAGTGCATGTACATATTGTTTCGCATAAAGGATGCATGGATTCGTTCTGTACAAAGCTTATGAGGGGAAGGGACAGGACAGCGTGCTCTAATTATTAACCCCAATTTTGAAGTTTGTCTTGGGGCCGTCTTTGTTATGAAGAATCAATTACATACATCATTAAGCACTTTAATTTCAAAATGGCTGTTTATGAGGTCCACTGTCAAGTAACCTCAAGTGTCTGTTACATAGCACGTTTGATCTTGCGTTTAGGACATAGTTTTCTGCATCAACAGAGAAGCTACTAAATGTAGCTTCCACGTTACCATTTGGACGTGATATTTTGCCTTTATAACACATGTAAGTGATGTAAGCAAACACACGGGCAGTTTGCGAATGATTCTACTACGTGCATTTTTAATGTGAGATTGGACAAAGCAAGGTAGGCTTTGAATTTTGTCGGGCAACACATCATAGAAATGTGAATTTGTATAGTTGTATTTGTTGTGTGCAAAATCTACTTCATTGAGTCTCATGACACTATCTTGCAGGTATTCTTGCTTCAATTTTCAGGCCTGCTCTTTGTGGATGTCATTTGGGGTGTATGTAACAGGGGTGCTATTTCAGACGGCCGCTTTTGTCTCCTTTTTGCTCATTTCTCATGGTTACTGCATCATGTGTGAGCGTCTTTCTTTAAATGAACGCCGTTCAACTGCTGCACTCGCGTGTGTCTTTTACTTGACTCTAGTTGGTTACAAGGCTTGTGTGCCGTACTTCTCTGTAAGTTTCTTAGTGGTCTATATAGTGTTAAGTTTAATTGGTAAAATTGTTACATTTGTGATTTATAACAAGCATGCATGATTCTGAGATGCTAATTCATGATTGACCAATTTTGTGCAGGTTCTTCTGCTACTAAATTATTTTATATCATTCTACATAATATTCCACCATATATCCCAAAACCTACTAGTGTTGCGAGAACAATTGAGTATTATAGAAAATGAGGATATTCAAGCAATGCATGATGCTGTGTATAAGAAGTACACAATGTTCAAGTAAGTGCAACCCATCTGAGAAGTGTATATGAGTAATTTCTTACCTAATGCTTAGATATAGTTCACCCATGCAGAAAATAATTCATACTTACTACTGGTCGACATGCATTCCTTTGAGCAGGAAATTTCAGGGGGCAATGCAGATAGTAGCTACGGCAGAAACTGTGGTATTATGTTTGGGTTTCTCTTTTATAAACTTACACGAACAATGATATATATAATATCTGACTTTGACAAGCTCATTTTAGATATATATGAACATAGATGACTCTTCAGAGAATTATTGGCTTCGTTTATTGCTCAGAGAATGGGCACAATTCTGCATCTTTGTGTACATTGGGTATGCATATCTATGTTCCACTGCAAGAGCACTTGAATTCTCTGAAACTTGAACACCACGCAGTATGATTTCCTTCAATTATGATCATTTTTCTATTTTTAAGTAGCCCTTAATCTATTCCTTTGCGTGCAGATGGATTTTCAGGTCACAAGATTTGGCACCAAACTTCTCTGTTATGCCTACCACAAACTGTAAAGGCAAGACTCTAGTGCCTCCCATCTACAGTGTTGTAAGTTATTCATCTTCACATATTGCAAGGTCAAGATTCTAATTACATGTATTATTAATTTATTTATTTTAGTTGTCATGTGCCCTTGGAGCATTTGTAAATTGTAACTGAAATGTTTTCAATATATATGAATTATGAATTCTTAACATTCAGGTATAGTCGTAAGAAATCAATTCAAAGATGTTTACAGTTTAACCTCTTCAGGATTAGAGCTCGTATTCGTTTTCTATCAGGTCTTACTTTTTGGAAGACAAAGACCCCAATTTATACCTTCTAATGTATTCACTTAGATAAGCTTAGTTAAATTGTTAGGTTTCATTCCCATATTCAAATAAGATAATTGAAGAATTAATCTAGCTAAGATGTAGCTCAGAAAAATATTATTCTGGTTTCTGACTACACTGAGCACCTTGGTGCAGGAAATGGATGCAGCCACATTTAAAGAATTTAGTAGCCATGAATGGCACATTGGGGTGGTAAGTGTTACAAACACGTCCTCATGTTCTTCGGTTGGATAACTAATTAATTTAGTACTGGTATTTTACATTCTTAAAATATCATCCCAAGCATTGAATCCTCAAAGGTTTGCTAATTCGTACTCGTATAAGCTTTGGGTATTTTTTACTTATAAAATTGTTATGAAGTTCAAATTATTCGAATATTTTCATCTTGAATTCTCTGCCTGTGTAGCCAACTTCTACTTCTCACGAAGAAAGCTCCAAAGATGAAGTTTTAGTTATCATTCAGCATCCTCGTGCACAAAGACTAAGAAAACTCGATGCTTTTTTCTCGTAACGCCGACTGTTTTGTGGTGTCAGATCTCAATTATACTGCTACATGATCAATTATACCTTCATTACATGCTTATGTCTTTTTCCTTGCAGTTGGCATGGGCACGACGATATGTATGATTAATTATTACACCATTTTATTTTTCTCGAGGTAGGAATCATAGGCTAAGGGTAAAACAACGAGTTTTAGCGAGGCAGCTGCAAATATGTAACAGTACATTATCAGTGTAGTGATAAATTTGTATATTCCTCTTTATCTCAATGTCGGTTACATTCATTTTCAACAATCTGATACCAGGAATTTAGAACACTATAAGCCATATTTACATGGAAAGTTGGTCGAGTACTTTGCCTATTTTTCTCAGGTTGGGGCAGGTCTTCGTGAAAATCAACATTGCTTTTTCTCTTCTGCATTGAGGTACGTTCAGTGTGTCGACTAAGCTGGTTCATTTTAAAACAATACGAATGCTTAATCGTGCTGACTGCTGAGCAGATGTATTAACAACAAATTTGAAGCAATAAAAAAAAGGTTTTGATAAGATAATTTCGAATAAAATCAATGCCATCCAGTAGTATAAAATAATCAAATATTAATTAAAAACATTCCAAACAGGAGTTTTTTAAAAATATATGTAAGTAATTTGTTACCCATCCACACAGTTGTATCATTGTGAAATCTATTTCCAAATTGAAGTTTTGCCACATCAAACCAATTCGTGAGGATATAAAATAGATATTCGAATTGATTGAAACGATAAAAAAAATAATCTATTTAAAAAAAATCAAACTAATCTATTTGATGAAAATGTGGAAAGTAATTACTAAAAATTCTTTAATCTCTAAAATGAACTAAAGTTTTGTTGTTTTTTTTTTTAAAAAAAAAAAAAGGTCATACAAGAATTTTATTAAGGTGATAACACTGGTGAAGTGACAGACGAGTGAGTGAATTAACAGGCAAGGTGGTGAGGTTGAAGTTCAACACAAGGGAGAAAAGGCAGCAGCTAAACAGATATATATTAATTCCTCCAGGCAGCTAGTTACTTGTACTACTCCCAAGTGCTAAGCCACTTCATTACAACTCATAATAGAAAAATGAAAAGGTGCCTGGAAAATGTTCCTATTAAGTCTTGCCTGACAAGAAGTGTTCATAACATAACAGCTTCTCTCTCAAGCAGTTCCCTACCCGTTAAGAGACCAAGGCCCCTCACAGAACGGCCTTTTTGTGTTAACTTTTATAATTCCCACCTCCCATTTTATCCGTCTATGATAATGTCGAATTAATCAAACAAATTACACTCTGATTATAATCTACCTAGGAATTCAAAATCATTTTAAATAACATTTTTAACATCAATTTTCAACTATGTACTATTCTATAGTTGTACAAATAAATGTAGCTTAATTAAATCAAAATAAACAATCAAGGAAATGTTGTCGTAAGTTTTGTAAATTCTCAAGCTCGATTCTTACAGAAAAAATATTATTTTTCATATCATAAGTTGTTTAAAAAATAAGCTGTGTTTGAAAATTCAACTTAAATTTTTAAAATTAAGAAAATAAGTTTTTTAAAAAAATAAAAATTTATAATTTATGATTATTCTTTTACATTAAAACAAGATTAATTATTTTTAAATCACTTTTCAACCAACTTATTCAATTCTAATTATAATCAATTATTGAAATTGAAACAATCTTTTTTCACTTTTACTGTAGTAAGTAATTTCTCTTCTTTTTTTTTTACATCTTTTGTAACATTAAAAATGTACAAACATATATTATAAATAGAATTTCTCTAGATGGAACAAGAATAACACTAAATTATGATAAAAGTATTAATAGAGATGAAAAAGATTTACAATAATAAATAAAAAAAATATTTGCTTTTAAAAATGAAAACTCTGTAACATTTTTTAAAAAGTTAATAAAAATTGGATGTAGTTATTGAGTTGAAAACGCAGTATTTCATTTTGCCCTAAAAGAATATATATATGAATAGCTGGAGCGCGTGGAATCGAGGCAAAACTGAAATTGAAAGTAATGTGTGAGTTCCGCATGAAAACCTAGAAATGAGTGGTGCAGGTATTTGGTATTTGGTATTTGTTTCTGTTTTGCTTGTTGATGGTCGGTGTCTTGTTTGTAAAATAAAAATTTGTTAATGCGACATAGGTGGTGCATTTGGTGGAAATAGGGGGCTCCGTCCAGTGCCTCCCGAAAAGGGAATATTCCCATTGGATCACATGCATTTGTGTGACTTGGTATGCTTCTTCTTCACTCACTCACTCACTCACTCACTCACTCACTCACTCACTCACTCACCTCCTTCCTTCTTATTCACTTCCTCTGTTTCAGGAAAAGCTACAATATCTCAATTGTCTAAAGACCGCTGGACATCAGTCTCAAAAATGCACGCAATTCTCAAAAAAATACCTGCAGTGTCGAATGGAGAAGTAAGTTTCTTTCTTTTTTTCTCTCTTCCCATATTGCTTTTAGTCCAATCAGTAAGTGCTTCGTTCTTTCACTCTTCTGGGATTGAAATTGATTTCAATTACACTTTCATCTCAAAATCATTTTTTACCGAAATAAATTTTTAGGCAATCAATTATACTCTAAATTAATTCTGCAGACGAACACCCAAACACGCAGTAAGTAGCTTTTATAAAACCATTAATATCTTTAGTGGATTTCAATTTCTCATTCTAGACTTTTTACTGTCATCTGTTCGATTGGGTCATACGGTTTTGGCCGGAAAAGAGTGAGCACTTAGCAGACCTCATTAAAATTAATTGTGACATTGAGTCTGCTACTAAAAACAAAAGAAAATACGCATACAATGCAACCATACTATTATTGCATTTTAAGGTATAGGGTCATTATATGGAGGATTAACTCCTGCAATTTCTTTGACATCCTTTAGTAATCTGTTACTGGGCATAGTTTTGTCAAATTTTCTTTTCTATAAATGTTACTTGTTTTTAGGACTCCCATGAATTTATTTTAGTTTTTCCCTATTCATAGGAGCTTCACAAGATGTTAGTCACAAGTAAAATGCCATTTTAGCTATGTTTGGCAAGATATGTTAGATAGTTTTTAGTATTTTTTGTACTAGCTAAAAGTTTTTTTTTTTTTCCTAGCTAAAAGTTTGTTTGATTTTTTGCTAAACAAGTGTTTTTTAGTAACTTGTGACGTTTTTTAAGATGTTACTTCAAGTAAAACGCCAGCTTCTAATCTTTAGTTTTTTAATCTTTTTTATATAAGAATTTATTATATTTTTTCTATTTATATCATTTTACCTCTTCAATTACATCAAACAAATAATTTTATCAAACATTTATGATTCAGTAAGCTAGTTTAACAATTTTTAGTTATCGGTTAATAGCTTTCTAATTCTAACTAACTTTTAAACTAGGTTTGTCATCATAACCTTTAACTAATGTTTTATCGCGTTTTTGCATTGAAGTGATCGAATCTCGTATCACATAATCCAAAATAATTCTCATGATGAAATCGGAAGTGCTAGTGTTTGTGGATATCCTTAATCAGTTTTCTTGTGGATGGCAAAATATTGATATTTTAGGCTGTTAACGGTATTTTTGGTATATACGGTTCTTGAGTTTGTTTTGACTTGAATTATGTTGTAACTGATATTTTGCAGGAACTTGATGGCTAAACAAGACTTGGCAGAACTTGGTTTTAAGGAACATAATGTAGAAACTCCTAGTGGGAAAATAACCGAGGATTGATAATCAAGACTATGAACACAGAATTAAAATGTATATTACTTTTGAGGTTGAGTTTTGGTAATGCCATTTTTTCTTGTCTTTCAATTCATTTGATAAGTTATACCTAACCATGGATTGTGAGTATGCAGGGTGTCATTCGGATAGCGTGAGTGACCAAAAGATGATGGACATAATTTGTTCCATTCCTTCTATTAGACATGTGGTTATAATTATAAGGAAGAAGATAACTAATGCAAAGAGGCATTTTATTCACGGTTTTTCTTCTTCTTAGCAATGATGAAAAAAATGGATAAGTTTAGGTGTTGATTGATTCAATAAAAATAAAATAATAAAAAAAAAACTGGATGATCATAGACTAGGCGGATCAGCCAGGTTCGAAACAAGTTTTTTTTTTTTTTTTATTAAATGAAAAGCATTTTTTTATGCCAACTAAAGATAGGGTGCATTTTGAAGAGATTATTTTAGGCTTAATTGCAATTTTGTCTCCTAGTATACCTAATTCGTAAAAATTGAGACATTTTGTCTTCTATCTTTAAAAATAAACAATTTATATCTCATCTATGAAATTAAAAGCATTGATCATTAAAAATTTACTTGACCAACATATGTTATGTGATTAGTGATAGATATTAGTAATTATATGACTTGTAATAATTAACTGTTAAAGATCGAAAGTGTTCTCCATTGAAAATTAGAAGTGTAATCATTAAATGGTAATGTTAACTGTCAAATGTTATATTACCACTAATTAATTACTAATCACTTGACATGTTAACTGTCAAGTGTTATAAAATTATTTGACTACTAATTGATTACTAACATATGATAATCATGTTAATTTTTAACTGTTCACTTTCAAGTAGATGAATGAGACATGAATTGCTGATTTTTGAAAATAGGAAGTAAAAGGTTGCGGTTTTAAAATAAAAGGATAAAATGTACGGATTTAATAAAAGAGATGACAAAAAATGTAATTAAGTCTTTATATCTTATTTATAGATTTATTCTATGATACATAGGCTGCTCACATGTATGGGTAACTCAATTAAGGCTCATCCATGCATCACTTGGGTAACAGGTTATGCAATTTCTAAATGTAACAAGTTATTCTAAAATTTTTAATTTTACAAAATAAAATAGTTTTTAAATGTTATGATCTAGTTGACTCAAACTTTTAAAACTAAATTGAATTGGGTTTGATCAAGGAATAAATTCATTTAAATTCAATCTGATCATCTTTAATAAGATTTAATAATAGATTTAACCTAACTCAATCTATGTACACATTTAGTGTATAAACATTTTGTAATATTAACAGAATCGGTGAAAATAGTTTTATGATAAGTCAATAAATTTTGTTTAGCTATTTGCCTAAGCTATCTAAAATAGCTCATCTAAACAATTTACAACTTATAAAATAAAAATTTAATCGTATTTTCATTTAACTTATTTCAATATCTAAAATAATTTATGAAAACAATTTACAACTTGTATAATAAAAATAATATATATATATATAAAGTATTAACATAAAAACATTTATTTTACAAGCACTTATATGAATTATTTACCAAATGCTCATTTTATGTTTTGCTGAATTTTTTTAAGGTCTAAAAGTTAGTTTGAAGTTAAAAAATAAGAGGTTTAACAATAAAACAGTGATTAACAAACCTCTAAAAGTTAGTTTGAAGTTAAAAAATAAGAGGTTTAACAATAAAACAGTGATTGACAACTCACAACTTTAACTTGGAATTTCTTTAAAACCTAAATTTTATTTCTTTGTACTACATTAATTAGTTTAGGATAACAAAAGAAGATAGTTTTTCATTTATTTTCTAATTAACAATATCGTAATTACTTGACTTAAGATTTAGTCACACACTTAAGACATCTCACACCTCTCTAAAAGTGTATTCTAGGGTTCAAACTCAAATTCTCTCTCACTTCTTTCTTTGATTTTTAGAATCTACTTTTCTCCTTTATTTATTAAAAAAAAATAAAAAATAAGCTTCTTAGTTTTTGAAGTGTTTTTTCAAGTAGCGTGTTAAAAAACGTTAAAGTTACTAATAAATTTTGTTTATAAAACTCTCAAAGGTTTCAACCAGTAAAAACAAAATTAAACAAAATATCTTATCAAACATAAACTTAATTTGATTTAGTAGGATTAATGAAACCTTAAATCGGTATTTTTAACAATTCAATTGCCGATGTAAGGTAAAAGTAAAACAATGAAACATATTTGGAAACTTCGTTGCAATTTCGTAAATAGAGATTGGTTTGTAACGGAATGAATGACATTTTGCTTAAATTTTCTGCATATAAATATTCGATCATAAAAGTCAAAGTGCGTGTTTGATTTTATGTTCCAACATTGATTTTAAATTTAAATTGATTTAAGGTAAATTTTAATATATTTAGTTTCTTATTAAAGAAAAGTTTAGATTTGATTTTAAGTTTAGAATTAATTATAAGTTAAAACAATTTAAAGCAACTTTTGTATTTGATAAACTAAATTTTACTTTCAATTTACTTTTATAGTAATCCTAATATAAATCAGATCATCTAAAAATCAATCTTAATCACTTATACAAAATCAATTTTATACTTAAGTTATTCGGGCGGTAGGATCGAAACACTATTGCTAAGGCTAAAGGAACCCTTAAACACCCATAGAGGGACACTCAAAGTCATGAAGGGTGCTCCAAAATGGCAAAGTCTACATTGATAGTTAGGTCATACTAAAGAGACAAAGAAAAAGTACACTTTAAGTGAATGTTTTCACAAAGAAATTGAATGAACACCGTCATTTAAAGTAACACTTATTCTTTTAAAAAAATTCTTTAAATTTTCATTTTATCCCTAATTTCCTCTCTCTCTCTCCTCCCTCCCTTATATAATTTTCTCCACACTCACTCTCTTATCACCCTTAGTTAGTACATAGTGTATAAATGTAATATAGTTATTTAATTTCTTATTTTTTTAAAAATAATAATTTAATTGATATTTAGTGTAGTTAATTTATTATTTTTAGTATAGTTATTTAATTTATTATTTTTTTATTATAATAAATACATATTTATTATATTAATTTACTTAATAAAATTAGATGTTTAATATAGTGTAGCATAGTTATTTAATTTCTTCTTTTTTTAGTAAAATAATTCAATTTATTTATTTTTTAACATCGTAATTAAATTTCTTAATTAATTATATTTTTAGTATAATTATTTTTTTTCTCCTATTACTTTCCGGTAATTTGCCGGAAAAAAAAAATTTACAAATTTATCAACTCTCCAGCAATAATACTCACCTGCATTGGCCTCATAGCAACCATAATCAGAATTTCTTTAGAAACATAAATTCTATTCAAAATCACTCTTATCAAGTTGATCCAAATGTGCATTATTTAAATTGAATACTTTTTTAACAACCGTAATTAGGATTTTTGTCTTTTCAGCGAGACTTCGAGGTACTTTTGTAAAATTTAGTCTTTTAAGTCAGCTATGAGCCTAATATTTAATCTGAGATTTAACCAGACTTAAAAAAAGATTTAAATTGAATATCAAATGGTATTTGAAAGTCATTCACTTTTACTATTTTAATGAAAGGTTAGAATCTTGGGGATGATAACGTTATTCTCTATCTAAAACAGTTAATTTTATAAAGCAATTTATCTTTGAAAAAATGAATGCGAAACCAACTAAATAATGTTTGCAGTGTTTGAACATGCATTGAATCACAACTCGAAAACATAGCATTCCAAAAGTCTCAAGCCTCATTATTCGGAGCATCACTTTGACTAAGACGAAGCACGTTGAGTTCATAGTTGATAGTACAGTTTTTTACTTTGTTTTTTGGACAAGGCAAGCAAAACAGTTGGTGAATTAATTATAAAAATGTGTCTTTGTTTGTGTGCCTCGAAGGCACCGCACGGCTCCATTATTTATCTGTTCCAACAATAACAAACATGCCTTTGCCTTTGCCTTCTACTCTTTCACCCTTTTCTCTTCTCTTTCCAAACCATGGCTACTCACTTTCACCTTCAACATCAACTTTTCAACTACTCGTAAGCATTCTTTTTCCCCCCCGTTTCTTACAAAATGACTCTGTCACCGTTTTAAAAGAATCAATCATTTCTTATTTCTTAATATATTAAACTCACTGCATATTGATGCCTGCAACAATCTTTCCTTTTTGGATATTTTTCTAGTTCAAACTGTTTTTCTTGCTCACACGCTTTCAGATTTGTGTAGGAAAAGAAAAGAAAATCACCAAAGTTGTTGGAAGATGGCCTTTTCTACAAAATTAAAATTTATCTTTTGAGATACGATACTGTTGTTGCTGTCCTAGTAATAACTACTAATGTGTTGTCAAGGCAATCAACAAGTATGAGTTTTATAAATGTATTACCAGTGTGTGTGAAATTCCGACTAATATTGTCCGGGTATGTGAAAATTATGTAGCAGCTTAGTGACTTTTTTTTTTTCTAATCTCTGATGTCTGTTATGTCGCAGTGCATTTAAGACATTGCATATCCTGGAACGTTTATGCATCCCTGTTTCTTCCTACTGCAGATCCGTGGGATTAGATATCAGAAAAACAAGTATAGCTTACGCACTTCAACATGCTAATTCAAATGCCTTAGATGAGAGAAGCAATAGTTCTTTGCGTAGTGGTTGGTTAGTTGGATCTCTATCTGTATGTTACACATCCTTAAAGAAGTGCTCATCATCGACAGCATCAACTAAGGCTCGTTGTTCATGTACCAATGATCTAAGCAAAGAAGCAGATGAGGTTAAAAATGTTACATCCAGCAGTCAGGGAATGGAGTTTAATAGGGTTGATTGTGTTGTGTGGTTATTGCATGAATCTTCTAGGAGCTTTTGCCAAGCAATCAACTCGCTTGGACTGGCAAGGAGTGGTCCATCTCTTGCAATGGCATGGAATGGGAAGGATGTGCATGAATGGCACAGAAGCATTGCATATCAGGTACACGCAACAAAATATGTAATTGCCTCCTGCAAATTGATTTTCTTTTTTTAATACATTGCTAGCTGACAATTTGTGAAGTAAGCCTGTTAATGTAAAGATGCATATACTTATATTCTGCCCTGAATCATGAATAGTTGATTGAATGAAATATAACTGTTGACACGCTCATGCAGGTTGCAGTTTATGCTTTAATGAAAGCAGCAATTGATTTGGAGATATTGCTGTCACATGAACGATTAAATGAACTTTCCCCTGTTAAAGAGTTGTAAGCTTTTACTGTTCTCTCTAGCATGCTTGCTTATTAAAGAACATAATTTGGCGACGTCACTTTTCTTGTAAATAGTAACATTGACATATATATAAGAAATGTAATAAGTTTTATCAACCCTATGATTAGAAGAATAGTTGCGCATCATCTTTATTATATTATTTCTACTTTTTCCTTACAAGTTATGACTAGTGATAACTAAAACACAATATTGACAAATACAACTAGTATAAGCTTTGATCGTATATGAGTTATTTTTACTCCCTGCTTTCAGCTTGAGCTCATTAATGAATCAAATGGGAGAGCACATTGAAATTCAACTGAAAATGAAGCATCCACATTTGGTGCAGTGGTTTAGAGACACTGAAATGCCACGAATAGCAGGATATTTCTCTCCAATTCTAAAAAAGTGGTCTATGGAATATGCTGGAAGGTTTGCTTGAAACAACCTTGTTTTCAGAAACATATATTGGAACCTTGGATGGAAATCCTTTTTCTTAGTCAGCAAATGCCTTTACATTGGCTTGACTTCCAAAGTTATTCTTCAAGTTGTTGATTTTATGTTCATTTCTGTTAGACTTGCCAAATATTCGGCAGAAGGAATTTAGCCTGACTGAAAAGTATTCAGCGGTATTGCAGGAATTATTGTAGCTATAACTTGTTGCAGTGCAGTGGTGAAATTGAGCTCTAAGCGTGTCTGCTTCCCCTTACATGTATTGTCTCTTGAAGATGTTTTGGTCAAGCTCATGGATTTTTCACTGAATCTTGCATCTTTGGACAAGTTACACTGGTTAGCAACTGAGGCAGGATTTGAACCGAATTTTTTGTCCCATTTTGGAGGGAAGGTTTTTCCCAGTGAAACAACTGAGGACCTAGAGTTTTGGATTGGTTTGGCTCATAAGAAACTACTGAAAGCTTTCAGTGAAGAAACCATCACTTTAAAAAAGCAAAATTTTCAGCAAAAGGTCAACTTGCAGACTCATAGAGAAGTTCATGGATTTATAGAACTTAATTTTAAATGAATATAATATCTACGTTAGAAATTTGCTTCATTCATAGTGAAGGAAATGCTTAATCATTCTGCATTTTTGTTTTCAGTTTTATTAAACAGAGAATACATTCCTACTCATGCCTGTTAAATACTCAATCTTCTTAATCATTATGTGCAGACTCAGTTTTATAGATGCAGTGGATTTATAACAATCTGCATTCAGATTTTTGTTTATAGTGTACATTTTACAGATTCATGCAGATAGTTTGGCCACATTGGGACTTTTTACATATCTTGGAAGAAGGACTAGAATATTCTTGTCAGCAATGGGCATCAAGGATCTAGAAGGAATAGCTAAGGACTTCCTCAGGTTGATCTCTTTGCATGTTTGTTACATTTTAAGCATTTCAGTTTTCAGGATACAGATACTGAAGATTCAATGCTTTGATTTTAGTTACTTGGAATGTGGCATTCTTTTCATTTATCCAGGATTTTCCTCCATCCGAGTGTATCAGTGTTTCATGGAGGTTAGTTTCTCTGAATTCAGCTAATGTTGATGTGAAAATTTAAATACCTTTTCTATGTTGGGCTTAAATTTAACTAATTTCAATCTATACTGTCTTTCAGGTGGTAACTGATGAGATAGGATGGCTTGATTTTTATACTTCATATGTTCAAACAAATTGCAAGGAGAAAAGGTCTAAACATAATGCTCGACAGGCAGAGAAAGAGATAATTTCTTCTGTAGCTTTTACTGTGTGCTATGATGTTTTCTCTGGATTTGCACACTTCAATCGCTCTACTCAACAGTCATTGGACATGGCTTCACAGAGATACTTGCTTCGTTGGTAATATTTAATAATACAGAATACACCAGTTTTACTAGTTTAAGTGTATTTGTCTGCCTATAGTTACTATTAACTTTGTATGTTTTTCGTTCTCTTTTTAACATCTCAGTCAGGGTTTGCTAAGTATTTGTCTGCAATATCACTGGGCTGCTTTTGACAAATCAGGGTAGGCTGGTTCTAGTTTGATGGAGTCTTTTACCCGTTAAATATTGTGGATCATTAAATGGTGCCTATTTGCAGTGAATCACTAAATACTGTGGATCATGCTGCATTTGACAACCATACATCATATATGGGAAGTATAAATGGACCCAAGTTACCTCTGGTGTTTGAAGTGCAGCAGATGTCACATGAGTTAACTACAGAAAGATGTCCAAAGAGTAATGTTCAAAACAGTTCTATATTCAAAAAGGTATGTTGGGCAATTTGATTTGTTAATTAACACATGATAAATACTAAGTTAAGGAAATTTGTTACTAGGGGTGTAAGTTGATGCTTCTGTGACATCTATAGTCTACATTCAAATTTATCTAGCCCTTTTTTAATTCGGCTACTATGTTTTGATTTAATTTTTGTTGAATGTTGGGATTTTAGCTCATGCATTTTGCCAAAGATAAAGATTGGTTTTATTGATATCTATTTTTATCACGTAACCTTGGTAGTTGGTAATTTATCGTTAAAGGATAAAAGATAACCTAAAGGGCTTCTAGAAATCATTTAGGAAAAAATGGAAAATCATTTAGGAATAGGATTACATGGGGCCTTGGCTCTGGATTTGGTTTTAAACTCTGATTATCTTTTAATATTTTTAAACACGGTAAGTTTTTTCCCTCTTGGATGGACATATGCAAGTCATTTTTCGACCCAAGTTAAATTCTCGTCCCTTCATTTTTTTTTTATTCTTGAACACTCTATATATATAATGTAGCTGAGTGAGTCGACACTCTGGAAAATACATTTCTTAAGTCTCATTCTCAAGTCAATGCTTTCTCATTTTTTAAATCATAGGCTCCAATTTCAGCAATCCCAGATAAGAAAACATATGAGAAAGATTACTGTATTGACAAGTCAAATACTCAGCATCAAAGTTTTATCAAGAGATACAGCATCAAATTGGCATCCACAAGTGCAGTAAGAGTTTAAATCTTTAATCATGTGGTTTTGGTAAATGGGTAGATTGTATTGAGTCTAGTTCTTAATCTGTGGAATGTTTTACTAGGACCTCTGGATGGGTACTGTATTGCTCTTCATAGACATTATGGTTGCTATAGAACTACTCGTAAGGCAAGTGCATGGCTGCAAGGCTTCAGGGAGTCAAAGAAAGAGGCTAAACAGAACCATGACTGACATAATTGTGCTAATTCCAGTGACAATCTTGATGCTACTTCCTGTGAGCACCTTTCCTCTTTTCAGATTTACTTTCTGTTTCCTCTTACCTGGATGTAATATCAAGTACTACTTTTTACAGATGGTGAACCCAAAGTTACAACTTACAAACCTGAGTTTGGATATTTTGTTAAAATGCAATTTATGGGCTTACCTTACAATTCAATTACTTTGGGTTGTTGAATGTTTGTCATGTTAACATATACATGTACATAAGGGGAATTCAAATTCAGATCTTCAGCTGTTTAGACATGTAGAGAACCATGAGGTGCCATTGTTGAATCAATAATTTTCGTCAACTTCTAGTTGTTAAATGTATTAACAAACTTGAGAGTGGTAGAAATGTGGAGATATATGGGGTTAATTTTAATTTTACCCGTGTTTGATGAAAGAGTTTACACTTGGACTTGAAAGATGAATTTTCATTTTTCAATGTTATTTTTCTCACACATTCGTCCCACTTTTAAGGCCATGCTAAATTCCTCGGCGCATATTTGTATTTGCGTCTTGCGGGTGCACGGACACCTATACTCACCTAACCATAAGAAGCAACCGCAACGGTATCCATGCTTTTCAAAGTTTCCGGAAACCAAAATGCAAACATGCCCTTATTAATAATAAGATATATAATGCTTTTTCTAACAAATATTACATTTTGTGAAATGATTGGGAGGAATGAATACTTAACAGATTTTCCTTCCTCATTTGGAATCAAAACCAAGGGTTATGATCAGCGAATATGCAATCATAATATAGTATAACTAATAGTTACACGGAGAAGAAATATGCTGAAAGCATTTCGATGAAACGTTGATTTTCATTCTGTGACAGGTAACAGCTGTAGGCCATGCAGCTATTCTAGCAGCGATCAAGAAGTATATGCCATTTTTGGTAATATTTTCTGCCTTGTCCATTAGGATTTTCATTTATCTTTTATGATATTGATGATGCTTGCTACTGTATGCAGATCCCGTCATCTTATTCTTCAGAGCGATTGGATGTCGTAAAGCAAATAAAGCAAACTAAAGAGATAGGTTATCAGTTTGACCTTGAAGATCAACCAGCAACCATTTCTTGAGTGTGACTATATTTGGCTCGGTGCTTGAGATCATTCGAATCAAACTTGATAGTGATATAATTCAAACCTAAGACAATTATTGCAAACCCTTCCAACCTGCATTAGTATCCAAAGAGTTTAGGTATGTTTGGGTGTTGAATGTACTTTTTGAAAAGGATACTTTGTATCGGTTATTCTGAACACACTTTTGGAAGGTGTATCAAATATCCAAACATGCACATAGTCTTGCTGCAATGACGGTGAGAATACCTTGATTAGACACAAAATGGATTAGCAAGTTATTTAAACGTTAAAATGGATCTGTTACAATATAATGCTAATGTTTGCCAGCTATAAAGACTGAAATTAATTCGTTGATAAAATGAACATATTTAATTAATATCATATTGATTAAATTGCTTCAGTCTTTATAGCTCCCCGCTGTTTGCCAGCTCTATTCTCCTCACTGAAACTCCTATCAAATTAATTTCAGATTAAGTTAATGGTATATAAGTTGAAGTTATCCTTTGTAATTAAAGATGTTTATTATTTCTTAAATCGATATTAAGTTGACAGCCATATGATAATATTAATTCCTATAAGCAGCAAGTGGAGATTAGAAATATGTATTTATATAACTCCACTATCTTGGTCTTGATTCTCATCCGCATAAACCATATACAGGTCTGAATGATTTTCTTCTATCAGAGTTCGTCTATTTAGGAAACTTGTTGCTATCCAAGACTGGTCTAGTATTTGAAGCATCTGCGAATGATTCTTCTGAAGCTAGGATCCAGGGTGCTTTTCAATTGGAGCAGTATAACTTATTTGAGAATCACCCTTGGGGCTTAGGTCTCTCGCTAATAGTTCTGCTGTTTCATTTCCAACTTGAGCTCTGGTTTCTTTTCTTTCCTTGTAAAATTATCCATAATCTATGACATAAAATCGCAGTTACGGCAGAGTTTTCAAGTAACGTACAGACTCTTTCTTTCGCTTTTTCACACATAGTGGAAATCAATAAATATGAACAGACATTTGCAAAATCTGAGATTTTTAATTTACTTGACGCCCGAATTACAATTGCAAATCTCAACCACTAACTACACACACAACATACTCATGAAAATAAAACATTACAATGCTACACAACGTTCTCATGCTAAATCTAATTAAAAGTGACAACCATTTTGAACCTCTTCTTCCATTTCCAAAATGTATTCTCATTTTATTATTTTGTTGTCAACATGGACATGTCGAATACCATTTATAATACTCCATCATGGCAAGAGAAAATCAACTTTTTTGCACAGGTAAGGAAACTAAAAACCATTTAATCTATCAATCCAGCAATTCCACACCGTAAATATCCTCCACAACAGGACAAGATCGAAGGTTTAAATCATTCTCCTTGAATCACGAGTGGAAGCCATATGGTCCTACAAGCATAAAGCAATGTGATCACGTCAATCCACCAACAATTAAACAAAGCATATCATCTCAATCATGCGTTCTTTCTTTTAGACTTCATATGTTAAACATTGAAAATTACCCGTCCGATGCACATCATGGGGAACTGACCCAGGACTTGTGACATAATAATCCAGTTTATTAAACCAATTTTAACATATTTTAACTTGAACAGGAATATACTTCACTCGTCAACAAAAAAAGCCAACCAGCAAAAGACACTACCACAATCAAACAAGTTAAATTATTCATGATGAGTAGATCATAAATTTCTTGTTTCAAGCCTATGTAGTCATGAGTAGCCTCAAAATACCAAGTGGCTTGTTTTTGAAGATAAATCACATTTTAAGAGGTTAATTTCATTCAAGTTGCTAAAATAGATTGCTAATAAATCTCTATTTCATAAATCAGTATATTCAAACCAGACCCTGGCCAAAAATCAAAATAATGGAAGGTACTTGTAAATTATTTTCTCCAAACTTACCGAGATAAAGTCAAAAGCTTTAGTCTCTTCTTTCCTTGAGGTGTTGATCATTGCGCTAGGAGTTTGAGTTTGAAAATTTGGTTGAAATATGTCTGGCAAAGGTGACCTTCCATTGGGTCCAGCCATTTGAGCAACACCACCATCTTGCATGTTGGCATTACTAAGGTGTTGGAAATTAGCCATAGTTGCTAAGAATTGCTGCTGAGCTAAGAGAGTACCCATGGCACCATAATTAAGAGGCTGGGATGAATAGGGTTGGTTTAACATGAAACTGGGTTGTATATTATTATAAGGCAGAGGACCAGTAGGAAACATGGGGTTTACATTGAATCCCATTGGCTGAGAGCCCAACATGCCACCTGAAGTATTGTCAGGGACATTGCTATTTGAGCCTGAAAATAAAGATTCAGATTGCAGCGAAAGAGATGCTCCCTTCTGCTTTATACTTGAGGTATTTCCATCCATTGATAGACTGGCCATTAAATCATTAACAAGCTCCTTATGGTTTCCTTGCTCAGAATTGGAAGCAAAAATGTCAAAAAGTTGAGGATCAGCTACATTCCCCTGTTTGTGACTCTCATGATTGCCCTGTTTTTCATTACCAATTGTCATCCCAGAAAAGAGATCATCTGTATGTTCTTTGTTTTCACTTGAATGAAATGAAACATCAGCAAATGGATCATCATCATTTTTTAGTTCTTCACTAGCTCCAATAGAGCCACTAAAATCTCCAAATAAGTCATCAACCAGAGGAGTGGATGATGTCAAATTTGCTATATTTCGATCAGTTGTACTCTTTAGAGTGTCATCGGTTCCAGTATAATCATTTGAATCACCAGTATCTATCAAGTCAGGCAACTCAGCAGCAGTAGCATTCTCTGTTTTCACAGCTTTCTCTGAATCAATTGCAGAGCTATTTGGCTGGCCTCCACCTAGCATACCAAAAACCTGTCCATCAAGGGGCCAAGTTCTGAATTAAAATACACAGGTTACTCTTAATCTTATTAGTTATTAGCTCACATTTACTAAGTGCCAAGTGGTCTAAGCTATTACTGTTAAACTATTTAAAAAATTTACAAGTGACTAAGATAATTGGTATAGAGTAATGTCTCCAGATTTCCAGTTCTAAACATTAAGAACTGAAGTTGCAAGCCTTATTGCTCTCCAGATCCACATAATCCACTAAATGCATGCTACTAAAGTTGCTTGGAAAATCATCTTAGAAGCCTTCAATAATGTTAGCCAAAGTACCATCCTTTTCTTTAGGGACATCAATAACATGTACGGTTGTCCATAGTCTGTCAACTATTGAATTTTTAGATTAATGTATAATTGCAAGTTCAGAACAATCTAGTAATCTATAATTACATTAGTTGACTATAAATGACTAATTTTTCTTCTTCCTTGTTGATCAGTTTTTTTTTTCACTGCAACTTGAGGTAACTTATTCACACATAAAAAATGGATTCAAATAAGTGTAAAATGTAAAAATTATTAATAAGATGGAATTTTCATTTAGATTGCTAATGAGGGTACCTTCATAGCTCTTTCCCTTAAAGAGGCTTGGGGAGATTCAGAACATCTCAGCACCACATCTATATTTTCAGTGAAGTAAGATTCCACCCGTGAAAAATGATCATCATCCTTCTTTCTAAGTATGGACTCAAGGACACAAACAGCTTTCATGCGAACCTGAAAATATTATTCTCACTAGAAGTTATAAAAAATCAATGCAGTGAGACCTCTTCAAAGTTCTTAGTCATAAAAGGTAAGTACAGTGCTGTATACAAGATTGAAGGTATTAAATTACTAGAAAAAAGGGATATTGATGTTAGATTAAAGATTAAAATGCATACAAAACCAGTTAAAATTTCCATGTAAGGTGTTTTACCACCAGAAAAGGGTCATGTAAAATCCCACCATATTGTTATCCCAAAATACTAAAAAAATAATAATCTTCAAATTTAAAATACTTATATAAATAAACAAGTGCATGTTGGTATAGTTCATATGATCTTTCATGTGCGAATTTATACTAGAAAGATCAACATCATAAGCATGCCTGCCAAATTGGAGATTGGAGCTTCAGTTCAAGGGCATGACATAAAGCCAGTGCATCCAACTTAGCAGCCTCTGCTAGGAAAACTTGAATAGCATCCCGAGTGGGTTGCAGGCGAACACCTCCGGAAGTTACAATTGTCTCCAGCAACTTATCCTCTCTTGTCTTACTCTCTACATAACTTGCACCAGATTCCCCATTGGATGTCTCTGTCTTAGTTACTCTTGAATCCTGACCCCAAGGACCAGTGGATTGATTCTTTGAAACTCCAAAACTACTCTGAGTTTCACTACGATATGCAACTGGTTCATATCTATCACCGTCTTCTGCTTCATTGGTCAATGATCTTCGAAGATTTGGAGTCTTGTAGCTTCCAGGATCACTCTTCATTAGAGAATGTCCCTGTGTTAAGCTATTAAGTCCTTGCTTAATCGACGCGCTTCCAATACCAACAACCTCACTGATAAAAGATTTCTTATCTTCAGGTGGTGGTTCATAGTTTGTATTCCCAAACCCTTGTATTCGACGGTTTAGATCTTCAGCAGGTGATGGCTTATTATTGTCTTCTGAAAATATGGAAGAGATAGCCTCATGAGCAGTGTCTCTCACAGCCTTATTTAGTGCATCACCTTTCAAAGGATCCAACTGTCCCTTGTAGTGAAACAACTGCCGAACTGCCACTGAATGTCTCTGCATTTCTCTTCTGAACTCCACACCAGACTTTCCAACCGCATACTTTATCAATCTTAAAGCCTGCCAACATTAACAAAAGCATGTAACATAGCATGAAGTGTTTAGACTAATTGTAAATGAATGTCATGCAATTTCCAAACTATTGACACCAAAAACCATTATGATTCTCGGGTCGTATACTCACCTCCAACTTTACAGTGCATAGTTACGAAGCTAATTCCAACAATTTAAATTTTCAAATCCACTGTCTCTTTCATGCCCTGTGCAGACACTAAGCTATTTCGAAAACTCTCCACACCCCATAAAAGAAAAGGTATAAAAATAAAACTTTGAACCACCTAGATCCAACTCATTCAAACTCTTGCAGGAAACATTAACGAGAAACAAACGGGTTTTATGTACCTTCTGTTTGACAATTGGACTTTTATGTTCCAAACGTTTTAAGACAAACTCCGAAACCTCCTTCACAATACTAACATGAGAAGAACGCAAAAGTTCGCAGATTTCCTCCAATTTGTAAACAGGTGTGACTTTATCTTCATCGGACGTAGCTGAATCGATCAACCGGGACCGCCAGTACGATTCCACCGCTCTTCGACTCGATTCCATTTTTACCCCAAATCACAACAACCCTAAATCTATCCACTGAGATTTTAAATGCATAAACTCTATAACAACCCGAGATGAATGATCTCAAACCAACGGATCGATCTGGAATGGAAACCCAGATGGAAAACACAATCAGGGGTTTGAAAAGTCGCAAGATTTTTTTGAATCGAATGATAAACGAGCACGGGAGACAGAGTTTTGAGATTTGGAGAAGAATCGGAGAGGAAGACAGAGAAAGAAAAGACAATTTGTGGCAGCAGATGACACTTGGTTGCGAAAATAAATTCGAGGAATGAATGAAGTTTCACTGTATTTTCTTCTTCATTTGGGACAAATTTTTTTTTTCCAGTGCCATACAAAGAAAAGGGGAGTATAAATTTTAAATTTATAATAATAGCAACAAAAAAATTTAATAAATTATTTGTTGCTAAAGTTTTCAATAAATTATTTTTAGTTCTTAAAATTTAAAAAAACATTATATTTCACGCATAATCAAACTGAAATTTATGTATAGATAATATTAATATAAAAAATTAATTTCAAGAACTTAAAATGATTTTGTATGAAATTTAAAAAAAATAATTTATTTAAACCAAAAAGATCATCCATTGAAAATAATTTATACTTTTCATAAAGTGAACTCGTTTTTTATGTTTATTTCTTTAAAATGTCTATTCTACTGTTTTTAAAAAAAAATATTTTATTAAAGAAAAATTTCAACCACACATATTATATATATATATATATATATATATATATTAACTTTATTCAAATTCTTTTATCTTTTAATATTTCCTATAAATTTATCATATTCGATAATAATTAAACATATTTTTATCTTATTAACAAAATATATTTTATAACCCTAAAAAAAATATAACAAATTCGTTATAAACCCTAAACCCTAAAAAAAATTTATAAAATATAACAAATTCAATAATAAACAAAACAATATAACAAATTATTTATATTCTATCCTTCTCTTATAAAACATATTAAATTAACCTTTAAAATCGTTATAAAATTTCAGTATTGGCCAGTATTAATAATAATAATTCGTCGATTGAATCCTTCCGCATTCTAAATTTCTAATAATATATAACGATTATTATAGATAATAATAAGTTTCAACTGCTTCTAATTTCTAAACATAATTTTTAATTTTATTTATATTTTAAAATAAACTTCAATTTTAATTTTTCTTTTTTTCAAAACAAGTATAATAAATTTTAATAAAGTTTAATTGGTATACATTGTCAACAGACTCTTCATTCATGATTGACTGTTAATATAAAAATATTTTAAATTAATAATATATATCAATTAAATTCATTTTAATATCTAAAAATTGTAAAAAAATTTCTTGAATATTCCTATTTTTGAACTCTCATAACGATTATGGTAGATAATAATAAGTTTCAACTGCTTCTAAGTTCTAAACATAATTTTTAATATTATTTATATTTTAAAATAAACTTCAATTTTAATTTTGTTTTTTCTCAAAACAAGTATAATAAATTTTAATATCTGAAGATTGTAAAATTTTCTGGAATATTCCCTATTTTTTAACTCTTATATTTTAGATTTATTTCTTCCTCTTCTATTATTAATTAACTGATCTGAATTTTTTCCACAACCAGTCAGTAAAAAAATATAATAAATTTTAATTTTCCGTAAACACAGAGTGTTTTTTTAACTTTAATTATGATCTATAAAGGAACTATTCGTTTAATATCTACATTTCTTATTTTAAAAATACCTTTTTTCATAATTATACTTCTTTTAACTACTTTTATTTTTAAAACATTTAAAAGGACGAAGTGTGTCTTTCTGGTCTAGTATTAAATAATGTTATCTAGAGTGATTATAAAACTATCTAATTTTAATCAAATAATATTTTATTATACTATATAATCAACATATATTAAAAATAATTTGTTAAATAATAGATTAGATTATTTTTCATTTATAAAAATCATAAAAATGATTGATAAAATAATTTAACTCCACTCTTTCTATTAATAATTTATGAAAATATAAAATAATTTTATATTGTGTGTTGATAAGAATGATAAAAAATATTATTAAATATAATATAAGAGTTTAATTAGCATATACAGATAGTATAAAGTCAACAAAATTATCATAAATGAAACATTGTGATTGAAAATTGATATAAAAATCTTTATATCAATAATATATATCAATTAAATTCATAATAAATTATTTAATTTTAATTGTTGTTTATGCAAAATTCATCTGACTAACTTCAAATGTCTTTCAATTATTGTTTTTAGAAAGCAGATATCTTAGAAATAATTAAAATTTTAGTTTTTAAATGTTAATTTGTGCCTCGTTTTTCATGTGTCTCCATGGGAACACAGTGAGTCTACAAACAAAACAGAAAGGTAGGTAGACGTAGGAGACAAAATTGATTATGGGTGAAAATTGAAAACATTTGTTTTGCTATCACGGTAGTGTGTAACTGTTTATTGTTGTGTATGAACTTTAAATTTTTTTAATATGTAATATCAATTATTATGAATTTCATCAAATATTTTTCTTTTAAGTGTATTTTATATTAAATTAAATTTATAACTCTCATGATATTTTTTATTAAAATGAGTATAGATTTTATTATTAAATTAAATTTATAACTCTTATGATACTTTTTTTATTAAAATGAGTATAGATTTTACATTGTGATACTCAATTTTGTAAAATTTTTTTAACAGGTATTTAGATTGGATGAAAAAATAGATTGCCGGCAAATTCAATGTTAATATTAATTCCGCTGTATTATAGATTAAAAATGAAGTTTACTTTCATGAAAGAAAAAATAATCATAAAAATATTTTTGAATATTTAAAATAAATATAAAAAAAGACATATCTAAAACGAAATTGTTTTACTTTGACGTTTTATAAATAGTCCCAAGTTTACATGAAGGAGACTTCTTCTCCATCATATCTTGTGTGTGTTGTTCATGGTTGACATTATATTTTTTTTTAGATAAATATTAATTAATTTTATTAATATATAAAAGAATTTGAACTCATAATTTCTCTTCCATTTCTTTGCATATAAATTTTATTACAAAATTAACTCTAAAACTCCCTACTATTGTTACTGTCCCTTTTTAAGGTTGGGGTTTCTAATTTTAAAATTTATAAAAATAAAAAATAGTTTTAATCTTAAATTTTCATATTTTTAAAAACAACATTATTTTGATTTCCAAATTTAACATATTGTTTTAAAATCTTAACAACAATAGAATATTTTCTCCCTAGAGACAAAAAATTAATGATAATGGCTGGTGACTGTTGGTTGAAGTGGCGGTGAGTGATTGCCGATTAAAGGTGGCAGTCAGCCTAACTCAAAAAAATATTTCCTCCTTAGAGTTTTAGCTTTTGACCATGAATGTGCTAGAATTAACCATGAATGTGCTAGAATTAACCATGAATGTGTTTATTTTAGCATTTTTCTCACAATATTGGTAAGTATGCTCGTACTTGGGAATTCGTAATCACAACCGACAGTGCTAAATTAAGCATGGTTGTGTTTCTTCGACTGACTTTTTTTTGCTACGTTAACTAACACGACCATGCTAATCTGAATCTTCAATAATTGCTCTAAAAAAACTTGATTTTGCCTCATATTTTCCATTTTTTAAGTATTTTTCTAAAGTGAGAATAAACAATAAAAAGTGAATTTTGTCAATAAATATGTATTTCTATCCTTGCAACCAGATATTAAACATTATAAAAATAGGGTCAAAATTCGATTTATTACTTATCATTATTAACTATACACATATTTAGGTAACTCCATGTAAAATTGACAATAACAATATTGATTTTCCCTAAGAAAAACATAGTGATACTTCTTTCTAGTAGGAAAATATTCTAAAGTGGATAATGCACTTGGATCAATTGTTTGCTTAATTTCACGTACGTCAAGTTGAGGAGCGCAAGTTGGCATTAGAGTCATCTAAATGTAAAATGGATGGTGTGTGATCTTATAGGAAATATTCAAGGAAGTATACTTCTCTTGACAACAATGTTAAAGAGTGATGATGTTGAAGCTGCTAAAAATGCACAAAAATTGATGGAGAATCTTTATTTCCTTAACGAGAATGTTATAGAGATAGCAAAGGAAAATTATCTCAAGCCTTTAGTGATGAAACTTTTTCCAGGTATTTCCATAAATGAGACACGCCCTCTAAACTTGATATTTTAGTACTTGCGATTGATCTCCATTAAACTTTATGAAGTAGGACATAAATACACATATTCATATTTTTGTGGAAAACTATGGTTATATTTAAATTAAAAGTTTAATTGGTATACACTGTCGGTGTAAAATCTTTACACTGACAGTGTATACCAATTAAACTCTTACATGACTCGGATTGGATCGAATTTGAGACAAAATGAAATCTGATCCGATCAAATTTATAGTTGGATTGGATTTGAAAAAAATAATTAATGATCCGATCCAATTTAATCTGATTAAGAACAGGTCAATCGAATACACATATTACAAAGAAAAGTGTTTAGATTTATTTTGTTTTCTATAAAACATAGGAAATAAAATAGGAAACATAAAAAATTGTAAAACAAAATATTAAGACATACATTTTTTTTCTTCAAAATAACATATGAGTAAAATTACATATAAAATATTCTATAAATGATAAAATGTAAATCCTAAAAAGCTAAAATAATAAAGATAAAGTGAGAAATAGGTACAAAATTGTGGTCATGTTCCCTTGGTAAACATAATTTAAGGGAAAGATAGATGTTTGAGAAGTCTTGTTGCTAAAGACCTTTCTCAGTTAGGTGTACTTGATAAACAATCCTTTTATTTTTAGAAACTATCTCACAATTGTTTGGTTACTTATATAATTTAAGGCATGTGAATTGAGAATAGAAATTTTACATAAGAAAAGTTTGTTTTAAGGTTTACTTTTTTTCCTTTTCTCTACTTTATCCCTTATATCCCTGATCCATGTATGGTTATGTTTTTTAGAGTCCATATATGTTTGAGGCATTAAATATTGAACTTATTGATAAGATTGATAATTTTCTACTGCTTTAAACATGGATTCATGTTCGACACCCAAGAGTTTTCATCGGTTCGGGTCAATGCAACAAAACAATAATCTGAACTAAACTAATTAATTTGGTTATGTTTTTTTACTTGATTAAGTTTGAATCCAAACAAAACTGAGTAGAATCAACCATGTTCGGTTCAGTTCATGGTTTTAGCACTTTAAAACCCTAACCCAACTCAAACCAAACCAAAAGTATATATATTATTATATATTTAGTTTATATTTTATTTGTAAGTTGTTTTAAATATATACAATTTGTTGTTTGTGTTGCATATGATTGTTTTGATAACTTAATTTGACTAATGTGGTATATATGAAATACTTGATATTTTATTATAAAATTATAAATTTAGTAGATTAATAGATTTGACTAGTTTAAGGTATAAAATTATTTTGACTAAATTACCATTGGTGCCCCTCTATTTAGGGGGTAGCTCAGTTGGTGCCCCTCAATTTTTTTTGCCCATCTTTTGCCCTCCCATTTTTTCAAAAGTTTAATTTTTTCTCTTTCGTCAAATTTAGTGCACTGACTGTTAAAAATGAATGTTGACTTATGTAATTAAGTGACGTGGCATAGTTATATTGTAATTAAGAGTTAATTAAAATTTATGGTTATATTATAATTAAGAGTTAATTAAAGTTTAATTAATTATTTAGAAATGTTAATTTTTAAAATATAAAAAACATGTACCATGACAATAATCAAACCCAGGTCATAGCAAAGGAATGCTACAGTCAATCCACTAAACTAATCAATAACAATGTTAATTTTAAAAATATAGAAAAGTTGAGCAAGGTTGGAATTGAACCAAAATCTAAAAGTTTAATTGCTAAAGTCATACCACTAGACCAAAAGCCAATATAAGTTTTTTTGTGAGATTCAAATTTAATTAAACTAATCACGTGACAATATTAATTTTATATTAAAATTTGACAAAGTAAGATTTGAACCTAGGACTTTTGCGAGTTGTAAGACAATACTACTAGATAGTAAGCCAATTTTGGTTTTATTGTCTCTTTTTCTTTGTTTTGTTTTACTATTTTTGGTCATTTATGTTGTAAATTTTGTAAATAAAGAAGTTTTTTAAATTTTAAAAACTACTTAGCTTGATTTTATGTTAAATCTATTTGAATAAGTTTATTTTTTTTAATTTTTACTTTTATATTTAAGTTTTAGTTGTTACTTTAATTTATAGTTTTAACTTTTAATTTAAATTTTAATTTCTATATTTTATTTTTAATAACATTTTATATTTTAATTGTATATTTTAATTTTAAATCTATTGTAGGTCATTTTATGTTATATATTTTATTTGTGATTTTGAAACTAAATTAACAATTAAAAGATGAAATTAAAATTCAAGGGTTAACAACTAAAACTAAAATTTAGTTATATTAACAACAATATAAAATTTAAAATCTAATTAAAAATAAAGACATATATTAAAATTGAGAATTAAAATTTAAAATTAAAATTTTTCCATTTAAAAAATTTTTAAATTTTAATATATTTTTAAAATTAATCTTGCCACGATTAGTTTAATTAAATCTGAATCTCACAAGAAAATTAATATTGGCTCAGTCTTGTGGTATGACTTTAGTACTTAAACTTCTAAACCTGGGTTCAATTCTAGCCTTTCTCAAATTTTCTATATTTTTAAAATTTATATTGCTATTGATTAGTTTAAATATATTGAAATTTCAAAATAAAATAGACTCTTACTTTTGGTCTAGTGGATTGACTTTAGCTTTTCTTCTTGCATTAGCCAATTATTTTTTATGATTTAATGAAATTGAAATTGATTTTTTATCGATTTCTGGCCGAATCCAAACCGAACCAACCTATTATCCTCTTTGATTTGGTTTGAGTCAGAAAAAAAAATTCAGTAACCTAAACTAATTAAAATTAATTGGTTTGCTTTTTTTTCCAAAATCGAGCCATCTCAAACTGTTAACACCTTTACCAGCATTACATTAGATTGAAGAGAATATATAACAAAGACTCTTAGACTTCAAAGTTATATCATTGTTCTAAAAGTTGAATATGGTAACTAAGAATCATTCAAGGGTTGACGAAATTGTATTATTTACTCCAAATCTTGGTTTTGATGATTTAAAGGGTGTTACTCTCAATGTGTTAACTTAGACCCGTTCAGGGTGATTGTGAGTTTTTGGTTTTTGGTTTTGAAATGTATTTTAAAAACAGAAACCTGTTTGAAAAAAATGGTTCTGTTTTGGTTTTTTACTCATTTTCAAAACAGTTTTCACTCAATTTTAAAAATAATAAAATTTGGTTTTTAGATTTCTGTTTTTGTTTTTATTTAAGTTTATTATTTGACGTCATTTGTAATAAACTACCATCACCTCTGACCAAAAGTCACCGACCACAACTCCGACGGTCATCAGTCATCTCCTCTGATTGGCAGTCACAACCCCCACCTCCAACTAGTGGTCACCGGTCGTCACCTTTAATTAATGATCGCCACCTCCAACCGGTTGTCACCGATGGCCACCTCCAATTGGTGGTCACTAACTGCCGCCTTCGATCTCCGACTGGCGATCACCGGCCGCCACCTCCGACCGACGGTCACTTCCGACCAATGGTCACCAGCCGTCACCTCCGACCAACAGTCACCGACCGCTACCTCCAACCGGTGGTCACCAACCACACCTCCGACTGACAATAGCCAATAACCGACTGATACTTTCAACGACTGTCTCGAACACTACCTTCAACTAGTGTTTTGATTAAGATTTGAAACCAATGTTTTAAATTTGGTTAATATTTCTCTTGTGCACATGATATTGAATCCTACCAAAAATACTAGAAAGTAAAATCAGCATTATTAAAAAAATGACTTGGTACATAAATGATAATTTTTTTATATAATAAACAAATCCTTATCAATATTTATCGAAGATAGTGCAGAATTATATAGCATGTTTTTAATTTTTTTATATAAGTTAAGAGGAAGATTCAAGTCCGGATATGTTTATAGGAAGGAAAGTTAAAATCCATTTTTGTTCTTGAGATAATTAACTAGGAAATTGTAAAGAATAAAAAAATGCCTTCCTCCTTACTCAAAAGCTCAGGTGGAGAGAGAGTTGAGAGAAGTTTTAAACTCAAAAAATTAAACTAACAATAACAAAATAATTATTATATCGCTAAAAAAGAAAATAAAAAGAGATTAATATTTATAAAAAGTTAAAAAAAAGGATGAAAGTAATGTTCCTGTCTCTAAATTTAAACTCTCTCTCAGTTTTATAGGAATAAACATAAAATAAATTTTTTATTAAGAGTCAAATAAAAAATTTATTAAGACCAAATTAAAATTCATTAATTTACGGGGATAAAAATATATTTAGGTTTAAAAAACATTTGATGGAGAAGAAAAATATAAAAATTTAGAAGAATGGCACCCACGTAAGTTTAAACAAATTAAAATATAAAAATAATAATTTAGAAATAATAAACGATATGCACTTAAAATGGAAAGAGAAAACAAAATGCCACTCCCTTAAAATCTTGTATCATAATTATCCATATTCTTTTAATCATAATTTTCATGTTTCATAAGAGCATGTATAAAAAAAATATTAGCGTAATATAGTTAAATTTAAAATATTAATATAAAAAATAATATTATATGATATATAATTTAATAAAATTTAGTGGTGTCAGTGTAATTTTCTTAAGAGTCAAGAGCAATTAATAATAAATTTATATTGTGAAATAAAAACAATACGAAGTTAATTACATAAAATTTATCTAGGCCCTTCTCTTTCAAGTAAGAAAAGATATCTTAATATTTAAGACAACTACAAATATTTTGGCTTTAACGTTGATAAATATTTAAAAAGGAACCTTTTAAAAAAAAGATTTAGAAAGAAAAAAAAAAAGTAACCATATAATGTTGAAATCCTAGGTGTTAGTTTCAGAAAAATTATTTATAATTTATTTGAAATTATATATAAGCATTTATAAAAATATTTGGATAAATATATAAAAAGGTTTATATAATTATCCAGTGTAACCTTTTGAAAAAAAATGTTTTCAACTTATTAAACATCTGCACTTTCTTTGATTTCCATCTTTTACTTTTTTATCTCTCTTATGATTAAACTTGCTAATGACTCTCTCTCCCTCTTCCTTTCCCTCTCTCTCACTCCCTCTCTATCTCCCCCTATGTTTCTTTTGAATTCAAACACTTAATTTTCATATAAACTCTTATATAATAAATTTTTATTAAATAAACTCTTCCAAATAAGTTTTAGTCTTAGTCTATGAGTACTTGATATGGACCTAAGAGTCGTTTCTACATTATGTTCATATCAAATTATTGACTTAATAATTTTTGTATTCCGGATAAATCGATCCAAAACATATAACAAATGAGTTTTAGATTAATTAAATTGAAAATTAAATAATTAGAAATATATAAATTATTGGTTATTTCACAAAAATAATATATATAATTAATTGGTTTCGGATGACTTGATCCGAAAATTAAATAAAGTAATTTTTGGAAATTTAAAAATATGATAGGTGGAAGAGAAATTTAGGAGGTGGTAAAAGAAATTCTCTTGTTAAGAATGTATTGGGCCTGGACGTGGGAGTAAAAGGTCCAAATGCAGAAACACCAGCGAGAGATGCGAGGAATGAACCAAAGCGGCGGTCATCTCTTTCTCTGGCCTTGTCATAGCTACGCACAGGAATGCGGTGCAGTTTTTGAGGTGTGGGGTTTTGAAGAAGATACAGTAACGGTTCCCATATGGAGGTGCCGCTTTACGAGACGCGACATCACGCTTCCAATCACCATACTCAACACCACCAAAACCACCAACAGGTCCCCACTCTCTTCTATCTTCTCTTTTTCTCTTCGGATTCGCCCTCTTCTCTCGTTCACCATTGTTCTATTTCAGGAAAACGAGAGCTCCAAGGGTTCTTTGCTCTCCCTGCTTTCTTCTCGAGGTACCTCTTGCTTTTCCTTTTGACTTCGTTGAATCCAGATCAACGCTTGTTTTCATCCACTTAATGTTCGTTTCGTATCGTACTGTCAAGGCGTTAGCCAACTCAAGGATAAATGGACCGAATATAATCAAGCTAAGAGACTAAGAAGATTGGTCTCGCTGTTTGTTTCCGCTACAGCCAAACACGTCGCAGTTGCTGCTGGACATCGGATAACGATTCTAAGTAAAGAGGATGATTATCAAAATCCATGCGCCATTTTCACCGGTGAGTTTTGTTTATCTATTTATTTACTCTGAAATTTTGTCTTCTATTCAAAATTAGAAACGCAATTTGATTCTGATAAGCAATTGATTCGTTAGGATCTAGCTTTGGTACATTTAGTGTTGGAGCTTGGTCTGAGGATGAGGAGGTTCTTGGAGTTGCCGATGACTCTGATACACTCTATTTTATCAAATTCAGTGGCGAAGTTGTGGCAGAAATTTCCAAGAAAATTTTGAAAGTCTCTTCTCCAATCGTTTCCATGTTTTGTAATATTCATTTGGATACACGCGAGTCTTACTTGTAAGTTTATTTACTTTTTCTGCATTCCGATAGGCTGTACAAGTACATGGAATGAAAATTTGATAAATTTGTCGCTGATCTCGAAACTATGGTCATGTTGTAATTGTTTCAAAACAATGTTGATTGTTGAGAACCACTTGTCAAGGGAGATCGAATGTTGGTTTGAATTGTTGCACTGTTTGAGGTGCAGGTTCTCTGTTGTTACATCTGATGGCTTGCTACAACAAATTGAGATCATTCATGGACAGAGTGGCTCTACCTTTCCCAAGTGCAGTTCTAATCACACTAGTCGAATTTGCAGCAATATTTTCTGCTTTGACCGCCATAGTGAACTTAACCTTTTTGTGGCTGTTCACAAGAACTCTGGTATGCATGTTTTTGGTTATTTTCTCAATATATATATATATTTCTTATATATAAGTGTTGGTTCTGAATTTAAGCAGTGCATTGTATTATATATCATATATTATATATAGTAGAGAAATCAATATAGGCTCTCTTCTGACAACTAGTCTGATCTTGAAAGAAGCTCCCTTTTTTACATGGTAAAATTGTAAAAGATTATGCTGGAAATGGTAATGACTTTTGGCCATTGCTTCTGTTAATGCCGTGAGCTAACCTTTCATCTGATCTCTTTCAGCCAATTTTGACAAGAAGGGGAACCAAAGCAACAAAGAGAATATCTTAATAAATATTTTCAAATGCAAAATAAAGTTATTATGTCATTATGAACGTCTACCACTTCTGCTGTATAAAAAGGACCTTTTCTTTATAATTTCAGAAATTCGCTGTTAGCTTAAATAATTGTAGTAAATCTGCAACATATATAGGTGGTTTTTCAGTTACTAGAAGGTTTGAACCATATTAACACTTAAAATTTTTACATGTTTAATGTTCTACAGAAAGTACCTAAGGGTCTAAACTGTAATATATGGATCTTATAGTATGTACATACTCTAATTTCTCTATTTTCTTCTCAATGTAGTAAAGATGTGAACGTGGCGTTTGAACTTTGAAGAGTGGACATACTAGACAAGATAGGATTAGAAATGATAATAATTATATTAGATAGAAAGTTGTGGCTACAACTATTGTCGATGTTGAGAATCTTAGATATTATCTTATCTTGATTTTAAATATAATATGTAGGCATATTATCTTAAATATTATAGGAAGCAATGTCTTTTATATTCATGCATTATGTATGAAATAAGTCTATTGTTGATGTTGTGCCATTGTGGCTACAACTATTATTGATGTTGAGAATCTTAGTTATTATCTTATTTTGATATTAAATTATAAATAATAATATGTAGGCATATTATCTTAGATATTATAGGAAACAATATCTTCTATATTCATGTATTATTTATGGAATAAGTCTATATAAACATGCTTCCACTATATATTCAGACATGTTTCATTCTATTATTCCTCTTTATTTCTGATTTTAATAGTTGAAAAAGGTGAAATATTGCCTTGCTTTAGGATATGTGGTAGAAGATTAGTATAGAAGTCCTTGTAAGGAGAGTATGGTCCTGTTTGGGTAAGCTTATGTAGTAGAGCTTATAAAAGTAGAGCTTTTCTAAAAGCTCTAATACAAAAAAGCACTTTTAAAAGAAGTTTAATTAGTGTTTGAATGATACATATGTTAGATCTTACATAGAAGAGCTTATAGAAAAAATGGTGTTCGAATGATACATATGTTAGAGCATATATAGAAGAACTTATAGAAAAAATGGTGTTTGAATGATACATATGTTAGAGCATATATAGAAGAGCTTATAGAAAAGATGGTGTTTGGACAAAATTATATAAGTTCTT
Organism: Psophocarpus tetragonolobus; assembly: GCA_037954015.1. NCBI lineage: Eukaryota > Viridiplantae > Streptophyta > Magnoliopsida > Fabales > Fabaceae > Psophocarpus > Psophocarpus tetragonolobus. Next base: position 48,751,795 of record CM075693.1, on the reverse strand, counting down.
TGATATTAGTAAAATTACTAAAAAAACGTTTTCATTTCCAAATTTAAAACATTGATTTCAAATCTTAACTAAAAAAACCTTTCCTCCTTAGAAATAAAAAACTAATGATTGATGATGACCCAAGACCGACGGTTGGTGTCGGAGGTAGAGGTAATGTTCGGTGACTTCCGGTGAGTGGTGACAATCAGGGATTGACAACCGGAGATAGCAGTTGGTGATCGTTGGTCGGAGGTGGCAACCAGTGACTGCCGGTTGGAGGTGACAGTCGGTGATCGTCGGCCGTAGGTGGTGATGGTTACTGCTGGTTAGAGGTGGCGGCTAGTAACTGTCGGTCAAAGGTGACAAGTAATGTCAAGTGATGAGCTTGAATAAAAACTAGAAACTCAGAAGCTTGAATAAAATTGAAAAAACTTCAAAAATTAACTTCTCCATAAGCTTTACTGAGAGGTTTTAAAGAAGTAAAAATTTATTAAAGGTTATGTATCCAAATACTAATTTTAAGTGAAATAGAACTTATGGGAGTAGAGAAGTAAAAAATTATTAAAGGTTATGTATCCAAACTGACTCTGTTATGTGGAGGGTAGCCTTATCACAAGAGCCAAAAACTACAGGCAAAACTATTAAGAAGATTTAGAGGTCAATGGTCTCTAATATAAAGACATGATTCATTGTAGAACGTTTTGGCATTGCTTGAACCATGTAGCTGAACCACCTGATGGAAAATACTTGATTTTGGTTACTATTTAGTTTTTATAAGACATTATTCCATGTGGAGCATCCATTCAAGCCATCATATTTTTTTATTGGTCATATTTCATGTCCTAAAATATACATAGAAATCTATATTTTTTATTTTCATCATGGACATATAGTAATTCATTACTGAACTTGTATTATATGCTTGATTCAACTACAAAACATATTTTATCTTCTGTGCTTGTACCTCAATTATATTCTCTAACAGTATTTCTTATTTTATCAAATAAATTGTTCTTCGAACATGGAGAAAAGAGTGTAGACTTTTTACATGTCATTAACATTGGCCACACATTATTTGCTTAAGTTTTTTACTGACTAGTTGCACATATATCTTTAGGATCTTGCAATCTTTCTCTGTTATGTAAAAATTCAAGTACGGAGCTGGAGCAGTTGTTCTCTTTGCAGTTTGAGGGATCATATTTAAAGCCAAAAGGTTACAGAGTTCCAGTGACATATCCAAAGGTGCTAATCTCACCACAAGCTACATTCATTGCTACTCTGGATTTGACAGGGAGCTTGCATATTTTTAAGCTAGACAAAGAAAGCTTTACACTCTCCCAGTTTGTCTTGGGACAGAAAGATGATTCACCAATATCTGATAATTTATCTAATGGAGGGAACAAATCTTTTGTGGGTTTTATGGATTTTACTTGGTGGTGTGACCATACCCTTGCCATTGTAAATAGGAGTGGCATGGTTATGTTGATTGACATCCTTAATGGTTCTAAAGTTCTGGAAGAGGATCCTGCATATTTTTTACCTGTTCTTGAAAGGGCATCAAAATATAAGGGCTATGTTTTTGTTTTAGCGAGTCAATTGTCCAAAGAAAGATATAATAGCTCGTCTGATTTAGGATCGACAGAAGAGTTGCATCAGACAGAGTGGATAATTGAAGACAGGCTTAATGAATTTCACCTTTCTAGATTGCTTTGGCACCTCATTTCATTTACTGAGAAGTCTGTCCCTGAAATGTATGGTATACTTATTAGCAAGAAAAAATATCAGGCTGCTCTGGAATTTGCTGATAGTCATGGATTGGATAAAGACAAAGTTCTGAAGTCACAGTGGTTAAATTCTAGCCATGGAGTAAATGAAATAAATAACTTCTTATCAAATATTAAAGATAGAGATTTTGTACTTTCTGAATGTGTAGACAGAATTGGACCGACAGAAGATGCTGTCAAGGCTTTTCTGGCTTATGGTCTACGCATTACTGACCATCATCGTTTCTCAGAAGTAGATGATGATAATTCTAGTCAAGTATGGGATATTCGTTTAGCCAGACTTCAAATCTTGCAATTTCGAGACAGGCTGGCAACATATCTTGGAATAAACATGGGCAGGTATTCTAGAAGTTACAAATGTCTATTTTGTTAAAATAAATTAATTAACTATATGTTTTTGTAGTATTTAAAATTTTTTATATGCTTTTCTTTTTTAATTAACATAGAAATATCATTAAGAAGATAAATTAGAATATGATGGATAGGGAATTGGCTATCGTCTTTAACTAGGAGAAAAACTTGAGATAAAGAAAACATTTTTGGAGATCCAACATCAATTAGTGATATAGCCAAACAATAGTATATTAGTGAGGTGCAAACGTGACTTTACAAGCCAATTTTGTAAGCTTGAGTTAGATCCAATTTCACAATTTCTAATATGGTATGAGAGTTTATCTAGCGATTTCTTGTTGTTGCGTTTATCGTGTCACTCGCTATCGGACCATCCACAAATGTTAAACTTCACGCTCGAGATGTCCAGTCATTGGCGTGAGGAGGGAGAGGTTGTTGGAAATCTCATGTCGACTAGTGGTGTAACTAAACAATAGTATATAAATGAGGTGCAGACCTCACTTTACAAATGAGTTTTGTAAGATTGAGTTAGACCCAATTTCATTATCTGTAATAAGCATCAATAAAGCATAGTTGCCCAATACCCTAGTATATATGTTGGAGAGACCCTTCACTGATTTTTTTCACTTTAACCTTTATAATATAAGTTTTGGATTTCCAAGGTTATCCTTTCAAATTGCCAATTTCAGGGGTATGAATATTGAAAAAAAGGTTGACCTAGTTAAATTTTACTCAATTTGTTTATAGTACCTGGACTTATGCACATGCACGCACAAAAAAGAAAACCCTCAGATTTTAAATTGAAATATTGGCTTATCCTTATGTATTATTAGATCTTAATGGTGTCTAGGTTGTGATTGGAAGTTTGAAACAATTAAAAATTTATAGTGTTTTTGTCTATTTATTTTCGTTGTTTTCAGTGTTGCAAATACCCATCTCCTGTACCATAGCACATTAACAAAACTTAGAGGCATACACATATACATACATTCTGTTAGGAATATTTCCCAAGAAAATAGAAAATACAGTGGGTGGATAGAAAAGAAATAGAATTGTGCATTAACTGATGAAAAGGTATGACAAGGAGAATGTCTCCTTTACAAGGGCCTAGCCCTTTAGCAACAAACTACAAAACTGCTATCTCCCCTCTCACTCGCCCTTAATGCTTATATAGTCTAAATCTCCCCTTAGCAAACTAACTGTAAATGCAACAGTTCGTTACAAGGCTAGCCCAACAGAAAAATGGTTACAGCCCCTAACCCACCTTACATCCTTTCTCTCCTCTTATAAACTAATAAGGGTCTATCTCTGTTTTCTACTCTAACAATGCTCCCCTTGTGTTTTTAACCTTGCCCTCAAGGTTGATTCCCAGAAACTACTCTTGTATTGTTGCTTTACTTCCCAAGTCGCATCCTCTTTTGAGCTTCCTTCCCATTGGACTAACACTTGCAGTATTGCTTCCTCTCCTTGTTGCAAAGTTCTGGTTTTGAGAATTCAGACTGGTTGCAGTCCTGTTGCTTCCTCCTGCAATTCTGCAGGCAATTCCGATGTCGTGGGATAGTTCCCAATGGTCAATTTCAATTGGGATACATGAAAACTGGGTGAATTTGGGCTTCCTTTGGCCATTGAAGCTGGAAAGCCACATCGTCTACTTGTTTGTTCACCAAGTATGGCACATAATATTTGACAGCTAATTTAGGATTCAACTTAGTTGGCATGGTTGATTGTCGATGTGGGTGAATCTTCAAATACACCCAATCACCTACCTTGATCTTTGATGGTCTCTTGTGATCATTAGCATATTTAGACATATGATCTTGAGCCCTTTGCAGATGGAATTTCAATTGCTGAAGAGCCTCATCTCTATTTATTAAGTCCTAAGCTACTGCTTCTACCAATACCTCCCTTGGAATGAATTTGGCCAACGACGGGGGAGCTCTTCCATACACCACTTCAAAAGGGGTGCACTTAGTTGCTCCTTGGTAGCTAGTATTATACCAATATTATGCCCATGGTATAATTTCTGTCCATAACCTGGGTTGTTCTGAACAAAAACATCTTAAGTATGTTTCGAATACTCTATTGAGTACCTCGGTCTGCCCATCAGACTCTAGGTGGTATGCGGTACTTAATTTCAACTAGGTGCCTTGTCTTTTAAATAGTTCCTGCCAAAAATTGCTGATAAAAATGGGGTTTCTATCACTCACAATGGATTTATGGAATCCCATGAAGTCTCACCCTTTCTTTGGTGAATTGTTCGGCTACACTCCTAGCTGAATATGGGTGTTTTAGGAGGATGAAATGGCTGTACTTGCTTAGTCTATCCATCACCACTAGAATAACATCAAACCCTTTTGACAACCCTACAATGAAATCCATACTTATATCCTCTCAATTGACGTTGGGGATGGGTAAGGGTTGTAGTAACCTGACTGGTGACGCAATTTGGTATTTACTTCTTTGGCATATGGGGCATGAGGCCACAAATTGAGTCACTGTTGCTTTCATTCCCCACCAATGAATAGATTGAGCAATTCTTCGTAATGTCCTGTAGACCCCCAAATGTCTTCCAATCAAGGATGAATGAAACTCCTTAGCAACTTCGAAATCCACTTGGAGGAAGTGGTCAAGGCTAGTCGTCCCTTATAGTATAGTCTATCATTTTCCAATGTATACTCTTCATGAGAGTTGGGGTCTCGCTTTAGGATTGCCTTTATCTTTGACAACTCCGGATCTGCCGCCACTTCCTTGTCCACTTCTATTATGTCTTGCCAATAAGACCGTGACATTCGTTGCAATTCCTTTAACTCCTCTCTTCTAGACAGAGTGTTTGCGACTTTATTTGCAACCCCAAACTTGTAAACTATTTCAAATTCATAGCTCAGTAATTTAGCCAACCAGTTTTGCTGAACTTGTGTAGTAATCTTCTTCTCTAATAGGTATTTGGGACTCTACTGATCTGTGCATATATTGAATTTTTTCCTAATCAGATACGGTCTCCAGTGCTGAATGGCTAAAACTAGGGCCATCAATTCCTTCTCGTACACAAATTTGTGTAGGGTCGCGTCTGATAAGGCTTTGCTGAAAAATGCTATGGGCCTTTTATTCTGGGACAAAATTGCTCCTATCCCTTTACCCGAAGCGTCGCATTCGATGACAAACGGTTGAGAGAAATCTGGCATGGCTAGCACCGATGCTGTTGCTATGGCCTGTTGTAACTTTCTGAGGGTTGCTGTACTTTCTTCAGTGCAATGAAAATTCCCCTTCTTCAACAGCTTTGTGAGGGGTTTGACCATCTTTCCATCCCTTGATAAACCTTTGTTAGTATCCTGCCAAGACTAAAAAACTATTCACGGCTTTGACAGACTGTGGAATGGGTCACTTCAGAATTGCTTCTACCTTCCTTCCATCCATGGACACTCCTTTGTGAGATATGATATGCCCTAAATAGTCAGTTTCCTTTCTTCCGAAATTGCACCTTTTGAAGTTAGCTACAAAACCCTGGTTTTATAGAGCTCTAAAGATGGTACTTAAGTGAGTAAGGTGTTCATCCCATTTTTGACTATAGACCAAAATATCATAAAAAAAAAACAAAACAAACCTTAGGTATGGCTGCAGTGTAGAGTTCATCGCATGCTGAAATCTGGAGGGGGCATTCGTTAGCCCAAAGGGCATGACCAAAAATTCATAGTGGCCTTGGTGGGTTCGAAAAGCTGTTTTCTGAATGTCCTCTTCACACATCTGAATTTGATGATATCCCACCTTTAGGTCTATTTTAGAAAAATACCTAGCTCCATTAAGTTCATCTAGTAATTTTTCAATAATCGGGATAGGAAACTTATATGGGATAGTGACTTTGTTTAGAGCTCGATAATCCATGCAAAATATCTAACTCCCATCCTTCTTCACTAGGATGATAGGGCTAAAGAATGGGCTATTGCTGGGCTGAATGATTCTCACCTTCAACATTCCTGAACTTGCTTTTCATTCTCATTTTCTTGTAAATATGGATATTGTTATGGTCTTACATTGATCAGGTCTACTCCATGTTTGAGTGGAATTCCGTGATCTACTGCACGATTGAGTGGTAATCTTGTGGGTTTAGAGAATACTGGCTAGTACTCCTTCAGAACCTTGGACAATTGCACGAGTTGCTTTGTAGTCAGTTGGATTCCCTTGCTTTCTCTTCTCTGCTCGGGTTCAGTTTCTTGCTCTATTACCCATAATATTGCTGTAGCTTTTAAGTCCCTTTCTTTCTCAAGGTTTGGCAGGAAATTAATGCTTTAGGCAGCCTCGGGTTTCCCTTTATCTCCACCTCTTTTTGCTGTTTTTGAAATCTCATTGTTAGTGGCTTCCAATTTGCTTTGACTTCCCCTAAGGTTTTCAGCCACGCCATTCCCAAAATCACATCCACTCTCCCCAATTTGAACACACAAAAATCTTCCACAACTTCATAATCTCTTATTTCCATTGCCAATTGTTCGCAACACCCTTGCGCCGCCTTTTTATGTCTGTCTCCCATCCTCACTATATAGGATTTGGTGGGTTTCACTTCTAACCCAAGGTTTTTTATGGCCGACTCCACTATCAATTAGGATTAGCACTTTCCTTCCTTGGATGGTTCCTTCTAATTTCATGGTTTGCCGTCGGGTGAGTCCTCACATGGAGCACCAAGATAAATTCATCCAGCTACACTCTCCATTTGAATTTGGCTCCTCCTCATTTTTCTCTTCCATGTCGATTCTTGCAATCTCCCCTTTTTCGTCCACCTGTTCATCTTCCGCTAGGATGATAACCCTCAATCCTTTTTCCGAACACTTATGCCTTGCCATGAATGGCCTCCACATTGAAAGCATAGTTTTTCATCTCTTCATTTCACATACTCGTGATTCGGAAGTTGTCTCACACCCTTGCTCCGATTCCCCCAAGCTTTGGCATGTCTTTGTTGGGTATTTGGTTTATTTTCGCCTGGTCTGCCTCTTTCTGGTTGTTGCGTCAATGTTTGCCCTTGGATGGAGTGTGTCGCTGTTCGGGTGTTTGAAACCTGTAGCTTCCGTCTTGATACCTTTTTTCGGAGCCGCGTCTTCCTTCATTTTCCCCTTCTTCGATATCACTGGCTAGTTCCATTGCTTGGGCGAGATCCTTTGGGTCGTGGGGTCTTACCTTGCTTCGCAAATTCAGTTTTAGCCCTATCAGAAAATAACTTAACAGCTGTTTTTCCGACGTTGATGTTGCTTGTGCCATCAATAGCTCGAATTCTTGCACATAATCTCCCACTCCTTTTTCTTGTCTTAGTGCTGCTAACCTTTCATATGCAAAGCCTGTATCCTGCCCCTTGAATCTTCTAAGAAGCGCTGTGCAAAAGTCCTCCCAAGATTGATTCTTTACCCTTTTCTTCCAATACTGAAACCAGTGGATTGTGTTGCCTTCCATGCTGATGAAGGCTAGCTTGAGTTTCTCTTCCGTTTTCACCCTCTGAATCTAAAAAATTTTTTCCGCCCTCGCAATCCATCCTAACGGGTCGCTGCCTTCGAAAGATGGCAACTCCACCTTCTTTATCCATTCTCGTGGCATCATTTCCGCCGCTTCCTCCTCGTCTTCCTTCGCTGTCTCTGTCTCGTCGTTCCCTCCTTGGGATTCCTCGTTTCTTGGGATGCCTTGTTGCTGCATCCAGGTTCTTAGCATGTCTCGCATGCTGTTAATGCCTTCCATGCTCTTTGTGATTGACGCTATTCAAACTCCTTGTTCGCTAGTAAGTTTCTTCAACATTTCTATTGAAGATTCCATTGCTATCAGTTGTTTTTCTCCAATTCTTTCCGATCAGGGATCTGTTAGGTCAGACCAATTGTTAGGAATCTTTCCCAAGAAAATTGAAAATACAGTGTGGATAGAAAAGAAACAGAATTGTGCATGAACGGATGAACGGGTATGACAAGGAGAATGTCTCCTTTACAAGGGCCTAGCCCTTTAGCAACAAACTACAGAACTGCTATCCCCCCTCTCACTTGCCCCTACTGCTTATATAGTCTAAACCTCCCCTCAGCCAACTAACAAGAATACAACAGTTCGTTACAAGGCTAGTTCAACAGAAAAGTGGTTACAGCCCTAACCCTTTCTCTCCTCTTATAAACTAATAAGGGCCTATCTCTGTTTTCTACTCTAACACATTCCAAGATATGATCATATTAGTTATTTAGAATGGTAGGATATTGATAATTTTTTATTGTTCAATAAATCAGATGGTTTCCACTGACTCAAAGTTCATTGACACAGTTTTCTGCAGGTTTTCTGTGCAGGAATATGGAAAATTCCGAATTATGCCTATTAATGAAGCTGCTGTAGCACTTGCTGAAAGCGGGAAAATTGGTGCTCTAAACTTGCTCTTCAAGTGTCATCCATATTCTCTGTCTCCTTTTATGTTGGAAATCTTAGCTTCCATTCCTGAAACAGTTCCCGTACAAATGTATGGGCAGCTTCTTCCCGGGAGTTCTCCTCCATCTGGTGTTGCTGTGAGGCAAAATGATTGGGTTGAATGTGAGAAGATGGTTCACTTCGTCATTGCGTCAGTTAAAAATAATGACATTCTAATCCAACTCAAAACTGAACCTCTTGTTAAGCATTTCCTTGGATTTCCTTGGCCATCAATTGACGAGCTCTCAAATTGGTATACAAATAGAGCAAGAGCTATGGATGATTATAGTGGGCAGCTGGCTAATTGCCTCAGCTTACTTGAGTTTGCCCTTCGCAAAGGCATATCTGAGTTACAGCCATTCCATCAAGATGTCTTGTACTTATATCAAATTATTTATTCCAATGATGATGATAGTGAAATGTGCTTCAACATGAGCCTTGCCATGTGGGGAGAATTGTCAGACTATGAAAAATTTAAATTTATGCTTAAGGGAGTCAAGGAGGAAAATGTTACTGAAAGATTACACAGTAGAGCCATTCCTTTTATGCGTGAAAAGTTGCACAAGGTATCCTTAATTGGAGATCAAACTATAGAGGAATCATTCTTAGTCAGATGGTTGAAGGAAACTTCTTTGGAGAATAAATTGGACATATGCTTAGTGGTAATTGAAGAAGGGTGCAGAAATTTCCAAAGAAATGACTATTTCAAGACTGAGGCTGAAGCTGTTGATTGTGCTTTGCATTGCATATACTTGTCCACAGTTACAGATAGGTGGAGTATTATGTCTTCCATCCTATCTAAACTTCCACAACTACATGGTGAGTTTGGCTTTATGTCTATTCTAATTTCTAAATAACAGTGAGATGTTCCTTGCCTGATTGGTTTCTATACAAAAATCAGTGTCAATTTTGTGTTATATCCTGGAACACAATTATGCAAAGTGTTCCTTGCCTGATTGGTTTCTATTGCTATAGAGTATTGACTCCCGTGCTGAAAATGACTTTTCTTGTTTCAGGCATTCAGTGTGGATGAGATTTCTGCTTGCAATCCTTTTATTCAATATTCTTTTCCTGTCCTTTTGTTTTATATTTGATTGACATATACTTGTGGTGTTGAGTTGGGGTGTGCATATTGTTTTCATCCCATAAATTTCCAAGGACACATGCTGCAAATCTCGTGTGCCTGCATTAGTTGTTTAGTGAATTGGTGAGGATTTCATTTGGTTGATTCAGTTGGTTTTAATTCTAATCTATTCATCTATGCATTGTTGAACAGATGGTGCAATTCAAGTTGAGGACCTTGAGAGAAGACTTAGAATTGCTGAAGGTCACATTGAAGCAGGGAGGCTTTTGGCCTTTTACCAGGTTGGTACTTTATCTCCTATGAGCAACCAAACTTGCACAAGCAGTGTATATTCCACTATGGCTTCAATTCCATAATTTATTTTGGTATTTTTCCCCTCCACTATTTAGCAATATGATTCTACTATTCATATTATTGTTTTGTAGCAATGTTTGTCTTTATTATGTTTTCTTATGGATCTATACAGGTCCCAAAGCCATTAAACTTTTTCCAAGGGGCTCAATTGGATGAAAAGGGTGTAAAACAGATTATACGTCTTATTCTTTCTAAATTTATTCGCCGTCAGCCAAGCCGATCAGATAGTGAATGGGCCAGCATGTGGCGTGATATGCAGTACTTGAGGGAAAAAGCCTTTTCTTTTCTGGACCCGGAGTATATTTTGACTGAATTTTGCAGAGGACTGCTTAAAGCTGGGAAGTTTTCTCTTGCACGAAATTACTTGAAGGGTACAAGTTCAGTTGCTTTGGCATCAGAGAAGGCTGAAAACCTTGTCATTCAAGCAGCTAGAGAGTACTTTTTCTCAGCTTCAAGTCTTTCTTGCTCTGAAGTAAGATTGTGTGTAACTTATTAACTTTAACATCTAATGTTTGAAATCTTTGTTACCGTTTCTCACAATAATGCAACCATGTTAACACAAACATGAATGCAGATTAAGAACTATTGTGCAACATTTTCCCCTTTTAAAATTTTTTGACAGTTTTTACCTACACTACAATAGTGACTGATATCGTATAGAGCTTAATATATATTATTCTCTTTTTGTCCATCATCTAAATCATCTCAAAAGATTATTTTTGCTTCTCAAAAGTCTTCTTTAAGCGGCTATGTTTATGCTAACCTATCCTCAACTGTATGAATTGATTATGTTGCTACAATTTGTTGCAGATCTGGAAGGCTAAAGAATGTCTTAATCTATATCCAAGTAGTGGAAATGTGAAGGCAGAGGCAGATATTATTGATGCACTTACAGTTAAACTTCCAAAGCTTGGGGTTAATATTCTGCCCATGCAATTCAGGCAAATAAAAGATCCTATGGAAATTATAAAAATAGCAATCACAAATCAAACTGGAGCATATTTTCATGTTGATGAACTTATTGAGGTTGCCAGACTTCTAGGCTTGAGGTCTGCTGATGACATATCAGCCGTTGAAGAAGCTATTGCTCGAGAAGCGGCAGTTTCTGGTGATTTACAATTGGCATTTGATCTTTGTCTTGGTTTGGCCAGAAAAGGACATGGTAACGTATGGGATTTATGTGCTGCAATTGCAAGAGGTCCTGCCCTTGATAATATGGATGTGGTCTCTCGAAAGCACCTATTAGGGTTTGCTTTAAGTCACTGTGATGAGGAATCTATTGGTGAGCTTCTCAATGCATGGAAAGATCTTGATATGCAAGGCCAGTGTGAAACATTTATGGTATCAACAGGGACAAATCCTTCCAAATTTTCAGTGCAAGGCTCATCTCTAAACTCACTTCAAAAGCAAAGTTTTCAAAACATGGTAGATGGAAATGATTATTTTCAGGAGTTTGATAGTATTAGTGCCGAGAATCAGGATCTTCATCTCGAGAAAACTAGAGACATGGTTTCCATCGTTGCAAAAACCTTGGCTGTTGGGGATCGAACTGATTGGGCATCGATCTTGATTGAAAATGGAAAAGTTCTGTCTTTTGCTGCTTCACAGCTCCCTTGGTTGCTTGAGTTAAGTAGAAAAGGAGAACATGATAAGAAACTTATTACTGGAAAGCTGTATCTAAACATCAGAACACAGGCTGTGGTAACCATTCTGTCTTGGTTGGCTAGAAATGGATTTGCCCCCAGAGACAATCTGATTGTCTCTCTAGCAAAATCAGTTATGGAACCGCCAGTTACCGAAGAGGAAGATATAATTGGGTGCTCCTATCTTCTGAATCTTGTGGATGCATTTAATGGGGTAGAAATTATAGAGCAACAGCTCAAAATAAGAAAAGACTATCAAGAAATTTGTAGTATCATGAGTGTTGGGATGGCATACAGTTTGCTACACAACTCTGCAATAGGGACTGATCCTTCTCAACGAAAGGAGCTATTGAAGAAGAGGTTTAAGGAAAAGCATGCATCACCAAGTTCTGGTGATTGGCTTTTCTGTTATTTTCTGTTCTTTGTGTATTTATTTAGTAGTTAACTCTTAGATTGCAATTTTTTTAAACTTTATGCATGCTGTTTCTATTTAGAATGTTGTTAAACATGCTTGTATTGGTGGGGGATTTCTTTCTTCCACCATTTCTTTCTTATTTGACATGCATAACTAAGGCACTGTTTTGATTATTGTATTCAGATGATATAGATAAACTTGGCAAGGTACAGTCCTCATTTTGGAGGGAGTGGAAACTGAAGTTAGAAGAGCAAAAACGTCTCACCGAGCATTCTAGAGCACTAGAGAAAATAATTCCTGGGGTTGAAACAGACCGCTTTTTGTCCAGGGATTCCATCTATATTGAGAATGTTGTCATCTCTCTCATTGAGTCAGTTAAGTTGGAAAAAAAGAACATTTTGAAGGACATTTTAAGATTGGCTGACACTTATGACTTGAACTGTACTGAGGTATGAGGATTTCCAAGAATGCATTGAAACCTAAACCTTAGAAAAATGTATTGCTCACAAATTTCAATGAAATCATGTCTTTTAGTTCCTTAGCTCATTGATGTGTAAAAGTTCCATTCTTGGCAGTACTAGTCTCTTCGTAAATTGAATTCAGTGTCAAGTAACATTACTATTCAATATAAAGTAGGTATAAACTTGTATTTATGCCATCAGTTATTTCACTTGAATAGGTGTTGATTATAAAATGTTTTTCTCCCATCTTTAATAAGTGTTCAAGTGAACTAGTTCTTTGAACAAAATGTAATATAATTCATTGATGAGATCTTATTACTTTGTTCTGGTGCAGGTGCTCCTGCATTATGTAAGCGCTGTCCTTGTTTCTGATGTTTGGACAAATGAAGATATTACAGCTGAAGTTGCGGGTTATAAAGGAGAAATAATTGGTAATAGTGCGAAAACTATTGAAACCATCTCCACAATTGTATACCCTGCAATCGATGGGTGCAACAAACTTCGCCTTGCATATGTGTATGGCTTGTTATCAGAGTGCTACTTGCAATTGGAGACTATCAAAGATTTGTCACCAATAGTGCGGGCCAATCATGTCAATGCCCATCTAACTTTAGCTCAATATTACAAAGTCATCGAGCAAGAATGCAAAAATGTATCCTTTATCAATAACCTGAACTTCAAAAATATTGCTGGTTTACATGGTTTGAACTTTGAGTGCATTAAGGATGAAGTTTATGCATGTATCGAGGAAAGTAGCTTGTCAGCTTTGTCAAAAATGGTCCAGGATCTTGTCAATATGTATGGTGATTCATTGCCTGATGATTTCATGTCATGGCAAGATGTCTACAAGTATTATATCCTAAGTTTGCTGAGAGCTTTAGAGAATAAAGTTACTACTGGTTCTAGCATTAGAACTCCTGAATACCTTCAAGGCTTTATAAATAAGCTTGAACAGAGTTATGATTTGTGCAGAGTGTATATTAGACTTTTGAGTCAGTCTGATGCTTTGGGGATCATGAAGCAGTACTTCACAGTAATCATGCCTCTCTACAGTTCATATGGACTCCTACCTGACAATTCAACATGGCAAGAGTGCCTTATTGTTCTTCTAAACTTTTGGATGAGATTGACAGATGATATGAAGGAAATTGCATCGGAGGAAAATTCAGAAGAAACTTGTAGCTTCAATCCACAATGTTTGATGAGTTGTCTGAAGGTTTTTATGAAATTGGTGATTGAGGATATCATCTCCCCTAGTCAGGGCTGGGGCAGCATATATGGTTATGTCAATTGCGGCTTAAATAGTGATTCTTCTGCAGAAACATATAATTTCTGCAAAGCTATGGTTTTTTCTGGTTGTGGATTTGGTGCTGTTGCAGAGGTTTTTTCTGTTGCATCATCAGAAACTGGTTCAGCTTCTGATTGTGGCACATGTTCTCAGGATCTTCCTCATTTCTATTTAGCTATTCTAGAAGCTGTTTTGTCAGAATTGATCAATGGATCCCATGAGAGCCAGAACCTGTATCATATATTGTCCTCTTTAAGTAAGCTAGAAGGTGACTCAAAAATTATGCAATGTGTTAGACATGTAATTTGGGAAAGAATGGTACAGTTCTCTGACAATTTGCAGTTGCCAAGTTCTGTCAGAGTTTTTGTGCTAGAGCTTATGCAATTTATCTCAGGTAAAATTATTAAGGGTTTCTCTACAGAAATACTAGCCAATGTTCAACCATGGGAAGAATGGAATGAATTGATCTATGCTTGTCAAAAGAGTGAGAATGATGTTGACAAGCAGTTGCCAGATCACAAAGATTCTTCTAGTAGGGTTACAAATACTTTGGTTGCTCTTAAATCATCTCAGCTTGTGGCATCAATCTCTCCTAGCATAGAAATTACCCCTGATGATCTATCGAATGCAGACATAGCTGTGTCTTGCTTTATGAGGTTGTGTGGAGAAGCTAGTGAAGATCTCCACTTTGATGTTCTGCTGGCTATTTTGGAAGAGTGGGATGGACTTTTCACTGCAGGGAAAAATAGAGAAGCCAATGTTGAAGCATCTGATGGAGGAAATGACTGGAACAATGATGATTGGGATGAAGGATGGGAAAACCTTGAGGAAGTGGACAATCCTCAGAAAGAGAAGATAGAAGACTCTGCTTTTGTTCACCCTTTGCACCTTTGTTGGGCGGAGATTTTCAGAAAATTTATAAGCATATCTAGGTTTACTGATGTGCTGAGACTGATTGATCAATCATCATTAAAACCTAATGCTTTGTTGCTTGATGAAGATGATGCCTGCAGCTTAACCCAGATAGCACTTGGCATTGATTGCTTTCTGGCTTTGAAGTTGGTATTATCGCTCCCTTACAAAGCATTACAGTTGCAGTGTCTGGGTGCAGTTGAGGATAGCACAAGACAAGGTATCTCTCAAACAAGGAACAAAGACTATGAGTTATTAATTCTCATTTTATCTTCTGGGGTTCTCACTTCTATCATCATCGACTCTACCTATTCTACACTTTTCTCTTATATTTGCTATTTGGTTGGAAACTTGTCCAATCAATGTCAACAAGATCTGGTGTCAGGTAGAGGAATTAACAGCAATGAAGATCACGAGAACCAGTTGCTTCTTTTCACAAGGATCCTTTTCCCTAATTTCATATCAGAACTTGTGAAGGCTGATCAACATATTTTTGCTGGATTTCTTGTCACAAAATTTATGCACAGTAATGAATCACTCAGTCTCATTAACATTACTGGGGCCAGTCTTAATAGGTATCTGGAAATGCAACTGCACGTGCTACAGGTCAACGAGTTCCCTGTTGAGAAGACATGTAAAACATTGAAGAATACTGTTGGTATGTTGAAAGACAAACTTATCAGTTTGATTCAATCCATATTACCATTGCTTTCTGCTAGTGTTAGTTGATAATTGTTTCAATTTGATTAGCCCTGCTACCTCCTTTTATCCATTTCGACAGATTGTTTTACGGTAGCATCTGTATCAATTAGGATCCAAGGGGTTTTGTTGATTATTATTTCCGTAGATATTTTGTATTTGATAGAGATATAAATTGCTTTGTCAAAGGAAAGGCTAGTTAGGGATTTTAAAATCCATTAATATATAATTATATATATGTACATGCGTATTCGGAGCTGGCTTTGTGACTTGTGTAACTCAACAAAGAACAGGAGACTTGTGTATTGAAGACACTCAACAAAGAGGAGAAAAATTCAATTGATTTATTTTCATCTTGGTATTAATTTAGGAAGTACAGAAAGTATGTTTGACGAAACAAGTTATTACGTTACTGAGTTTTAGAAGCGCAAAAATCCTTATTAAATTATTTTAAGTACGTATTCACACAGTGACACACGCTTTAGATAATTACTCTTCAAGACATAATAACTACTAAATAACTCGAATTGGAAGTACTGGATATCAGGTTTGTATAGATTTTGACCTCATTTTTATTACTTAAATGGATATGTATTTGTATTAAGAGTGTTTTTGTAATATCCTTAAGGGCCTGTATGATGTGTATTAGGGTACAGTACAGGGAGACAGGAAAAACTTTAAAATTATAGTATAACTTCTTGTTCTGTATATTGTTTGACGGATAATTGACAACACATGTAAGACAAAATAAATATATATATATATATATATATATATATATATATATATATATATATATATATTCTCAATCAACATAAATAGTAAAACCTATATTAAAAAAGTCACGCAACAAAAACTGAATGTAAAATACTCATGGCACATAATAATTTATGAGATTAATTAGTATATATTGTTAGTATAATATTGACATTCAATTGCAACCTTTATTTATGATAAATTTGTTCTGGTTAGTACTTTAAAAGTTACGTAAATAAAAAGTCAAAATTAAATATTCGTCAAAATATTTTAAATTGAATACAAAATATACCAATTAAACTCAATTTATTTTCCATGTATATCAACGTTTTTAAAACTTGACTAAAAATCAAAACCGTTAAAACATGTTTATAGTTTAAAGCTTAAATTGAATTTAACAATGTTTTTTTAATATTATTTTATTAATATAGTAATATATTAAACATAGAATAAGTTATATTTTATAAGATAAATATAATACATTATATTAAATTTAAGTAGTGTTTGACTTTATAATATTATAAAGATGCAAAATTTTACATGTTTAGAATAACTCCCCAAGAGGTGCTTATAAAATTTATATTATAAGTTGTAATTATAAATTGATAAAAAAGATAGCATGTAAGAAAAGTCTCATACACATGAATTTAGATTTCATGAGTTCGTTGTTGTGCAAATTTGTCAATCCCCACACGCACAATTAATGATTCTTGTGAAAGATAGGTGTAAAAAAATTTATATTACATCTCCTTATGCCATATGTCTTTTTTTATTGATTAACTAATTTTATTTTAATTTTCATTTCAGCTTAGTATCTAATTTAATTTCAATTTTTATTCAGAACTTCTAACTGCGTGCGTGTGAAGTGTTACATTTACTCAGGGAATGATCATAAGAAACTTATTTTTTATTTTCACTTTTTCTTTTTTTGTTAAGATTAATTACTTATTATAACCATTGTATTTTAAGAAAATAAATGGTTATGATGAAAAATAAGTATCTTAATTGTAGAATAAGTGAATTCTTTATTATATATAAATAAATAAATAAGAGTTTAAATGTTCCATTAATCACAAAATTATAACATCATATATGTTTACAAAAATTACTAATATAGTGTAGTGTGTATCCAATCCTCTAGTTCAACTTCATAACAAAAAAGAAATACTTACGAGAAGATACGAACACTGGGAAAATTATTAACTAAGTAGAGAAACTCACACAATTTCTATAATTTTTAACAATTTTAATTAATAATAAAAATAAGAGTTTAATTAGTATGCACAGTCAAGAATTTTACACTGACATTCAACTATAATCCTTTATTTATGCTAAATTTGTTAACTTTATCAATTAATCCTTTAAAAGTCATATAAATAAAAAATTATGCTTGAATGTAATGGTAAAACTCTTTTATATTAACTAAACTCTAAAGATAATATATAAGAAAATGTGTTTTAATATTTGTTGCACTAAAATTTTCTAAGCCCTTATATTATGATTATTAATATTTGAGTTTAATAAATATGTGCCGGACATTAATCACAGCTCTTTATATATGTTGAGTATGTTAATGACTTTATCTATTAATACTTTAAATAGTTTAATATTTTGTTACAATCTTTTACTTATATGACTTTTAAGTATTAATAGGTAAAATCAATAAATTTAACTTATCACATATGAAAGGCATAAAAATCTTGTCCCAAATGGTGTCTCAATTTTTATTTCAACCAATCAATAAATATCATGTTATTTAATGAGATATATAAGATATAAAAAAATTATAAAAAAAATTCATTAAATAACATAACAATTATTGATTGATTGAAATAGGAATTGAGACATAAATTTGGGACAAAAAAATTTTATAAATATAAAAGACTCTAATTATAATTAAATGACAATGTAAATCTTGTTACTACAACAATAAATAAGTCTTTTCTCAACTTTAAAAGTTATATAAAAGCTAAGTTATAACTAAATATTTTGTAAAACTTTGTTTCATAGTATAGAACTTTTTCTGTTAATTATTTTGGCTTCTTTTTCATATTAATAGGTAGCTGCACCAACCAATCCAAATCAACAAAAAATAGCAAGGCATCCATCGGTTACAGGATATTTGCTGTTATTTTGTTTCCCGCTTCCATCCATATTGTCTGCTACTAAGACTCATTATTGCATAGCCAACTGATCCAATCCTAGAAGGCATCCAAAGGAGATTTCTCAAGCCGAATGCTGAAAGTGGAGTAATTGTAACTCTTCTTCTTCTAAGCTCTAATACACGTTCAAATTTATTAACTCAAATTTTTGTTTTTATTTAATAAATCTCACATGTAATTTTTAATTATGATGAGCAAGTATGTTACTATTACTACTGCTAATGAAATAATATTCTTGCTTTTATTTTCCATGTCAAATGTATGACTTTAGACGATGAAGTGATACTTCTATAAAACATGGGACATCAAATTTGTTATCCTTGAAATTGGAAAAGGCAGAGATCTCCATATCATTTTGATTTTGTGGAGCTATAAGTATGTGGCTCCAAAAAACTTCTATTGAAACAGCGGCGGAACCAAATACATGAGCTTGGATAAGGGGATCAACATGGTTCATGAAAAGGTGATTCCTCAATCTAGACGGCTTAATAAAAAGTAAAAACAACATCCAACATTGGAGCATTAACAGTCAAAAGATAACAATAGTGAATAATCCCATCGAACGTTACTTTATCTTTTGTTCTGGAGCCAGAGCCAAGTTGCAGATAAGGTTTCCAATTCATTAGTAACTTATAGCCAATAAATTTGGACAAAACGTTGCTGCAATGGCA
Source organism: Psophocarpus tetragonolobus (assembly GCA_037954015.1). Lineage (NCBI taxonomy): Eukaryota > Viridiplantae > Streptophyta > Magnoliopsida > Fabales > Fabaceae > Psophocarpus > Psophocarpus tetragonolobus. Next base: position 48,732,825 of record CM075693.1, on the reverse strand, counting down.
TCATAGAATTACATCAGGTACAAACCCACTTTGATTAGAATCCATGGTGTGTGCCTAAACACTCACTTAAACTTTTTTATAAATGTGTAATTGAAAGAATATTCTTTAACCATTCTTTCTCCCTTCCTATCCAGGGTAGATCCCTTTTGTACTTATCACTTAAATACTCTTATATCCTAATAGAGTTACCTGCATGCCTGATCTAATGAAACTTATTTGGAAACTGATTTCTGCAACTGCCAAATGAGTCATTTGTGCTCTAAAGTGGCCCTTTAACCTCTGCTCAAAACTAAGCCATCGGATTAGTGATGAGGGTCTTGAACTGTTTTTTGCATCATAGGTCCAAACCATGAGCATTCACTAACAACTTCACGTTCAAGTTTTAGGTTTTGGTCAATACCAGAGGACAAAAGAATCATACTTATACCCAAAAGTGCCTTTTCTTCTTCTCCTCTTTGATAACAGCAAATAATTAATAATCGGTGTGTTGGTTAACCACATCTATCTTGATGAAGAAGAAAAAACTTGTAGCAGAAGCGCCAAAATGTCCAACAGATTTGTTTGCTTAGCACTATTTGGCCGACCAACTTATCCATAACATAGACCTAAGCAACCAACATACGACATATTAATTACTTATTAGAGCATGGACGGTGGTATATGTGGCCCAAAGCTATTCATGTCTTCTCCACTCCCACTTTTCTTTTATGATTATTTACCTCACATTCTACCCTACCACTAAACATCAACTCTTCCACTCTCTCCTGCTCACATGGAGGAATCATTCATTAGCTTCCGGACACTTCCAAAAAAGCACCATGACAGCTAAGTTTGCCACTGGATATGCATGGATATGTGGCACATAACCATATTCTATCTTGCAAACAAACATACTCTAATTTTATTTTTAAAAAATACATAAGCATACTCTAAAATAATACTAATAAGTATAATTACTATCAACTAATTAAGCCATGAGTAAAATATATTTTAATTTCTTTAAAATTTAGTTAAAATTGATTTTGGTTCATATTTTTTAGAAGGCTTACTTGTTTTGTGTTTCTTATTTTTTAATTTTTGTTTCCTATTTTTAAATTATAACAATGAATTTAATTGGCATACACTATGTAAGTGTAAAGATTTTTTATAACCTTTCATTAATAGTAAATTGATTAACTTTATTCATAAATACTTTAAAAGTCACATAAATAAAAAGTTATGATTTATTGTCATTGTAACCGATAGTATATTCCAATTAAACTCTTATAATATTGTATTCTAATTTTTTAAAATTGTTAAATTTGTGCTTAGCCGTTGGTAAATTGATGTTAACTACAGAATGGTAAATGTTGATGGGACACGTAACACTAATTTGAAAATAATGTAATAACCTGACATATCACCTTATTAAATTATGTGACTTAACAGTTAATATTGATCTAGTCTTTTTTAAAAATAATGATACTATTTTTTGTATTTTTGAAATGCGAGGAATTTATTCCTGGTTTTATATTTTATTTTGACTTGATAAGAGATAAAATACATCACATTAAGCAAAAAAACAAAATCATTGCTTTTAAATTATAGAGATTAAGATCAATTGTAGCCAATCTTAAAGTATGTATACCACATTTTATTCTTAAATAAACCTTAATAGTAATACTGTATTTGACAACTGCTGCTGCATATATATATAACCCACCAGAGAAGCCTTCTATACTACCTTTCTTATGTGGAATATTTCCATATCTGTTCTAACCTCCATCTTTAAGAGTTCCCCTGGAAACCTCTGAAATAAGATGGGTGGCATTGCATTCGGTCGCTTTGATGATTCTTTCAGTTTAAACTCAATCAAGGCCTATATTGCTGAGTTCCATTCAACCTTGCTCTTTGTTTTTGCTGGTGTTGGTTCAGCCATAGCCTATGGTTGGTTTTCTATTCTTCACAACCATTTTAGTTTCAATCCTGCCACTTCTTTTAAGTGGTTGAAGGTGTTTTACTGTTATTAAACAAAGCTCTTTTTTGGCTTCTAATTAGTTATAAGACATTTTTATTTTGAATTGTCACCGTGTGGAAGTTTACATATAACACTATGAAATCATCGTGCTTTCTTAGTTTCAACTTGTTTGGCTTTTCTTTCTTTCCCTTTGCTTGCAGGTAAGTTGACATCAGATGCAGCACTTGATCCTGCTGGGTTGGTGGCAGTTGCTGTTTGCCATGGTTTTGCACTCTTTGTTGCAGTTTCAGTTGGCGCCAACATCTCTGGTGGCCATGTAAACCCTGCTGTGACCTTTGGATTGGCTCTTGGTGGCCACATCACCATCCTCACTGGCATCTTCTACTGGATTGCACAGCTTGTAGGCTCCATTGTGGCATGTTTCCTTCTCAACTTTGTCACAGGAGGTTTGGTAAGTTTAAATTGAACGCATCTATATGGTTCAAAATCACCTGTGTAATTAACATATGGTTACTTGATTAAACAAATTTTGTCACAGGTGTTTCACTGTTATTAAACAAATCTTTTCCTTGCATTAGAAGCTTCATGCATAAAAACTAAGGACATTCTTACATACATTTTTTTTTATATCTTCCATTCTATAAAGAGAACTATAGGTTTAGTTCTGCAATGGGTAAGATGGGGGCATACTACTTAGAATTATAGTCAAGTTACTCTCCTTTTAATATAAATTATATACCACGAATAGCAACAAAAAGCCTTCCCCCCTTGGGAGGTCTCACATGGCTCAGTTAAATACCAGATCTATTATTTACTTACAACTTTCTCCAATATTTTTGTTGCTCTCTTGCTCTTTTTACATAACTAAAAACCATGCAATTGATCTCTAATAGTGTTTCGGTTGACCTTCGTTGGATGTGTCCAAGAATTTTCCGTCATATTTTCCTTAATAGGTGCTATACCGTATCTCCTGGATATAATAATTCTGCAGTGTGTCATTTCTTATGTAGCTAGTAGCCAGTAGCCACGCATGACTCATCCATCTTGAATTATGGTTCCTTGTACTCCTGTCTTTTTCTCGAATTGTCCCTTTTAAATAATAGCACAATGTTTAGTTAATTTTTGTTAAAATTATAAACTGAATTGTTATTTGTTTGTTGTCAGCCAACTCCAATCCACAGTGTGGCTTCCGGGGTTGGAAATGTACAAGGAGTTGTTATGGAGATCATAATCACATTTGGTTTGGTGTATACTGTGTATGCTACAGCAGCTGACCCCAAGAAGGGCTCATTGGGCACAATTGCACCCATTGCCATTGGTTTCATTGTTGGTGCCAACATCTTGGCTGCAGGGCCATTCTCTGGTGGCTCAATGAACCCAGCACGCTCCTTTGGGCCTGCAGTTGTTAGTGGAGACTTCCACGACAACTGGATCTACTGGGTTGGACCACTTATTGGAGGTGGTTTGGCTGGCCTTATCTACGGCAATGTCTTCATTCGCTCTGACCATGCACCTCTTTCTAGTGAATTTTGATTTGATTAAGACCATGGTCTATGCAATTCATGTTTTTTGATAATAAAAAAGGAGGAAAAGCAATTCTTGCTTTCCTTTCTTTTTCTATCTATCTTTTTTTCTTTTAATTTATTTGTAAAGTGTGCTACTGTTTAATTTGGTGAGAATTCAAGAGGTTGGTGGTGTGCAGCTTTATTATCTTCAAAGGTTTACTTTTTTGGCTAACCTTTTAATTTGGATGCCATGCACGAGGACTATTGTGCTACCCTCCTTTATCACTGCGCAGAAGTTCCCATCCTTATAGCACGGAAAATTAATGCGTAGATCAAGAAAATAAAAGTAGATTCAAATAAAAAACATGTCACTACGATCATTCTTTTGAATTTGTCCATGGGAATAATGGTTTAGTGAGTTAGTGCAATGGAAAAGTGGGTTAGCCTTTTATTATGTTGATAAAAACACTGGGGAAAAAGCCAATAATTAGCTGTTCAATAGCAGATGGAAATTAATGTATAGATCAAGAAAGCCTATAAAAAAATGCATTGATCAAGAAAGTCAACGAAGATTCAAAGATAAACCAATAACTACTATATTTTTTCTTTTGAAATTTTTCATGGAAGTAATGGTTTAGTTACTTAGTATAATGGAAGAGTGGTTATGTGTGTTGATTAAAACACAGGGAAAATGCCAATATAATTAGCTGTTCAATACCAAAGTGACAAGAGACTATCACTGTCATATACATGGGAATTATAGCAACAAAGTGCATTTTTGGGTGCTTATTTTTTTAAAATTAGTCATTTAGTTTTCTCTTTTTTTTTTTTGAAAAATGAATCAATTATTTCTTAGACATGCACTAAGAAATAGTATGTTGCAGCATGATGGAAGGTGTCAACTGTCAATATATAAGTGTGAATTACATGGAGATGGGATGGGTTAGGACTTTATGTTTGTCCCAAATGTGTAAAAGGCGTTGGTGAGGCCCAACAAGTGAGGATTATTTATCTTCAAACATGAGCTTCCAATCAATACAAGACAGGAAAAACCATTACAAAGTCACGTCCTTTTAGATGATGATGAAGACAAAGAGATAGAGAGAGGATAAGACTATTCAATCCTCCTTATTCACATGTTTTGTACTTCACATCTAAATTGCAGACAACCTCTACTTTAAAGCACGAGACGGATATGGGATGGGATACATCAGTTTCTAGAATCGAAATTAATATTAAATTAGAATAAATCTTACGGAGTTGTAAGATTCATTTAATGATAAAAAAATACATGTAGGATAAAGGGAGAGAAAGATCATGAGTTTGAATCACTTATTAACAAAAATTAATATATTAATATCTAACGTTTAACTTATATAATAAAAAATATAAGGAAAGTTTCTCAATGCCCCTTCTCCTCATTCTTCTCTCTTGTTCACTTTCCCTCTCTCTTTCATTTTTCTTTTCTTCTCATCTCTTGTCATTCTTTTATATTCCATTTACTCTCATTCTAAAGATTCCTACTCATTTTTTTTCCGGAACTAAGTTTGTTAACTTTTGATGTTAGGGATAGTGTTACGAGGAAGGATGAGAGTATCCACACGGTAAAGATTGTTGTTTCACTTCTTTAAGGTAAACTCATAACTCGTAACCTAAAGAATAGGTTGTTGACATATGTTAGCTTTGAGTAGAATTATTTTTAAAGCACTGAACACTGATTTTAGAGATTTTTATGGTTATCTATAAATAGGTAAAATTTCAAACAAATTTCTAAATAATAGAAATATTTATTGGTGTTTAGATCTGATGATTTCTACCTTTGAAGTTATTGGAAAGTAGTTCGACTGACTCTCCGTATTTTTGAGTGATTTAACCGTCATTATCATCTATTTTAATATTTTTATAATTATCATTTTAATTCACCTTTTTATATTTTAATGTTGTTTACTTTAATAAGTTTGGAAAATATACTTTTTTTATTGATTTTATTTATTCTCTATGAAATTTATTTCAAAGGTTGAGAGCTTTATAAATTTAAATTGATTATTTTGATGAAATTGGAGATTTAATTTTGGAAGGGACTTTGAGAAAATAGAACAAATTTAATAAATTATTAGGATTCATGTTAGAACCTCGTACGTCATTAGCGGATGATAACGACCTAGGTGCACCTACTTGTATAATTTCGAGAGGAGATGACTATCACCTATCAGTTAGATGAAGCTGTCACTTTGTAGAGAGGGTTATCAGTGAGATAGAGCTGCCCCGATGATATGATATGATATGATATAACATTGAAACATGATATAATTCTGGGAAGAGAGGACTATCCGTTAAATGAAAATTCCTTAAGAGAGGTCACTCTTGGAGTAGGGGGCTATCAGTAAGATAGAGCCACCTCTCGATTCTATCATGAGTGATTCCTTTTATATTTATATTTCACATGATTTATGTTTTATATAATATATTTCATTTCATATTTGCTTATATGTGATAAATATATGATAAATTTGTCATTGTTTGGTTATGATAAATATAACCTCTTGGATATAGGGAATAAGTTACTTGAGGTTATGGGATTTATTGAACTCACTGGGTTAGTAAGTTTTATATTAAGAAGTGTTTTTATGGAACAACCCGTACATTGGTATGTCCTTCTCGTTCTTAGTAGTTGTTAGACCCTCACTAAGTCTTTATGACTTACTCCTTTCTATTGTTTTTCATACAAATTCTCAAGTAGTTGTGTAGCAAACTGTTGACATCTTCATTTGTTTCAAATTATTTTATTACTTTATTTTTTAGTGAAATACCAATTAGGTCTCTGAATGTTTAGGGATATTGCAAATGAGGCCTTGAAAGATTTTTTTATGCATCTGACTCCCTAATGTTTAAAAACGTATGCAGCGAAGTCCTTCCATCTATGACACAGTCAAGGGTTAGCCCAATCATCCTTTAAATGCCATGCTGACTGTCTAAGTCAGTTCCACGTCATGGGAATAAAAATGCAAGTCGAGTGAATTATTTTGTGGCGGTTTTTAGCTGCTAAAAATAATAAAATTAAAAATAATATCTCTAAACATAAACAAAACCTAGAACAAATTTCTTACCTCTTTTCCCATTCTTCACTCCTTATTAACACACACTCATTCCTCTTCCCCTAAACTGAGCTTCACCTCCATTGCCACCACTGATATCAAGTGGAGCACCAAACACAACCCATAATCGCCTTTAGCACTCACAATTCATATATTAGGATTTCTTTCTTTTCTTTGGAGCCACATAGTCACTAGTGATCCTTTTCTTCTTCGTTGCATGGGCTAACCCTTGACGGTATTGACGAAAGGACTTCGTTGTATGCGTTTTTAAATATTAGGAACTCGGATGCTTGAAAAATCTTTCAAGGACCCAATTGGAAGCGCCCCAAACATTTAGGGACCCTTTGACATTTTAATCCTTTATTATTGGTAGGTCTTTTTTTTTTTTGCAATTATCTGATGTTATTTTGGAATTATTTGTGCATTTTGCAATAATAAGAAGTCTAGTTATAAGATTTATGTTTAGATATTGTATATTATATGTTAATTGAATATATATGATGTTGTTAGATACTTTGCTAGTGATTTATATTGATAACAAGATTTTTTGTAAATTTTGGATATCCAAAATATAAGGGATATTTTGTCAAAATTTCTATAGAATCCTAGAAGTATGTTTAATTTGAAAAATTATTTGTTAGATATTTTTTTGTTCTTGTTAGACTAAGGATGTTAGTTTGTGTGCCGGTCATGACCTTGAATTTGGGTTGTGACAATAAATTAACAAGTAGTTAAAAGCGCTACCAGAGTTTGACTTTACTAATTCTCAATACCATATTTTAGAAATCTTAACCCAATAAAAGTGTATCATGATTAATTTGTATCCTTAAGTTTATTCCTAAAAAAAGGGCCAATTCCCAAATTTACTTCTAATTTCTTGACTAAAAAAAAGTGGGAGAATCTCATTCATTACAAAATATAGACTTGTGTGAAGGTTGTCAATGCCAAAGAAAATAATAAATATGGAATGAAACAATAAAAATGCTAAATAAAACAAGAAGAAATCTTTCATTGAATGAAATGGTTTTAGTTACATCAAACCCAATAATAGGAAAGTTAGTTTCTCATGGAAGCCACGCAGGAATGTTTAAGCTCGGATAAGATGGGCGTCATTCTTAGAGTATCTAACCTAGTCTCTAAGTCTATCTCAATCAATACAAAATGCATGCTACAGTGCAAAACTAAAAGTGAGCACCCTATTTTCTAAAATAATACCCTATTCATATGATAAGTGATAAGTGATGTGTCAAGGTAAGTAAGAAGTGTTATAACTGCTCACTTAAGCGCTTACAAGGCTAAATGAGTATATTTACTAAATTCCTTTAAGTGGTCTAAATTAAGCGAGCACAATGAGTTGGTAGCTTGTCCAAGTGCAAGGCTCGCTGAAGCGAGTTTGCTTGATGTTTGCTTGAGCAAGGTTTATGAAATGTTTCTTTGAAGAAGTGTCAATGTTCAATTTCTCTTCATTCTTTACATTCCTCGTTACTTTTTTCATTATTCCAACATGTTACTGGATGAGAATTTCTCTAAACAAACATATTATTTTGCAATAAAATAAATTTCTTCCTAAATCATAACTTAATATGGAATTCAAAGAAAATAATAAGTAATTTCAGAATTTATAAATCCTAAGAAGTGTAAATAATTGCAAATTTTATGTATTAAAACATAAGTATTCAGTAATCATCAAAGTATGCTTAAGACTCTTCTGGAAGGATCCCATTTATATCAACAAATAGATACTAGTAATAACCATGAACCAACCTTTCTATGATGTCCAACAACCTTATGCAGCTCTCACATATGAAAATGGAATACCAAGTCTCACACTCTTCTTTTTCCTACCTTTTGTTAATTAGTAATGGGTATTTAGTTTGGGATTGAGGTATGTTTTTCTTTTGTTTGTTGGGCCAAGTTTGTCCCCAAAGCTGAACACCTTTATGTTCATGCATTGCACTCCAAGTCTCCAACTCTTATCCAGGTGTTGCTCTTTGTGCATCCATCTTATTGCTCTATACATCGATTTTTTTAATACTTTTATATGTCAGAGTTAATGAAATCGACTCTAACTTCAATGAACTTTCACTCACTCTTTATTTTCGCCTCTCCTCCTTCATATGTTTCGTGTCCCTAGTGAAATGGAGACTTTCTTGGCAAGTTGTTCATCTTCTTCGATGAGAAGGGCGGGGCCAGCCAGTAATAGCAACAACATGTTCTTGTTGGCTGAAACAAAGGATTTTACGTACAGTTGATAGCTCAAGTATCTAGTTTATAGTTTACAGGTAGTATTAAAATTAGATTGCCAGATAAAAACTTTTGGGGTTGACTCACCCTAATAGAGTTGGTTTCATTAAGCACGTCATTTGAGTCAACCCCATTAAATTAGATTGTGTAATTCTGATGGAGCAGCTAAAGGTTACCTTGGTATAGTTGGAATTGGTTCTATTTTCATGATCATGACCTTCATTTCAAAGGGCTTTCACTTACAATCTTGGCATTCAGAATGCCTTCTTTGCAAAGATTATGGCAGTCATCATGGCAATTGAGAAGTCTATTAGCAAATACTGTTCTTGGTTCTAGCTTGAAACTGATTCTCAACTTCTTCATCCATGTTTTTTGCTCATCGAAAAACAATTAATGCATCGGAACCATTATACTAAATGGATGAATTGTTTAAAGTTTATAGGTAGTATTAACTTTAAATCAACTCATTTTTCGTGAAAGTAACGTGTGTACAGATAGACTTGTATCTTTTGATGCTCATTTTAATGGATATATGGGATTCTTCACCCTCTTTTGTTTGTGGGGGACTCCTTAGGTATTTACATATATCCTTGAATGTCAAACTCCATCTCACTTTGATCCACCTGTCATTCTTGTGTTTGCCAAAAATAAAAAGGATGAATATCTTGTTGAGACACTTGAGGTTGATGTGGATAGAAGGAGGAAGAGGAGATCATCTTGAGGTTGTAGTCGATAATTCACATTGTTATAATTTATCTAACTTGTGCATTATTAAAATACTCTACAACATCAAATTTAGAATGTATTTTTTATTATTTGAATTTTTCAATTTAGATAGACTATATAAAATGTATAAATTATATTTGGATTTGTGTTAAGAAATTAGAGGCGATTTGATCAACTCTATTAATGGAGGTATAAATTTAAGTATCATTTCAAAATACTAAATTTAAAATGTATTTTTACTATCTAGATTGAACAATCAAGATAAAAATCCGAAATTTACAATCTAAAATGTATAAATTACATTCCAGATTAGATTAGGTGTTTCAGAATTTACATAAAAAATATAAAAGTAATTTAGAATAAAAACAAAAAGAATAGTGAATGTGTGGGAACAATCTATAAACGTAAAGTTGAACCACGAATAACAAACCAATCGTCGATAGAATGAATAACAATGTACAAAGAAGAAGAGAAAACTACTAATTCAGTAAGAAGAAAAACGATATCGTGTAAGAGAAGATAATTAAATTTTTACTGTTTTTATTAAGAATTTTTTTATTATTTAAAAATTATAAAAGTGTAGGAAAAACTTATTAGAGTGCAAGAAGAAATTGTCTTCTTTATCCCTTTCTATTGGACTAACTGAATTTGATTGCTAACATGGTTGTTTCTTTCTCTCTCTTTCGTTCCGCTCAATAATGTTGAGTTGACGACATCTGAGCCTAAAATGTTGGTAGGATCTTTTTCTTCTTGTGGAGCCCAAGAATAAAAATGAGAGTTTTAATTGGGTTTTTTCTTCATGCACCTTTGTAATGTCTCTTTACATCCTATTTTTATATTTACGGATTCCCTCGGCTGGCAGTGATCTCTAACCATCAACGAGAAAGGGTACGGTTAGGGAAGGTAGGTTTCACAAGGGAGAAGAAAAACCCTTTCTAGATCAAATTGACAAAGGGCTTGCTCGGTAATCCCTATTAAAATCAATATTCTAGTTGAAGTACAAAATGTTTAGCACTTTAGCATACAAATGCACACTAAGAAATCAATGAAGAATTGTCAAAAGAAAAAAAAAATCATAAACAACAAAGCAATTCTTTTATGCAGCTACAGGAATCCAAAAAAAGGTGCACCACATAACTAAGTAGCAAAATATTTCATATTCTACACATTAACAAGGAAACCGATACTTATCAGTGGCTAAAACACACGAAAATTGAAATTGAAACGCTGCATTAGGCACGTTTTGTTTTATTTCATACAGAACCATAATCTCAAATTCTACTATAAACCTTCTTCATATTCTGCAGTGAATTTAGCTCCTAGATTTTCCCATAGCCCTTGGAGCTGCAAGGAAATTGATAACATATTTTTAGGCAATCTTCCATTTAAAATATAAGTTACAGTATTCAGTATTTAATATATTCAACTAAGCCTGTTTAAGAGTTATCCATACCTAGCCCGATTGCCTCAGAGCCTTTCATTATCCTCAGTTTCTTACATGATTCAGTGAACATCCTGAAGGGACAAGTTATGGTAGCATTAGACAAGACATACCTATAGACAAAAATTATTACATACAGTTGTAGTGAGAAAATTCAATGAGATTTAAAAGTCGCAGTCAGAAATCACAAGCTTGTCTTGACATATACAAGTTATACACATGACAAACATATTCTGAAATTGTGAACGAATGAGCCAATTTAATTAGATTTTTTTGAAAATAATAATCTACACAATGAAAAAATATTGATGTTATTATTTAAATGTATTTGTATAATAGTCAGATATTAATTATAATATCAATACAGAATATAAAATAGTTGACGACAAACAACATTTTAAAAACTTATGGTGCACAGCATGTTTTGATTAGAATCTTTTAATAAATTATAATCTGATACTATTTATTAAAAAGATTATAGTCTGGATGATTGTGGGAAAAAAATGGCATTTATTGATGAGTGACAATGATAAATGAAAAGAGAACTTACTCCCAAGGAACATCACCCACAAGCATCCAGTCTCCATCCTTATCTTCATATGTTAGAGCATATTCAGAGCCATCAAGAGCATCCCTCAAAACGCTCTCACTTAATGCATCTTTCACACGGGAATTGCATTGATCTGATTTCAGCAATATTGAGTTTTGTTTTATAAATTGAGGAGAATGAAGTTTTTATAATTTTAGCAGCTACTTTGATGATCAATTCAGTTATTGACACTTAAGTCATAATTGGTTATTTGACCACTCAAGAATAACAATCAACAATGTATGGTTAAGAAATTAATATTGGAGAGAGAGTGGCATACCAATGATAAAACAGCTGAACATTTTCTCAAGAGCTGAACAAAGTTGATTATAGTTTGTGTAGGTTTTCAGATCAACCTTTCTGAGGTAAGGGGCACCATCCATGCCGACCTTTACATAAAGACATCCAACTCCTGATTTCTCCTCAGCTACCGCTTCGTTGTTGCATTTTGCCAAATTATAGGCCATTGTGTTCTTACGAAAACTTCGAACTGGTGGCCATCCCACAACTTGTGCTCTGCAACAAATTAAAACTTTGATTTTGATATTCACGCCATAAGGCTAAGCTATGTTTAGGTAAGCATCCATAAGAGAAGATAATAAAAAGTTAAAATCAACGTATGCTTTTGAAAAAGTTAATTAAGAGGATTTATTTATATAAAAAATAAGTACATAGTATGGGAGAAACTTAATTTATTTTACTTTCGTACTTTCTTATCTTAAAACAGCATAGGTATGTGAGGAAAACTTACTTTGCAGAAGGAGCAGTTGCATGTTCATTTGTTGCAGCAACCTGAGCTATGTTCTGAGACTGAGGAACCATACCAACCTCTTTGTTGCATTGTGCAGAGGCATTAGAACCATTTCCGAAATCAGCCTGAGGCTGAGGCTGAGGCTGAGGCTCAGTTGATGAGAAAACCCACTTCCCAGAAGAAGAAGAAGAAGAAGAAGAAGAAGAGCTAATGGCATCAGAGAAGCCCCTCTTAAGGTTCTTGGAATTCTGCAAATCCTTGCGAAAAAGAGAGATCCCTGGAGCTGGAGGAGACTTAGAACCTGGCAAGCCAAGCCTGAGCTCAGTCTCCTTGAAGTTCAGAGAAGAGGTATTCTCATCCTCAGAAGAGAGGTTGGAGGAAACTGAAGAGGATATCTTATCACAGCTTTTCTCCATGGTTATGGATGGAGGCCCTGATAAGCCTATGTAATCATGTTCTAAGGGTGTAGACATCACAGTGAAATTTAGGTTCCAAATTATGCAACACAAAACTATTTAAACAAGTGAGCATGCGTATGCGTATAACTTATAAGAACAGAGCAAGCAAAGAAGCCAGAGAGTGGAATTTAAACAACAGTTGTTGTATGATATGGTACAATTTCCCTGGACCTTTTCTTCTTTGATGCACTAAAGAATCTTCTTGCCCTTTATGAATCACCTTTTCTCTTTCCACACCCATCTTTTTTCTCCTCTGCTTATCATAATATCAGATTAATTGATCTACATGTTGGAGCTATTATTGGAATAATAATAATAATAATAATAATAATAATAATAATAATAATAATAATAATAATAATAATAATAATAATAATAATAATCACTTCTTTCGTTCAATAAAATAAATAGAGATTTTTTATCATTTACTTTCGGATAATTCTACTTCCACATTAACGTCTTATAACTAGTCTTATCATTTTTCACGGAGTTTCTTTTAAACTCACAGATATCTTCCACGGAAGTATTTAGGAGAAAGATATTGAAAGACAAAAAAAAAAAAGAGCATAAAACAAAATAAGTAATATGAAAAGGAATAGAAACAAAAGAAAAAAGGGTATAAAAGATATATTGAGAGTATGTGTTGAATTGATGTCCATAAAATTTATTTTTGGTAATTGAAAAATGTTAGAATGAGGTAACATCCCTCAAATTTATGAGCAGGACAGCTGTCAACTAGTCTTTAGATGTTAGGGTATTCTTTTAAAAAGATTGTCTACCAAATAAAATTTTAATAGGGTTAGAATAGCAACAGAAACTCTAAAAACAAAATGATAACAAGCATTCACACAAATATAGGAATTTAAAGAGATTTGGCAATGCGATTTTTTAAAAGGCGTTACATAAGAGATATAAATATATCAAACAGAATTATAATATCAGTCATGTACCACATTAAATCAGTTCGATAACGTTCCGCTCTGTTTGGTTTGCTTATGTCCCTTCACTCCGTTCTGTCCGTCCATTAAATATGAGCCATGCACAACAAATAGCGTAAAAAAGGAATTAAATCCATATTCATGATGATAAGGAGAATTAAAATTAAGTTGAAATAATAGCTACTTGTCTCAACAGTACACTCGTTTGGTTAAATCTTTAGCCATTCTTAAAATGTATATTTGATTCTTAAAGTTCATCTCCGTTCGTTTAGTGGATTAAAATCCTTAATATATTAATAGTAATAGTACCGTTTAAATGCAGTTTGGGCGTAAGTTAGACACAGAGCTAGCTTACCATGCATATGACGACATTCCAATTTGAAAAGCATGAAGAATAAAGAATATAACTGAGTCCAGACTCGATAAAAATGAAAGGGATTCAACAAAAGTGAATCTCCATTTCTTTAGTTGAATATGAAGTTAGTCCCTAATTGGCAGACAATTCTCTGTATCTTAGCATGTGTGTCGTTCAGATTTTTATTACAACAAACCATTGAAAATGCCATAATGGGATGCGAATATAAAACATGGAACACATTAATTCTCCTAGTTAAGAATCTGTCCTACAAAAAGTAAAGAGGGTATGGAGATCTGTTTTTAAATCTATTTTTCTTCAACTATGTCTTTCTATTTTTATTCTTTCTAATACTTTTTTTTTCAAATTCTGAAATCTGAAACTATGTCTTAATGGATTTTTTTAATACTTACATCTTATGGATTACTAGTATAAATTAAAAAAATTGGTTATTTATCCATAGAGCTGCATGTAATAGTAGGATTCAACAGAGATAACGTGTGTTCGAGAAGAGAAATTATTATACGGTATAGAATTAGTTCCTATCAATACTCACATAAAATAATTGAGTGTTACTAATTCACCTTTTATTCTTAAAAGGAAAATCTTAAATACATGTCAAGTAAAGATTGATGCAACACCTTCATATATCTCGAAGCCATGTAATATATGCTATTTCTGCACGCAGAAGATAAGATTAGACTATGTATGTGCACGACACACTGCAAAATCGCTAGGAGGAGATAATCACTTATTGCCAACGCATACACATACTGTGCTGTATGTGAGTTGGTTTGGATTTAATTTTATATTTATATTTGTCACTCCGAAGAAAGACATGACCCAGATATTACCTAACTTAAGTATTGGCAAAAATTTATAATTTACATTTATTAGAAATCATACCCTATATCGAAATATTATCTGATTTAAGCATTGGAATGATTGCAAATATCCCACTCCGACCCGACAAAATATTCCCACAGTTTGGATTTACTTGGACTACAAATTGGTAGATTAAAATACATAACAAGAACCTCCATAACAATGAATTAATACATTTAAAATGCATCATTATCCTTTTTGTTTCTTAACAGGGATATTAGCCAAAACTGTTATCATTACTTAGTCATCTAAACCTGAACTAATCCATGTCTAGTTTTGGTTAGAAATTATCATTATTTTTATATTGAAATTATTCATGCTATGAAACAATCTTCTCAATTTTAATATACTTTGTCATTTTAATATGATTTGTAGAAATATAATGAATTATAAAAATTTTAAAAAATTATGGATTTTATAGCTTATATTTTAATGAATTTATAAACTTTTAAAAGGCTTTATAAATTTATAATATTTAATGCATTTAATTTATATATTTTAAAAAAATATTCATTATAAAAAGACAACAAATAAATTATAAAGTTTATATTAGTTAAATATCCTCGAAAGTCCAACATGTATGTAGAATGTGTACACATTAAAGGGAAGATTATTGAGTGCATGTATAAAGGTGAAGTCTCATATTGAGTACAAATAAATAGGTTGAGATAAGATAAGTAAGTAAATTTATAAACTTTTTATCTTAATTAAAGTTTCACATTCATTATTTCAAAATTAATTAATGTTATATTTGAAAAACAATTGTCATAAAATAAGTATCTATTTAGTTTTTCATTATAATATTAACTTTTTGTTTTCATTAATATCTCTCATAATGTTATTTTAATTTTTTAATAAAATATTATATCAAGTTAGTTGTCAAATCAATATTTTCTTTCATCTATGTATTAACCTTTCTTGTTTATATGTAAAACAATTTGAGATGATATTTATTTTAGATGGAAAGAGTATTTTGCAAAAATTTTAATCGAATCCTACAATTTTTTTTTATTAAAATAAATCCTTTTAAGATCCTAATTCACTATACTCCTAAAACAGTAGTTATCAAAGAATTATCATAAAATAAGTATCTCTTTAGTTTTTAATATAATATTAATTTCTTGTTTTTATTAATGTCTTTCATAATGTTATTTTAATTTTTTTAATGTAATATTAATATAAAGTTAGTTGTTAAATTAATATTATTTTTCCTTTATGTATTAACTTTTCTTCTCTGTATATGAAACAATTTAAGATGATATTTATTTTAGAAGAGGAGTATTTCGCAAAAATCTTAATCGAATAAAAAACATTTTTTTTATTAAAATAGATCCTTTTAAAATCCTAATTCAATATATAGTCATCAAAGAATATAATTTACAAGTTGTAAAAATGTTTTTTGTACGTGTGGATTAATTATTAGGTTGCATTTCTTTTTCACATATGCTATGGATATTGATATTGATTAAACATATATAAGAAATAAATTTTAGAATATCTAAAATAAATTAAGTTTGAATTTTTAAATAATTAAAGTATATAAAATAAAGTATTAATTATTCATTTGCAAATATATTACTACTCCTTAAAAAGAATTTTTTTTACTTAAATTTTTTTGACAAAGAATTTTATTTTTGGATAATAACATTTAAGTTTAATGAATGATTGAACGTACTATCAATATAAAATAGTTTTATCGGGTTATACAATTAGAATTTTTTATTTGTATATTGTTAAAATAATTAATATAAAATTTAAAAAAATTATTATACATATAATTATTTTTCGTATACTACTATTTTTTCATAATATTTAAGAGAAAACTTAGATACAATAATTTAGATACCCTTTTTTCTGGTTTTCAGTTAGAATTAAAGTTTTATCTTAGTAATCTACTTAATATTAAAAGTTTGCATTTAAAAATATAAGTTTAATTATTATACATAATTAATTAATGTAACAAATCTTACACTCAATTAAAATATTTTTTTTTAATGATAAGTTTGTTGGTTCGAAACTTTAAAAGTTACATACTGATTAAACACTATAAATATTTCTGAATTATTATGTTTTGTCTTAATATATTTTATTACTGTATTAAATATACTCTTGAGTAATAAAATAAACAATCGTTAAAAAATAGGATAATGTCTTATAGTAATACCTTAATAGTATCTTATTAGACTGTGCATATAAAAAATCGTATTTAACATTAATAAAACATAAAAACTAAAGTTATCTTTGCCTTTAAAAAAAAAACAACTAAAGTTTTGTAACTGATGCAGAAACTCATTTACATATAATATATATATATATATATATATATATATATATATATATATATTATTTAAAACTTTATTTCACCAAATTAATACTATTATATTTTCTTTAAATTGACAAAAAATATAAAAGTATAAAGCCACTCACACGACATTGTCGACGCTCAGAATATTGATAATGGAAACAGCACAAACAACCTCACATTGTCTATAAAATTGAGGCTGAGACTGACTTCAAAACATGCAACATATACATTTGTTCAATTTGAAAACAAAAAAGGCCGTTTGTACAAATTAAGATAAGGAGAAGGAAAGAGATTGCTATTATAATCATTTCTTTCCCAGCAATTCTTAGCCTTCTACAACTTGGAGTCATTAAAAGATATTTTAATGCTTGTTTTAAAATAACTGCACTTAAATATTCATCATAGTATAAAACATCATTGTGCCCAGCCTACCAAATGATACATATATATGCATCTTCAAGAATCTCTAAAACTTACTCAATTTATATTTTTAATAGTTTTATATAGAATAATAATTTAACCAATATAATAGATTTTATATTTTATAATTACACTAAACATATAAAATTTTATACAATTTCAAAATTCTTCAATGTTAATCACACTACTTAAGTTTTTTCCCTATAATATATAACAACCACTCCCAAACATGCTTTAATTGCTGATAAAAAAGGTTAGGTGACAGACATAATTTTTGAAAAAATAAATAGAGGAAAAGATACAGTGAAATTAGAGAGTAAAATTGAACATTGGTAACTTTTTTTTAACAATCATAAGATATGAATTAGTAACTGTGACCCATAACAATAATAAACTCCATTAGAGAACTTTAATTAATCAGCACCCTCAGGTATTTCTCTCCTAATTTATTTTGGACTGCATATCCAAAGTGGGATTAACTCTAAACCACTTGGTTTGCTCCATCTTTTATTGAAACATAATCGGGTTTAATATTATGAGTTTTAGATATATGAAAACTAATTTTAGATATTATAAGTTTCTGTCATATCTTTTTTTAAAGGAAAATTCACTAGGATGTTCTTAGCGTAATTTAATTGGTTGCATTTTTGGGTATTTAGTTAGTTAGAAAATATAGTAATATTTAAGAGACAACCTTTTCTTACCGAGAAAGTTTAGCATTTAGGTTTAGTCTTAGTTAAAAAAGTTTTTTAATACTTCGTCAATTTCATTTATCGAGTGATCTTGTCAATCAGAATTATGTTTATATAGAATTTTTAAGGGAATGCTGATCTTTGGTCTCCTCTTTATATATTTTGGTTGTATCGGGTATAGAAGGGGATAATTTGTAGAGATATTTACTTATTTCTCTTAGTTTTCTTATGTACTTGCCTTGTCATATCTTGTAAAGGAATGATCTTGGTTCTTGTTAAATTAATAAGTTAGTCTAGCATTACATTACTTTGGAGACTAATTTAAAAATTTATTCTAAAAATAACTAACTAAAAAGAATAAGATTTGCATTTCATTTGACCCAATTTATTTATAATTTAAAAAAATTATTTTAAAATTAAAGTAAAAAAAATAAAATTAAAAAAATAAGTATAACTTGTTTGTCAAATTTAAATTTTTAAATGAGTTGCAATTTGTTGCATAAATTATTTTTTATTATCTAATAAAAAAATTATAAAATAAAAATTTACATGATTTAGTAAATTCTTTAAAATTTTAAATACAAGTGTTGTTCAATTTAACTTCTCTTTTTAATAAAAAAATTAAAAAAAATAATTGACCAAACCGTAAATTAGAAAGAAATTACCTATAGGAATAACTTGATCGTTAAGTAACACAAGCTAGTAATACTCCTTATTATTTTAACTTTAATTAAGTTCTTTAATTAACCAAGAAAGAAATATATAAATAAATCAATATAAGTGATATATGTGTTATGTAACTATACATTACTGGATTCATTACTATGTAAATCAAAGTTTAAAAAAAACAGTAATGTGGACAATCTTTGTAAAGGAACGAGATGCGAATAACCTATGGCTCAATAAAGTGAGGAAATTCTTGAAGGCACTAGCCATGGGGACCAAAAATGTGAAAACATCGACTTTCTTACTATGCATAATTAGATGAATCTGCATATATTGTGTCTCGGAATTAAGCCAAGAGTTAATCTTCTAGAATATTTCACGGAAAAAGCAACTGGATAGTCTTAATTTTGAAGGGTGGTATCAACTTCAGAAATGACGAAGAACATATGAAAAAAGCGTTGGTTTTTCATGTCTCAATTTGGCCCCATGCATAAAGTATATAGTTAGGGTTTAGCTTTGTGCTGGAACATTGGGTTAGAGAGGGGTATATAGATAATGATGAAAGTAACAACTTTGTGACATTAGTATGGACCATAGTTGCTGTCGAATTAAAATCTTTTGTGGCTATATTTTGTATCTTCCATCTTGTTCTTTAATAAAAAATTATCATATTATCTTTTATATAATTCATTAAAAAAATTAATACATTAATAATTAATATTTATTTATTAAAAAAAACAAAATGATATGGAAAGAGAGAATTTCAATGCGATTGTTCCACCCTTGTGATTAAAGAGCAGCAAAGCGTTAATTTGTACTAGCTGGTAGCTACAACGTTGGCTCTAGTGCCCTTTTATTCATTCAATCTCATCTAATATGTTTGACCAAAACCAATAAATTTCATCATTTAATGATCTAAGACAAAAGCTTCGCCATAAGCAAAGGAAAAATGAATAGTCCAAAGCTTTATCCAACAGTATTCATGCCCGTCTCCTTGTTAAGTATGATTTTGAATTCGCTGAAACAATTTATTTACACTTTTGTGCTATTATTGTTTGGGAAGGTTTGAAATAGTTTATAGAAATATTTATCTTTTATTTATAAGATATAAGATATTTTTAAATTAACTGTAATTAAATTTTGAACTGAATAATTACTGTATGATTATGGTATTGTAAATAATAAAAAAAAATCAACCTATACAAATATTTTCTTTCAAGTATTTAATAAAATTTTACTTAAATTAGATGAATTTTGTTAATAATTTTATTTCATATTTTTCTCTTTTTTCTTATGATTGTGAAATGTATTTAAACGTTAAGTATATCTTAAACAGTAGTAACAATGAAATTAAATTTGAATATCAAATTTGAATGATTTGATTGTGGTTCCATGTTCTTATTAACTTATTCTACTGTGATTCAAGAAAAATTTAAGTTTAGTTTTTTTTAAGAGCAAAGCAATTAAAACATAAATAAAAATTGGAGTAGTAAATTTTGAGGAAACTTATAGAATAGGAAGAATTAAAATTATCAATAATTTTCTTTGTAGCCTTAGAATTTAGTAGCTCACAACGATTTCAAAAGATGTAATGAAAAAATAAAATGATAAAAGTTGGAAAAAAAACTTATAAACTTGAGTAAGAAGCATGAGTAAACGTGTTTTAGTAGCAGTTACAACAACGAATATGCACGGTACCATCGTGCTCGATCTTCTCATAAGTCATAAGCGGGAAAATGTCTCTCTAATGCACAGTCGTATACAATGCAAGGACATACTTAATTATGCATATTCGTATACTTTCTTGAAGCAGGATCAAACTTAAATTTTTTAACTATTTTTACCTTTCTTTCTCTCCACAATTAAATTCCCTACATATAAAAAGTAAAGTAAAGGAAATTAACCCGCATAATGAAATAAATAAAAAGATAAAACAAGACACAAATACTTACCTAAAGTACAAAGTTAAAAAGGTTTATGATGTTCATACTTCCAAACACAAAATAAAATATACATAGATAGGATTCTCTTACTTTGGTAACAGTAACTCTGAAACTAGTATCAAAATGAAAGTGTGAAGCATGTGGGACCAGTTTGCCGTCCAAGGTTGCTACAGCATATAAAAGAGTTGTAATGTAAAGAAGGATTCTATGTGTTGTGCACTATCCCATCACAAAAGCTTGTTTGATAATATATACTCATGGACCTCCAGATCCGATATGACATGTGCATGTGTTTCTTCCACTTTGGCTGCTTAGTTAGTTGATTCACCAGCTGCCACGTACTCCTCATCTTTATTTGCCAAATGGCTATTCATTCTCAACACCAAAACAAACACATTTCATTTTTATTTATCTTTAATTGCACATTCTCAGTAAACGTTATTACGTCTCTCGTTCTTCCTAATATTTAATATATTTTCCCTTTAAAAAAAAATCAATTTTCTCTTCAATTTTCACCATAAAAATCTTCAAATGATGTAGACCTAGATCACATATTGGAGTACAAGTGTGTGATCAAACATCTACTTCAAATTAAATATCACGTCTTACAATGTCGCATGCATCAAATGAAAAAAAACACAATTTTTTTGTAATTTTTAAAATGAATTGAAAAGAGGACGATTATTAAAATAAATATTTTACTAATAATGAATAAAGTAAGTGTAAATTTGTAAACACATAAAAAAGGGTTGATTGTATTTCTAAATTTTTTTTTTACAACTTTTTTTTTCAAAGGTCTATCTATTCAAGTATTCAATAGCTTTAAAAATTGATAACAATCATAACTAAATGAATGCTTTTTTATGGGTTTTGTAGAGCTTATTGAAATTATTAAATGAAATATTAAATGGTTTTTCATCAACAACAACTTATCTTGATGAGATAAAACATTTTATTTATTTCCTTTAACGTGTTTGTTGTAGATATTCAGCCAAAATTGTCCAATCGCACTAAGAGTGAGCTCGACATTTTCATTTTAACTGTTAAACATATGACTCTATATTTTTATCTTACTCGATTTTAGTTCTAAATTTTCTTGTAGTAAATGAAAGAAAAAAATTCCTAGATAGTACAGATACAAGTGAATAACATGTACATGTTTGCAATTATCATTGTCAATTGAATGCACATGTTCTTGCTTTCGTATGTTTAGCCGTTTAACTTAATTAGCATATGATTTTCTTTTACTTCGGAGTTATCAGCATCTACTTATATATGTGTTTGTATAACATGAAAACCAATTTTAATAATACAAAATTTTTATTTTTTTCAATTATCGATCATTTGTAATTATGAGTTAATAATAAGTTGTCTTGTTACTTGACAAAGAAAATACATGTCATCCTTATTAATAAGGTTCAAATAAAAAATGTGATTTAATCCTTACAAAATTAGAATACATTAATTATATTATTTTACAAGATTATATATACATATATATTATATGATATATCATTTATGTCTACTATACATTTATTTAACACTTTTTTAAAAAGATTGGTTAATTTAGTTGGGAGTATTACATTTAAGGTTAATTTTCAAAATTATCCTTAACATTTTTTTTTGGAGTAAACCTTAACTTTATTGGAATATATTATATTTCTTATTCCACTTATTACTTTCTACCAACTAATTAATATATTTTATTGCAAAAAGTAACTACTGAAATTTTCGTAAAAAATAATTAATGTGCGAGACAACTTGAAAAGATTTTGATAGATAGATAAAGAAACTTTAAAAAAGTTGTTTTAAATTTAAGGAAAAAGGTCGTATAATCTAATTGCATCTCTTTATATGTTTTTAGAATAATGTAACAATCAAAGAAACATAATCCATTAATATTTATAAATTTTGTTTACATGAGTAGGGTAGTTTTGAAAAAAATATACTAATTTAATTTAATATTTAGGGTAGTTTTTAAAAAATATATTAATTTAACGTATTCAGTTAAATTAAAAAAATTTATTAATCATCTTCAACTATTTACTTGAACCTTACGATAAGGATAAAAAGGAGCAAAAGAAAATAAAAAGTTGATTTAATTAGAAGTGGTTAAATGGGTTGTATAATAGTATCTATGCGGCTAACTTGGTTTGTCACTTCAGCCCTCTATACAAGGTTTTTCTTCCTGCACCTAAAAAAGTAGAAGGATAAAATATCTTTTAATTCATTTGAAATAAGTGTTTTATAATATCTATACTTCTTTGGTGATGTATTGTCGCGGACAATGCTAAAAACTTAATTAGTTCTCAATTAAAAATGATGAAATTTGAAAAGAAAATTAATACTTAATTAAAAACTAATGCTCAATTAGTGGAATAGATATTTTATTGTTTATTTAAAAGAAAAATTAAAAAGTGTTCAATTGGAGTGAAATTGTCTCCATTTGAATATTAATTTTGATATCCAGTTTTAAATACACAATTATCCAGTTTTAAATACAAAATTGTTTCAAATAAATACTATTATAACTTCTAAAAAATATAATTTTAAAGAAAAAATTAATTAGTAATTAATAAATTTTTCATCTTTATAATCATTAATATATAAGTATATTGAATATTTTTTGAAAAAAATAATATATAAATATGTTTAATATTTTATTATTACGTGTGAAATTTATTTTAAAATTTGAAATAAACATTGTTTTAAATAACTAAAAATTTGAAATAAATATTTTTTTAATTTTTATAATTAAAGTTATTTAAAATTTTAATTTATAATTTACAAAATAAATTAAGATATATTTTAACATTTTTTTAAATAGAAGGCGCAACTAAAAAAAGGAAAAGAAGTGCAAAAATAAGTTAGTGAGGATTTTTTAGTGTGAAATTATCTTAGTTTGATTATTAATTTTGACATTAATTTCTAAATACATGATTATTTCAAATAAGTACTATTACAACTCCTAAAAAATACAAATTTAAAGAAAAACTTAATTAGTAGTTAATGAATTTTTTATCTTTATAATTTATTAATATATAAAGATATTTAATATTTATTTGAAAAAATTAATATATAAATATATTTAATCTTTTCTTGTTTATGTGAGAAATTTATTTTAAAATTTGAAATAAATATTGTTTTAATTATTGTTTTAAATTTGAAATCTGAAATAAATGTTATTTTAAATTTGAAATTTGAAACAAAAATTTCTATAATTATTGTTTTAAATTTATAGTTAAATTTATTTAAAAATTTAATTATTTTGATTTATAATTTGCAAAATAAATTGAGATATGTTCTAATATTTTCTAAAAAAAAAAAGGAAGCCACAGCTAAGAAAGAGAAAAGAAGTATAAAAATAAGTTATCAATTGTTTGTCCTTTTTTTTTCTCAGTTCAAATAAATTGTTTGAAATATTTGTTTATGATATTTTTATTTTCTTTAATATTAATTTTATTTTTTCTTTAAATACTGTATTTAAAATTTTCTAGTTTAAATATCATTATAGGTAATTAATTATTCAATAATCATATTGACTTTTTGTTTTAATATATAATTTTGTAATTTTTTTTATTCTTCGGCAATGGTTTGCAATTTGCTGTAAAGTTAAAAAAATTGCATTTCCCGAAAATGGTGACTGAAGAAATAAAAAAAATAACTATATTAAAAATATAATTCATTAAGAAATTAAATAATTATATTAAAAAAATAAGAAATTAAATTACTCTACTAAAAAATAAGAAATTAATAATTATACTACACTTCACTAACCAAATATTTAATTAATAATTATACTAAATACATAATTCATTAAGTAAATTAATATAATAAATATATTTATTATAATGACAAATAATAAATTAAACAACTAAGCTAAAAATAATAAATTAAGTACACTAAAAATTAATTCAATTATTATACTAAAAAGATAAGAAATTAAATTATTATACTAAAAAAAATTAAATAACTATACTACATGTATACACTAACCAAGAGGTGAGGAGAGAGGAGAGAGAAGACAAGGCAAAAAACTAGGTGATGAGAGAGGAGAGAGTGGGGGTAGAGAAAATGATGTAAGGGAGAGATGAGAAAGAGGGAATCATGGATAAAGTGAGAATTTAGAAAAAAAACTTTTAAAATAGTAAGTGTTACTTTAAATTAGGATAAATGTTAATTCAAATTCCTTTATATAGGTTGTACATATCAGGCCAACTTGGTTTGACACTTTGATCCTCTTTATAGGGTATTTCTTCATGCAGTGTGTACTTTTCTTCGTACACCTAGAAAAATAATAGAAGGATAAAATGTCTTTTAATTCATCTGAAATAAGTGTTTTGTAATACCTCGACAAACTAGAATAAGAGTGATTAAGAAATCGTATAATCATGGAGTTGTACAAGATAAAATAATGAAATAAATATATACTAACAAAATGCATCTATTTTCAAAGCACATCTCTTAACAAAATGTTTTATCTAAAACAATTATCACTAATAAGATGAATAACTTTTTGGAAAGTTTCTAAAAAAGTGCAAGTACAATCATGAGATGGAGAAATCGTATAATCATGGGAAAGTTTTCTAGAATTAGAGTCATTAAGAAATAGTGTATAATCTTAGGATTGTATAGGATAAATTAATGAAATTAATATGTTCTACCTATATTAACAAAATGGATATATTTTTGAAACACATTTCTTAACAAAATATGTTATCTAGAGCAATTATGACTGATGAGATAGATAACTTTCTAGAAAAATTTCCCAAAAATTGTGTAAGTAAGAACAAAACATACAAAAAAGCCTTGTAATAGTTTGTGGAGCCGATTACTATTCACAAAAGTTACAAACATCTCAAGAAGAATTACATCACTTACTAAAGTATCATGAAATGAAACCACTAAAATGTTGAATTTTGAGGGTTGTTACTAGAGTTTAGCAAATGGGATTGGACTCACAAACTTCGTATCTAACCCACAACACAAGGTAGACAAACATAATTTTTTAAAGTCGATTTAAATAACTT
Organism: Psophocarpus tetragonolobus; assembly: GCA_037954015.1. NCBI lineage: Eukaryota > Viridiplantae > Streptophyta > Magnoliopsida > Fabales > Fabaceae > Psophocarpus > Psophocarpus tetragonolobus. Next base: position 48,706,825 of record CM075693.1, on the reverse strand, counting down.
AAAGTTAAAATTTTCATGTATTTCTCATCTTCTAGCACTCCTTCATCGTCCAGCAAGTTGTAGTGAATAACGAATTGTTGTTCATCATTCTTCCTTTTATCTGGCTTTCATCTTCTTGCACTCCTTTGTCTTCTGCAAGTTAATCTCTCGATTGGTAAGAGGTGGTTTTAATGTTGCTCTCAATCGTCCATTTTTTTACAATTCAGAATTTATCAATAACTGGAACTTGTAAAAGAATTTTTTTTTTACAAAATGCATATGGACCAATTTGTTTTCACGTTCAGATAGGCCAAAATTGAGATGTCAAAAAAACTTTGTGAGTGTGGATTGATTTAACCGAACTTAGGGTTTACACGTAGGAATTAGGCAAGCTGGAGTGATACCAGATTACGAAATCAGGACTGATAGTGGTCCGAACTCAATGACTTTTAAGCTATTACAGGTTACGCATATGGAATCAGAAAGCATGTCAGGTCCGTGCTTGATGGCCAATTCGCATTTCGTGAAGGCTCATGAGGAGGATGAACTGGCGTGCAGTTCGGAGGCACTTATTAACTCGCCTGAAGGCAATAAACATGCATTACAGGCTGTGGAAGAACAGGGTACTGCAGTTCGCGTTGCTTTTGCTCTGCAGTATATTATGTCTCAAAACTCCCATTTACTATGCAAGTTTTTTAGCCTCGTTGGACTTGGTACACGGAGCTCCACAAGCCCCTTATTGTTTAAAATAATATTTAAATGCTTTTTATTGAATATTAATTTATAAATATTGAAATATTAAAAGAAAAAGAATATTTGATAATTTTGATGACCTTTGAAAAATTCAACAATTTAAAATGGTAAAAAAGTAATTTAATATTCACAAAAGAAAAATAATTTATTAGAAAATCCTTTTAAATTGTCTACAATTTAATATTGCATAGACTTTCATCTCCTTTGTCTACAATTGTCTATCAAGCTCCTTCTAAATTGTTATTTTGTGATCTCTGGGGACCAACCCGTTGCTTCATCATGCGGTTTTCGATATATTAACATGCGCTGATGCCTTCACTAGATATATGTGGATATTTGTACTGAAGCTTAAATCTGAAACCTGTACGGTTTTCACAAAGTTTAAACAACTAGTTGAGGTGCAGTTGGGAGGAGTGTAAATTAAAGATGAAACAATTGGGAGAAGTGTAAATTAAAGAAAGAAAAACAGATAAAATGAATGTTGTTGTTCTTCTTGGGGAAGAACGTGAGATACAGAATACAAGTAGCATCAATAGACTCAATTTTCCCACTGTCCTCTCTCTCTCTGGTTTTTGTTTGGGGAGGGGTTGGGGATTAATGTCAACCAAAGCCAGCAAGTAAAATTCACGTGAAAAAAAATTTGCTCATTTTTTAGTACAAAATTTAATTTGAACGAAGAATAAATTTACTTAATTACATGCCATCAACATCCAGCAGAGTTAGAAATGGTGTTTTTCTAAAACATTGGCAGATATTCTACAAAAATTCTTCAGCTGTATTCAGATAATCTAATATTTCAGACTTAACTTCCTGTGAAAGTGGAGCTGATGGCCCTGCCTTTGAGTAAAAGTTTGCTAAAGATCTGATAACTTTTTCCAAAATAACATATGATTCCTGCAAGGAATCAATCCAAAACATGATCATACATACGTATCTTTAAAAGGGTTATCTACAAAAAAATGGCGACAAATTACTAGTCATTAGTGAAGAGTCAAGGCATTTAATTTTCATTGGTTAAAGAGTTTGAGTGAGAAGTACATACTTCTTGAGCAACAGTCTTATTTCCCCTCCAACTGCCTAAATACTCCCGTATTGACTCCTTTGCTGAGTCCGCAGTCCTTCTAAATTTAGCAATATCATCACTGGTTTCGTTTAAAGATTCACGCAGTGTTTTCACTACTTCTCTTGCAGACTTTAAGTAAGCCTTCGGCAACACCTTTCCAGACTTAGTTTTTTCATTAGGATCAAATAACGATTCGATCGCCCCAATAACCCCTTTATCTTGTTCGTCTTCAGCACATACCATCGACGGTGATAAACAATATGTCAAGGTAACCAATGAATGGGCAACGCCGATTATGAGAGGCCTGCGCCTTGATGAAGCTTCCAGAGGAGGCAGTGCAATATTAGGTCAGGATGGCAGTTTATGTATCATGTTGCAGAAGATGTCAATAAATGAAGGACCTACTATTACTTGGTGTATCATGTTGCATGTTGTTGTCCACTCTCCAATTAGATACAATATTGGTATTGTTTCTACTTTGTTTTTCCTTCTTGACTGGAATAAGTCGTCATCTCAAACAATCAATACAATGTAATAATCACCCCTTTAGCATGACAAATAATGATAGAGGAATCTGAAGGGACATAGAAAGAGCAAATATACTGAAGCAGAAAAGAAGTTGCATAACAATTTGTGATGAAGCTAAAAAGAGAATGAAGAAGTATTTAGGACACACCTTGGATGTGAAATGTTTTGATCAGTTGAACTGTTTTGGAATTTGCAATGGAACACATATTAGCTGAAAGGATAATGGACATCCTCCTTTTGTAAATATCAAGAATGCAGAGCTACATGGACCATTTAAGCAAGATTGAAATATACGATTTCATATAAGCATACAATGTGAAAGGGTCGAAATAATATAATAATAATAAGATGTAAGTTGCAGAGATTGATGTAAATAGAATAGAATATTTAATTAAATAGGAAGAGAAAGCGGTGGGAGGGGAAGATGTTGCGAAGCTTGAGCAAGAGGAAGCCAAAGTAAAGCGATGAGGGGAAGTGAAGAAGGAAGTGAAATAAGGGTTACCTACCCAGCTGATGCGGTTCTTCTCCGAGATCTACCCTTGGTGTTTCCCTTTTCCTGTGGTGTGGATAAAAAAAGAAGCTGAGTTTATTTTATCGTATTAAACATTTAACAAGGGTAAAAGAGTCATTGTGAGAAGTGATGGAGGGAAGATAAAGGTTGTGAGTTGTGAGTTGTGAGTTGTGAGTTGTGAGTTGTGAGGCCCTTGTTCATATCGTATTATCCATGGCGGCTTCATCTTTCCTCCAAAACCCCACCTTCCTTAAACCCCAATCTTGTCAACCAACCTCAACGGGCTGGGGCTGGGGATGGGTGAGGGTGCGGTGCGGCGGACCGAGGTCCCAGCGTGGACCTCTGGTGAAAGGCCGAATCCTGAGCATCGAAGCAATCCAAGCCATCCAAACCTTGAAACGGGTCCAGCGAAGCAAGCACCGGAACATGTCCTCCCTGGTGTCCAAGACCCTCAGCCGCCTCATAAAATCGGACCTCCTGGCCACTCTGCGGGAGCTTCTACGGCAGCGGCAGTGCAGCATCGCCCTCCGCGTCTTCTCCACCCTTCGATCCGAATACGGGGCTGATCTATCCCTTTACGCGGAGATGGCGCAGGCCCTCACGGCCACAGATGGGGACATGTCAGAGCAGTTGGAGGGTCTAATCCTGGAGCTCCAACATGGGAATCAGATCCAGTGGGACGATCATAAGGGCCTTGCCAGTCTGATCAAGGCCCTCGTGGCTGCTAGGAGCAAACAATCTACGCTCATGATTTACGCCTTCATGAACGATAATGGATATGGCTCCGTTATTCACCCCGATCACTATGTTGTTCATGTTTTGGTGAATGCTCTCAATTGTTTTGGTGAACACCATCTCGCCGACCAACTCCACCATCAATACAAAATCACCCTTCCCAACTTCTCTACCCACCAACCTATAATATCTTCCGATTTAAATTAACTAATGCCCCAACTTCTTACTTTTCCTGTTTCAAACTTATATTAGTCATATCATTTTTTACATATACCTATCTTTGTTTAGCTTCTTACCATATCACTATCACTTGTCACTACTCACACCACACCCGTCTACAAGGGCAAATTTTGCTTGTTCATGTTTATTTCTATAATTTATTTACAATTCGCTGTGTTTATTATTTCTTGAGTCTAATACTCCCTTTGATTTCAAGCTTGTGGTTAGATTATCGATTTGGTGCAGCCAAAAGTGTGCACTCCCTCCCCTGAATGTGTTCAAGTAAAGTTTATGAAAGACTTCCATTGCTATATTTGTGGGGAATCCTGTCTGGATATAAAGCTTGAGAAGTTGAACTTGCTCATCAACTCTCTCTCTCAGTTCTCACGTGATTTTTTAAATATTTCTCAATTTGAGTCTTGCAAATTGAAAAGGAGATCTCACTATAAATATTCGTCCCCACAAAGATTAATCATCGACAAAACTACTATAGATGGTTAGGCGATATCTGATTTAATGATCCACAGATATTAGCTTTGGGTGGTAGCAAAATGTAATAAAACTTACTGCCCTCATTATCAATGGTAAAGCAACCCTTATTATATTTGTATTCTATTACTTAGGAATTCGTTACATATTTACACATGCCATGTTTTGAGCTTTAGTAAGATATTTACATTTATTATCTGTAATTTCTTTTGTGTCATATTTTGTTTGTTGTGCTAAGAGGATGGTGATATATGTTCTTTCAAATAGTTTCTCATTTTCTATTTCTACCAATGACAATGACACTTGATGGATTGGGATAGGAAACAAGTGCCACGGACAGGATTTTTTCATCCTTGACTCGTATGCCTTATATAATCTTTTATGAATATTATCTAATTTGCTTTACCTTAAAAATTACTCATATTTCGTACATGGATTGGAGACAAAAAAATAAAAAATAAAAACACTCCAACTAAAAATATATGCCAAATTTACTACAATTAGAATGTTTTAAACTAAATGCATTGATTTACACTTATTAATTTTTTTAAAGAACTATTAATCATTCTTCATTTTTATTTTGTATATTAATCATAAAGGTCAACAATTCTAAAAGACAGAAAATAATAGTAGTATTTTTTAAACAATAATTTTGCCATAAAGTGAGAAAATTGAATAAAAACTTTGATAGAGAATTTGAATCAACATCTCTTTAGTTTATTTTGAAATAACATTTATTTTTTTAAAATTTTTCATCTACATCCTATTTTTTGTCTACGCTCTCTCTCTTGTTTCTTCTCAGCTCTTGACAAGTGTATACATATAATAAAGTTATTTATTTTTTTATATATTTTAATATAGTAATTTATTTTCTTATTTTTTAATAATTAATTTAATTAATTTTTAGTGTACTTAAATTATTATTTTTAGTATAGTTATTTAATTTATTATTTTTTTATTATAATAAATACATACTTATTATATTAATTTACTTAATACATTACATGTTTAATATAATTATTTAATTAAATATTTGGTTAGTATAGTTAAATTACATGTAGTATAGTTATTTAATTTTTTATTTTTTTAGTATAGTAATTTAATTAATTTTTAATGTACTCAATTTATTAATTTTCTTATAGTTATTTAATTAAATATTTAATTAATGTAGTGTAGTATAGTTATTTAATTTCTTATTTTATTTAGTAGAGTAATTTAATTTCTTATTTTTATTAGTATAGTAATTTAATTTCTTGATGAATTAAATTCTTAGTATAATTATTTTTTACCTCTAATTATTCATTTTATTTTAAGTATTATGTTTGGATTTTTTTTTTGTATACTTGTGTTGTGATTGTGGAAATATATATTCAGTAAATTTACTGAATTTAGGTTTATTTTAGGTTTTGAAGTTTTGATATTAGGTTTATTTTAAGATTTGATTTGATTTTATTCTTTTGAAATAAGTATTGTACACTTTTAAATTATATTAGTAAAAAGGTTGTTTGATTGATTTTGGTTTATCTAATTAAAATTATAAGAAATTAATTTGCAGTTTAATCTTTGTTTGATGTTATTCTATCTACGTTTTAAATTATGTTTTGATATTATGCAAATATTTTTTAATTTTCCGGCAACCATTTGCCAAATTTTTAAATTATGTTTTTATCTAATTTACAATTTTTTTTACTCCCGACAATAATTTGATGGAGAATACTGATCAATACAAAATAAAGAATATATAAATTTAGTTGGGCAGTTTCCATTTACCGGTTTGGTCTGATTTCTTAATCAGCGAAATTGAAACGACTTTTGATAAAGGTAGTATAAATTAATTATACAAGCATAAATTAATTTGAAACGAATAGCATTGTTTTATTTATAAAAGTAAGCATTTCAATCATTAGGAGTTAATCCTGGGTCTTCATTCCATGTGATAAGTAAGAGCCCTTTGCCCTAATTGCTAGTTGCCAGTTGGTAGTCATTTCATATATTATTTGTTTTTTGAGATAATGCAGGCTATTTAATTTTTTAATCTTATAAATATTATGATAAAATGACTTTTTTTTTTTAAAAAACGAAAAACTATCCTTCTTATATGAAAAATGTTGAGCAGTGTTTTGTTAAGGAACTTAAATAAGATATTTTTTATCAAGACATAAAATTACATTCTTCAATAATTTTAAATTTTTCACTTACAGAAGTTTCAATAAAAAATATTTCTTTAATTTCTTAATTGATATCTTAATGTTAGCAAGGCCATCTTGTCAAAAAAAAAAAGAAGTTATCAAGACATTTTTTTTTTTCAAAAATAGTTTGAGAAAGGTCCATGAAACACGGAAAATTTAAGAAAAAAATAATATAAACATGGATTTATGATAAGAAAAAAATATTTTTCAACAATAATTACATTAGGATAATGTTGTATACTTTATTTTAATTTTATTTTCAACGACAACATTTCTCTAATATTTGAAAGAAATGAGTGAGTGCAGAGATGAACTTACAATAATTATCCCATTTTAATTAGAGATATTGACTCAGGGAAGAAGAAGTGGATCCGCATTGATCATGTGACTCCAATGGAACCATTAATTAGCAGCGTTGATGGTTTTAATCTTATATCAGAGGGGTAAAGTTTGATGCCTGAATGAAAGGATGTGGGTTTCGAATGAAACATTGGTAGGGTAAGATTATTGAGTTTCTCTGTTTCTGGAAGAGGGAAAAGACGAAAGAAACCCATGAATTGAAAGTGTAAGTAAGTGCAATTGCAAGCCACCCTAAAATCTCTCTCTCTCTCTCTCTCTCTCTCTCTCTCTCTCTCTAAGCGAGGAGAGGCGAGGCGGTGCATGGACACACAAATGACTCTCCCTTCTCACGATGCTTGGATTCGCACTTCCCACACCCTCCTCCCCACATGGAAATCTCTTTCCCTCTCTCAACAGGTTCTTCTCTCTATTCAATCTTTCAAACCCCTTTATCTTATTTTGTCTCTTTCTTCATCTTTCTAACCCTATTCTCATATTCATTCCTCTTTACTTATTGGCTCTCTTCTTTTTCTTTTTTTTTTGCCAACACCCTTCCCTTTATCATAAATACTAGTTTTTTTCCCCTCTCTCCCGGGCTTGCTTTTTCTGGTTGCTGAATTTCTGCAATTTTTTTCTTCTCTTTGTAGTCTGTACTTTTATTTTTCAACAACTGATTAATTTAAAGTGGTTGTACACGTGGGATTTTCTGCAGTCAAATGTTCCCATTTCTATATCAAGAGTTAACCAAGTTGATGCGGCACGATTGGACGTTGAAATGTCAGCCATGTTGAAAGAGCAATTGGTTAAAGTGTTCTCTTTAATGAAGGTACAGTTATGTATGACTTACTATAGTATAGTACTGTCACTTACTATGAAAAAGGTATGTGTACGGGATTTTGTCTACCAATTTTGAACTGCTTTCAGCATCTTTCCAATTTTTGTTATGCTTTTTGGGATTAGCCAGGAATGTTATTCCAGTATGAGGCGGAGCTTGATGCTTTCCTGGAGTTTCTTATTTGGAGGTTCTCAATTTGGGTCGATAAGCCAACCCCTGGCATAGCTCTCATGAACCTGAGGTACAGAGATGAACGTGCATTAGAACCAAGAGGTAAAGGTAAGAAGGTCTCGATCTCATCTGTCTGTAGTGCTATTTAGATTAGCAGGTCTTCTATGTTCTGAGATGCTTCTGAATTCATTTCTAATTCATTATTTGGTTAGTTGTAAGGGTTAAAGTTAAACATATGGAATGAACTTTGTGTGGAGAACACCAACTATTGTTGACATTACCAGCATCATAAATGATAGTGCTCTGAAATAAGTGCAACTGGTGATATCATGTTGATTCCTTTGTACAAGAAATTTTAACACACATGCTCAGAAATCTTATTCAAGTCCTTGTTGTACAATTTTCTCTGCTTAACCTTAGGTATACACATCGTGTATCACTATGTTAATTTGTACTCTGCATCATGGTTATATAGCATACTGCTAAAGATGTTAAATTGTATAATTTTGTGAGTTGTGTTCAAGCTTCAACAAACCAATAATGCAGAGGAAAAAGTGTATCTTTTTTCTAATGGTCTATTACCAGTGGATATATACCTTGCTTTGAGTATTACTCATCCTTGTCCTATGTATACCTTGCTAAATTCTTATTCTTATTTGATACTTCCCACACAGTCAGAACTGGTCTGGAGGGACCTGGACTCACTGTTGCTCAGAAGATTTGGTATTGTGTTGCCACTGTTGGTGGTCAATATATATGGGCTCGGTTACAATCTTTCTCTGCTTTTCGTAGATGGGGTGATACTGAGCAGGTATTTTTTAAGAACCACACTGCCAACTTGCAAGTCTATAGACAAACATGGATTCAATTGAAATTAGCTCTAGCTTGACTTTCAATTTTTATTTTTCCAGAGACCATTGGCACGACGCTTATGGATCTTGATACAACGAATAGAAGGAATTTATAGAGCTGCATCATTTGGAAACCTGTTGATATTTCTTTGCACAGGAAGGTGATTCCTTTCATTAACGAAACAATTGACCCAACTGTTTCTTCAGTTTATATCTTTTGAATATTCTTGACCATCCATATATGGTTGTATGGTATACATTTATAGATCTCTTTTATTACACTAAGAAAAGGTCTCACTCAATATTCTTTTTCTATCTAAGATACATTTATTCTTACCATTAATAACTTTGTATACAATGTGACTTTCATTTATCCAATAACTGTTATGACTATATCGTACCTTAGATTATTTGTGCCAAATCTTGTAAAATAGAGATACAGTAAGAAGGTAATCAAGTGATTTTTATTTTCACATACAATGCAAGTATATAGTACATACTACATTAGTTTCAATGTACTTGAATAAATTATCAAATAATTTTGGACTAATATAAAATTATGCTAATATTATTTATATGATAGGTATTTAATAAAAAATATTGAATAATGTAAGAGTGAGTTTTAGGATAAACTTATTTAATAATAAATATTTAGTGAGTGTTTTTTAGTTTGAATGTTCTTTGGGTCCTCTAGGATATTTATCTATCTATATATTATTAGCATATAATTGGTTTTATTTAGTTTGAATTTTCTTTTGGTATGAAAGGATGCTAGTATTTGATTATTGACTTATTCTATGAAACTTATCCTTTTGTTGTGTGCTATTGAGAAGCAGATATCGAAATCTTATTGAAAGAGCCTTACAAGCTAGGCTTGTATATGGGAGTCCAAATATGAATCGTGCTGTCAGCTTTGAATATATGAATCGGCAATTAGTTTGGAATGAATTCTCGGTACTTATTCCTCTCTTCAGTAAATGTTATCTGTACTTAATTTGTGTGGGTTATGGGAGATCTTTAATTTATTTCTAGTTAAGAGTTAAGACAAATGAATTTGAGAATAAGTGTAGATGAGTGAACTTGTTATGCATCTGTCACATAGGAAAAGGGATGAGCGAAGGGTATGTTGGTTGTGATAAAATTGTTTGGGGCTAGAGATCAGTCTCTAAGCTTGGGACCTTTTCTCTTTCTTGTATTTCCTTCTTTCCCGAAGACAGAAGTATATAGTTATTGTTGGGTATCCTATCAGAATGCAACGTACTAGATCAAGAGAATGTGATAGTATCCTCTTGTATTTCCTTCTTTCCCTAAGACAGAAGTATATAGCTATTGTTAGGTATTTCCTATCAGAATGCAACGTACTAGATCAAGAGGATGTGATAGTGTCCTTTTTGAAATTTCTTATAATCTATAGTTTTTCTATTTTCTGCATAGAAACTGGGAAATGTGTTACTCTTAGCTATTCACTTTTCAATGAATATGATGTTGTCTGTTGTTACCTATGTGATGATTTATTAATACCAAGTTGAAACACCCAACATATACTTGGGGGACATTTAGAAGAGCTTATTTGGGCTTGTTAAAGTAGCTTACGAGAATCCTATCACTTTGTTTATTTCAACAAGTTTCATAGAGAAATCAGAATAAACAGTAAACACTTTTTAGCTTATATCAAATATCAATAAGTATCACACTCACAATCAAATATGATTAAGTGGTCATTTTTGAATAGTGTAAATAAGTTCTGAATTAAATTGGTAACCTAAACATGGCTGTATTCCTATTACCAAAAATATTTGTTGCATCCTCAGTGATGCTATTAGTTTCTTTGGGCATTTTAAGACAGCTGGATGCTATTTTTCAAATTTCAACTAGATGCATCCCTCTGGATTTTGATGATAAGTGAATTTGAATGAATGTTTTGCTTCTGAATTTAAAATCCATTGGAGCTAATTATGTCAGGTTCTGATGGCAGGAAATGTTATTGTTGCTTCTTCCACTTCTTAATTCATCATCTGTGAAAAACCTCCTACGACCTTTTTCTAAAGATAAATCATCAAATTCAGACGAGGATGGCACAGCATGTCCCATTTGCCAGGCTACTCCAACCATTCCTTATGTTGCTCTACCTTGCCAGCACAGGTATGTCTCTATAGATATGTGATCTCATTTTACATTATTATTATTTTGCCACTAGAAACTTCTCTTTTGATGATGCTTCAAATGAGGGATTATAATTATAGCTATGGAATGTTCGTAGATGTTAACTTGATGTACAAATTCATCTGATGCTCATTAAAAGAGGACTAAGCAATGTTTAACAATTTGTTTGTGGCAGATATTGTTACTACTGTCTTAGGACACGATGTGCTGCTGCTCCATCATTTAGGTGTTCCAGGTGCAGTGAGCCAGTTGTTGCTATGCAACGGCATGGTGGTCTCCCCACAGAATGATAGATTGTTACTGAGGAACCAGGAAACGATTTTAGAGTTAGGAAGCATTTGATCTTTTACTTACAGAATTAGCATATATATAAAATACTGCCTGAAATTGTGGTGGTATTCTTTTCCCCTTTCTTTCTCTTTAGTTGGTTTCTCGCTTATTATTCACATTTAATTGGGGAAACAAATCAAATTTCTTCATAGCATAACTTACTCGGTTGAGTGGGAAGCATTCTTTCCCTTGTATCAATGTATCATTTAGTTACGTCTCAATTAAAAAAATATAAAATTGTAAGTTTGTTGAGTTTCGTATAATTTCTTTAATTGGAGTAAAAATGACTGAATTGCTTAGCAATAATCATACTTTTAGCCACTCATGGGAATTCCTCTTATCGGAGTTGCTCTTATTCCTAAAAGCTTACTAAAAGCCTATCTATTGGAAAGGGCCTTGTAACTGGAACAAAATTTATTTCTATCTGCCGCTGAAATTATAATGAATATATACTTTATTTTATTTTTTATCTAATTTTATCAATATGTCTTCTTTGTTATTATTTTGATTTCTATTAGTAAGACAAATAATGAAAAAAACAAATCAATTTTTTACTTTTTAATTCATGTTATTACCAATATTTCCTTATATTAATTTTTGGGTTTAGATGATAGCAGTTAAGTATATTCTTTTATAATTCACGATATCAAAATTCTATAACTTAGTAATACAAATTTAAATAAAGTGCATATTTGGAATAGCCTCATGCGATAACGTTCAAACATGAATGTTTATTTTGGTGTTTGGACATTTAAATCTTAATTTACATCATAGAAATTAGAAAGTCGTACTACTTGTTTAACACATCTTTTTTCGGTTGAGTTCAACGTGTTTTTTTTTTTTTAATACTCAAATTGAGGTTTGTTTTTAAAGTTCTTTTTTCTCCATTAAATTTTCAAAGTGTCAGGTTACCATTTTTTTTTTAATTTAAAACATAAAATAAGTTACATTAAACCTAGTTTTAATTAAATGTCAGTCTTTAAATTAGGTTTTATCAAATTTCAGTTTTAAAACATGCATTATGTCATTCACTCATTTTTCTTCATGTATTCTGGAATTCCTTTCTACACCTCATTCCAGAAGTACATATTCAACCCAGATTAGTCAATCATGTTCAGAGGGTTTAGAATGAGATGTAGGAAAAACTCATGGAACTGCAAAAAGACATTGTCCAAATTCATTAAAATGATGAAAAGGCGAAAATATTGCACATTTAAAGGATGATAATTTCTCTTTGCACCCAGAGAATTTTTCCTGCACCCCATTCTGAAGTGTATTTTTTACTTCAGATTGAACTTTTTGGAAATGTGATATGGAAGTGTAAGGAGAAATTATGGGTTGCAGTGAAAAGTTCCCCTAAGAACATGGATCAGTGTGATGCTAAGCCGAAGCAAATAGGCACAAAGTTAAGTTCTTAAATCATAGTTAGCTTATACATTAATGTTAACTAACAGTAGTATAACATATTTGGTCAATCTTAACTATTAATCAAACATATTTGTTAAAAAACTAGACTTTTATAACAGAATTTTTGGATTTTAATTTTTAGATGTTAATAAAACAGTACATGTGATGATGAGAAGAAAATAATTACACGGAGAAAAGCATAAGATTGATCACAGCGTTTTTTCTTCTCTCTCTTTGATTGAGAAGAAAAGCAGTTAAAAGTTGAATTAATTAGGATTATCTTTTACGATAAAGGTTGTGGCCAGAATCATTTGACGATATTTTCTTGACAGAGAAACCACCCGATGGCATATGCATAGTGCTTTTGACTTGAAATTTTGCGGTCAGAATGATCCTTAAAATTTATTTGTGATCACAGCACAAAAAGAGAAAACAAGAAACAAAATCAACAATGTGTCAAACTCAGTCTCAGCCCTTTTTCCTCTTTTTCTTTATCATTTTTGTTGTTTCCCTGCATGATTAACCAAAAGTTCACAATTGATTAAAAAGGGATTGATAGATATCACTTAGCTTCTGCTCCGTTGGAGAGGCATAAACTTTCTGGTTATTATTGAATATTCTTGAGTGGAAGACCAATGGTCAAAAGGAATCAATCTCATCCTATTCTTATCTGGTCTTCTAATGATCATTCATCTATATCGCATGTGCCATGTTGAATTCACAACCTTTCTTCAATAGTTATAAATATTTCTCATGACCCCAACTTTTTTTTCCCTTTTTCTTCAATAGCATATGTCAGTTATCATCTTTCCTTTTCATTGTGCGGAAAATTTTCTTCTTAGAAAAGATGCACGCTTGAGCAACTTCCGTATACTATGACACTAATTACACCACTACTAATTTGATGTTTACTTGTGTTGAGATCATAACTCAAATGATAACAATAAGAAAGTGAAATAAATCATACACTCAAGAACCAGAGAGAATCCAGAAAATAAAAACCAAAGTAAGATTTTATGAAACAGATTGTAAATATTCTTGTTTATATGCTATAATAGAAACCTGCTTCTCCCAAAGGTATATATAAGACTTAAGATATGTCAATGTCATATGACGTAATAAACTAACTAATTTGTCTCTATATATTAGACTTGATACTTAGACTAGCGAAATTATTAAGGTTACAATAGAAGCTTCATAAGAGTATGCAACAAATGGTCTTAATGTGTGACCATTAGATGATCCGCTCTAGAAGCTTCCACTACATACACATACTCACTCAACAAAAGTACCTTGTTCACAAATCATAAAAAATTTCAACCTTACGAAGATTCTGAGTCAACATTAATTTTTACCTTGACTCTGAATCAAGGGTCATTATACTTCCACGTCTTCTAATTCTCCTACTAATCAACTTCAATCAGTAGCTCTTTCAGATGAATTTTACCAAGTTCAAGCATCCCTCGAACTTGCATCTTGGTAGAGACTTGGTAAATATATTAGCAGGTTTATATTCAGAAGTTACCTTTATAACCTTCACTACCCTTGTTTTAACCACATTTCTCATAAAGTGAAGTTTCACATCAATATGTTTGGTTTTCTCGTGTTACATCTTATGATTAGCAAGGTGAATCTTGTGTTACATCTTATGATTAGCAAGGTGAATATCACTCTGGATATCGTAATGGATTGGGATGCACTATTCCTCAATCCACAACTCACCAACATACACCTCAACCACAAACCTTCCTTCACTCCTTCTATCAATGTGTTGTACTTAGCCTTGGTAGTAGATAATGTTAGCACTGACTGAAGGTTCGTCTTCTAGTTGACAACACACCCAAACAACGTAAACACATACCTAAAAAGGGACCTTCTAATGTCCACACTACTTGCGTAGTCAATGTCCATGAAGTCTTCTACAAAAACTCCGCCTTGAGATCTCCTCTTTGATATAGAATACTTGAATTAGAGTTCTATTCAAGCACCTCAACATCCAATTTAGTGCTTCCCAATGAGTTGGTTCTGAATTCACCATGAACTTGTTGACCAAACTCACACCATGAGCCAAGTCCGATCCAGTACATCCATACATGATGCTTCCAACCCTACTAGCATATTGGATCAAATCCATCCTTCTCCATTCCTCCTTAGAACTACAAGCTTGGTTCATAAACAACTTCTAATGGTGCCCCAAAGACGTGCCCATAGGTTTGACTGATGCATTCGAAATATCTCCACCACCTTTTTATGGTAGCTTTGCTGAGTCAACTCATCTCACCCTTTCATCTGATTTCTCTCTATATCTATTACAAGGGTACACTTAGTTAAACTAAGATCCTTCATCTCAAAACCTATTCTCAAATTCGTTTTAAGTTGGTCGATGATACATTGCATTTTTATTTATTTTTAGGTTTTATTTTAATTAGAAGTTTATCTATTTTTATGTTATTTAGGTTTAATATTTGTATTTTAGGTGTTTTTAATTATATTTTGAAATTTGTTACACTTTTAGTGTTTTTTTTTGTGTTTAGGATATAATTTGCTAGATATTGATGTGCTTTTGGACTGATTTGGAGCATTGGAGTGAAGCTTGGAGCTTTGGAGGAAATTTATAAGAAAAAAATAAATTATGAGTTAATTAATAAAAGATTGTATTCCCGTGCAAAAATATGCACTCCCTTATGTAATCAGTTTAATTGCTTTACTGTTATGACCTTTTTGGGTTTAGACGTTAATTTAAATGGAGGGTTTCTATTCGAAACTAGGACCCTGAATTTTCTGATCAAAGACGACATAGAGAACAAGGCTTGAAATTTCTCCTTTCCCCTTTTTCACTCTTTATTCCAGGTTTGATTAATTTTATTTCTTTGTTTTTTATAGTCATGAACATGTGTGAGTAGACTTTTTATTCTAAGATTGGGGTTTAACTCATGACTCTATTGATGATGACTTAAGCATTTTTATTGTTCTTATGTTGGTTTCTCTTGATTTCTTCTTTATTGATTTTATCGATGCAATACATTTTTGTAGTAATAGATAATTAGGGAATGACTGAAAGATGAACTTAATTATCGAAACCTTAGGGAAGGAACTTAGGAATTAAATAACAAAAGAAGGTTTAATCCTTCGAGGACTCAATGAATTCACAAGGAAGTTAATGAGTTTACTTGAACATAACTATCATGAAAGTAGAGGTCAATTCAATTAGATACACCTACGTACCTTGAAAGAAGACAAAAATTATCTTAGGTTAATTCACTTTCACACAAAGAACTAGTAAGAGCATAAAAGAAAGATAATTGATTTTGATTCGATAGACAATCATGGTGTGATATCCCTCATCCTCGAAGTTTTCTAAAATTTGAATTTCAAATACTTGAATTATTTCCTCTTTTATTTTATCATATATTTTCTATATTTAAAATATATTAAAAATCTAAAAAATCTACATTTTATTTTAGTTACGATTTTCTAATCTTTGATATTATATTATTTAAAATTTTCATCTATTTTTATTTTAGAATTTACTGTTACTTTATTTTTATTTTTATCAATTAAAGAAATTTGATTTTTTTATTTAAATTATAAAAAGAATAAAATTAATTAAAATTATAAACAATTATTCTTTTCCAAATGCACAGTTCCTGTGGAAGAACGATTATTTTTTTATTACTTGACGACACCGTACACTTGTAATTTGTACACATCAAGTTTTTGGTGTTGTTGCGGTCGATCATTAGCTTGCTCCAGTTAGTTATCAGGATATTGTTTACATACAACAACAAGTAAAGAAGGTCTTGTTCTTTAGACACTGTGTAGATGCAACTACCTTAACTATACCTTTTGAACCTCATCCTCATAAGAAATTCATTAAACTTTATATACCACTGTCTTAGACTTTACTTATGCTCATAAAGTGACTTCTGAAGAAGATATACCTTCCTATCATCATCAACAAACCCCTCTGGCTATATAAATGGTCTCATCAAGTCTTTATATAGAAACACTATCTTGATGTCCATTTGCTCTAGGTACAGGTCAAACTAGTTGACAATAGACATCAAGATCCTGATTGAATATGCTTTACTACACATTAGAAGATCTAATTATAATCCACACATTCTACTCGTGTAAAGCCCTTAACCATAAGCCTTTCCTTAAACCTCACCTTCTCCACCTTGAAAATTTTGTCCTTCTTCTTGAAGACTCACTTGCATCTGACCACCCTTTACCCCTTAGGAAGTTTTAAAAGCTTCCATGTGTGATTCTTCTTTGGCAAGTCAAGTTCTTTCTTCATGGCCTTAAGCCACTATTCCCATTTTTTACTCTCTTATGCCTCCCTAAAGCTTTTCAGTTCACCAGAACCTTCTATCTTTTTAGCCACACTAAATGCATAGCAAATAAAGTGAGCATATCTGAACTTTTTATTAAGCTTTGGAACCCTCCTCTATCTATCACGCATTAACTAATAGCTTTTATAAGATGTTCTGACCCATTAGCATTAGGAGTTGCTAGTTCAACCTCATAGTCCGAAGAATGTTTTGTCTCCACGAGACAATCTTGTATGGACCTGCTAGTGGATTACTCCACCTCAACATGAGTCTTCTCCCCCTTTCTTTAGAGCTTCCACCAGACATTCCAATCCTCATCTCGTGAAACACAACATTTCCACAGATGAGAAATTTCAAAGACTTAGGTTTGATCCTCCATAACCTATAACCTTTGACACATTCAATGTATTCAAGGAAGCTATACTTTTCAGTATATGCCTCCAACTTGTGTTGCTTGACATGAGCAAATGTCAAGGCTCCAAGTACCCTCAAATTGGAGTAATTAGTTGCTCTCTACTCACCTCCATCAGTGTCTTGCACCCAAGGGTTGACAAAAAAGATTTGTAATCAGATACACAGTAGTACTAGTAGCTTCTCTCCAAAAAGTTCTAGGAAAACCTATTCCCAAGAGCATGCATCTCACCCGTCTCTAGAATTATATTGTTATCTTCTCAACAAGTTCATTCTATTAAAGGGTACCTGCTACAGTCTTATGCCTTTTAATCCCTTGCTTTCTACAGAAGTTGTTAAACTCTTTTGTAACAAATTCTAACCGATATAGCACTTTCAACTTGGTCTTTTATTGATTCTTCATCTAAATATATCACTCTTTGAACCTTTATAATGTACCTCTTTGCTCTTCAAAATCTATATTTAGACTCTTTGCGAGAAATGATCAATAATGCTAAGAAAATATGACCCACCACTATGAGTTTATGTTCAAGATGGACCCCATAAATGAACATGTACATACTCAAAGGGTTTTCTGGATGTTTGCTTCCAAGTCCCAAACTGCAAACAATGCAAACTTATCAAGATGGTGACATGCTCGCCTCCCCCAATAAGCATCTTTACACCTTTGCTGGATCAAGATTTCTCCCATCTTAATCTTCCACAATTCGAAATCGTTGCTTTTGGAAAACTTCTTAGTATCAAACTTAGTTGTCATTGATTCACTAATCTTTCTTTACTGTTTTGTACTCCCCATAGATGGCGCCATTAGTTGAAGTTTGCCTCACAAAAATCACACAAGAACAATAGGAAGGTTAAGCAAATCTCACTCAGGAATGAAAGAGAATCGAGAAAATGAAAATGAGAGAGAAATAGAGCAAGATTTCACAAAATAAAGTGTAAATGCTTTAATTCACAATGAGTAATAGAAAACCATTTCAACGGATGTATATAGGGCCTAGAACATGCCATGTGACATAACAAACTAATTAACCTATGCACCCTTATATACTAGACTTGATGCTAAGACTAAAAACTATTGAGATTACGATATAAGCTTTCATAAGAGCATGCAATAGCGAGGTTATAAGATTAGTTTAGTACTAAAAGTCCATATGTACAGAGAAAAGGGAGGGAGAAGTCGTATGTTTGAATAATTCCACTAACACACTAACATCTAACATTTACCTATTAAAAAAATAGCATGCAATAGATGGTCCCAAGGCATGAATACTAAATGGAACAATCTAGATGTTCCCACAAGTTAATCTCCACCATACGCTTTTACAAGACACTCTTTCACCAAATGTGTCGTTGCTTAAACAAAAATTTTCACCCAACTTGTTCACGAACCATCAAAATCTCCAACTTTCTGAAGATTTTGAGTCAACATCAACAATTTGGTAAAATAATTAAACCATATTAAAATAAACTTCACTATAAACACTTCTAAGAAACAAAAATAAAATAAGTTTTTTTATAAACTAATTAACTAATTTTAGTTTATAAAAAAATCTTATTTTAATATTTTATTTTCTTATAAGTATTCATAAAATTCATCTCAAAACTGAAGAGCTTAGTAGTGTACCTTTTGATTGATGAGAAATTATTTAATTATATTCAACGTATTGATAATATCAAGCTAATAAACTAGTTAATAATTTGTCAAAAAAAAAAAACTAGTAAATAAATTTCTTTATGCCGTTAATTATGAGGTCACAAGGCAAACAAAGAAGCATAGACATATATTTATAGCATACAACCAAAAAGCACGTATATACGTACAAGGCCATGTGATGGTATCGATCTAAAACTTGTTCTTTGGCGTTTGGTAAATGTAATTTTCTTTATGTTGCATCTCACACATTCTTTTCCCATTTTTGGATCATAGTGTACAGAGTGCCTGATTTTTTGGTCGGTACTCGGTGAGTGGTACCTGTCTCAAATTATACCAAAACTATCACATGGAAAATTTTGTTTAATGACAAATTATTAAGGTGACATCATATAAGAAAGTTCAATTTGAATAAACAGCCAAAATCTTAAAATACTAAGCAAAAAACTTGTCCTTAATCCCTCGGAACTTGCAAGGACAAAATTATCGTCATAAAACCTAAAATAAAAAATAAATATATTGCTGGGTATTTAGGTAATATTATATATACGATTTTGATGAACATTGAATAACAAGAATTTGGCATGTCGGTTCTATAATCATCTTTCTCTCTCATGAACAAACAACATAATATGACCCTCTCCTTCACTCCTTGAATTTATTGATGGGTGGCACTACTTTGGTGCCCAATATATCTATAGATCAATGAGTAGTTTGTTTTGATTTTAAAAGCTCTATATCATTATTGGGCAATTGAAAGCCCAAGCTGCTGTTGTATTTTTATTGAGTATTACTCACAAATTGTTCCCAACCATTCAGCATAAGGATTACAAATTGAACCTAAATTGCGCATGCTTAACCATGTCGGCAAAATTCGTGGATAAAATATACCTGTCTATTAATATTTTTCTTATCCACTAAGGTTAATTAGTATGTTAACTTTTTGTTAACGGATACATTATTCAGAACCATTTTTATTTTTATCACCAATTTAACACTTAAGTTTGTCGCGAAAAAAATCTTGAACTGACATTTAATGATACTCTCTATTATTATTATTATGTAATTTTTAAAGTATTAATAATCTTACCGTATATAAATACAAATAGTTGTGATTAAATATTATAATTTTTTTTATATTGATAATATATAAGTATTTTTTCTTTTTTATTATTTTGTCTATATTTTTCTAAAATAATTTTATGATATCACAAATGTTTTTAAGCATGTGTAAATATCCGTCAAATTTGGTTAATAATAATAAAATATAGAGAGTAGAGACAGACGAGTTATTAATTATAATTAGTTTTCTTTAATTTAAGCGACATAAAAAAAAAAAGAAAAAAAGAATAGGGACGGAAATATATGGGTTTCGTGGACGGAGCACGGAGACAATTATTGATTGCCATTGGTACACCTGCTCAGTGCAAATTAAACAAGAAAGTATAACAAAATGTTTGGTAACTCAATTATCAGAATCTCATATTGTGAATTTAAATAATTTATATTATTGAATTCTTAAAAGTTATTACTTTAGTTGACAAAAATATTATTACTTATTTAGGTCTTACTCATGACCAATGTGTGGATCTCAAGATGGACATAAAATGAGAAAAAAATTATTAACTATAATAAGTCAGCATAATTTTATCAACAATTTTTTTTTGTTCTTTAATCAACCATTTAAGAATAATGTTTAGTATGTTCCTTTGTTTTGTTATGTTTTTATTGCTACACACACTATCATTATTGAGTTATTCTTGCTTCAACCAATTCCTTTATTGTTTCTATCAATAGATTACTATTATTATTGTTTCTTGCCTCGATAGGTTTAAAAATTAACTTGATGAATAGATCCAGTCAAAGTCACTAGTTTATCTACATAATTTGATAAATATTAAAAAAAATATAGATAGTTTATAATTACATTCAAATAAGTCAAAACATTACTCAAATAAAATCTAAAAACAATTAAGTATATACACTTCCATTTTTATCTTCATTAATCTATTTAATATTTTCAATCAAATAATTAACATTTTTATGTCATTTTATATTTATCAACCAATTTTACCAAATATTTTAACTAGTTTACAAGCTTCAATTAAATTATAAGCTAATTTTACCAAACTAGTCATAACAAGTTAAACAAGTAATAAAAATCAACATTCACTTTGCACAATAAAGGAAAATGTACAATTGAAAAGAAAACATAGAATAATGAAGCAAACATGATTGACAATATATTAAGAGTTTAAGAATTATACATTACTAGTATAAAAAATTTCTATACTAATATTTAATAACAATTTTCTATTTATATGACTTTTAAAGTATTAATTAGTAAAGTCAACGAACTTATCATATATTAAGAGTTTTTATAATATATGATAAGAGTTGTGATTGAATGTCAGTGTGACATATAAGGGTTTTTCTCATATATTAATTTGAAAAACATCACAATTCATAAACTCATAAATATAA
This sequence comes from Psophocarpus tetragonolobus, assembly GCA_037954015.1. NCBI lineage: Eukaryota > Viridiplantae > Streptophyta > Magnoliopsida > Fabales > Fabaceae > Psophocarpus > Psophocarpus tetragonolobus. Next base: position 48,685,380 of record CM075693.1, on the reverse strand, counting down.
TAAAATGAAAAAAAAAAAAGATTCAAGTATAGCACAACATCAACAATGGTGGGAAGAGTGTCATTACTAGAATGAGTAAAGATTAAATATCTTTACAACTATATATAAGTCTCCCTAGTCTCCCTGAATCTTTTCTAGTTATTAAAGTCAAAATGACATTTAATTTGAAAAAAAAAATGTTGCATGATCCAAGTGTAATTATATTATGGTTCAACCACATTAGATTATTTGTTTCGATCACACTATTCAAACTCAATGGCATGAATCAAATTGGGTCTATTGCATGTCTCAGTAACCAATTCGAATAAGTCAAATCATTGTTTTGTGATTAAACAATGTCATATTAATCAGGATGATTCGAGTTTTAAAACTATATGACTATCTTTTGAAACCTATTAGAGAGTAATATCAAGTTAACTTCTAATAAATCATTTATGTAATTTGGAATTAAAATATTTAGTATTGAAACTTAAAAAATCAAAGTAAATAAATTTTAAAATTACAAATTATATTGAAAACCACTTTTAATTTTGAATAAATTAAATATATATTTGATATTCACTTTTATCACATTGATACCTTTTACATTTAAACACTCATAGAGAGAGTAAGTGCAACATTCTTTCTTCTTCTTTTTTTTTTTTTTTAAAAAAGTGTAACATTTTTTTATGCCTACTTAAATTTGGGTGGGTGTAATTATGTATGCTTAACACAGGATATTGGTGTAATCAAAATCCAAAAATTAAGATGTTTTATGTGGCTAATAAATAGAGGGATATGGAGGTAATATGGATAGAAAACAAACAACCATTTTTTTTAAGAGATAAAGTTATTTGTTGATGCCTAATATTAGTAGAAAAACTTAACTAAACCATCTTTAATGAGTTTGTCTTTCCAACAATTTTTTCATCTATACAACTTGAGCGTGAGATCTTACTCATTTCATTATATTCACACACTTGGATATTTTATAAAGAATTAAATTTATTATTTAAAAAAGTAAAAAGATAATAATTTTTTTTTTGTCTTTATGTTATCTTATTTTTTAATATAATAGTCTTAAAAAACTAATGATGAAGATAAAAATTACGAAGATAAATTATTATAATTATTTTATAATCTGAAAGTTTATTCCATCATATTAATTTAGAGAAAGAAAATTAGGATTAAATAATATTTTTTATAGGCAAATATTATGTTGTTAGTATTAAAAAAACCAACCTTATAATTCTGATTAAATAATATTTTTAAAAGGTGAAATATTTTACTAATTAATTAACTTATTTTAAACGCAAAGTTTGTCCAAAATAGTCATGCCAAAGCATCCACAATTCATCTATAATTTGGATTAAAGATTTAAAGTGTTAAACAATAGAACGAAAAGGATCATGATTTATCTTTTTTCATTATATGTAATTCTTATTTTATCTTTTATACAATAGAATGAACACAAAGTTTGTCCAAAATAATAGTGCCAAATCAAATAATGAGACAAAGTCTCCTTTCATTGTATCCTTTTTCTATTTCATTTTCTACCACCAATCTAAACATATACTTTTATTCTAACCAATAAATATATGAGTTATACTCTAACTATTTTTAATATATAAATAAATCTCTTAACATGGTGAATAAATGTCAAATACTTTAATATATATTTTAAATGATATTTTATCTTTTTTATAATTTTGAATGTCACTAGTTATTAATTTTGAGTACCGTATCATCAATTTTTAAATCGTAGATTGTCGAATAAAGTTTTAAATACTTATATGATCGAATTTTGAATTTTCATCTAAAACTTTTTACTTCGCCTTCCTAAGATCTCAAATGGAGAATGATATTCAAAAGTAGTTGTTATTAATAATTTAAATAACAAGAGAAAAGGCTTCCAAAAAAGCTTATTTACATTAAAATGGACTAAAATGTAATAAACATTATATATATATATATATATATATATATATATATATGAAATTTAATCACATCCTTTTTTATCATGGTAAATTTGTTGACTCATCACTACTTCATTCATTGCTACTTTAAAAGTCACATAATAATTTAAAAGTCACATAAACCAAAAGTCATAATTGAATGTCTGTAAAATATTTTATACTAACAATCTGTACCAATTAAACTCATATATAATCATAATAATAATAAGAAGAATAAGAGGAGGAAAGCAATATAAATATTTTTTCAGAGAAGAAAATAAAATTTAAATAAATTCAGGAAATTAATTTATAACTCGATGCGAGTTATAAAAGATATGTGTGTTATATAGTTTCAAAAAAAAAAAAAAATTGTGTGTTATATAGACGTACGTGGCCGTGAATGGGGATACATATAGTTCTGGTTTTGAAAAATAGGAAGAAAAAACATTTATTTCGATTCTCACTAATAATTATCGTAATTGATATTGTCGATATCACTGATGATTCGGCTGTTCGAGTGGAATCTTCAACATGTCGCTGATTTATGATTGAAATTAAATGCTAACATGTTGATGTGAGTATGTTTGGGTGAATTTACGAATGTAGAAAATACAAATAAAATTGAGTGTATATTGTAGTTGGAAGTGAGCATGTATGGAGTTCTACCAATTTTCTGGTTTGGTGTTAATTATTTTAATGAGTTTCTTAGATTCTGTGGTTTAGTTTGTTAAAGTGAATTATTGCTCTAGGGAATAAATAAAGCATCTGACATTGATCTCACTACTATTATGCCCTACCTCTACCCAACCCTAGCTAGCCCCAAAACAATCCCAAGGTGCAACCCCAAATTAAGGAAATAAGTCTGGGCAACCATTAATTTATAGCCTTAAAACACTGTCCACCAACTTTTGCGTTCCACTTTATAATAAAAAGGAATACTGAATAAATGAAAGAAAGGAAAGAAAAAGTAACATATGCAAAGTTTTCTCAACCCCAACTCTATAAAATACTGAGACCCCATAACTTTAAGTTTCTTCAACAGCTAGTAAGAAAGCAAAACACAACACTCAAAGCTTTAGCCAAAGGCTTGTTTGGTTGCACATACAAGGAAATATCACAAAGGTGAAAGAGGAAAAGTATATGGGAAAGGAGATTAAATATTTCATTTCCTACATGTTCATTTGCAAGCCATGAATTGAGTATTAATTCCACACAAAATTAACTTTTCTATACTTCAGCAAATGATGGCTGGGAACCCTAACTGCTGGAGTATGCATCCACCATCTTTGATCCCTCCCCAGTATGTGCTTGGATCTTCTTCAATTCCTTTTAATTCTTCCACACAAAATCAAGAGCCCCCTCAGTCATTGAGCCAACTTCTTTTGTAAGCACACTCTCTCTCTCTTGTTTGTGCATGCCTGCAGTGTGTGGCTTCTTGGTCAATATACATATTCCATTTTTTCTCTTTTTTTTTTTTTTTAGTGTTTCAAGAACTGTTTTAAACCAGCTTAAGTACTTCCTATAATTTATACGCTCTTTTACCTTAATAATCAAGGTTTTCCTGTTCTTTTTTGTATTTTGTTGGTGTAAAAATTTCTGGGTTCCGTTTGTTTTGCAGCACTGGTTTACCAGGAGAGGAAGAGAGAGTTGCATTCAGTCATTTTCAATCAAAAAAGTTGGATGAGTGGAATGAACATATGCTTAATCAATCCTCCATAGTTCCTATGGTTGATGTAATAAAGCAAGAGGTTTCCCAGAGTGGTCACTTATATCACCATGGGCATGATCAGGAATTTCAGGTTTCTGGGGCACCTTGGTCGCATATGGTGCCAGTTTCTTCTTCCCCTAGGTCTAGTGTCGCTAGTTTCAGTAGTAATAATTTATTGGATTTCACATATAACAAGACAGATCATAGGAAGAACCAGCTACTAGATCACACATCCGAGGTAAGACTCACGTTCTTATTATTCCTTCTTTTATATATTCTCTGATCTAGAGAGTATAGACTTTCATCTGATTTTCAATATGCATAAATTAATATATATTTTCTTCAAAATTATTTTTAATGATCTGTCTTTTGTGCTCTTCAAGTGTAACAGCATAGCCACTGGTGGAGCCTATAAGAAGACTAAGAGTCAACCATCTTCAAGCCAACCACCTCTCAAGGTGATCCTCACTTTCACTACCAAGAGATAGAGTTAGTAATGAGTAATTGTTTGGTTGTGTGTTGTCTTTCTTGATTGTCTTTCTCTCCAAAACTGTAATATTCTTTCTGCAGGTAAATACGCATGATAGTTGAAAGAGAGAAAAACACATGAATTCATGTACTGACTTCCTTAAATATTGAAATCTCTTAAGCAGGTGAGAAAGGAGAAGCTAGGCGATAGAATAACAGCTCTTCACCAGCTAGTTTCCCCATTCGGAAAGGTATTAAACAAAACCAGTATTCCAATCACTACAAACACTCGCAAAATACAAAAACTAAAAACATAATTACAAGCGCCCTATGTGTTTAATTAAGGGGACCCCATCAACAGTTATTTCTCGCTCTTTCATGATATCCAACTCCAACTATTGTTTTCCTCTTTATTTCATTTTTAACCTTAAAAGAGACAGATGACCGGTGTTGTGGTTTTGGTTGTGGTGTGTGTGTGTGTTTCACTTTTGCAGACTGACACAGCTTCTGTCTTGTTAGAAGCCATTGGATACATAAGATTCCTTCAGGGTCAAATTGAGGTGATGTTTCTCCCTCATATTTTATACCCTGCAAGCTATTGAGCGTTAGTGATAGAGCATGCACTTAAAGTGTCATCGATTTTAATGTTTCCCTCTAACATTCTCTAGTTTTTTCTTTTCTCTTTTCCTTCTTGGGTGCAGGCACTGAGTTCTCCTTACTTGGGCAATGGATCAAAAAACATGAGGAATCCACAGTCTGTAAGTACTCACTTCCCAAAGCCTCTTTCTCTTTCTCTCTCGGTAACTCTCACAAATCAACCCACTCACATAACATAACATACCTACACATATTTGAGTAGGACAAAAAATACCTACTAAGACATATAATTGAGGTGAAAGTTTCTTCTTTTCTTTATTTTCTTTTTAAGCAACAGGTACATGGAGAAAGAAATTCTGTATTTCCTGAGGACCCCGGTCAGGTATACTTTATTGGATCCATCAATTCATTACAATCAAATTAGGACGCTCTTTGTAATTATTACTTAATATTTAATCAGGAAAAAGCCATAAAAAAATAACAAGGTTTCTCAGCTTTTTATAACATCTTTTTAAAGCTAGTGAAAAGTATAATGCGAGGCTGCATTTCTCATTTGAAGTCAAAAAGCTTGGAGAGAGAAGCAAAATTACTAATACTTTTCTTTCTCTTTTTATTTCCGTCTAGCTGTTGAATGACAATGGCCTGAAAAGAAAGGGAGCTCCAAACCAGGTATTCTTTTCTTTTTATGCAAAGGTGTACCACGCTTATTATGTCTTTCATTCACTCATTATTATCTTGGATATCTTATAAGGCTCATCCTAATCATTATTATCATTATAACCATTACTTGCCTAATTGTGCATAACATGCATGCATGGCCACCCAAAACTATTCGGGCTTTGCATTAATTAATAATGGCCAAGATAATATACATTCATGACATTTTCATTCATTATTCTTTTGATATAAAATTAAAGGATTACCATCAAATCATTTGCTTATATATTAATTAATTAATTAATAATCAGGATGCAAAAGATAAACCAAAGGACTTGAAGAGTAGAGGGCTGTGCTTGGTTCCTGTGTCTTGCACCCAACATGTTGGAAATGAAAATGGAGCTGATTACTGGGCACCCGCATATGGAAGTGGATTTTAACACATAAATATCAACTATGAAGCAATCCTCTTTGGCAACACCATGAATGATATACCATCGTGAGCAGTCAATCTGTAATAATGAGAAGGCTGATTGCTCACGATGCTATATGCCATTCATGATTTAGCAAATTGAAAAAAAAAAATCTTCTCTTATCCATATGTATTGTCGCTAATCTAATTAGGTTAACTCAATAAGTTATTAATAAGTTCTGTCAAAACATTAATCAATCTGTAATTTTAATTAGTTTTTCAAAATATGCATTTCATGAGGTACCAATTATTCCTTATTGATATAAATTAACACTCTGTCTATGTTTCTGTCGATGTTTGTTTAAGAATTCAATGTCTACGTACGTTGTTCATTCCCTCCCATCTCCGTCTAAGACTTTACATTCTATTCTTTCCTGCTTTTTTTTTTTCCCCAAAGGGTATAGTATATCTGAAGGAGTACTGCGGGAACTTATGACGATGTTAACTTTTTTACTGATGAGATATATAGACGCATACATTAAAACCTGTGTATTTGTAACAAACAAGTTTACCATTAATTTATACAAAAAGCATAAAACTTAGTCATTAAGAAAAGTAGATGTGAAAAAGAGAAAAGTGGATAGCATGGAGTCTTTATATATATATATATATATATATATATATATATATATATATATATATATATATATATATATATATATATATATATATATATAGATTTTGAATTATTATTTATCAAATACACATAGTAAAAATGAGTGTTAATGTTATGAGAATTTTAATCACATGTTGAATCAAATTTTGTATAGGAGACTATCAGAATTTTTAACTGTGTGTTTAGGTGAAAAGTTAACTCAAATTGAAAAATTAGTTGAAAATTAAAACTGAAAAACTAGTTGAGGTGTTTAGTAAAATTAGTTAAAAATTGTAAATGACAAATAAAGACATCATTAACATTAGATCAATAATGATGTATTTAAAATAATTATATTATATTTTAATAATATAAATTTATTACATATTTAAATTATTATATTATATATTTAAATTATAATTTTTTAAATTATTATATTATATATTTAAATTATAATTTTTTAATCACATATTTAAATTATAAATTTTTATAATTTCATATTTAAATTATAAATTACTATAATTATATATTTAAATTATAATTTTCTATAATTAAATATATAAATTTTAAATTACATATTTAAATTATAATTTTTTGTAATTATATATTTAAATATAAACTAGTATAATTACATTAATAAAGGAAAGAAAAAATGAAGGAGAAAGTTGTGTCACGTGGAAAGAGAAAATTAGTGAAGGATAATACATTAATTAATGAAGAGTAAATTTGTAAAAATATCAACTAGTAGCTAAAAATAAGAAATCTTTTAAAAAAACTACTTTGAGTAACTTTTTAGAACAAGATAGTAGTTATTTAAAAAGTTCCTAGTTTTATGCTTACTAAATGAAGTTGAAATCATCTCAATTAATTTTTCAGCTAGTTAAAATGACAAATTAAACATATTGTATATAATAATATGTAGTATAGATTATTATAGTGGGTGAAAAATAAGATGGTGAGTATCATTTTTCAGACATCAATTTGTAGCCACTATTTAGTTAAAATATACTACTAATGTTAATTTTACACCTGGTCATTGTTATAAGTTTTGAAAGTATTTTTTAATCTTTTAATAAGATATTTTGTAATAAATTAAATTAGTATGCACTTATAGTATAAAAAAGTTTTACATTGACATCTAATCATAACTCTTTTATATAATTTTTAAAGTATTAAGAAGTAAAATCAACAAAATTACTATGAATAAAAGGTTATGATTGAATGTCAGTGTATATTTTTTTATATTAAAATATATAATCTTTTTTCTCTTTTATAATTTTTATACAGCATTAATTGATTTTTGCTTTTTTATTTATCTCTTATAAGAATCGTGAATATTTGTATTTTTATGAATTGAAAAGTGATTTATAAGTATTTTTTTATATTTTTTAAACTCTTAAATATTTATCAATCTTGAATAACAATGAAGATAAATTTGATACATTAATAATATTTAAAAAAAATAAAAAAATTAATTTGCTTGTATGTATGTCTAAACTACGTTATAAAAGGATTAAAAGGAGTAAAATAAAATAGATGTAGGACGGATGACGTATTTTGGCGGGTACATGTTCGTCCTCCCTTACAAGCATGCACTAGACATTTGAATGAAACAAGAATATAATATGTAATTTCCACTCTCTTTTCGAATTTTGAAATGGTATAAACTATATGGTACTCTTGAGACAAATCAGAAATGAGGAGAAAGACGTATGCATGCACTGAAGAGAAAAATATGTCAAGCTTCCAACAGACGAAAAATTAATTAATTAGCACGCTATACAGTGGATCATCAGTAGTACTTCTCTTATAATCATACTATCGGTTTCCTTTTAACAAATATAGTGTTAATAGAGATATAGTATCTTCCAGATATAATGAGCTAAGAGGTTTGAATTTTGGATGTTGTCTACTGCAGTGATGAATATTAATTTAATTGTTTTTAGCTGTCTCTAAATGGAAATGAGCTAAATTAAAAGTTAAAAAAAGAATAAACAGAGAAGTGGATGTGAAGAGTTGATGGCAGACATTCATGTGAATGTGGTTATATATATACATATGGACCCCATGGGGTCATTTTTGGACCACCTTTTAGTTGAACTACTCAAGTGCCCCATGCCCCATTTCTCCCACGCTCCCAACTCCCAACTCCCACTTTCATCACCCTTACGCTACATATTGCATCTCACTATATATCAATTTATTCTATAATTCAGCTTTAATTCTCTAAATAAACTTTTAGGGTTAAATTTTGTAATTCAAAAATGAAATTAAGAGAAATATTCTACTAAAGACAAGTCAGTTAAGTGTTTAATAGAGCTAAATTAGTCCTTCACAAATTGACCCTTTATTCTCCAATTACATCTGTAGCATGATAAAAGCAACAAATACCTACAGGCTAGTACTTCTTTATTTATTTATTTGTCTTTGGCAAATGTGAAGTTAGGATTTGCGTTTTCATATGCTGCCTTAGTTTCCACTTTGAAATGTAAAGCCAATGGTGTAATGACTGGTGATTACCTTTTATCCACTACCAAGTTATTTATATATTTATAGGATGGTCATGCTAATGATAAACAATGAATTCGTTAAGTGATTAGTCCATTACGGAAATTTATTTATTGGCCTATACATTTGTATTGTTTTCCACCATGACGTACTCCCACGGAAAGTTTGTAGATTAGAATTATATACATATATGTATTATATGAGGAAAAGCAAAAGTTAAAAAGTTTGAATGTGATTGTATCATTTGTTTTCTAGCATGCCCCTCTTAATATGCATTCCATTTTTTTCAGTAATATGGGTTCCATTGTTGAGAAAAAGGGAGAGTAAAATAATTGAAGAAGGGAACATATGTTAAACACACGCACAAAGTAATATACATTTAAATAGAAATATCATATATATATATATATATATATATTATCATCTTTTAGAAAAAAGGGAATTAGCATCTATCTCTATTCACAAATTAATGTTGGGTAGTCGTTGCCGTTTAAAATAGCCGAAAGATCTTAAATAAGGGTCGATCAAGTGAGAATCATATAAGTGAATCTTACATACCAGTAAAAAATAAATAAATTATTAAGCGAGGTTAAGTATATAAATTGTACGTATTACTGGACACGGTATATGGATTTTTATTATTAATTTATATGTTACCGGTACATATACTTGTTCATTCACATTGACGTCTAATTTATATACTCACAGTTGAGAGTAGAAAAAGAAAAGAAAAAGCAAATAGAGGGTTAGTCATCATTATAACAATTAAGATGGTTCCTCACATTCATCTAGGTAATGTTATATAATGTAAATGCAAAAATGGAATATTTATGATAAAATGCATGCATATGATGAGAATAAAAAATTATAAAGTTTAATATTTAATCAAGTCCAAAACTATAAAAAAAAAATCACATTACACGTGCATACATTATTGATTATACCTTATAATGAGACAAAAAAAAGAAAAAGAAGAATGATATGGGTTAAATTATAAAGAACAAAACTACAAAAGCAAAGGGTTATGGGTAAATCTCATAGGCTTTTTTTAAAATAATGGAGTAGTGCTTGGGCTGTGTTGCTATCTGTTTGTCTTCACCTCTTGCTTTCGTGCTGCCAAGCCAACCCTAGCAAGAGGAAGCACATGACACATGCAACGATCAAAACATAATGGAATATTACATACCAAACTCTCTTTTAAATTATTTGAGTCCGTTTCTTTCTTGTTTATTACAACTGTTTTCTGTTTTAAAAATGAAAAAACTAAAAATTATTTTATAAGTGTAATTTAAAATTTTCAAAATTAATCTCTTTTTAAATAAATAAAAAACAAAGGGGTTATAATTTATAAATTGGTACACATGTGCAGAGGAAGAGGAAAAAAAATCTCTTCCACTCACAAAATTAATACATTAACTATTAATATTTGTTTATACACACTAACCATTAATATTTGTTTATAAAAATAAATAAGAAACAAGAACATGTCAAAGTTATTTTGATTTCCTACTTTTCAATTTTTTTAATAAAAAAACAATAGATTGAGTCTAGGCCCAGAAGAAAAAAGAAACTTGATAGAAAATAGGAACTCTCATAACAATTGACTAATTCATTCTCAATAGGGAGTTCTTTATATGTAGACAACAACCATATATTGACCAGCGTATCAACATATTTGTTGACGCAAAACACTTGTCCCACTTGCGACCTTGCCACTCAATGTTTAGAGGTTATGAATTACAAGGACAAGACTTCAATCATGTTACTACTCTTTGTAATTTTTCACCTTCCATTACTTGATTATATTCTTCCTTGCATTTTTACATCTTGCTTCCCCATTTCTAACTCTCTAAAAATAAATTTAATTTGTTTTATAAAAATAACTTTTTGAAAGTGAATGCAAAAGCATCCAAATGCACGAAACATTAATTTTAACACTATTTACTCTAACTTTGATTTCACTCTCAATATTTTTTAACTAATTGATTAACCCTCAATATTAGAGTTAGGTATAATTAGTTAATTCTATGTAGTTTGTTAGAAGTTAGTTGGTGTTAAAAAAATTTATGTATATAAACTTCATTCTTAGGGTTTCTTGTTTATTCTGCTCAAATCAACTTGTGAAACAAGAATTTCAAGGATTAGACCACCTTATTAGGAGGAATCCTTCTCTCTAAGGAATTTATTCTCTTACTTTAAAGAGATAGAGTATCCTTTCCTAAGTACTATTTTTTATTCTTAGGGGGAAGGATGCAGCTGCAATGGTAGCTGTGTCAAAGAGAAAAGACGTAACAAGGTATTCAAACCACACTTCACACAAACAAACTAAACGTTTCCCAAGAGTTAGTGCTCTAATACCTCTCTCATCTAATATGGTATTAGTAGAGATTCTTCTGCATTGATCTTCATAGTTTTTCTTGCTTCTGATGAAGCTCTTTCATATTTTTCATGCTTTTTTTCCATTTCTTGTTAAACCTATTTTTTTCTAGTTTTCTCCCATGATTGTCATGGATGAATCCAATTCTTTGTACATTCACTATTCCGATAATCCAAGTTTGGTGCTAATTTCTCATCCTTTGTTTGGAGACAATTATATGCTGCTAGAAAAAATATATTCAACATCGCTATCAGTTCAGGCTAATGACCAACGTAGAAAAATGTGCAATGACAAATTTGTAAATAATAGGAAAATGATTACAATGGCTCCACTATATCAATGTAGAATGCAAGTGCTCCTCATTCCCTGCCACAGTTTTAGTCTCAACCGCTACGGGAAAAAAAATTACAATAATGATCTACAGTAGGTTACACGTGAACCAATGTAGCTGAATTTAAAAAAAATACAAAAAAAAAAGAAAGCACCTTTATTCGTTGTTACTCGATTGTTTACAAACCTCACTCTCTTTGTCTTTCCAAAAACTTCCTCTGCTTCAAAGCATCTTGCCATCATTGTTACTCGTTGCTTGGAGCTCTTGCGGTTGAAGCATCTCACTATGAAAGCTATTCACAAAGGTAAGTTTCTCAAAATTCCTCACATTCTCACTTTCCTTCTTCCTCTCCTTCTCCCTCTTACAACGTCGTGACTTTTTTTGTCTTCTCGAGTCTCACTCTCTCTCACAATGTCAAAGCTTTTGCTATCAAAGCATCTTTATGAACCTTCATCTTTGTTAATCCTAGTTTTCATGAACCCCTGTCGAGAACCCACGTCTTCACACAAACTCTACCAATTATATTGTTTTTATTTCTATTATTACCATATATATTGTTTTATTTCTCTTATTGGTTCTATTTTCCTTGTTGCTAGGGTTTGCATTGGTTTTACATAATCTCTTCATTCTAGGGTTTTTCTTCTTACTCATTATTGATACAAATTAAGCTAAAATTCACTCAATACAATGTTACTTTGTTTTGTTTTTCCATCATATTCACCTTGTAGTCAAATAAGAGTGTTTTGTTCTCTATTATTGTGATAGGTCTATTTTGGTTTGGGAGAGAGATGAGAGGGGAATGAGCTAATGGATATGTTGCATAAGCACATCAAATCGATTTTGTGTTTGGCTATTATGGTGGATTTGATGTGGAGTGGCTTTGCGGATAAAACCACAAGAGTTGTGAGAGGGGTTAATTTTTTTGTTAGATGGAAGTCCAATTGGGATGGGACAAAATGTTTTTCAAAATTGAAGTCAATAATTCGACACAGTGAAATGGTTGGGTTGAGTTTAATGTAAAATCATTGTACTGTAGCTATTTAGCATTTTTTTCTCTATATGTCTAGCTAGGAAGGTTTTAAGCTTTCTATTTTACTACTTTTATTTTATTTTATTCATTAATTAATTAACTGATAATAATCACTCTGTTGTGGAATTTTCTAAATGTGAAGTTCTAAAGGCAAGCAATCTAACAAATGTATGATTTTTGGTGCCAGATGGAAAAAAGAACAGAGTGTTGAAGCTGTTGTTAGGTACATATTCTTCTCAAACGAATTTCCATATTATACAGAGTAAAATATCACATATAATATACAGAAACAGAATTTAGAGAGAATAAATAAAAAGCTAATTAATTTATGAAGATAGTGCGTGGTTTGTATTGGTAAAAAGAAAAGGAAATTGAGTCTAATAGTTGTTGGTGTAGCCTGGTCTGTTGATTTGTTTAATGATGTCTAGCTTTACAACTAAATAAAAATAAATGTTTCGACTTTGATACGATACGTTGTGGCAATGCGAGGCTGGGTCTAGTGACTATTCATTCACTCTAAGGCCTAGGCTCCTCAGATTCCATTTCCATGTAGTCAAGCTTTCTTCTCATAGGTTGCTCTGGTGTAAATTGTAAAACAATCATTATTCTGAAATTGTGGTTTAAAAATTGGTGGACAACATGTGAATTAATGTTCCAAAATCTCTCAGCAGAGACAGAGGGTGTAACCAATAGCAGTTTAGTTTATAAGTGTGTGTTTTAAATTGGATTGGAGAGTAATGGTAGTTTCGCATATGACTTTCTAGACATATATAAGCCAACAATTTGTTTCTGTATCTGATATGTCATATTTTACGAAAAATAAGGACCAAATGCATGCCCGACCGTGAAATTTATACCAAAGATGTTCAATATAATTATATGTAAATAATTAAATTTTTAAATACGTATGTCTAATGTCCAAGTATAAGATAGGTGGCACCTAAGATAGAATACTGCAGTCGCATAACAAAAATCAAAATATCCTTTTCTCATTTAACTTTTCATATCTACTAGAGTACTAGGCACATGACATAATGTTGCGAATGAATTTTTTTTTTTTTTAAGGATTGGTTGATTATTAAATACTTCCCTCAGAGGAGAAGTGAAAGACATAAGCTAATTAATACTAATTACATAGAGATGTAAGGCAAAGAACAAAATATATACAAAAATGTTTTAATTAAAAAGAATTAAAAAAATATTCATTAATTTTATAGAAACAAAAATATATTTAATTTTTTTTAATTCTATATTTCGCAACTACTGACTACTATTTCTCTGCTCCCCGCCTCCTCTTTTAAATCCTGTCGATTTTCCCTCTCAGTCCCGCTCCTTTATTTCTTCACACTTTTATCTCTTTGTTCCTTTTATGCTTCAATCATACTATGTTCCTTATCGTTTGTGTTTCCTTGTATGCTTATGAATTTTCTTGCTTTCTTCTCTTTCAACAAGGTTCACTGTTTTCTTTATTCCCCATCTGGATTCAACGAAAATGTATGTGAAAACTGAAAATATTCTATTAATGATGTTCAATTTAACTAAGCTAGATTTCTGTCAAAAATTGAAAGAATGATAATAAAAAAATATCGAGTTTTATTTTAAGAAATAAGTAAGAAAAATTAAAATAAAATAAAAACTATGAATGATTTTCAATCTCGAGTCGTATATAACAAAAACATTAATTTCGTTGAAAAATCAGTTATTATTATTTAATTTTAATTATTTATGTAAAAATAAGATTATTTTTAACACATTCTTTATTTAAATTTAATATCATGAATATTTTTAAATGTAATTAAATAAAAATTGTTCTAAAATAATAAATTTAATAAAACAAAATTACTTTAATAAAACTAGATGAGTTGATGCATCCATCCCCAAGTCATGTTTGCAAATTGTTGAAGGAGGAGATATCGCTTAAGATCTACTCTTAGAAGTCATTGATGAGTTTTGAAATAGAACTAGAAGACTAGAAATGAAGGTGAGGTATGCGCGCCACTTTTACTTTGTAGATAATAAGGTATGAGTGAAGTTAGTCACAAGGGAATGAACTCTTGAAAATAGCATGAAGGTCTCTTACAATAATGGAGACAACATGAAAATTTTATTTAAGAGAAGAAGATGCTCTCAAATATAGAGAAAAAAATTATTTTTCAATAAATTTAGTTAAAAAATTACATGAGGTGTAGAGCTCTATCTATAAAGCAAACATGGATTATGGACCTAATACTCTAATGCGAATGTCCAAGTGCTAATTAAGGGGGTTAGTTGACTTAATTTAGTGTTAATTTAGCATGTGCTCAATGAACACTAAGTTAATTCAACTAAGATCCAAACATGACCTTAAAAATATGGATAGATACTAAATGGATGTATGTTCCTATTGTTTGAATTTGAATTTTGAAGGAAAATAACATGACACTTCCAAACAAGACGACATATTGAGTTAGTACATGTATTCAGTCATTGTGAGCAGAGAAAAAAAAATCATGTCAAACAAGACACCATATTGGCTTCACAAAGTAACGATGTTAATTGAATTGGGTGACTCGACCTAATCCAACTTAAAGTGACTGTGTTGGGATTTTTTTTAGATTGCGTAAAACCTAATCCAACCTGATTAAACTCAATCTAGTATGGATTGGATGACAGGTTTAATAAGTTGGATTCAAGACCCAACCCAACCTAACTTGATAATAATATTATGTTTTATTATTTTAAATTAAAAAATATTTTTAATAATTTAATTTATAACTCACACACTAAGACAAACACTTTACACTAGAAGACATACTCTCACCTTAACCAACTAATGTTTATTAGTAGATTAAAACAAAAAATAAGATCTCAACGAATAGTTTAAACTCACATTAGAATTTATTCTTCACATTATCATAGCCAATAATTTATTGTTTATTTTTATGTTACAACTATAATATATTTTATTCTTCTAAAAAAGAAATCCAAAAAATTCTAAATATTTCATTTATTCTTTAAAAAAATAGTTTTTGAAAGGGTGTGGGTCAATGAACTCGAATCCAACACAAGACGGGTTAGGTTACCGCTCCCGTTCCTTGCAAGTGTTTGAGAAGGGTCTAGAAAACAGAAGCATCAGTGACGATGATGAACACTTTTGTGAGACTGCATTCTAAAGCTGCACATTTCAATCTCTCACCCCTTCCATTTCTGAAGCTGACTACGCCGAATTTGAGCTTCATGTAATCCCTTCTTTTCTCCGTTTTCCCCCTTTCCCTCTAGCTATTTGGGCCTCAACGTTTCAAGTTCCTGTGTGTGCAGTGAGACCAACACAGTACATAGCAAGCGACCCAATTGGCCGAAGCCTTTGTCACTGCGCTCAAAATCCACGCTTGCAGTTCCTAGAGCTGACCCTTTGAAAATGGCAGAGGATTGGAACCACACTGCCCTTCTTGTGATCGACATGCAGGTACTTACTTACTTTCCACTGTTGTTCATCCTAAGAAGTGAGAACACCTTCTCTCACAAATTAAGGATTCTCTCTCTATCTGCAGAAAGATTTTATAGACGATAGGGGCCCTATGCTTGTAAAAGGAGGGAAAGACATTGTCCCCAATGTAATTAAGGCCGTCGATGTTGCTAGGCAGCGTGGGATTCTCATTGTTTGGGTAATAACACTCTTTCTCTACTGTTCCTTTTCTATTGATAATGATTCAACCCTTCTATGAAATGAAACAAGTTTTAATATGCATTACATGTTTGCCTGATGGTAGCCTCCATGCTTGGTGAAGTTGCTAGAAAAGTAGAGTTGAATAGGGCATGTATTGTTTTGGTCAATAAATCATTATTTGTATAATTTCTATGATATTTATTCATAAAAGCGAACAAACTTATCGCATCTAACAATTTATGATTAGATGAAATGTAAATAACCTTCACAATATCAGTGCATACGTTATTCATTTGGACAAGTATTGTTACGTGTTAGGAAAGAATATAAAATTATATATGATCAAGTTTCTTTCAGTTTTCATAATTCCTCAAGGTCTCGATTCTTAGATTTTATTAATACATACCCTGATATGTGCTCTGCATTTTGGATCAGAGGTTTGCTTTCTATTTATCTTCTTGAATTTGAAGAGACCAATTTCTCTCTCTGACTATGACTTTTTAGTTCTTACAAACTAATGGTGTCATGACTTTGTTTACCTGGGCCAAGTCAAACACCTTTGTTTGCAGAACCTTCTTACACTTTTTGCTCCAACTTGACTATGTTTTCCCTGGCTAATGCTCTGCACATTTTTAGCGGCTGACATGTAGAAATGAGTCTTATATTCTTGTTTTCACTGGACATCTTGGTCTGTTCATTCAAAAAAATAGCTCCATAAAAGTTGAATTCTGTCTCTTAAAATGTTTTGCAGGTAGTA
This sequence comes from Psophocarpus tetragonolobus, assembly GCA_037954015.1. Classification (NCBI taxonomy): domain Eukaryota; kingdom Viridiplantae; phylum Streptophyta; class Magnoliopsida; order Fabales; family Fabaceae; genus Psophocarpus; species Psophocarpus tetragonolobus. The sequence continues at coordinate 48,668,300 of CM075693.1, read as the reverse complement.
CGGGAACATGATCCCTTAGGAAGAGACGTTGAACTCTTTCGTCAGCATCATTATAAGGCAGGTATTGTTGGTCCAACCTCTAAAGGAAGTGAAGGTGCAGAATTAGTTGATGGGCTGGTAATTAAAGAAGGGGATTATAAACTTGTAAAGACCAGGTTTAGTGCATTCTTTGCTACACACCTTCATTCAGTCCTTCAAGGAGCAGGAATTAAAAGTCTGGTGATCACGGGTGAGTAATAGTTGTAATGGACAATGTCAACTTACTCAAAGTTTTATAGTATAAGCAAATTACACTTGCACCCCTTCTATTTAAGGTTTGTTACATTCACATCCCCTCCTAATATTGGATTTCTTTTACCTCCCTTGGACCATCATGGTAACTTCGGTGTTTTCATAACCGGATCGACCAGTTGGAACTGGGAAAACTGGCCAGTTGGATGTGTTTCCCAGTTTTTATAAGCCATTTTTTACATACTGAGTGATGAAAAAAACAACGAAAGATAGTTTGTCATGTAAGGCTGTGTGTGAGAAAGGAAAAAAATTTGAATACATAAATCACCAAGTTCACAAGAACTGTTAATCGCATGCAGAGGGGAAATTGATATATTTGCACTAGAACAGGTCCATGAAACCCAAATTTATGTGTGCAAGACTTCTCTCATTTGCTAACCTCTTACCAGCCTTTAATTACAACTTAAAATATAAACATCTCTCAGAGAGCTCTTTTAAGCAATGTGGGACTTTGTCTCTTTATAATATCATAAAGTCAACAACACTTAAAGTCTTAAAATTAATATGATGTATTATATTTGTCAGCTGTCATATATAACATATTTTTTGTGTAGTATACTACTATATCAGTAAAGAATGAAAAAAATAGTATTTTATTGAATCTAGTTCACTCCTATTGAACTTTTGAACCTTAAATTCATATCTTTACCAATTCAATATCGGTCTGGTTTAAAAAATCTTATTGGTAACTAACGGTGTTAAATTTTGAGTAAAATGGAAAAAATATCCTTGTAACCTAAGCCTTCTCAAACCCATTGTCAGATACCTGCACTCAATGGGCACTCCAAAACTTCCCTTTCCTCTGCCACACGCACAGACAACACCCCACGACCACTGCACTCGCCTCTGCCCATCTCCCAAATCCTCAATCTCACCGCTGCAACTCAACACCCATGCGTTGCAATTGCGATTCCTTCTCTAGCACCCTCTGCTCCTTCCAATAGGTGATATTTCTCTTATTTCATCAAATTTAGCTGCAGTTTCGAATTTGAAGCAAGCTTTTGATCATATCAGTGGACCAAATGATGGGGTTTCTGCTGACGAAAGCAATTGCGACAACAAAGGAAGGAGGGGTGTGTGGCAGCTGGACAGAGATAATTCATGGGAGAATGTGCCCTGGGAAGAAAACCATGTTTGGTTTTCTTGGAATGATTGAAATATTTTTTGGTTCATTATGTTTTTTTTTTTTAATTTTCAACATTGGAAAAGGGGTTTGAATATTCTGCAAGGTCCATTATGTGTCTGCATATGTTTTTAAATTTCAACAACTTGGACTTTTGAGTTTTATGCATTCTGAAGCTATGTTCTTGAACTGCTACAGGTAATTGTAATTTCAAACTTCTTATTAGCCATTGAGTTGCAAAATGCAAATAGCAGTATGAAACAATCCCTATTTCTTCTTGCCAAATAAAGTGGTGAATAGCAAGTAAACATCAATGATTCACTCTGAAGTCTTACCGCATCAGTGATTTAATTTGATTGTTCATTCTTGAAGGATTTCAAGCTACTAATGTACTAAAAACAACTCCATTTTTTTTATTAAATAAAAGTGTGGAAGACAAGGATATTTTTGTCTTAACATTTCACTAAATAATGATGTGCAGTGCACATGACTAGTTTGCATAAACGGAAATAGTTCTATTACTGTTTAGAGAGTGGGTGTCATGCTAATACTAATTTCAGGGGGATTTCTGTAGAGTCAAAATACGAAGGGAGTGCAAATGTAATAAACCCTAAACAGAGGGGGTGTAATTGTGTAAATATAATTTGCTCTTTATGGATTGACTTCATATAACTTAATCTCTAGGTGTTCAAACTCCTAACTGTATTAGGCAAACTGTCTATGATGCTGTAGCACTGGACTATCAACTTGTAACTGTTATTGTTGATGCTACAGCAGCTGCCACACCTGATATTCATTTTGGTAGGTGTTTCTCAATTTCTCAAAAGTTTTTAAAAATGAAATGAACCTTATTTGAATAACCATCTCAAAGTAAACCTTGTCTGCAGTAGATATCTAGGTAGATAATGATCTTCAACTTCACAATTTGTTTTCTTTAAAATTTATTTGTTGCCTCTGGAATAATATCTGTTAGTTGCACTCATATGTCCATGATCTGTATAAGGAGAGACAGAACTCTGATCTATATATAGTTGTGTTGCAATCAGTTACTTTGGGGTATGAGTTCTGGAGTTTGGTTTACAAGAACTGCAATTATTAGAGATTATGTTCTCTGACTCATCAGATGCCTGATGTAGTAAAAACTGCTGTGAGTTAGTCAGTGTTATTTCTGTAGAGGTTTTTTTATAAAAATATTTGTTTAAATGCCAATGCCAAATCATTATTTTCTGAGAGGAATTGTCACAAAGTGGTGACTTGTTTGAAGAGAAGCAAATGTTCTTGGTATGTTTTCTCCTTACACTGAAATTAGGTTGCTCTGGTATATTTAATGCTATTTGTACCACACTTCCTTAAATCCATTTATTTTAAATGTACCAAAAGAAAATCCGTTTCTTTTGTGGATACTCTCTGATATACTTGAATCTAGATGACCTTAAAAGCAGGTAAACCTTTTTGTTTTTTTCAAAATATCTGCAAAGTTCATTTGATTGCAATGATCAATATTTCGGTGGTTTCAGCCAATGTGTTTGACATGAAAAACATTGGAGTTGCAATCCCAACATTACGAGAATGGAGCGAACGCAAAGCTTGATCTACATGAACCATGCTACATTTTGTACCTTGTGCCCTTCAATTCCAAGCTGTAAAGGTGTGGATGTACCTGGAAGGTTAAAACACTACAGTGAAGCGAACCTATGCATGTTGCATTGCTTGGTTGTTGGCGTAATAAAATGATTTACATGGCTATGCTTGTCGATTTTAGTATTTTCTTAGCTTTTGTTGTGTTGATTATTAACTTATTTTTATTTGTCCAACGCACTCCAATTTAAAAAATCCCAAGTTGCCAATCTAAGCTAAAATCTATTCGATATTCTGATAATCTATGCTACCATCCGCATTTTCATTCTTATTGGAAAAAAAAAATCTTTTAATTCCTTCAAAGTTAATATCCGGTGAGTTTTATCTATTTATTATTAATGTTACAGAAAAGAGTTTAGTTTTATTTATTTATTATTATTTTTGTTACAAAAAAAGAATTTAAAGGATACCTTCACTGAGTTGTTCTGGATTTTGCATGTGATTTCAAACAGATTTTCTTGCAGGATGTCATCCTGAGAATTTAGCAGCCTTTCTTGAAGGATTTTGCAATAATAAATCTTGTAATTGGTCTAAATTGAATAAAAAAGACAGTTAAAAAAAGAAAACCATACAAAACAAGTAAAAATTTGGTCCACTGTGGGTAACAAAAAAATGTTCAATATGATATTTATTTTCTCTTCAAAATAAAAAATCAACTTAAGAGGTTTATTATTTTCGTTTTATTTTAGATATAAACTGTTATTATTAACAAATATGCCTATAGTTTAAACTTATATTATTTTCACATGCAATGGAAATTGAATTTGAAATAGCACAGGTGTGCGCAAGTCCTTAACCAATTAGTCGTAAGTTCTTCCGTTACCTAATTTTGGTGATCCCATTCATTGAATGTAGAGAAATGGTCAAAATTATTATCAAAACTACCCTTGAGCATGCAGCTCGTTTTGTGGTTTTCTTGTGTGGACTTTGTTTGCCTATCAAAGAAAGATTATACAAAATTACTAATTAAGGTACTCTAGAAGATATAATACTATTTGCTAATGATTGTTTCACTGGATGCTCAATCCCTGCTGCATTCTCCCTTTATTTGTTATTAAAATTTTCATGTGGTCAAAATTAAAATATATAAATGGAAGACAATTTTCATCTACAAATCCATTTTGTAAAGTTAAATTAGGCTCCATCCAAATAATACAAAAGAGATTTCAATCCACCAATCAAAGTTATCTTTAAGAATAGTTTAGTATAGAGATGTTAGTTTTACCACTAGTGAGAAATTCTTTAAAGTAGATTAAGAACATAAACAAGGAAGAAAATTTCTTCTTCGAATTAATTATTTAAGAGGAAGTCAGGTGTTGGTAATTAGTGAGTCGTAAAATTCACACCAACAGCGAGTATATATTATATGACATTTTAGACTATAAAAAAATAAGAAAACAAAACAGAAAGTATTAAGTGAGAGTTGATGACAGATAATAAAGAGCATTTTTAATTTATGACAAATTATTACATTATATCTTGTCACCACTTGTCCATAACCTCAACTTATAGCCGTATATAATATAATAGTAGTACGTTCGGCGTGATTCTTGCCAGATCCTCAGCTAACAAGGCAATGCTACAATTGATCCACGTTTTTTTTTCCTTGTATAGTTAATTAATTGAAATTCAGAAGGAAGAAGGAAGAATGGAAATGTGAACAACCATTGCAGCTTAGCCAACTTTCTTGAGGTTGTTATATATATCTTCACATGCCCAACTTGACCTTCTCTTCACATTTTCTTCCTCTACTTTGGGGTTCATATTTCAAGTTTTCATGCAGTAGTGAGATAATAAGCCAAAACTTGTCACTGCAGCCAAATCTGCACTTGGTGAAGTTGACATGGCAGAGGATTGGAACCGCACTGCTCTTCTTGTAATCGACATGCAGGTAGTTACATTCCAATGTTGTTCATCCTGAGAACAATGTTCTCGGAGAAATTAAGGATTCATTCACTCTCTCTGTGGTTTTGTGATGTTGCAGAAAGATTTTATAGAAGATTGGAGTCCTGTGGCATTAAAAGGAGCGAAAGGCATCGTCCCCAATGTGATTAAGGCCGTGCAAATTGCCAGGCAGCGTGGGATTCTCATAGTTTGGGTAATAACATTCTTTCTAAATCTCTGTGAACTTTAAAGTCCTTAGTAAGTTCATGCCTAATGGATCGCGAATATGCGAATCTCAGTACGTTAATTAACAATGGGCATGTAAGGTTGGGATAATGATTCAGTTTCTTTTAGTTTTCATAATAATTCCAGATATTCTCAAATTTAGTTTTTATTATACAAACCATAGTATTTTGGATCAGATGTCTGTTTTTAATTTCTTTATGAATATGAAGAGACGTATTTTCTCTCTTTGCAAACTCAGGATGTCATTACAAAGGTGCTTTCCTCAGATAAAAATGTTATATTAATTAACCAGATGGACATCTCTTGTTGAATAATAGTGTCTCTGAAAATGTATTCAGGTGGTAAGGGAAAATGATCCCTCAGGAAGAGATGTAGAGCTCTTTCGTCGGCATCATTATAAAGCAGGGAAAGTTGGACCCGCCTGTAAAGGAAGTGAAGGTGCAGAATTAGTTGATGGATTGGTAATTAAAGAAGAGGATTATAAACTTGTGAAGAGCAGGTTTAGTGCATTCTTTGATACACACCTACATTCGGTTCTTCAAGGAGCAGGAATTAATAATCTGCTAGTCACTGGTGAGTAATATTATATTTAATAGTTGTAATGCACACTTACAGTTTTATATTCACTTCATACAGCTATGTTTTATTTTGTAGGTGTTCAAACTCCAAACTGTATTAGGCAAACTGTCTTTGATGCTGTATCATTAGACTACAAACTTGTCACTGTTATTGTTGATGCTACAGCAGCAGTCACACCTGATGTTCATCAAGGTATGTATTTGTCGGTTTCTTAAAATTCTTGCAATTTGCAGCAACTTTGTTTCAATAAACATATATATAAGAAAGACCCATCTAAAATTGTACCTTCCTTTTCAATTGATATTTAAGTAAATAATGTCCTTCAAATTCAACTTTATTTTTCTGTCTTCGCCTGTTATTTTTACCAACAATTACAAAAAAAAATTAAAATATTTTTATCATTTCTTATACAAATGTTTCTAAAATAAGAAACAAAGTGACATTTTCCTAATTATTAATAAAAATAGTTTCTCAAAAACCAAATAAATCCTTAACTTTTTATGATTCTACCAACATTTTGGATATGGTTTCAGCCAATATGTTTGACATGAAAAACATTGGAGTTGCAACCCCAACATTACAAGAATGGAGCGAATCCAAAGCTTGATCTATGGACCATGCAACTTTTTATATATGGCGATGTGTCAATTTCTAGACTCAAAGGAGTTGGTATATCTTTTAGCATGTTGAACTGCATTGTAAAGAGAACCTATATATGTAATAATGCATTACTAGGTCATTTTGCCAGCTGCTCTGTAAAATGATCGAATAACGTTTCCGTTTCTTAAAGCATTGTGCAAGATTTCGATAAGTTATCAAGTTGATTTCTGGATGAAAAAAAGTATTGAAATCGAATAAGGGGAGGACAAAAATGGAGTTGGGTCCTGCGTTAATTTTTATTAAAAGTACTTTAGATGTAATTTTATGTGCTTTCGGTGTTGTTTTTTAATTATCACATTTTTAATGCAATCTTTTATTATGTAAATTATTGATATAATATGTTGAATTGCAATTACATTTAAATTTTGTCTTTATTTTTTTAACAGGCTCAATCAAGAATATCTACAAAAGAAAAAATTTATATGTATTTTAAATTTAAACAATTTTCACATAACCATGAATTAAATGTCATAATTTAAGTTTAGAGCTTAACTTCATGACGTATAAGGTAAAGATTGTTGATGTGCAATAATAGTAAATTTAAAACATAGAATTTAAGACTTAATCCCATAAAATTGAAAAAATTATTAGATAGTTTTAAATCACTATGTCATTTATGATTTTTCAAATCAATAAATATAAATATATAATTAATTAGTTTATTTTATAAATTATACTAATTAAATAATTATATACTGCATACTGATTTATTTTGATCATATAATGAGTTAACTAGGTATGTTAAAATCTTTACGAAGTATCCTAATGTTTCACCAATTATATGATTTTTCAACCAATAAGTATGAAACATATAATTAATTAATTAGTTTATTTTATAAATTATATTAATTAAATAATTATATTGCATACTTATTTATTCGAACCATATAATGAGTTAATTAGTAGTTAAAATCCTTGCAAATATCCTAATGTTTAACCAATTATCTACTCTAATCAATCCAATGAGAATATAAGTAAGGTCACTTCAATAAACTTTTATTATGGTTGGAAACTTAGCTTGTTAGTTTTAGTTAAAAGAATTATCCACTTTTTTATTTATAAAATTTAAACCTAAAAAATTATTTGGTTATAATATTGATTGTCTTATAAAAGATCAAAATTTTAATTTCATTCCTATAATTTCTTTTAAAAAATTATTCCTATAATATTAAAAATTTTCTTTGTTTTTATCTTAACAAATGGTTGTTAACCTAACACTTGTTTACATAAGGAAAAACATATCACGTCATGTGTGTTACACCGACAAAAAACATAAACAAAACAATATATATTATTAGGATGGAAATAAAAAATTGATCAAATTATAATTAAAGACAATGATGAATTTTAAAAAAAACAATCCATAGTTTAAAAAATTAAAAATATATTTAAATCTTATATTAAAACTTCACTTAACATATTTGAATGTCTATTTAATTAGAAAGATCCAGGTTAAATTTAAAAGGTAACTTTTGACATAGATGAGTCTCTGACATTTTAGTCTTTAAAAATTATAGACTTAACATTTATATTTGAAAGAAAATTACAAGTAAATTAATCACTCATTTTTATCATGTGAATTGATCCCTAAAGTATTAAATAAACCATTTTTTAGAAGCATTATATAAAATATGGTTGATTGACCTAAGGGAGTTCATTTTTTAAAATATTTACCTACATGGGTCTCTTTTAAAAATATTTACCAAGTTAGTTCTGTATTCAGGTTTAAGTTGGTTAAACCACAATTCTCAATTGCAGTTTAGGGGCCATACAAGATATTAGGCCACATGGCTATCATGTAAGCAGCCTGTAAAACTATAATTCACTCTCGTAGTTTAATACTTAGAGACAAAATTCCTTGGGATCTGATGTGGTGCATTAGAAGTAGTATTTGACCCTTAAAACTACAAGTCAAACCTGCAGTTTAAGGGTCTTGTCTGCTCATACTAGTTTTTGTAATGCTTAAGGTGTCACACATAAACTGCAATTAGCATTTGTGGTTTATGCACTTCCAACAAGGCACACCCATTATGTATCTTTTGCGAAGCATCTCCGGAACCAAGTAATTGTTTGAATTAGATTTAATTAACTAATTATAATTAAGAAATGTATACTTATTTTTATATCATAACTCAATTGGTTGTATTTAAAATTTAATATGAACCAATTCCTTTCTTCACTTCCAAGTTCCAAGTTCGTAAAGGAATACATATTTTAACAAATGGGTGCACCTCGTTGGAAGTTTGCAAATGCACTGCATAAACTGCAAATGTTGTTTGTAGTTTATGTGTAGCACCTCGAGCATTGTAAAAATTGGTATGAGGAGACAAGACCCTTAAACCGTAGGTCTAACCTGCTGTTTTAAGGGTCAAATATTAGTTCCCAATGAATTTTGTCTCTGAGCAATAAACCGTGGGAGGGAGTTGCAGTTTTACAGGTTGCTCACATGGTAGTCACGTGACCTAATAACCTATGTGGCCCCTAAACAACAATTGGACTTGCAGTGTAACTTGGTCAAACCTAAAAACAGACTTAACTTGGTAAATATTTTTAAAAGAGACTCATCTAGATAAATATTTTAAAAAATTGACCTAGTTTGGTCAATCAACCTATAAAATACTTTATGGATCAATTTGCATAATGACAGAATCATTAGGAACTAATAAAGATGATAACAGGGTGGGATAGAACTTATAAAAGTGGATTTGACCTTTCCCATCCCTAGAAAAGGCCTAGCAGGTTTAAGTTTGGGTATAAAGGAAACATATATGAAATTTTTATCTCCATCCTTGTCAGATATTTTCGAGTTCAATATACCTGGTAGTACCTGTTATATCATTTTTTTACTTATTTATTATTAAATAATTATATATATATATATATATATTAAGTTATTGATTTTATTTTAACTTAAAAAGTGTATAAAGAGAATAATGAATGTCAATAAATTATAAATTAAAGTCTAAGAATGAAAATTTCTAATTAAATATACAATTTTAAGCTTATTATATAATTATTATCAATATAATGAGATAAGTATGGATATAGGTTGTTATATACTCATGTCCATATTCATATCCAATTTATAAAATCAGGTAATATCTATATCAATACCCAATTAAAGAGCTTTCCTAGGGATTATAGAGTAATTTTCTTTTATTTAAGAAGTGAAATGCTATTTTAGTCTTTAAAAGTTATAGGCAGTAACATTTATGTGAATATCTAATTTTGTCCAAAAATATTGTTAAAAATGAAAAAAAATAGCATATGAAAAAGAGTATTATAATAGAACAAGAAACGAGAAGAAATTAGTAAAGAAACTACAGGAAAAAAACATTTAGGTACAAAACAAAAAAAAAAGAAAGAAAACTAGCCATTTGTTATTTATATCAAACTCTCTTTTGATTTTTCTCTTTTTTTTTAGGTAAAATATTAGTTGTTAATGTGTTAGTTTTTGTTAGTAGAGAGATTCAAATTCACAACATCTTTCTCTATCTTCTCTCCACATATGGACTTTTGTGACCAATCTTATAATTCTCCTTTTGCTTTCTCTCTTACACACTTACCTTCTTTTTTGAAAGACATAACAAATGTTCTCTTTAGGTACATGTGGCCCATCACTTGTTGCATAATAAGCATGCCCAAAGGAGTTGATATTTAACAAAACCACCTCTTTCTTGCAAAAGAACCATCTAATCCATTCATATGGTGATACTCTTTAGGTACATCTCATTTTATTCTATCCTAAGAATAACCTCTTCATTATAAACATAACCTAATCCTCACATGGATAGAGTTCTCTCTTCCTTCTTTCCATTCTTCTCATCTTGAATTTCACTCTTACATTCAAAATCATGGTTTAGCTTTGAACCATCATAGGACAAACTTATTCACATAGGCCAATATCAACTTGATGAATATAATTATGGATTAGTATTATTAATTAATTATTATTTATCATATGAAAATTTAATATATGTTCATTATCACCTAACAACTTAACCTAAGGAATTATAAATTTGTTATCTCATTAAGCAAATTTATATACACATTGTCTACATAATTTCTTAGAAGGTGGTAGAAAAAACCTTCAATAGTTCTTTATCCAACTTATGTTGATCTCATGAAAATTCAAAGAGACATTGTTCGTGAAAATCAAGGAACTTCCATTCAATAGTTCACTATTATATTAAGGAACTTACGAGATACACAATTTTTCTTCCTTTCTCCTATGACATTTATCCTCCAACATACTGTAATTTTGTATTTATTAATCTTAGGATAATAATTGACAATTAATCTTAGGATGATATACAATTTACATACAGAATATGGTTATTTTCTTATTTGAGAATTAAATTTGAATGAAGTTTCTTGTTTGTCTTTCTAGTTAATTTCTTAATATAGCTCACTATTATATTGTGCATGAAAACTAAAATTAATTAAGAATTTACATACATTGTTAATGTATAATATATTAAAGTTTCATTCAATTACTCCTATATAAGTAAATAAATTATCTATTGAAACTTTCTTTAGTGTGTATACTTTGAATTCAATTACTTCCATGTAGATAAATTATTTTCAAAGTTAGTTGAAGCTTTTTCTTTATGTTTGAACAAACAGAACTCAACCCCTCACTTTCAAGTTTATTTGTGTATCATAGAGAATAATGAGTTTTGAATGGTGGAGACCTAGTAAATGTTTTACACATATTCTTAAAATAATTGAGTTCCTTCTCTATTTATATCAAGAGAAAGAGATAGAAATTCAGTTTACTCTTTATTTTTATAATTCATTTTCTTGACATTTAATAATAGTAATAAGTAATTTATGATAAGATATTGTCATTTCAACTTTTGGATAGTACTACACATTTTAATTTTTAATTTCACTTTTCTTTTTACTCTCTTGTCTATATATCTGTTTATTTTTTAATAATTTGCGTGGTGTAATGTTTTGCCCCTAGTTTTATTGATAACATATAATTATATAAAGCTTTATTTTTTGTTCCAAATTACTTATTTTTTTGTTATTTCTCATTTCGTTTTCAATAATCTTTTAGTAATTTTTTTTTCATTAATCACGTATTATGAAAAAATTTTGTGATCACAATATTTTCCTAATATGAATTGGTGATTCTTTAAAATTTTCAAAATGTGTTAGGAATTATTTATTATCCTTTAGTTTCGTTTTTATATTAAAAATTTACTTCTACTTTTCCTTCAATACAATTATGAAAGTATTTTGAAAGTTACATACTTTATATATAAAATAAATAGTTTTTACACAAAACTATAATTCAATAATCAATATCTACATTCAGGGTCATACACCAGATACGATTAAATAGAGAAATAAAACTAAAATATAAATAATTAATAAAATCATAATAACTAATTTTATTTTATAATTTGTTTTAAATTTTGTCTTAGATTAACGTTAAGCATTTTTTTTTATAATTTTTATAAACCAATAAATTTATTAAAATGATAAGGTAAGCATAGAGTAAAAGATGTGTCCTAAATTTGTCAAGCTCACATCCCTCAGATCAAGCTTGCAAATGGTAGGGTCTACAGTTTTAATGAACTTGAATTTGTCAAACTCACGTTCATCTAGCATAGTTCGTAAATAAAACAAAATCTTCTGCACCAGCAAAAAATATATGATTTAAAAATTTTTTCTAATAAATTTTTAATATAATTAAATTACTCTTTTACTATTTTTTAAATTTATCTAACTATTATAAGAAGTGACAAGACATGCTAATTAGATTCCAACTGAAAGCATTAGGCAGTTGCATTTAAAGGCTTTAAAATGTTGAGAATTGATTGAATGGAGAAGTAGAGCTGAAGCTAAAATGAGTTCGCAGAGTGTTTCCCAACCGGAAAGGCCTTTCATCGTAGGTTTGTGTCCCTCAACCTTGGACTATGTTTGATTTGGGTGTTGACTGATGCTAAATTTGAATGGCAGCAAATGAAGCATTTGCGAGGGTGGCAACCGTGGGGCTTTTGCCGAATATGATATTGTATTTGAATCTTCATGTAGGTAAAGCTACTAATATACTCTTGTTATCATCTGCCACTACCAGTTTCATTGCTCATTCTTATCTGGGTCGCTTCCTCGCCCTAGGTTTTGGTTCCTTCATCACTTTCCTGGTAGGTATAGCTACTCCTTTTCCCTCACCTCAACGTCCTTTGTTATGTCATTCGGTTACACCACATTGTTGCTTTCATCTTCTTAATTAAATAGTTATTCTGTATTTAAAAAGTCAGCTTTTTGGTGACAGGGAATGGCAGTGTTGTGGCTAACAGCCATGATCCTTTGTGGTGGGTCATCCATACGATAATGTCCTTGGGGATAGCTGAAATAGATGAATCATGGGTTTCTTTCTGTCCTAACGTTATTATTAGGCAACTGAAACCAGTGTTGATTTTTGTGTGAGGCAATCTCTCATATGGTTTGACAAAAATTGCAAAAGACCTATCTTTCATATGCCTGTTGAGTTATGAGCTATCAATTATATAGAGAAATGCTTCAGTAAATTTCATGTTGCTATATTTTATTTATCTGATTTATATTTTCTCAGACATATTATATATTATTTTTCCTATTAATAATGCTATTTATATATTCTTTAAAAACACTGTATACTAATTTTTTTTATAAACCAAAATATATTATTTGTTGGTTTAAGCTAAAAGAGTAAGTAATTTATTTATAAGTAATTCTTCTAAAAGCGGAAACTTTTTATGTTGTGATACAATTATAAAAAATTATTTTTTCAAATGTATCCGTTTCCTGTTTTTCGTTAAAAAAAAATAAAAAAAATCCATCTGCTTATTCTAAAAAACCACTATTTTGGTGGTTTTTCAAATAAGTTGTTTTTAACTTCTTTTTTTCAACTTTTATTTTTTTTAAAATGTTAACTAAACATTTAAAAATTACAATAATGACTTATTCTGTTTGAATAAATAATTTTTTTAAAAAATTTAAACAAACTCATATTATGAATAATGCACCCAAAATCTTTCCTCACAAATTTATGAATAATAGTCCACCACCTAAAGTTATCCCTCCATTGTACACTAAATATTAACTTAGTATGTTATTATTCAATAATAATTTAATACATTTAATAAATATACAGTTCTGATCCCGAATTGTTTTAATGTACATTTGAATTGTTGCTTTATAAAATTTAGCAATTTTGATTCATCTTATTAATTTTTTAACATAAAATGACATTGAAGCTCATCATAAATGATAATTTGGTATTTGTAATATGTTAACGTGGACTAAATTTTTTTATTAATAAAAATTAATACATTAATAATTAACATTTGATTTATAAAAAAAAACATGAAGATAAAGATAAAATTTTTCATGTTAAACAATATTATTATAACGTAACACTTATAAAGAAACATATCACTTCACAATAGTGAAAAAAATTGTAAACAATAAAGAATTATGATAATAAAAAATGCTAAAGATTTTGTTTAGGAGTTAAAAGTAAAAATTTGAAAAACTTTTAAGACAAAAAAATATTTTGTAAGAATATATTATACTTTTTTAGAACAATAAGAATTAAATTTAAACTATAATCTTATACAACTATCTAAACAACTTATTATTAAGTTTGTTTAAATAAATTTTTCTATAGATAATTAAAAAAAAAAGAGAAGAAAAGATACGAAAAAGTAAAATAGAACTATTATTTATAACTTATTATATATTAAAATAAGATGGCGAAGAAATTAATATTTTTTTTTCACAGCAAAATATATATTTATATTATAGGGAATATAACAACAGATGAAACACAACGTTTCAACCTGCCATACAGTAGCATAATTACATATGAGACTATCTCATATTTATCAGACACAATCTAGGCTGGGTGCACCAATCAGAGAACACACACCCTGCCTTAAAACCAACAGAAAACAACAGTCACTGCCATGATAACAGTTTAATGGACATTAACATATCAAGGGATTCCACCTCGACCCTTTGGAAAATAACAGCATTCCGTGACAGCCAAATGCACCAACATACAACGATCCAAAACATATATCTGCATGACTTCTTCCGTTTTCCCACCACCCAGCTAGAGGATAACAGAAACAGTTGATTGAGATCTCCCGGGAGCGGTGTCTCTACCCCGACCCAGCTAATAACTTTATACCACAACGATTGTATGATTGGGCATTGTAAAAATAAATGATTCTTTGACTCTATCCCATTATTATAGAACCTGCAAACAGGGTTTAAACCAGGATCCTGAATCCCTCTTCTTAGCAAATTTTCTACAATGGGTAATTTGTCCGTTAGCAATCTCCACGAAAACACCAGTACCTTAGATGACAACTTTTCCTTCCACAGCCTACGTAAATGCTGCATTTTCACAAAATTCATTCCCAATTCAGATATCCCTTCATCCAACACTTTATACCCTTCCGCCACCGAATACCCCCCAGCCCCTGAATTCCATCCCCACTCATCTGCCTCCCGCTCCACCAATGCCACTTGATTTAATGACTCCTGCAAAGCAAGAAGCAGCTACTCCTCCCATACAAATAGCTCCCTCCGCCAGACCCATTTCCAAAATGATAATTGGCCTCCCGAAAGACATTTATCCTTGATAGTGATGAACTTATCCTTTGTCAAAGCATACAACCTGGGATACAATGCACAAAAAGCTGTATCTCCCAACCACCTCTGTTCCCAAAATAAAGTCCCCATTCCAGACCTTACAATTTTATTGACTCTCATTTTGAACCACCCATGCAAATCCGCATTTGGTCCATCAATAGCCCATATGTCTTTCCACCATTGAGAGGTATGGATAACAGATTCGGGCCTGTCCATATATCCATCTGCCTCCCTGTACCTGCTTCTCAGCAGCGGACCCCAAATAGCCGTATCATCTGCCAGAATTCTCCACCTCCACTTTGCCAGCAAGCTGATATTAAATTTCTCCAAACACTTCACACCCAGACCTCCCTCATCTTTTGGCCTACAGACTCTTTCCCAGCTAACCCATGCAATTTTTGCTTGGTTTTCCTTACCTCCCCACAGGAAAGTTCGCTGCATCCTCTTGAGAGACTTCAATACCGACTTTGGAGCCTTATAGAAGGAGAAGAAATACAATGGAAGAGCAGCTAGCACTGAATTTAGTAATACCAACCTCCCAGCAAAAGTCATATTCCTTGCCTTCCAATCTGATAAGCGTCTTTTAAACTGATCCATAACTGGCTTTCACACCTGTTTCCTCTTAGGATTTACTCCCACTGGTATCCCTAAGAATTTAAATGGCAACGTCCCAACATTACAATTTAGCATTCCGGTAGCCGCCATTATGAATGATTGTGACACATTTACACCATAGAAACTGCTCTTACTGAAATTTACCTTTAAACCTGACACCATTTCAAACCCCCGCAACATCGCCTTCAGATGCCAAACAGATTTCAGGTCCGCTTCACCCATCATAATGACATCATCTGCATACTGTAGCACTGAATACTTGACCTCATCTTGTACCTTTATTTCTTTGTACAAGCCTTTTTGAATGGTCGATCTAAACAATGCTGGTAAAGCTTCCGCAACTATCAAGAACAGAAAAGGCGACAGAGGGTCTCCCTACTTCAACCCTCTCTCAGGCTTAAACTCTGGGGTGGGACATCCATTTACTAGGATCGAGACATAATTATAAAAATTAATATAAGAGAACTTTTCCAAAATGATTTATAAAAATGTTGCTTATCAAATAAATAAATTATACAAATGTTAATATTATCTCATAAAAATCTTTTCTTTCTGCAAGTACTTTTTGAAAAATTATTTAAATAAAAATTTACACTAATTTTACTAACTTAAAATATTATGATACACTTTGATTAAAAGTAATATTGTATTATTGTGTGATATCATTTATTAGACAATATCTATAACATATTAGTATCCTAAAGTCTACATGCCTTAGCTTTTCTTTCTTTAGGATCTTTGACCGGACAAAAGGTTTGGTCTTATATGGTATATGTAAATGTGAATGGACGTTTTCTAACTAAGAGTATATATGTCACAGTATGTTCCTCTTTTTAGAGAGCAATACAGAGCTATAAGAAATGGAAAAATTGCATGGCCAAGCAATTTAATTAATTTTATAATCTCACGTACTTGAAAGTAAAATAACTTGTATCACGTTCATTTAAAACTAACTATAATAGATCCAAACCATTTTAATAGTTTTTTGGCACTTGTACAAAAATCTAATAATCTTAATTAATATTTGTAAAATATTTATTAAAACAACATCATATTTCTTAATATCTTTTATGTTTTATTTATGGATATTAACGTGTTAATTAATTGTACACATCTCCCTAAAAGCAAATAATGTGAAAAGTATTTATTTATTTAAACTGATAAATGATAATTGTCCATATGATTTGTCTAAGAAAATTGTATTTATGATAAAAAAAATGTAGGATTTAATAAAGCGGGATTGATGGGATTTAATAATAACATTAAGATTAAACCCACAGTATTATTAAATTCTCTTGTTATTATTAAGATTAAACCCACAGTTATTATTAAAAGTATCATGATATAATTTTTTTAAGCAAATCATACGTACAATTATTATCATTTATAAGTTTGAATTCGATAAACACACTTCACATTATTTGCTTTTAGGGAGATGTGGTAGAGTTAATTAACACGTTAATATCTATAATTACTTTTAAATATTTTACAAATATATGTTGTTTTAAACATATGTTGTTTTAAATATTTTACAAATATTAATTAAAATTATTACATTTTGTACAGGCGCTACAAAAAACTATTAAAATGGTTTGGACTTATCATAGTTACTTTTAAATGAATATGATACAAGTTATTTCAATTTAAAGTACGTGAGCTTATAAAATTAATTAAATTGCTTGCTCAAACAATTTTTCCATTTCTTATAGTTCTATATTGCTTTTTAGAAAGAGGAACATGTTGTGACAAATAACACATGATCAACTAATTTTTCTTTATTTATATTGATAAAAAAAATACATTATAAAATAAATGGTAACACCTAAGTAAAAAAAGAAATAACAATGTTATTTTGTTCATGGGATCCACACCCATACCTACATCTATAACAAATTTTTTAGAAATTATTAAAAAATATGTACAATTTTTTTTTGTTAACGTGGTTCACACCTCATGTTTATATCCATGAAAAGTTTTTAAAAAACTGTTTGAAAACCTGCAAAAATGCCCTCCACATCATAACCCCTTCTATCACTTAAGGTGGTGATCATCTCTTCAGTTTTTCTTATCTCAAAAAACTCTATTTATATACTTAACATTCTAATCTTAAATTAAGAAATAAATATCTATTTTACAAATAATATCTTTAAAATCTAAATAAATCCTAAAGATAAAACAATATCTTTTTTTAAACAATATTCAAAAATTTGAAATTAAAATAATATGAATTGTTTTTCAAACGATCCTTCCCTCAATTAAAATTTTTAATTTCATCTTCAATCACCATGGATGCTTGTGACAAAATATTTCACTGCAAAATTTAGTATATTTTTTTTTAATTTACTCGTTACTATTTTAAAAGTCACATAAATGAAAAGTCATGATTGAATGTCAGTGTAAGAATTCTTTACACTGACCGTGTATACCAGTTAAACTCATGTTTTTTTCCTCTTTGTGATATTTCCAATGGAATATGCCGCTTAACTTTAATCTACCTTTGTCAAAATTCTTTAATAATCTTCTTCTCTCTAAATATCATCAAGGCGCAAGAGATCAATATGTTCTGATACCACTTGTTGGGACAAAAAATATATAATCAAAGAACTTCTCTTTATTCATATTGATAAGAAAAATATATCATAAAAATAAACGGCAATACCTAAACAAAAAAAAAACATAACAATGTTATTTTATTTAAATAGTTGCATTTCATGATTACATTCACAACAATTTTTTTAGGAATTATTGAAAAATCTGCAAAACTCTTCCCCCACATCTTTTTGTTAACATGGTTCGCATATATACTTACTACATCCATGACAAGGTTTTTAGGGATTATTTGAAAACTCGCATCATAACCCCCTTTCTCACTTAGGGTGGTGAGCCTGCCCGAATGATTTTTCTTATTTCAAATATATATCTTATTTATGGACCTAACCTGCTAATCTTAAATGATGAAATAAATTTCTATTTTACCAATAATATCTTTAAAATCTAAATAAATTCTAAAAATAAAACAATATATTTTTAAAATAATATTTAAAGATTTAAAAATAAAATAATTTAAATTATTTTCGCAATAGACCTACCGTGTTGCGATGACAAAAAAATCCGCGTCCGTAGATAAAACCTGCAAATATATTCTCACGGATAATATAAATAGGTACCCGTTATCCGCGAGTACGGGTTTTTTTTTACCCACTCCTTAACGGGCGCGAGTACGAGTATCATAGTACTCGTACCCTCGGGTACCCGCTAAACTAAAATAATATATATATATATATATATATATATATATATATATATATAAAATTTAGAAAAGATAATATTTTTAGAAAATAAATCAATTTAAAATATTAATTATCAAAATTTACTGATATTAATCTTAGTTTTTTATGAAAATTTCATAGTTAATAAAATTATTTATTATAAAAATGTCGATAATATAAAATAAATATTTTATGTGTATTAAATATTTTCTTATAATATATTATATTAATCTACTTTTAGATCAATTAATCTTGTAGAAACTAGTATAATTTTATTTTTAGATTTTTTAAAATATAAATTATTTATTTGATAAAACTTCTTATAAAAAATATTTAATTTTTTTAAATATCCATAGATACTCACAAATATTTAAAAAATTACAAATATTTCTATAACGGATACCCAACAAACTTTTAATAATAAATGACAATTTTTTATAACGGATTGGTGGACAAATAACCATACCTCTAGCCATCCCACCCATTATAACGTGACATATACGTTTTGTTTGAAAGCGTTAATTCACATTCACATGTACCATGTAAGACCAAAACTTCTGCCACAGACAAATATCCCAAAGAAAGAAAGAAAAGCGACGTGAGAGCCCGAAGGTAGAATTTAGGATAATAATATAATATTGTTACTGTCTAATAAATTATATCACACAATAATACAATATACTTTTAATTGAGATTATAGTTTAAATTTCACTCTTATTGTTGTGAAAAAATATAATATATTCTTACAAAATATCTTTTTGTTCTTAAAGTTTTTAAAATTTTTACTTTTTAAAGATTTTTTATCTTTATAATTCTTCATTGTTTACAATTTATTATTTATAAAGTTTTAGCTTTCTCCTGAAAGCTTCTTCTAAATCGACTTTCTAGGTTGATAACTTGTTAAAAAGAGGTATAGTCATTCATTTAAATGGACATTCTTGTGTTTTGTATAGGGAGCATGAAAAGGATTATAAACATATTTTCCTATCTTGTCCTTTCTCTTAGGTGTTACGGTATAGAGTTTTGAAGTGAATTGAAATTGAATTATCTTTACTTGATGATTTAGCTCAATTGTTCCACTTATCTAGTTATTAAGTGGTTGGTAAATACAAAAGAAAATGTTGGTATTTGTTCTCGTATATATATAGATATCTAGAAACTCTATAGTTTTTAATGGTACAACAATGGAGTTTTTGGATATCATGATGTCTATTCAAATATTGTCTTGGAAGTGGTTAGTGTATAGGTTTGACTTCAATAGGGGATATCTTTTTCTCAGATTGGTGTAGTAACTCTTGTTTGTGCGTATTGAACATAAAATAGTCAATCTTAGTAGCTGTTTCTTTTGGGTTGAGGGTACAAGTGGTTGTAGATTTGATTCGGTTATAAGACATCTTTGGATGATATTATCTTTTTTGTACATGTACACGACTATGAAACTCTTTGTTTCATCCTACAATTATATATAATACATATCCTATTTTGTCTTTCAATAAATAAATATATATATATATATATATATATATTAGGGAATCCACTTGTTCCAAATAGTAAGTTTAAGAAAGTTATTCTTCGTCTTACAATTCATTTTATTGAAACTTAATGTTTATAATGAATAAAAAATAAATTGTTAAGATGAAGAGTAAATATCTTAAACCTTACTCTTGGAGTAAGTGAATCCTTTCTCTCTCTCTCTTTCTCTCTCTCTATATATATATATATATATATATGGAAAGGAATTCACTTACTCTCAGAATAAGTTTAAGAGACTTAAGACTTGATTGATTTGATTTTGTTTTTTAGTTTTTGAAAAGAGTTTTCAAGAATAGTTTTTTAAAACTGTTTTCTAAAAAGAAAAAATAAACTTGTTTGGTAAGTGTTATTTGAAAATTGTTTTAAAGATGTAAAAATGGAAAAAAAACTTGTTCATATATACTGAAATTCCATTCATGAAAAGCAAAAAACAACATGTTCTCGTTGTATTTTGAGAATTCAAAACAAAAATAAAAAATTGAAAAACAAAAATTATAGTGTTCCAGTTTTTTAATTTTTAAAAAATAAACTCATAATTGTTTTGAAAACTGTTTTAAGAAAAGTAATCAAACGAGTCTTTTAGTTTTTAAATACTAAAATATTAAAAATAGTTTTATAAATATATTTTCAAAGGATAATGAATTAATATGTATTTTTGAAAGAATGAGTAAATATGTTAATAAGAGAAATACAAGCTGAGTATGTTCTGTGATCCGATCTTCCACATCAGAAAGGATGTCTTGAAGTAATATTGTATTGTTCTTTTGATAAATATTAACATAAATTTTAGGAAATTAAATTACTTACTATAAATTTCTATTTGATTGTATGAAACTTGATAATATAATGGTTTTGTGAATTATGATTTATAAACAAAATTATGATATTTGATTTATGATTAATAAATGGTGTTGTGTTTAAGTATGAATAATATATAATCTGTGGTTGTAAAATTAGAATTCCTTAGGAATGTGCTGATAAGTTAAGAGGAGAACTTAGTAAAAAGTATAGGTTCCCTAGTGGAGGTACCATGTAAATGCATGAAATACATTGTTTAGGAAGTCACAGTTGGTACACTAGGAGATGAAAGACAGAATTAAGGAGGTCCTAGGATTTGTTTTAAGTAAATAAATATTCAGATGAGTATTATGGATACTTGGGTCGAGTATGTTCCTTAGGTACGTGAACATTCAAAGGAGTTCATTTTGGTGCTTGAAGAAATATTCATTTATTTATAACTGTTGACAAACACTCAACATCTCATCATTGGTATGATATATCTTTCTTGGCCTAAATATATTTGGCCGTTTGTGATGGGCACGTAACCCAATTGGCAGTCAGCCAAGTGATTATGATAAGGCAAGTAACTCAATCTCAAGAGAGAATTATCGTCCCTACACAAGAAGGATATAACATTTATCAATCATCTCCCAAACAAGATCCTTGATGATGTTGTTGAATCATCATGGACGGTCATGGATCCATACATAAAGTCAAGAGAAACTGAGACTTGTGTTGAGAAAAGTGAGATTGAGATTATGTGGAACTGATTCCTAGAATAAATCTTAGTCCCCATTAATTATTAGTTTATTAAGATTAACATTTATGGTTTATAATTATCTCATGTTACTGTGTGTTTGTTCTATGTGTTTATTTCCTACGCGTTCGAGATATGAATAGAAGAAAAGTCGAATCAGGCAATTGTGATGGACAACTTTGAAGATTTTCTTTCTGCTTGATGTTATACGATGTTTGTATTAAGCTACTCCTAATACTATCTTAGTTACTTTTGTCAAAGATCCATTACTATGATTTAGGGTTAATTGGGGTAGTGGTGATAAATAATATATGATAAGAAACATTTTATAAAAGAAAGGTTTTTCTGGTAATGAATTACTATTATTCTATATTCGTCTTAAGAAGATTATGGTTCTTTATATAATATCAAGTTTTGAAAATTTTTCATAATTGAGTAAAAGCTTTTGACAAACCTTCACATTTTCATAATTGAATTGGGTTAATAAAATTGGTCGTTACAATGAGCATGAACACTCATTGCCCATGTGCAAAGGCACTATATAATTTTGCTTTTCAAATATGAAAAAGACAAAAAAACAATGATAATCACAAGATTCCAAAACACTAGCTAAATTACAAAGGTATTTTCATGTCCTTTTCATAAAGTTTTAAGTAAAGTAGACTTCTTTTTTCAGTAATCATATATTTATAAATGACAATTGAGGTAAAAATATTTTTTTAATTAAAATAATTATATTAAAATAAACTTACCTAAAATTATAAATAATCATACATACTTACACATAAATATACACATATCTCAATTGAAAAAACATGATTTTATGCATATAAATAAAATACACTCTGAATTTATTAGAATGTTTTTAGGAAACTCTCTACTTTAATTTATTTTAAATAAATAATTCATTACTTTAAAATAAAAATTTGTGTTTTTAAGATTAAATTAAACAAAACATATATAGTGTAAAAATGTGTTTAGATATGTAAGTTTTTATAATCTAGTTCATTTTGAAAGCTAATACCTTTTGTGGTACTTTTTATTTCCAAATCATTTGAAAAAAGAAGAATCGTGTCCTTGAAATCCCCATAGATGGACCTATAAGCCTCTTTTACTGAATAACCAACATTGCTCTCTGAATTATGCCTCATATCCATCCCTTTCAGAAATCCTCTCCAACTCCATCAACACTTATTTTTCCAACTAAATAATTCTCTCTTCCATTGAAGTCTTCATTCCCAATTTTGATCGCACCAGACTCCAACTCCACGTATGATCCAGGGAATAATGATTTGAACCCTTCTGACTTTCTTCACTCGTCCTCCCAAAATCTAATTATAGACCCCATCATCTACAACTACTTTGACATTTCCATTGAATCAATCTACTACTCTCTCATCTTATTTTACCTTCATAATCTCCTTTTACCATTGAGACCATTTTCTCCATTGCTTCAACGACAACTTGCTTTTGATATTTTCTTTGTATTGAGCCTGAAGAATTTTTATCCAGAGGGCCTTTTTTCCTTTAAGGATCCTCCACTTCCATTTGCCAAAAGTGCTTTATTAAAATCTTCTGTGTCTTTGATTCCCGACCTACCTTGGTCTTTCTCCTTACACATCAGTTCCCATTTGATCCAAGTTAATTTTTTGCATTCTTCTAAAACCACCCCACAGGAAACACCTTTGCATGCTTTAAATGGAATGAAACACTTTCTTTGGAATACAATAAAAAGAAAGAAAGAAAACAAAAATAGATGAAAGGGTAGATTTTATAAGACAAATGCACTCTCCCAAGGACAATTTTTTTTCTAGCTGATAAATTAAACAAATGCATTCTTAGTTTTTCATGCACTGGGCTCTAGGCTCTCTCACTTCTCTCATTGACCATTGGAACCCAAGATAAAAGAATAACAAGATCATTACCCCACAATTAAAGACTTAAAGACCCTAACATAGGTCGTGAGGAGAAAGGGGAGAGAAAAGTCGTGAGTTCGAATCTCTCTACTAATAAAAGTAAGATATTATCAACTAACATTTGTCTATAAAAAAAACTCAACATAGAATACTTTTGTGAAAGTCTTTTTTTTATAAGTAAATGTTAATTGTTAATATGTCCATTTTATTAGCGGAAGGATTCAAATTCACAATCTCTCTTTCTCATCTTCTCCTCACATGTTGACATTGTTACTTAACCAACCTTATAACCCGTATATACATTTTGAATTATGAAAGGTTTTATCTTTTATTTTTATGATTGATCAACAAACTCACTTATGTGTTTGAAGAGCCTATATAAATATAGTAGGTCTCTATGCCTTACAAATTTGAGTAATCAAATAAGGGTATGTAACACGATATTTTATATGTGGGTTGTCTAGATAGTTTTATTTGGCTGATAATTCTTTTTTTTAAGAAATTAATGATTAAAAATTTAAAATAATATTCATGTTATTTAAATGATTAAAATCAAACTCACTAATCCAACTAGCAAGTCCAACCGAGGGAGACTCATTAATCTAATTAGCAAGTCCAATTTAAAAAATACACGTGACATAAATTAGCTGGGCAAACACAAATGAGGTTTAGCTAAATTGGTATATAATTGGACTCTTGCAACTTGTTTTAAGTTTGATTCTTTAACATGTGAATAGAGAATGTACTTCAATAGTCTCTGTCTCGAAAGCAATGAGTCTTCTAAGTTGAAAGTTTATCCTTAGTGCAAACTAAAATTACTAGCTTTAAAAATATTTATTAGCATTTGAGAAAACGATTGTTACGTATTACATAACTGATGTCTTTACGCGAGCAATGAAGTAATTAATGATAACGTGAGCATATATTGTAGACATCGCATGGCAGTGATAGCATAGAATATGTTTCCTATAATTAATATGTTGTAACAGAAACACACATAGTAAGCTGTATATTTATTATTAATTAACATAGGCACATATTGGAGCTCTGACATATTTCTTTGCTGCATGAAAGTGGTATTTAAAGGCTCTTTTTTGTGTTTTCTTTGTTTGCGTTATGGAGGCAACAATGGAGAAGGAAGTGGAGCTCTGTTCAAATGAAGTAGAAATGGCTTGTCAACACATTCCTCTTGAACCACAAAGGAAAAAGGGTGGTATTGTTACCATGCCTTTCATCATAGGTAAACTTTCTTTTACTTCACAAAGAAAACATGGATTTGATTTGGTTCTCCATTTGATTGTGCTTTGATCGTGGATTCTCATACTTTTTGGTTTTTCTTTTGTTGACGTGGGTTGAAGCAAATGAAGCACTTGCAAGGGTGGCCACAGTTGGTCTTCTACCGAACATGATATTGTATTTGATGGGGAGTTACAAGTTTCATCTAGCCAAAGCCACCCAAGTGCTTCTGTTATCCTCTGCAACCACCAATCTCACACCAGTCATTGGTGCTTTCATTGCTGATTCTTGCTTGGGTCGATTCCTTGCTGTTGGGTTAGGTTCCATCATCATTTTCCTGGTATTCCTTTTCATAACCTTTTTTAACAGATTCCTTCCTGCCTTTTCTCTTCTGCATGTTGCTAAACATTACTTAGATCACTGTTATATTTATAAAGTTGTATTTATTAGAAAGTAATCAATGGTTGAGAACTTGAGATTTACTTTGTTAGATACATATGCCTAGTATAAATAGAAATACCTATACTTCAATAGAATATTTGGCGAAGTTTGAACTCTGAATTTTGGCCACATCAAGTTAGAACTTGCATATCATCTCAATTTTTTTATAAATTCACAATTTACAAATTTTCATCCAATTGATTGTTGAGTAGCATGGAACAAAACGCACCAAAAAGTTTTTTATTCTCTTAACACAAAAGTGGCTTTATGCTCCTCCGGTTTCACAAGAAAAAAACTGAGATAATTGGAGAATGTAGGTAGTTTTATTCATTGTTGCTATCTCCAAGCAAGCGTGCTCTGCAGGGAAGGGGTTACTTTTCTGTGGCTTTATGCAATCTACGGTTTTCAAAACAAAAAAAAAACAGCGAACAAAATTGGAAAATGTTTGTAGTTTTTTTCAATAGCTGTCTCTAAGGAATCTTTCTCTACACGAAAGTGATTACTTTTTGCTTTAGTGGCTTTTTCCATTCTATAACTTATAAAAATAAAACAGCTGAGAGAATTGGAAAATGTTTCTAGTTTTCTTCAATGTTACTATCTCTAAGTAATCTTTGCTCTGCAGAGAGGTGGTTACTTTTATTTATTTAATAGTGATTGAAGTGTGATTATCGATGAAAATAGCCATTTTTTTTATTTCTACCGAGATAATGGGTTGAACCAATTGACTCTCAAATTGTCAAGTAAGATTGTAAGTTGGACCAATACTAACACATGTCCTAAACTTCTAATTGAGATAAAAGTTTAAGTGTAGGAACATTTATAACCAAATACAAAATTCATTGTTTTATCATTCCTTAAAAATTTTTCTTCTGTCAATTATTAGAAAATAATACATTTATTTTTTAAACACATATGTTATTATTTTTTAAGTACAGTCAAAATTAGTTTAAAAGTAATTAAAAAATCAAAATTAAAGTTAATTAAAAAGGCTAAATTAAATTTTTTTTATCACTTTTTTAGTATTACATTTATGACCCAATAGAAAACTCATTCTTTTATCATTCTTTAAAAATATGTTTACTTTTAATTTTTCTTCAGTCAAATATTAGAAAATAGTACATTTAGGGTAGAAAATAGATGAAAGAGAATGCTATAAGTGCAGAAAATAGATGAAACTCAAAAAATCTAAATATATATTACAAAAAGATAAATGTAGAAAATAGAAAAATAGATGAAACTTAGAAATATTCAAATATATATTAAAATAAATTTGGCTTAAATTATTTTAGTCTCTAAAATATAATAAATTAATTTAATATTTTAAAGGTTTATTTTTGTTCTATAATTTTTTCCTTATTTCCAAGATTGAAAAAGATTCCAAAAGAGGTATTAAATATTGATCATGAATGAAAGGTTGTGCTACAAAAGTGTTTCTTTGGTTGATGCCATATTTGTTACAATAAATTTGATTTGCAAGTGAGGAAACATCGGATTCTTGTATCTAGTCCGGAGAAATGGGAATCAATTTGTATTAATTTTTCCTTTAATTTTGATTTTTTAATTATTTTTAAAAAAAAATTCACTCTGCTTTAAAAATAATAACATGTGTGGTTAAAAAATAAATGTACTATTTTCTAATATTTTACTGAAGAAAAATTAAAAGTAAACACATTTTAAGAAATGATAAAAGAATGAGTTTTCTATTTGGTTATAAATGTAATACCAAAAGAATGATGAAAAACATTTAATTTAGCCTTTTCAATTAACCTTTAATTTTTATTTTTAATTATTTTAAAAATAATTTTTACTTACTTTAAAAATAATAACATGCATGGTTAAAAAATAAATGTACTATTTTCTAATACTTGTTTAAAGAAAAAATAAAAGTAAACATATTTTTAAGGAATGATTAAAGAATGAATTTTCTATTTGGTCATAAATGTTTCTGCACTCAAATCTCTATCTCAGTTGAAAGTTTAGGACATATGTCAGTATTTTAGCCCAACCCGCTATCTCACTTGGTGGTTTGGGGTCAACTGGTCAAACATGCTATCTTAATTGACGGTTTGGAGGTGTGACCGGTGTAACAACATCATTTCGAGAGAATTACGGGCAAACCCACCCCATTTCTATAAATATTTACAGAAAGTATACTCTTTACAAAAAAATAGCCTGGAAATTCCATTGTATATTTGCATATACATAAATGTGAAGCCAAAATCCGTTTCATTTATGATAAAATATAAATTCATAGCTAAATGATATTTCCAACATAAAAGTGACCTATATGGATATAAATAAGCTATAAGATGTATAGTTATAAAACTCTCAAGTTAACTCTTATGAGTTTATGAGTACACTTACCCTATTCGATTTAACTCGTGTGGATACTCTCTTTATATCAAATTTTAAGTAAATTTGGTCAACTCTATGCAAACTCTCGAGTTTACTACCAAGTCATTGAATCAACAAGTCTATTTGTTTTGTATGAGTTTAGAGTTTAATATATTTTTATTTAGTATCTCATTCTTAAATCGAAAAATGAAAGTCTCTAAGAACATAAAACCTTTATTTTTTTAATAATATCAAACATCAATGAGAATATTCTATCATTATTATCACCTTTGAAATTTATTATTTGACAATGATAAATTGTTAGACTTAGTTATTTAAGTATTGTGGAATTTATACTTTACTATTTTGACTTATTATATTGTTGAAATATTTAATTGTATGTTATTTATAAATATTTATTATTATTTTTAGATAAAATAAAGTCAAGTTTATCAAACTCTCACGAATGAATGTAAACTCTTGAATTTGATAACTTTTATCCCATGCACATCATAGAAGACTATAATAACATTTTTATATTTTTAATGCACTAATGGTCTAACAGACTAACAGAATATACGAACTGTTTCACTTTCTTTACTATTTTGTGCAAAGCTCATTCAGACTAAAGGGTTAGAAGACACTCGAAATACTAAAGTTAAAATGAGTTGACTTTGTTAAAACTTTTTAATTCCTGTAACAGGGAATGACAGTGTTGTGGCTAACAACCATGATCCCACAGGCTCGGCCTCCGCCTTGCAACCCTGCAAATGAAATATGTAAACCTACAACAGCTGGGCAAATGACAATGTTAATCTCTTCCTTTGTTCTCATATCCATTGGAAATGGTGGCCTTTCATGCTCCATGCCATTTGGGGCAGATCAGGTGGACAAAAAAGATAGCCTCAACAACCAGAGAACCTTGGAAACATTTTTCAGCTGGTATTATGCTTCGACAGCCTTTTCTGTCATAGTTGGCCTCACATTAATAGTATATATCCAAGATCATCTTGGATGGAAAGTTGGTTTTGGAGTTCCAGCAACACTTATGTTCTTGTCCTCTTTGTTCTTCTTTCTTGCTTCTCCATTTTATGTAAAGAATGAAGTACATGGCAGCTTGATTACTGGCTTTGCACAAGTAATTGTGGTGGCCTTTAAGAACCGGAAGCTTCCTTTACCACCTAGGAGCTCACTTGAAATGTACCACAGTAGGAAGGACTCTGATCTTGTTGTTCCAACTGATAAACTAAGGTAGGACTCGGATCACATTACCATCTTTTGCTTATTCACTGGATGAAATAATTGAACTTCTGGCAATGCTTTGTTTTCTAGGTTTCTAAATAAAGCTTGCATCATTAAAGATCAAGAAAAGGATATAGGGTCTGATGGATCAGCCATAAATTCGTGGAGTCTCTGCACAATAGATCAAGTGGAAGAACTAAAAGCTATTATTAAAGTTATTCCCCTGTGGTCCACAGGGATCATAATGTCAGTTAACATCGGAGGCTCGTTTGTAATACTGCAAGCTAAATCCCTCAACAGATATATCACTTCACACTTCCAAGTTCCAACAGGTTCTTTTCCCGTAATCATAGTAATTGTAATATTTATATGGGTGGCTCTTTATGATCGTGTCATTATTCCTCTAGCATCAAAGCTCAGAGGCAAACCTGTTAGGATCAGTGCCAAGAGAAGAATGGGAATTGGGTTGGTTTTCTCTTTCTTTCACTTGATAACTGCAGCTATTGTGGAGAGCACTAGGCGAAGGAGAGCAATCATGGAGGGACATATTAACAACACACAAGTAGTGTTGAATATGTCTGCAATGTGGCTTGTTCCTCAACTTTGCTTGGCAGGCATGGCTGAAGCATTCAATGCCATAGGCCAAAATGAGTTCTATTACAATGAGTTTCCACGAACTATGTCAAGTATTGCCTCTTGCCTTTTTGGACTTGGAATGGCTGCAGGAAACGTGTTATCTAGTTTGATATTCAATATTGTTGAAAATGTTACCTCAAGAGGAGGAAAGGAGGGATGGGTTTTAGATAATATTAATAAGAGTCGTTATGACAGGTACTATTGGGTTCTTGCTTCAATGAGTATTGTTAATATACTATATTATCTAGTGTGCAGTTGGGCTTACGGACACACGGTTGATCAACTATCCAAGGTTTCTGACAAACATAGTGCAAATGAGAAAGCATTTACTCAAATTGGCAATATGAGTCAGGTAGACAAGGCATCCCATGTGAGAGAAGAAAGTGGTGCAAATAAAAATAGAATTAACTAGATTTGACATTGAATATTTGGGTGTCCTTTTGAAAAGGTATTGAGGAAAGATTACTTGAAACAATAACTCAAAAGAGGAACTGTTAACTAAACTACACGTTCACAATGAAAGGAAAAGAATGGATCCATGTAGTAACTCCTGATTATTGTAGACATCAATAGGCTATTAATGTGTCTGTTTAAACGTGTTGATATGTCCAGATGTATATTTCCCGTTAAATTGTTATTCTAAAATGTTGCAAACTATATAATTCAAATTTCAAAGTAGTGATTCCTTCTAGCTCAGCATTCCACTTCTTTCCTATAATAACTAAGGGCTTTTCGTTTTTTGAAATGATTTTTTAAAAATTATTTTCTAA
Organism: Psophocarpus tetragonolobus; assembly: GCA_037954015.1. Taxonomy (NCBI): domain Eukaryota; kingdom Viridiplantae; phylum Streptophyta; class Magnoliopsida; order Fabales; family Fabaceae; genus Psophocarpus; species Psophocarpus tetragonolobus. The sequence continues at coordinate 48,637,692 of CM075693.1, read as the reverse complement.
AATAAGAGAAAAAAAAACTTGTTTCGTAAGTATTATTTAAAAATTATTTTAAAAATATGAAAATAAAAAAATTTGTTAAAATTTACGGAAATATTATTAATGAAAAGTAAAAAATAATATATTTTTATTGTATTTTGAGTTTTTAAAACAAAAATAGAAAATTGAAAAACAAAATTATGTATAGTTGTTTCTGTTTTTTAATTTTTAAAAACTAAAAAATTATAACTGTTTTTGAAAAGTGTTTTAAAAAAACAGTAACCAAACAAATTTTTTAGTTTTTAAATACTAAAATACTGAAAACAATTTTGTAAATTTGTTGTCAAACAAGTACTAATTTTTCATTTTACATTTACCTCACTTCCATAATCACCAAAGACAATTGATCATTCTGAACTATAACCTTTTGCATATGTATTTTGAGTTAATCTAATAATAGGAAGAGGTTTTGAAATAAAAACAAAGGTTATAATTATTTAATTTATTAATGATTTAAAAACTAATCTTCTTAACTATGATGATGTGTACTTGTTACTTAATACTGAAGTTAGTTATCTTAACAATGGAAAACACTTATCTCAAAATTAGGTTTGGGAACGAGAACCTAGCTCCAAGTCAAAAATTTCTTGTAAGGAATAAAAACATATAAAAAATTTGGAATAAAAAGCGAACAATTCAAATTTGTATAGAAACAAATTTTGTTTACTTATAAATTAATTAAATGATAATAATCCATTATTTAATTTATCTTTTTTCTTTCATCACTCGCTACTGTGTGTTCATGTTTGCTTTCCATTCTAGATTTTTAACTTGACCTTCAACCAAATTTGCCATAACCCAAACCATCCTTGTGCCACTGCCAAAAGATGACCCTAGCTAAGTAGAGTGCATTAAGATGCAAAGATGTCAACAACAACTTTGGCAGTCTATCATTAACAGAGTTGACATACTAGTTTTTGTTTCTTGAAATGAATGTGTTTCTGTTAGTATTAATGCTTATATTAGTTTTTTATTTTGTTTTGTTCCTCTTTCTCTGTTTCAACCTCACAACCCTCCAAACAACACATGTTGTGTTATTGACTTGAATGGTTGTTTTCCAACAAATCTTAGGTGATGCCTTACAAATCCTGTGTTCTATTTTGTTTCTCAGTGGTTGTGAAAATGGTATAAATGTTGTTTTGGATATATACTTCTTTGTGTTACTATTACATTGTTGGATGTTTTGTAAATTTTTAATTTGCCAAAAGTAATATATTTTTCTCTTTTTTTTATTCTTTATTCTTGGACGATTCAATGTGATGGTGGTGGTAATGTAAGGGCAAGCTTGTGCAACATCGCAAAGAAAAAGAGTACGAGGTGAGTGACCTTGTGATGAGTAGTAGCGTTGTGTAACAACTTAGGGCGAGTGATGGAGTGAGTGTGTGTTGTTAATCTATTGCAAGTCAAACAACATAAGTTGTAATCCTATATGAGTTTGTGTCTAAGGATCTCAAGATTTGAGATATCCTCTAGGGATATTGAGTTGGTTGTGTGGACGAGACCAAGGATACTACAGTTCAATGTTAGGGCATGAAAGTCAAATAATCATGTTTTGAGGATAGTTTGTTCTCTTGTGTTGTTGCACTTTAATAAAGGAAATAGTTTTCAAATGATCCCTTGTGATGTATAACTTTGAACATGTTTCACTTTGTCCTTATAAAATGATATTATGATTTTTTTTCCTTGGTTGTTATTTAGTTTTCTTATGGTAAAAAATACTTGTCTAGTAGGCATGGCAACAGGGTGGAGCGGGAACGAGTATGACATTTTCATTCTTATCCCCACTTCCAAAATTCATCCCTATTCCCATACTCAGCAGGTATGATATTTATGTCCTCATCCATGTCGGGTATCGGGTATGCCCATGATCGCAAAAGAAAATTGTAATAATATTTTAATAAAAAATAATTTCTTTGAATATAATTATATTAATTTAAAAGTTATCAAATAATCACAAAATTTGTAATTTGTTAATTAAATGTCAAACTTTTCTTTTTTATATAAGATAAATGAACATTTTAGTGATTAAAATACAAACAGATGAGGCGGGTACAGGGACAGATACAGGTATGGAGTGGGTAATGTATATCCACATCCCGACTTAACAAATCGGGTATTCCCCATACTCGTACGCATGTCCAGTCAAATCTGAGATTTCTCGTCAACTTCGAGGCAAGTTCATGGATTATGCACAGGTACGAGTTTATTTGTCATCTCTATTGTCTAGTGGATATAAGAAATTAAAAAGAAAAATTCCAGTTATTCATGTAATTGATGTACCATTTGAATTTTGAAAGTAATTTGACTGTTTTAGATTTTATGTAACACTATTTTTAATTTAAAATATTACAATAGTTTGATTTGTTCAAATTTAATAATAATTTAATAGTAAAAATCTTTCCAAGACTTAAATGTTACCGGTATATTCTTTTGAGGACTAAAATTATGTTTTACTCTTAAAGAATTATATAAAAAAAGTAGATGTCACATAAATAATTAGAAAGAAAGAGAGACTTATAGTGACCAGTTACTATTAATTACAAAGTTATCTACAGTTATTAATAATGGAGAAACTTAGGTACAAATGATAAAAAAAATCAATAACATATATATTAATTTTTAAAGACTTGAATGTCGTGGTTTTAATCATTCGAAAACTAAAATGTTGTTTCAATCTAATTAGCAATATTTGCAGGTTTTACACTTTCATTGAAAGTAAATTTCTGAAATTGCTGGCTGCACGTTTTAAACTTTTACAACAACATTATTTTGATTTTTGTGACCTTATTTTTTAGTGTTTAGCATTTTTAACGAGATATTCTTCTCCTTATTACAAATATTATAAATAAATGTTAATAATTAATATATTAATTAAGTTTGTTCCTCGATGATTATTAAAACAGAATGATTCTCTCTTTCTAGGTTAAATTTATCACTAAATAAATCTTACACGGTTTTAACTTTATTTAATTTGTCATGGTAGAAGTTTTGGTATATGATTTTTTTTTTTCTTTTTGTATATACTATGTGGTGTTACTGTATAATTATATGAATGGATATACATTGCAACAAGGCGAGGTAGGTTTCACTCTCCAAAAAATACGAACAAGATAAACTAAGAAAAACGGTCACTGATAAGTTAAGTTTTCAACAATTTTTCGCCAACAACAGACCCTTAAAGTTTGTTTGGATTAACTAATATATTAATTATTGAACAAAGTTCGGATCCGGATATAAATTGTAATATTTATCCTAATTTTAGTAGAATACTTTTGGGTTATGATATGCACGCAGGTAACTTATTATATTTTTTTTTATAATTTAATTTATTTATTTTTTATTAAATTAAAATATTTTTATGTTATTAATTGTATTTTAATTTAAATATATATATATATATATATATATATAAACAAAACTAATTAATAAGAAATTGCACATAAGTGTAAGAATTAAAAATTTTAATTAAATATATAATTTTAAATTTATTATAAAATTTTAAAATCATAACAAAACAATAGATCCATATTCGTATGTGATGAAACGAGTCCGTCAAAATCATAAGAAGATCTAAAAGATATTAATAGTTACAAATATTACTATCGTACCTGTGAATGGATGCCATTTAAGAAGAGTATAGGTTTTAGAAAAACTTTTAGAAACAGTGTATTTATCGATAGTTTTTTTTTTAACTAATTAAATTATAAATTTTATTTAATTTTTTTTAATAAATTAAAATAAGATTTATTTATTTATTTATAAATGAATAAATAAGTCTAAAATTTTATAAATAAATTTTTAAAATAAAATCATTTTATTGTAAATCTAAATATGTTTATTTATTTATAAATAAATAAATAAAATTTATTTCAATTTATTAAAAAATACAATTCCTACAATGAATTCTCTAGAAACTGTTATAATAAATGGAATATAGAAAATTCTAATAAATCAAATATTGCAAAATTTTGATATTTATTACCGTTTGTGACAAAATGGTAAGGTTGAAATCGCTCCACTTATCTATGTGAACACAATTAAGATAGAGTAGTCTGAGGTGGATCCACGTTTTTCAGGAATATCATCCTCTTCTAAGATAAAGTATTAAAATAATATTTGCAAATATTTAGATTGACATAAAATATTGTTTCCTTCAGTTTATTTTTAATATTGACATAAAATTTAAAAGAGCTTTTAAGTTAAAAAATATAAATCTGACAAATAAATTATATTTATTTTTAAGTTTTAATTTTTATTTTAATTTAAAAATAACCTTTCAGTAAAAATAATATAGGTTAAACGTATTAAAATATCAAAGTTTAAAATTGGTATATTCCTTATAAATATAAATGAGTTAACTGGATTAATAAAATAAAATCTTATTAACTTCATTTAAAATGAGGGTAGAAAACAAGTTTCACATGTGCTAAAGAAGAAGAGTAAGAAGTTGTATGTTTAGATTTTTTTATTAACACAAACTAACGTACTAACAACTAATTTTTATTTATAAAAAAACTTTATTTAAAATGAAAATCATGCGTATATAATAGCAAATAAACTTAGACTTCATTTCTCTCAACTTATTTTTGACTTAGCACATCTAAAAGGAATAAGATATGAAAGTTAAATATAATTTGTACACTAAATTGTGTTTTTAATTTCTTATATATCTAAAACATATTTACTAGGAGTGGTAGCTGGGAGGGGCAGGGCAAGTTTAGTCTCCCCTCCCTTCACCCTTGACACCTCAAAGCATTCCCGCTCCAACTCTCGACTAGAAATTAGGTTTTCCTGTCCCATCTTTACACCTAAACAGGACAAAAATACTTGATCACACATTTCACAAGATTATGGGATTTTTCACAGAATTATGGTCTATGCTCTAGTCTTGCCATTAATCACAGTGAATCTATGTTATTGTCCTCACACAATCATGATTTAATGGTCCACATGAGTGTAAATTTATACACAGATATGTGGGGTGTTATATATATATATATATATATATATATATATATATATATATATATATATATATATATATATATATATTTATTGTGCATAATTCGCTAGGTGGAGGTGCGCTATGTGAAAAAATTCCTAAATTGTTTTCTTTTACTAATGACAACAATATTATTGTGCATGACATATGAGGAAAACATTGACTAAGTCATCTGATTGGAAATGAAATTGGCAGAGGAGTTGTTTGTGTGGGAGGAAGAATTATTACAAAATCTATAAGCTTTATTGCAGAATTTTCATTTTGGACAGCATGATCATGATGAATGAGTATCATCTGCTACTAACTCTCTCTTTTCTTTAGTAGATGTATATAAACTATTATGTGCACAACCTTTTGTTGGAGTAATTTCAATGAGGTATCACATGTGTTTAAGTGGGTATGGCAAGATAAATTGTTTACCAAATTTATTGCTTTTTTGTGGAAAGTATTATTGAACAGAATCCCAATTTTGGATAATTTAAGGTAAAGAGGTATGTCATCCCAAGGTAATCTCCAATATTGTGTTTTGTGTAAGGAACTTTATGAGGATTGTAAACATTTTTTTTCTTTCTTGTAAGGTATTTCAATATTTATGGTTTCACCTTTGCTTGATGATTTACTACAATTGACTCAGTTGGTAGGAACTTGAATGATAGGTAGATATAAAAGAAAATATAAGTTTGTTTTTTAGCATGTAATTTGTTTGATGAATTTGAGTACTCTGAAACTCCATTGTTTTTTATAATAAAATTTTAAAATATTTTGATAAATTTTATTCAACTTATATCTTAAAAATGATTGTTGTATAGTTTTGGATTTCATAAACAAATTATGTTTTTTCTCATTTTATGTGCTTAGAGTATTTAGAAGTGGGTTCTTTCATGTAGATACTTGATAATAGGTTGATAGGCATGTAATACAGTTCCAGCAGAATTGGGTACGGAATATATGGGTGACTAATTTTTTGTGGATGATATACAAATGTGAAACACTTTCTTTCATTGAATATTTTTATACCAGTTGTTTTGCTTTTCAAAACAAAATCAAATCAGAAATTGGAATGATAGATAACGTCAAACGAATTATTTCCTAAAGTAGAAGAATTCACGAGTCAATGTGAGAGAAGAATTCACGCGAGTGAGACAATGCTAACAAAGAAAACAGCATGTTACGCAATCTAAAATAGATTAGGTTATTATACGGAGGTTAATTGGGATACATTTATTGTTATTGTAAAAATTTTTTATACTAACATTAAATTATAATCCTTCATGATAAGTTTGTTGATTTTGTTAATAAGTACTTTAAAAGTTACACAAATGAAAAATTATGATTAAACGTTAATATAAAAATCTTTTACACTAAAATTGTATATCAATTAAACTCTATTATTTAATCATAATTTATAATTTAGATAATTTTATTTTTATAATATAAATCTGAGTTGCGTAGAAAATATGATAAGATATAATAAGATAATTATTAATATAATGCTTATTGCATGTAAGGCATAACTGGGTGATGGATTTGGAATGTGTTTAAAGGGGTATTCATAGGTCTAAATTGACTAGACGAATTTAGTGATCTAAATCATACTAATTAAATTGGTTTAAATTTTTTCTTGTTTAAACAAGACAAGAACCAATTGTGATATGATCTTAATCAGTTCATTTATGGATTTGGGATTTCAAGATGAATTTAATTTATATACACTAATAGTATAAAAGGATTTTAAACTAATGTTTAATCAAAAGTCAAAACCCTTTATTATATGATTTTTAAAATATTAATAGGTAAAGTTAACAAACTTACTCTACATGAAGGGTTATAATTAAACATTTGTGTATTTATATATTTTCTCTTTTATTTGACTTTTAAAGTATTAATTGCTAAAGTTAACAAATTAACAGTGTATAATTCATTTTCTCTTTCACAAATTGAACTCAATGAATCAAATTTATTTATATATTTTATTATTTTAAATTGTTATTTGTTAATTGGACGACTAAAGGTCGTTTTCTACTTACATTAATAAATTCTTAAATATATTTATATATAACTTTGTTTACCTAAACATTTAAGTTATTATATTTATGAATTTTATCAATTTAGTGTATTTTAAACATTTTTACATTTTTGGATAAAATTGTTAATTAATTTAATTTGGCTTCATTTAGTTAATTTTGAGATAAAATTATTTTTTATCAAATTTCTAACAACATAAACCAAACTAATCCAATAATTCAAACCATGAAAAAAAATTATAAAATTTGAACAAAACATAACCAATTAAAATTAATTAATTTCTTTTTTTGTTTTTTTATATGAAACCATTCATGAAAACCTTTAGGAACAACCATTATTACTTGTAACCCCTTTTATCTTTTTAAATATTTATTGGGGTTAAATGTCATTTTTATACAACCAGTTTGAGAGTTTTTTTTTATACAATCATAAATTTATTTACCAATCTTCGTATAAAATATTTTCTCTTAATGATTTTAATGCAATTCTTAAACTAACACAATAAAGTTATAATGTTACAGTAAAAAAATATTTTATTACATTAGTGGTGGTTCATATTGTAAGGGTTAAAAACCGGCAAATTGCTTTAACAATTTGTTCATAGGCACATTTTAGTTTAAAAATGTCATAAATGTTATGACAACACTAGCTTTAAACTATTTTCTCAAATACCTTTTTTATGACTGTAAATTGTCAAAAAATAAAAACTTTTAATATTATATTCATTTTAAAAAATTAAATATTGATAATAAAAATTTTAAATAATAATATACACATAAAATTATTTATGTACATGTATCTATATTCATATTATTAATAAATAATTTCTTCTTAAATGAAATTCTTTCCTTATTAAAAAGTTAAAAAAATGATATTTCACATAAATTATTTGTGTGTGTGTATATATATTTATATATATATATATATATATATATATATATATTTATAATATTAAAAACTAATTTTAAAATAATAAATAATTTAATTATAAATAAATTATCTTTTGAAATAATATCAATATAAGTAGTTATATACATAAATTTATGAAAATTTTAATTTAATTGTCTAAAAATAATAATATATTTTTAAAAAATAATAATAATAAAATTTAATTTAATTTATAATTATATTTAAATTTATAAAATAATAATAAATTTTAATTTTAACATATTAATAAATTTTAATTACAAAATATAATTTTTAAATAATAATAAATTTATGTTACTTTAATTTTAATTTTTTAAAAATAATATTAAGTTTTAATATAATTTATAAATAAAAATATAATTATTTTAATTTTTAATCATCCATTATTAATATATTAAATGAATAACAATATTTAAAATATTTTTTTATTTTTGTGGAGTTTATAGCTGCCAAAAAATATTTTCAAAAAAAAAACATTAAATCTAATATCTTTCGCATTTTTAGTTTCCAAAAGTTGTTCTTATATAATGTAAACCTTTTATCAAAACATTTTTTTGGTGGTTTCAGACCAAAAAAAATTATCTGCAACTAAACGTAATAAAATAATTTTTTTTCTACCACATCATATAATAATTGACGGATTATATTAAAATTATCATCGGAAAAAAAATATTTTGTAACGACACTGGTAAAAAAATATTTTATTGTACTAAAATAAAAAAAAAAATGTTAAACTATTTGTATGAAAATCACCTTTAAAACTATTTATTGTATTATTTAACATTTATTTTATTATTATTGCTTAATTGATGTAATATTATTAATAATTTGAATAAGTTAAAAGCAAACATAATGCATTCATATGATAAGTTCTACAAAATAGTATTAAGTTATATTTATTACAAATTACATAAGAAATGAAAGTTTTAAACATAATCATTTACATGCCAAAGTTTTAATGCTTTGGATTGCATACATTCACCGCTAGTCCGCCTGATTTTTTTTCTTGTACTTGAAAAATATTTAAATATGGAAAAATATATATAGGTCAAACATTTTATATGAATATATTGTCAAACACAAAAATGTTCATAAAGAAATATCAAACTTAAATTTTATAAAATTAATTTGTTAAAATGCAAAATTCTCATGCAATGTATCTTTTAGAAAACTCTTTTAAAATTTATTTTATGAATTTTTTCCATCCATTATCAAGAACAAACACACATGAAAAGATTTCTCATGCTAACAATTTTCATATATACATATATTGATGTTCTAGTAACAAATTATATGAAATAATATCTCAGCAAATTTCATACATTCATTCATCACAAATTTTAGGTTGATCATAAATACTATCAACATCTCTTTCATATCTTATTGCTAAATATTTAGGACAACTCTTCATAGAAGACAATTCATAATCATCTTCTTTATTTTCCAAAATCTTTTTAACTCAAATCATATTATAAAATATGATGAATGTACTATTCAATCACAATAATGATACATACATATAGCAAATTCTAACATAGAGTATGCCATATAATTTGATTATCAAGACATAACCTAAGATTATATACTCCACTAATACTTAATATACCAAATAACATTAAGATTCTTATTAGAATTTATTAGTATTAAAAAAACTTCTAGTGATAATGAGATCATGACTTTGTAAGATAATACTAAAAGTGAATTAAAAAAACTAGAATTTAAATCCGAACATTCTATAGTTAAACACATATTAGTCCTTCAAGAATATTGACCCCTAAAAAATCATGTAAAAAAACTAACTATGAGTAAGATAAAAAATCCATTAATATTTTGGAGTAGAATATGAGATTATTTACAAGTTTTCAAGTTCTGTTTAAAAGTAAAATGATTTGGTTACTTACAATGGAAGAATATGTGATCTATACTTTTTTTATAAGTAAATATCAATTGTTAGTGTATTAGTTTTATTACTAAAAATATTCGAAACTACAACTTCTTCCTTCTTTTTCTCCCCACACGTGGGTTTGACCAACCTTATAACTTCATATGAGATCTATACTTAACAAATAATCTCTATCTATCTAAAACTATAATGACAAAGATTTGCTTTTGCAAATAATATCATTAACAACATTACAAAATACAATACGGATAAATTAATTTCTTCATATTTTGGATTCTTATATTGTCCTTACAAAAATTGTCCACTAATATTGCACAAGAATTGTACGCTAGATGTGCATCTTGGAATTGCTAAGCTAAACCAAAATTAACTCCTTTAGAAGTATGAGAGAAGATGAGCTTGACCCATTTATCAAACTTCTAAGAGAGACAGCCAAGGATGGAGTTGTTGTTGATCTTAGTGCCAAAGTTGCAACACTAAGTGTAGACATGTCTTGTAGAATGGTTCTAGGAAAGAAGTACGAAGACCAGGACATCAATGAAAACGGGTTTAAGGGTGTGATGGAAAATGGAATGCATTTAGTAGCTAAAGTTGTTTGATGAGTTAACCAAAAATAAAAAATAAAAATAAAGTGGTAACACCATTTGTTTTAACATGATCATGCCTACACGCCAAGCGTGTTAGGGACACGTCATTTACATTATAATATGTCATACATCAATATTTTTATACTATAATGAGTCATGAATAATACCTAAATTGATATTCATATCATGAGTTTCGTCTTATGATAAATCTCTATTGAGGTTCATTTGCCTACCTTTTAGAAAATTATTTGTAAAGAGTCAGTATAATTTTTTTTAATAGAATGATAAATTTATATTTTCTAGTGTAGGCATGACTCTGAAATGGGTTTTCTATTAATGATTTACCTAATCTATCACAAAGTTAATCTTAATGTAAAATAACCATTTAGATATGATAACACATGATAATAAACACATTAAATTATTAGATAATAACAAAAAATAATTTATGAATATTAATCCATTGTTATTTAGGATTTCATGCTATGTTCCTTACTCTTTTCTATTGTTTATGCTTTAGGATGTTCAAAATTGAACCAAACTAAATTGAAAATCGAAAACCTAAAAAATCAATTTAATTTAGGGTGATTTGGTTTCATAATTTCTAAAGTGTGCAATTTAATTTAATTTGTGGTTTAATATGTTAAAATTGCACCAAACTAAATGAAATTACTCACCCTTAATTGTTTTATCTAATATGAAAGAATATATACAACTACTTATTACTTTTCATGATTTGAACTTGATACTTAATTAGACTTTTAAATTAATGTGTATTAGTCGGTGAATTAATATATTAGAAGGACTATTTGATTTGATGTCATTGAATTGAATTTGACAACTGGTAATATGTAATGTTTAAATAAATTGATGGTTTATAATTTAATTTTAAGAGGTAATTACATATGTATCCCTCAAATTTAATGTAATTACAAATGCACCTTTCATTTTTATTAAATTAGATAAACCCCCTTATTTTTATATACTCATTATAGTTATACTGTCTCATCTCTAAATTACACGGACCTTAATTTACTTTTACATTATTATATTTATGAGTTTGGTATACACTGTCAGTGTAAAGATTTTTACACTGACATTCAATTACAACCCTTCATTCATGATAGATTTGTTGACACATAAATGAAAAGTCATGATTAAATGTCAGTGTAAGAATCTTTTACAATAACAGTGTATACCAATTAAACTCTATATTTATTTCGTGTAAATGTGATATGAATCATTTTTTTTTAAGTTTTGCAATAGTGCAACAATGGAATAGATAGAAGTGTCAACAATAAAGATTAAAAAATATAAAGATATATATATTATGAAACATTAATTATTTATTTTTAAAATTTAATAATTAAAATTATTTATTTATTATGATCATTAAATTTTAAAAAATAATGAAAATAAAAAAAAAGTTTTTAAACTTATTTTTAGAGGAAGTATCTTCTCATTCATATATATGACAAAACATTAGCAGTCGACAACCACAAATTATTCACGTTAGAACAGAATGTGAAAAAAGATACTTAAAGAAAAAGCAATATAATAAAAACAAAAAGAAAAAGAAGCATGAAAAGCATAAGCAAAAGAGTGCGCTCGGCAAGTTGATGCGAGTAAAACGAAAAGGATGATAAGCTGAAAACGCGTAAATTTGTTGGTGACGCAATATGGTGTGAGCCACACTACCACTGTCCCCACTAACCAACCACGCATGCTTGTCAGTGCTCAATAATGTCGACTAAGTGCTAAGGAGTAATATATTTCTTAAAATTTGTTTTTTATTTTATATTCGTTTCACGATAACACACACACACGTTAAATACATTAAATTTTAAGTGGATAGATAATATATTAAAATTTTAAATTTGATTTATGTTAAATATTTTCTATTACAAAGTTTAATTTTTTTTGGTTCCTAAAAAGTACCTTTTTATTTTAGTTTCTAGAATATGTTTTTGTTTGAGTGAATATAATATGGTTTCCCTAACCTATGAGTGTATAGGATTAAAGTTCTTAAATACCTCTTTTTTATCAACTAGCATATTGGAAAGTGTAAATATTTAAGTAATGTTTCTATTATAATTAAAGTTGATTTTAATTTTGTTATGTTTTTTTAGAGGTTAATTGGTATACACTGTGAGAGTAAAGATTTTTACACTAACATTTAATTACAACCCTTCATTCATGGTAAATTTATTAATTTTACTCATTACTATTTTAAAAGTCACATAAATAAAAAGTCATTGAATGTAAGTTTAAAAATTCTTTACACTAACCATGTATACCAATTAAACTCATTTTTTATTATAACACATAATTACAACACTTACCATCCATTTTTAATTTCTACTATTTTTTCTTTTTTCCCTCCCCACCACCGCAAGTTTTTTTTTTGTAAAAGACAAATTTTATTAATCACCCTACAATCATTTGTCATAAGATATGACAGTAACATATAATACTTTCAGTAATAACACAATAATATGAGACTTAGAATGACATGATAAAATCTTTTCCCACCAACTTATCACAATAATTAATCCCCCTAACAGAATCCAATATAACAATATTCTACTACAATGTTCATGATCCTTTTAATGACATCAATTATCAACACTTACAAATATCAATTATCAACCCCTAAACTTTGACCCGCTTCATGCACAAGAGTGGCTATAAAGACCATTCTACAAATGAGATTGTTAATAGCCCTTGATCCATAACCAAGATCTTTGCATTGCCACCTGTCATACTTCTTCCGTAAGAAAACGCTTACCCTTAAAAATTACCTCATTCTTAGCCAACCAAATGCCTCACAACACTGACAACCAAATAACATTTAACATATGATTGAATCCCTTTTCAGATGAATTTCAAATTCCTAGTAACTGCCAAAAACTCGTCTCATAATCCCCAGGTAAAGCTGACTTATAACCAAGCCACCTATAGCAGAGCATCCAAATCTAATAGCTACATTTACAAGAAAAGAGTAAGTGACTCACAGTCTCTGGAGCAAGGCCACAAAAGGGATAGTTTAACTCAGCCAATGGAAGGACAAACCGCCTTGCCAACTCTACTTTAGTTGGGATTCTGTTCAAGGTCATCTTTCAACAGAACGCCAACACCTTGGAAGAGGCTTTAGATTTCCATAACCTGTTAGAAAAAGAAGAATAATCGTTACCTCTAACCACCCCCTTTACTAGGTACAACTCTGAAATCCCCTGACTCAACCCCTATTTCCACCCACCTCCACTTCTTGCCTCACCCCAACCCCTTCCAAAATACCTTCCAACTCTCTTACTTGCTCTTCTTCCCAATAAAAAAGGTTCTTCCGACACCTTAGGCGCCAGACCCACCTATTACTACTTTATTTCCCTACTTTAGATATGCAAGTTTCTCTTTGATTAGACACCACATACTACCTAGGAAAAAGAGATTTAAGCCCTCCAAGCACCTTCTAATCCCCCTCCCAAAGCTTGAACAATGAGTCATTCCCTACTACCAGTTGAAGCTCTCTAGTAAACCAATCATCATTCCCTTCCTCTGCCAAGATTTTAAGAATGTCCCTCCACCATTGAGATCCACTGTTACTTCTATGAACTACTAAATTCCTCCTAGTCTACTGCTCATATTTCACCTCCAAAACTCTGATCCATAAAGTTGTACCTCTCTACAGAATTCTCCATGGCCACTTACCCAACAAAGCTTTATTGAACATCATTACTTCTTTGATTCTCAGTTCTTCTCTTTCCTTCTCTTTACACACATGCTCCCAATTAATCCAGGATATTTTGTGGGAGTCCTCAGACCCGCCCCATAAGAAACCTCTTTGCAAAGCCTAGATTGCATCAACAACCTTCTACGGGACCTTGAAAAATGACAAATAAAAGAGGAAAATCACAGAGATGGTGGATTTAATTAGATAAATCTGCCCTCCAAATGATAGGTTCTTCTATCTCCATGGAAAATCTTCGCTCAGATTTTATCAAGGACGGGCTTCCAAGCTCTCGCACACCTCATATTGGCCCCCATTGGAATACCTAGATAGGAGAAAGGCATTTGAAATACCCAACAATTTAGGATCTTAGCACAATCACTCACCTAATTCATCTTCACCCCAATCCCCCCTACACTACTTTTATGGAAATTAATCCTAAGTCCTAATGCCAACTCGAAGCATCTCAGAATGCTCTTAAGAGTTAGAATAGTTTGTACTTTTGGGGAGATCATGAATATGGTATCATCTGTAAACTGCTGGATCACCATTTGAAGATCCTGATAAGCCAATTTGATGTCAGAGATTAAATTAATTGAAAGTGCCTTCCGATCAACCCCCAAGCCCCTCAACCCCGATTAGGAATAGAAATAGGGCCATAAGGTCCCCTTGGCGCAAACCTATATGCATACTAAACTCCTTTGTTGCACTCCCATTTACCAACACCAAAACTAACAAGGAAGAAAGGAAACTATGAATTCAGCTAACCCATTTATCACCAAACCTAAATTGTTTAAGCATATAAAACAAGAAAACCCAGCTCACTAAGTCGTAAGTTTTCTCAAAGTTTGCTTTAAATAGAAGCATGGGTTTCATACACTATTAGCCTAATGAATCAATTCATTAATTACCACCACATTATCAAGCAGTTGCCTTCCTTTGATGAAGGCGGTTTGGGATTCCTCAATAATATAAGGAATCACCTTTTAAATCTTACGAACCAATACTTTTGCAATTATTTTATACAACACCAGAATAAACAAGATTGGTCTATAGTCACCCAATCCTCCAGGGCACTCCTTCTTTAGGATCAAGGAGATGAATGATGCATTGGCCCCCCTAGGCAGCTTCTTAGATTTGTGAAAGTCCTCCAACACTTTCCTAATATCCTCTTTCAAGGGATCCCAATAGTGCTTAACAAACATCATATTGTACCCATCCAGGCCTAAAGCCTTTGAGTTGTCACAATGCCAAACTGCCGTTTTAATTTCTTTCAAGGAGAACTCCCTTTTTTAGTTGTTCACTTTGGATGTCTAAAAAATTTTTGAACTCCACCTTATCTAACCTAGCACCTATGACCCCTTGGTCTTGAAATTGATCCTTAAAAAAACCAAAACCTTCCTATTTCACTATCTTAGGGTCCTCTACCCATTCTCCTTTTAACTCCACCCCAAGAATCCTATTTTTTTCCTCCTTCGAAAGATAGATGCGTGGAAAAACCTAGAGTTGACATCATCCTCCTTCAATCATTGTAGCTTTGCCCGTTGGTCCAATAGCGTCTACTGGTATGTACTCCATTTTCTCATGTCACTCATAGTCTCCATACGCTTCTTGACCCCCAGATCCTTTAGACTGCCTTCTTCCACCTACTTATCACAGTCTGCTAGTAAATCCTTCAAGCCATTTATTTTGACTTCCACCTTGCAATATTCTTCCTACTACTAGTGCCACCACTACTATCCCCCTACTACTACCACTGCCACCCTCAACACAACCACTGTCAGTGTCATCACTACCACCCTCACTGTCGGCACTGCTAAGACACTGATGGTGGTGGGGTGAGGGTGGTGGTGTCGATAGGAAAAAAAAAGAAAATAGGAAATGAATGGTAGGTGTTATAATTAAATGTCACAATGGAAGAATACCCACATTAAAATCAACATTAATTGTAATGAAACATCACTTAAATATTTATATTTTTCAAGATATTAATTGATTAAAAAAAGATATTTAAGAGCTCTAACCTATGAGGTTAGAAAAACGCAAATTATACAGACTTTAATACAAACAATGTAAAATCTTTTACACTGATATTCAATCATATTTCTTCATTTATATAACTTTTAAAACATTAATTGGTAAAATCAACAACTTTACGTAAATGAAAGGTTATGATTAAATGTTGGTGTAAAAATTTTTACACTATTAGGGCATACTAATTAAACTTAACAATATATTTGTTAGTTGTAAAACATTAAGTGATGATATGATTAATATTTTGTCATTTCATCTATTCCACATCATTAAAAATAATAATATAATAATAAAACATGGTTTTTTTTAAATAAAATATTATTGGTTATTGGTTTAATTAACTTTTAATCCCAAAGAAAAACTAATTTTTTATTTTAGTACTTTAAATTTTTTTTTATTTTATTTTAGTCCTAGAATATATTTTTATTTTAAAATAGTCTCTATTGTTATATGCACAATGTTAAGTAATGACGTGAATAACATTTTATCATATTAGTCTCTATCCATATCACTACTACTACTAATAATAATAATAATAATAATAATAATAATAATATAAATGACTAATTTTGATAATAATTACATTAAAAATATATTAACAATGATTTTATTAATTGATAATTATCTTTTATAATAACATCCATAATTATTAAACTCTTCTAATAATTATTTTTAAAATTCATCTCAATAATTTTTTTATTAGTTAATCTTATAAACCTACTAATAATATAGAATAGTTAAACTTTTTCTTAATACTCTACAACATAAAATTTATTTAATTTTCTATCATTTATTTATTTATTTATTTCTTAACACTAAACAACAATGTACACATACCTATTCTTCCATTTATTTATGTATGTAGTTAGAGCTGCTAAAATAGGTCAAATTCAATATATAGAATGATTGATAGTCCAATAGATTTGTAAGTCACTAAGCTCAAGAAATCTAGACTCGTATAAAAGTGTGTTTAGTTTGTAATTTTAGTTAGTTGAAAGCTAAAAAGCTAACTGAAATTATTTCTGCTTCATTTGAATAGCAAAAAGTTAGAAACCTTTTTAAGAGGGACTAGTTTTTTCAAAAAAGTAACTCTAAGTAAGTTTTTCAAAATATTAATTATTTTCAGCTATTAGTTGATCTTTTTACAACTTTACTTTTCATTAATTAATATATTGTCTTCACTAAGTCTCTCTCCTCACATGAAACAACTTCTTTTGCTTTGTTTTCTTTCTTTTTTATTAATGTAATTATAGCCATCTATAATTAAATATATAACTACAAAAAATTATAATTTAAATATTTAAATACATAAATTTATAATATAAATATGTAATTATAAAAATTTATATTTAAATATATATGATAATTTATAATTTAAATATGTAATTAATTTATATTATTAAAATATATTAAAATTATTTTAAATACCTCAATTTTTTATATAATGATTAATGATATCATTATTTTTTATTTTAAGATTTTTAACTAATTGATTAGTTAGGTTTATCAAACATTTACAGCTAGTTTTCTAGTTTTCAACTAACTTTTAAATTTCAACTAGTTTTGTTAAACAAACCCAAAATCAAACCCACTTGGATGGACATTATTCAAAATTTTTGCTTTTTTTTTTAAAAAAAATATAGATTTATGCAAAATAAAAAATGAATCAATTTAGTCCTAACATATTATTATTTTTTATTATTAATAATAATATTTTATTTTAAAAAGAAATCACATGTTATTATTATATTATTATTTTCAATTACATAAAACAACTTCTGTAGTAGAAGGTTAGTCAAATCATCACTCAACAATGAATATCTAATTATATATATATATATATATATATATATATATATATATGAAACTAAAATTAAAAACTTTAAATGACTAAAAATTATAAAAAAAATAAAAATAAAGATTAAAAATTGTGATGCTTGTTATTTATGCGCTCATCAGGTCTCTTTTATACGAATAAAATAGTCCATTGCTTCTTGGTTTTAAATATAAATAAATTTAATTATTTTTGTTATATGTAATGAAATTATTTTCAAAATATCTTTAACTTAATAGGAGATTAGACTTATTTAATTTCTAATAAAATATAGTTTAAAAATATTTATTTTAATTAAAATAATATAATCCAATGAATTTAACTAATGATTTTAATGTGTATAATAAATTTTATACAAAAGATATTCTGGGTGACTTGTTGAAAAAAAAGAAAGAAGAAAAAATGCTTCAGCCTCCGAAAGAAAAAAATGATGCGAACTTTAAAAAGTTAACGTGTAAAATAATCTCACAATAAAACATTTTCATCAAAATTATCTTTTTAACAGAGAGTGGGACGCGGTATATGTGTATGTTGAAGTTGAAGGAAAAGGTAAAGGCAGGGTGAAGGGTTTTGAGAGCAGCTATGCTTGCAAATTGCAATGCCATCAACATTTCCAACAGTTTCTTTTCCTCAGCTGCTGTCGCTGTCTCTGTCTAAGTAAGTGCGCGTGTGGAATTAAACCATCCCCAAATGGGTAAATTTGGAAAGAGAATAAAACTTGTCATATTTTCGTTGGATCAAGTATATTTGAGATATTGTTTTCTTTGGCATTTATCAAATTAACAGTTAATACTATATAGTAAGTTGGAACAGTGACATTCTGACGGTCAAGGTCTACATAATGGTGCATAAGGAGTGGTATTTATATTTTATTTAAGGGGTGCAGTAGAAAGGTGGCAACAATGGAGAAGCAAGTGGAAATGGCTTCTCAACAGATTCCTGCTGAATCAGAAAGGAAAAAGGGTGGTATTGTTACCATGCCTTTCATCATAGGTACGTAAACTTACAAAGAAAACATGGATTTGGTTTGGTTCCCTCAGAATCAGATTAATTGTGCTCTGCTGATGTATTTGTGCAGCAAATGAAGCACTTGCAGGCATGGCAAAAATTGGTCTTTTGCCAAACATGACACTGTATTTGATGGGAAGTTACAAGTTTCATTTAGCCAAAGCCACCCAAATACTCTTGTTATCCTCTGCAGTAGGCCATTTCGTACCACTCGTTGCTGCTTTTATTGCTGATTCTTATTTGGGCCGATTCCTTGCTGTTGGGTTAGGTTCCACCATCTCCTTCCTGGTATTCCTTCTCAATTCACAACTTTCACCACCTTCAATTATACATTCTCAATACTTCACTCTTCACTATCTCCAATTTATCCTTTTCTTAATTACTTTTTATTTTAAATATTATTTTCCAAAATCATTTCAGAGTACTATTAACTATCAATTTCCTTTAAAATCTAAAACTTTTAAAACAAGTGTTTCAAATGAAAAGTAGAAATCATTCGGAGATCCATTCTCATCTTTTTCCTCGATTCTATAATATTTTGTGCCTTACACTACCCTCTTGTATTATTTTAAGCAAAATATTAATAGCTTTTTAGCGTAACTATTTTTTTTTTTTTAAATATTTTTTTTATTTTTTTCTAAATATTTTATTTTCTATTGTTAATTGATTTTCTTTTATAATTTTATTTTTTATTAATGAACTATTTTATTCTTTAATAATGAATTATCATTGTTTTTTTTCACCTCATAACTTTATAATACTATTTTTTAAATTTAAATATTTAATTATCTAATATTAAAATTATTAAAATATATAATTACAAAAATTTATAATTTAAATATATAATTATAGTAATTTAAAATTTAAATATTTAATTATAGAAAAATATATTCTAAATATATAATCATAGTAATTTGTAATTTAAATATATAATTATAAAAAATATAATAAATATATAATTATTATCATTAAAACCTAAATATTTAATTATATAAAATTATAATTTAAATATATAATTATAGTAATTTGTAATTATAAAAATTTATAATTTACATTATAATTTAAATATGTAATTATATTAATTGATAATTTAAATATGTCATTAATATTATATTATTAAAATTAAAGTATTAAATTTTTAACTATAAATATTTAATATAAATTCAATTTATAATATAATTTTTTAATATAAAGTTTTAAAATATTAATTTTTTAATATCAATTTTTAAAATATTAAGTTATAATATAATTTTTTAATATAATTCAATTTATATTATTAAAATTAAAATATATTATAATTATTTTAAATATCTAATTATTAATTTAATAAATAATTATGTCTTTTTTGTCATTTGATAATTCTCAAATAATTAATAAACTAATTTTACTAAATATTTATAACTAATTTTTTATCTTTTAGCTAACTTTTTAGTTTTTATATATTACTCAGATGTTTTTGTTAAACACATTAAAACACATCTTTTAGCTAACTTTTTAGTTTTTATATATTACTCAGATGTTTTTGTTAAACACATTAAAATACATTAGAACACATTTTTTTTATAGTAACTTTCTCTATTTAGTAAAATACATTAAAATACAAAGTAACTTTCTTTACTCATTTGAGGGTGAAAAAAAAAATGTTGGGTCTCAGAATGTAAAGAAAATAATGGTCAATTCAGATACGGACCTGGAATTGTTTGATGGGAGGTAGAATCTTTTTTGGATAACAATTTAATAGATAATAAATTTTATAAAAATATTTATATTAATTACATGTGTAAAATTATAAATAAAATCTTCTATAAAAATGATCAAATATTAATTTAATATTCTATTTTTTTT
Source organism: Psophocarpus tetragonolobus (assembly GCA_037954015.1). Taxonomy (NCBI): domain Eukaryota; kingdom Viridiplantae; phylum Streptophyta; class Magnoliopsida; order Fabales; family Fabaceae; genus Psophocarpus; species Psophocarpus tetragonolobus. The sequence continues at coordinate 48,616,764 of CM075693.1, read as the reverse complement.
AATTTTTTTTCATACATATATAAATCATGTTAGGCGTCTGCGTCTGCGTGCCCCTTGGATCCACTCCAGTATTCGAATCTTAATCATATCTTAATATAAAATAAATCATGTTAAAAGAAAATTATATCTTATTTTATGAACAAATCTAATTTTGCTAATCCTCTTATATGATCTCAGATTTATTTACCCTTTTACTGATGAAACAAGAATAAAAGTGCAACTTTACTAGCTACTAGAAAGTAGAAATTACTCTCTTCAATTCATATAATATTGAAGTGCCTAATAGACGACGATGATTTTTCCCTGGACTTCCATTATATTTATTATGATTAAATGATATATTGAAGTGCATAATATATTTTATTATAAAAATTAATTTTTTTATATAGTTTTTATAATTTCTTTTTCATAACCCAAATAAAAACTTAAACATTTAATCTCGTGAAACTTACTGATCAAATCTAGTTTGCATAAAATGAAATGTAAACTCAGTAGTCATCTCATTTAAGATCTTTTGAACCTAAAAGTGATTAGGTTTATTTATTTATTGACTCCTAAGACAAAGTCAGGATTTATAACAATTTATAATCATGCTCAACTAATTGAGTTAGACCTCTAATTTATATATAAGCAAATAAGCTATTGTGGTACATGAAACAAAGACAATATTAACATTTGGATAATGGTAGGAATTTGTTGAACTTTAGGAAAAATTACAAATTTATGAGAGTTTTACTTGCTGTATTTTTTATTTTAATTTTATAATTTGTAATAAATTTTGACCAGCCATAGAGTAGGAAATGGTTTCGTTGTAGTTATGTGATTGCATAGAATTTCAATTATAATAATAAATTTTATAATAAAAAATATAAAATATTAAAAATTTTGCCTGTTAGAGTGTGACATGTTCTTGTCATCACAAAGTGACCGCATGAAATCCAAATTCTACCACGATCTATTAGTATTTGATTAAATATTATATGTATAATTTCCCATTAGGAATAGGAAGAGTGTATTACAGGGTATGCATCCTATGACATTTTATGTTTAATGAACTGACAGTCTAACACTCTGGTGGGTTTTAAAATAGTCAAGTGAAAATGAGTTTATTATTTAGAAGTTTCTTGTTTTTTGCATAACAGGGAATGACACTACTGTGGCTAACAGCCATGGTTCCACAGACTCGGCCTCCGCCATGCAACCCTGCAACTGAAAGATGTAAATCAGCAACAGCTGGGCAAACGACAATGTTAATCTCTTCCTTTGCTCTCATGTCCATCGGAAATGGTGGCCTTTCATGCTCCATGCCATTTGGTGCAGATCAGGTGAACAAAAAAGATAACACCAACAATCGGAGGGCCTTGGAAATATTCTTCAGCTGGTATTATGCTTCTGCAGCTCTTTCTGTCATAATTGCCCTCACTGTCATAGTATATATCCAAGATCATCTAGGATGGAAAGTGGGTTTTGGAGTTCCAGCAGCACTTATGTTCTTGTCCACTGTCTTCTTTTTTCTTGCCTCTCCGCTTTATGTAAAGAATAAAGTACAAGGCAGCTTGGTCACTGGTTTTGCACATGTAATTGTAGTGGCCTACAAGAACAGGAAGCTTCCTTTACCACCTAGGAACTCAGTTGGAATGTACCATCGTAGAAAGGACTCTGATCTTCTTGTTCCAACTGATAAACTAAGGTACGGCTCAGAGCATATTACCATCATTATCATATTTTCCTTATTCACTGGATGAAATAATTCTGAACTTCTGGCAATGCTTTGTTTTTAAGGTTTCTGAATAAAGCTTGCATTATTAAAGATCAAGAAAAAGATATAGGCTCTGATGGATCGGCCTCAAATCCATGGAGTCTCTGCACAATAGATCAAGTGGAAGAACTAAAAGCTATTATTAAAGTTATTCCCCTGTGGTCTACAGGGATCATGATGTCACTTAGCATTGGAGGTTCGTTTGGAATACTACAAGCTAAATCCCTCAATAGACGTATCACTTCACACTTCGAATTTCCAGCAGGTTCTTTTTCCGTAGTCATGGTACTTACCATATTTATATGGGTGTCTCTTTATGATCGTATGCTTATTCCTATAGCATCAAAACTTATTGGCAAACCGGTTAGGATCAGTGCCAAGAGAAGAATGGGAATTGGGTTGGTTTTCTCTTTTCTCCATTTTGCAACTGCAGCTATTGTGGAGTCTATAAGGCGGAGGAGAGCAATCAAGGAGGGACATCTTAATGATGCGCATAAGGTGTTGGATATGTCTGCCATGTGGCTTGTTCCTCAACTTTGCTTGGGTGGCATGGCTGAAGCATTCAATGCCATAGCCCAAAATGAGTTCTATTACAGAGAGTTTCCGAGAACTATGTCAAGTATTGCCTCATGCCTTTTTGGACTTGGAATGGCAGCAGGAAACGTGTTATCTAGTTTGGTATTCAGCATTGTAGCAAATGTTACTTCAAGAGGAGGAAAGGAGGGATGGGTTTTAGACAATATTAACAAGGGTCGTTATGACAAGTACTACTGGCTTCTTGCTTCAATGAGTGCTGTTAATATACTGTATTATCTACTATGCTGTTGGGCTTATGGACCCTCGGAAGATCAACTATCCAATGTGTCCGATGAAAATACTTCAAATGAAAAAGCATTAACTCAGTTGGGTAATGAGTCACGTTGACTAGGCATCCTATATTAGCGAACAAGTTGACTCAAATGAGAAGAGTTAGCTAGATTTGGCAATGAACATGTAGGATATATTTTTAATAAATATTTCTTATTGTTATGCAATCTTAGCTTTGTATAAGAAAAAAATTTCTAAATAAGAAAAAATTTCTAAATCCTGATAGACTTGCACGACGAAAACAAGTTTTCAAAGACAAACAATGTGTTTAACACATACCTCAAACTATTTTTTTTTTCTAATTAACTTGTGTTGCAGATTACGATATATTATTCTTTGAAAGTAAAAGATTCAACATAGGTTGTTGTGAGTGAGATTCTTAATGGTTATAAACAACAAGACCAATAAAATAATGAGGTCCACTTGAAAAGGAATTCAAGATTAGTGAAAACAATGACTCAAAAAGGAGGAAGTGTTAACTAAACTGAGTTCACAATGTAGAGGAAAAGTAAGGATCCATGCAGGAGACCCTGACCTAGTTGAGAACTTGACATGTTGAACTTCGTCGGAAGATACACTACATGGATAGACATATTTATATTTTCATGTTTGATTAGTAGTAGCTGCAGATAACAACCGCTGTTAACTCTGTACTCTATATAAGCTGCATTGATATGTCAACAACTGAAGATACATATTTGTTCCATGGTAAAAATTGTAATTAATGTTCACAGACAATATAATTTGTTCCGAGTACTCTCTGTGCTATCTTGAGATATATTGATAATTAAAACTACAAATAACAGTTCAAGTATCTTATTGATAAATTTCTAAAATTGTCATGGAGACTCTAGTGGCCGAAGTAAAGAGCTGTTTTGACAGACTGACCCAGCCCATATAGGTCAGCTTGCCTTAACCAACCAAAAAAATGGGTCAATCCAACCCGAATCATTTTTCCTTTTCTACTCAATCTGCTAGCCTGACCTGATCCGCTACAGGTTGGTGAGTTATCCAGGATCAACTTACCAAAAAATAAAAAGTTATTTTTTAAAAATTTTAAAATTAACTATTTAATTAAGTCTTTATTTAAAATAAATAACAATTATTTTTTATTTGATTATGTAATATAATAATTTAAAATTCAAAAAAAATATTTATAAAGCATAATTTTATAATTAAAATAAAATATAATTAAAAGTGGATCAATACGAGCTGGTCTAACCTACCTAGGTTAAATCCATATGGATCGAATCATATTTTCACTATTACAACACAAATTTCTTGTTTTTTACATGACCAAACCTGTATTCATGATGGATCTTGGCCCATAGGTTTCGGTTCATTTTTACAGCTGTACTCAATGATCATTCCTACAGACGATATCCTTCCATGGTTCCAAGTACAATTTCATCCATTAGCTCAGGAAACTAGACAATTATTCACTTTACTTTTAGTACTAACGAAAAAAATAGATGATTCATTTTGGATAAAGTAACGTCTGCTTTAACAGGAAGAGTATAAACCAGATCAACTACTCAGTTTAATTAATTATTCATCACTGTCATTATTTATTTAAGTTTCTTTTAACGTTGTTCAAGTAATTACAATAACTTTGAATGAGTATATAGGTCCTGTTATGTAACAGGTTTATTATACAATGCTGAGTAGTTTGTATTCCAACAGCCAGACTGTTGCAACTGTTATAATATAAATATAGAAACCGGACTCTAATTTCAGACGTTTTAGGAGTTATATTTATGAGTAGACTATGTGTGCAACTTGTGCACAATCTACATTGGTACTAGAACATGCTTTGCAGCAGGGTTAGTTGCAATCAAAGTTTCAAGATGAGCAAAACTGAACAAGCCATTACATATATAAGAGGAGTCATAAATGAGGAATTGATTGATCTGGACAATAAAATAGCTACATGTCAATTACAATAGGTTGATAGAAACGATTTCTTATCAGATGGTAGGAGCAAAGCAGAGTCTTAATGAACAAAAAATATGAAGGAAGCACTAAATTTACTCCTCTGGGATGGCCAAAGTAGTTAGAGTTTACTGGCTAGGTTTATAGGATTCCTTTTAGCTACTGCCATCCACAGCTTTCCTAGAGCAACCAATTCACGATTCTGCTTTTTCCTGACTTCCACAATCACAGAAGTCAAATCACCCTTCTTTCCAATAACCTTTGCCTCTATTTCAACCTCTTCCTATTGTGAGTGAGTGAAAGAATTGGAGTCTAAGGCTAGAGAATTCTACACAAAAATGAAAGAAATAGAGATGACGTGAAGAGTACCTGAAGCTTTGCGGTGGAGTAGTAGGAGATACTGAAATCAAGAGTGAGCTGGTGAGTTGAGTTAATGGAGTAAGAGGCAAAACTTGCAATCATATCAACTAAAGTTGCTATTGCACTGGCATGCCAATTTCCATGTTGATCCTATAGAGACATAAAAGGAAAAAGGAAAAAGGGAAAAGGGTTAAGGAGATAGGAAAAAAGGGGATTAAAGTGAGAAGAGTTAACAATTGATTACCAAGAAGCTAGTCTGTATGATCAAGTCGCAAAGGAGGAAACCCTTTTCAGCCTTGAGAAGTCGGATGGCAGTGGCGCTGCAAGTCTCTATCTCATGACCAATAGTCCCATCTGACAGCCCTTTTATCCTTAGCCGGACCTCTTCAACACTCCCATCTTCCATCCCTAAACCCTAATCTGTTTTTAATACCTTTAACCAATCAAATAAGGTCTATCAACAACACACTCTCCCAGATCAATCACACTACTAATCCATACACAAGGACAATAATAACCTGTTGCTGTTACATAACATCACATCAATCATGTTTTATTGCGTTATTGAAAACATTAATATAATAATAACATTTTTTTTTTAAAAAAATATTATTGTTAATAAGTTTATTAAAAATACTGACTTTTTTATTTTAGTCATTTAATTTTTTTTTATATTTTAATCTTTAAAATATATTTTTGTTTTAAATTATCATTATTTCTAAATATTAAAAAATAACGTGATTAATATTTTTTCATGTTTCACGTCATTAAAATAATAATAATATAATAATGACAAATAAGTAAAATTGGATAAATTTTTTTATTACCTAAATCTATATAATTTTAAAATAAAAATTAAAACTCTGAATAATGTCAACCAAACGCATTTGGTTTTATGAGTTCGCATTCTTCTCCTCCGCCTAACATGGCAACTATCAATTTCTTTATTTTAATGTAATTATTATAAAAGTAATGTCAACTATCAATTTCTTTATTTTAATTTTAATTAAAAATTTAAAGAGGTATCTTTTAATATTGTATTTAAGTGTTTATCTTTTAAAATAAATTTTTGAGTCAAATGTTTTTTAAATTAATTAAGAAATTGATGTTTAGAATTGATAAGAGCCTTAGAAGAGTTTATAAAAAAGAATTAATTAGAGAATAAAATGATATAAAAAATGTGCACAAAAAAGACATTCCCTTTATAGATGAGTCAAATGTTTTTAAATCAATTTAAAAAAATATTTTTAGAATTAATTAATGTCTTAGAAAAGTTGAAAAGAAAAAAAAAAGATGATATAAAAAATGTGTATAATAAAAAGGATATTTCTTTTATTTATATTTATGTTCATGTTTATGATCCTATTTGAAAGAGTTTATTTACAATTTATTTGAACTTATTTTATTGTATAAACACTTATACAAGTATATGGATAAATTTATAAAAAACACTCATATGATCTATAAACTGTTTTAAACTTATTTGAATAAACTATTTAGAGTAACTTTTTAAAAAAAAATTGTTTTAAGTTTATTGAAAATTCACATTTTCTTTGACTTTCACCTTTCACTTTTTATCTTTCTCATAATTAAAACTTGTTATTCTCTCTCTCTCTCTCTCTCTCTCTCTCTCTCTCTCTCTCTCTCTCTCTCTCTCTCTCTCTCTCTCTCTCTCTCTCTCTCTCTCTCTCTCTCTCTCTCTCTCTCTCTCTCTCTCTCTCTCTCTCTCTCTATATATATATATATATATATATATATATATATATATATATATATATATATATTCAAACACTTTATTTCATATATGAGCTTTTAAATTTATATATCTAAACACAAATAGTTTATTGAATTTAAGAGCTTATATTATAAGCTCTTATGTAAAAAGTTCTTACACTATAAGTTCTTCTAAACACAACTTATACTATATGTTTATGCTTATGCTTATGCATATTTATATTTATGTTTATGTTTTTTTTTATACTTACAAAAATGGAGCAACAAAGGAACAAGGCTACTTTGTTAGGTCATGCAAGTAGTCCTCACGAACAAAACATGAAGGAATGGAGAAATAACTATTAGAGTTTTTGCTGCTAAATCTAACTAATGAATAAACTCTGTTGCATTCACAGTTAATGATAATGATATTCATTGACAATTCCAGTGCAGATAGTGAAGTATATAGGAGATGAGATCTTTGTGTTCGTGAAGGGATATGATTCTATCATCCTTCATAGTAGTAATTTAGGTCATCTCTAAGTAGTTAGTTTCGCAAATAAGCTTCCTATACCTCAACTGTCAAGCTAATGCTAGACCAACGTTCATATTTATGTTTAAACTTATTTATATTTATATTTATATTTAAGTAGTTTAAGAAAATAATTATTTAAAGGCTAAAATGGTCGTGTATACTAAAAAGGATAATCTCTTTATATATAGACATTACTGTATTTAGGTAGTTACTCTTTCACATAATTATTCGAGTCAAATGTTTTTCAAAATGAATTTTTTAAAAAAAAATGTCATTTCAGAATTAGTTAGAGTCGGGGAGTCTTCCTTTTTACATATTCATATTTGATAAGCAAACTCCAAAATCTAATGACTTTTGGCAGGTTAGATATACCTGGTTTTAGAATTTATATTGAATCTTAGTATATAGGAATTTGCTTCGGGTATGTAATTTGAGATTGGAATAAAAGTTAATTAAGAATTTATTTGGCTTATCTAAGCTAACAAATTGAAACAAAAAAAGCTTAAATTAATTTTGTTAATATGAAGATTGAATTATCTAAATAAAAAATTTAATTTATTAAAAAATTTCAATTGTATTTCTATTCTTTCAAATTCCGTAAAATCTCAAAATATCCTCTCCAAATGCACAGTTTAGTTTAATTTTTCATTTTTATGACTCTCAAATTCCCTTCATGAAAGTTTTCATGCACATGCTCTTCATGAGTCTTCTTATTTGAGATCTAAGACACAGATCATGGTTTTCCAAATGCAAACATCAAACCCCAACCTTTTATGTATCTTGCTTCTACACAACATTCAGTCTGTTTCACTTGTATTGTAACCATGTTCAAATGGATAAACCGTGCGAAGTTTACGGTACATCTACATCGACCATAGGCAAGTAAGGAAAAAAACAACACAAAATGAAGTCCAGGAATTCTAATAAATGTTTAGCACATCCTAACCAAAAGCCATTAGGTAGCTGTATAATAGAGGGATGGAAGGAAGGACATTAAAGTCCATTATCAATAGAACTAATTTTAGAAAAGCAAAAGAAACTAAATAAGAACGGAAAATATTGGAAACAAACTGCCTCATTACATTTCCATGCTAGTTTTCAATTCCAGTCGTCAAAATCGCAATAATCCTAAAATGAATTCAGCAACAAATTACAGCACACTTTAATCATGCAATTGCCATCTCTAACGAGCCAAGTTTTTTTTTCTCAGGTTCCCGCTACCATCGATTATATCCAGATGTATCCCTTGAACCCATTATCTCAATCATGCAGGAGAAGCAAACTGATTGTAATTCATATCAGTTACCCAACCACCACTCATTGCAACAGTTGGAAAATAGTACTATGAAATGTATTTCTCCTGCTGTTCTTGAAGTAACCTGGCTGATGATTTGGCATCCAAATATAGCGAACAAACTTCCTCAAGATCCGCCTACAAATTTCACAGTAATAATGACTCATTGAGTTGAAGATAATTACGTAATAAACATTTCATCAAGTGCTGAACATCAAATGGTTCAAATTCATGATTACCTTGCAGATGTTGTCTCGCCCATTCATTTTTGCGACAATGCTGGCAGGTGATAACAGCTGGACTGCATGCCTGATAAGCAACAAGCGTAAATAACATAAGAAAGAGAAGCATATGAGAACAGCCAATCTAAAGTCCAAACCTTAAAGATGTCCGTTGTCCAATCTCCCCAAGGAAAGCTAAACTTTCTTCATCCACAACCAGTTCCTCTACTTGAGCACGGATAGCAAGAATCTGTCCACAGATAAGCATGCATGTTTGTACATCCAAATACACCACACTTGACATTTTGATCTCTATTCAAAAGAAAGATGAAGCCAAGATTACCTGTATCATTTCAGCAGGACCATAAGTTTGCGTTCGAATGATCACCAACCGATCCAATAGGTCAACAGGTATGCCATGAGGACTAGTCATATCAGTCCCTCTGTATAAAAAGCAGGCAATAATGATAATTTTTTTTATTATTTTCACAACAGCAATAACGCTTTTCATTCACATGAAGTTCATATTGATGATTGATGTATGTGAATTGTCAATTAAGTTTGAATTATAAAACCTAAACATCAACAAGGGTGCACAACCACAAAGGTTTACTTTTCAGTTTTTTATTAGGAATCACAAGCACTGAAGTTTTTAAACTCAAGATGAAGGAGATAACTACAAAAGCTAATTAACAAAGTAAGAACCACAAGTTTTTAAACTCAAGATGAAGGAGATAGCTACAAAAGCTAATTAACAAAGTAAGAACCACAGTGATGCCTGCTATGGTAATAAAACACCAAGACTCCAACAGTGACTGGCTACCAATCATCACATTGCATAAAATTTATTTATCCAAATTAATCACTTGACCAAAACTTCATTAAAAGCAGCATTAGTTTAATCATACCTTACATTGCATATCCCTCTATTAGTAGCAAAGATTACTATTGGAGATAGGGAGCTCTCTAAAGCACGGTTCAAATATGAAAAACACTCCATGTCTAGCATATGAACCTGTAAAGAAGCATTAAATCTTGATTTGTTAGAAGCAATAGTATTTGCAGACATTAGTTGATGAGAAACTTAATGACACAGTCACGGTCACCTCATCAATGAATAGAACTCCTGGGACAAGCTCTGCCACACCTTCATCAATATATCGGTTGACAACCTGTCACCAACAAAAAAGTTGATCTCTTGGCTCTAAATTATCCCTCCTTTTTTTTCCTTTGGTTTATTTCTGTTTATAACTCAACGACAAGTATGACCTTATTAATCACCAATTACAATTTATGTATGAACAACTAAAACATTAAGTAATATGCCCAAGGACGATTGAAAGTCATCGAAAAAAATGCTAAGAGAATAGCTCCGGTTTAAGACTCAATTTTTTACATAGCTGATTAAAGTATAAGAAAGTACAAACTTGTATCAAAACTAATGAGAGTACCTTGTTAATTTCTTGCCTCAACTTGTCAGTGATTTCTGTTTTCCTGGGTTTCATCATCTGACCCATAAGAGACAGAATATCTTGTCCCCCTTGAGGTCGTGCATTGGCAGCATCTAGATCATGTAGGGTTACATCCTTCAAGAACAATCAAAATCACATTAAGAAATCAGAAATATATAATATATACAATGTCTAGAACACATTCTTACATAGTACAAAAGTACAAGCCTCTGATCATTTTTATGTTAAAACTGTTATCCAACAATTTATCTGCTCTAAATTGGAATCTAGAATAAAAAAAAAAATGTGATGTCCACAGAAACCTAGAATGAAGTTTAGTCTGTCCTCTATATGACACGGCTTCAATTTAATAATTTCAACAAAATTTGACAATCAACGATGGTCATAAAAACCCCTTAAGAATGTGATTGATAACTAGGCAGAATCAACCACTCAGATCAAGTTGAAGTAGAGCTATAGAACTGAATTGATGTTATTAACAAAAACAATTAAATTCAGAAAAGAAACTAAAGATCGATATGGTTTCTAATGCAATAAAATTATGGGATTCAAACTATAGTAAATTAGCAAATCTCGGAGAACATTGAAATGAAATACCTGAACAATCTCCTTTTTCTTGTGAACCTCTCCCTTGGGAAGTGGAACATACTCTTCAGCTTCAAGGTCAAACTCAGTAGCAAAAGCATCACTTCGACCAACACGTTTTACAGCCCCACTATTTGCCTCAATGTATATAACATCCCCAACAGCTACCTGCAAAAATGAAAAGATGAGATTTGTAGGCAAAGTATATAAAAGAAAAAGAGGTTGGTAGAAAAGAAATGCAAACCTTTTCCTTAATCAAGGCATCGTATATGGTGGGATCCAATTTGAGTTGCTTGGTTCCTTTGACGGTCTTCAATCCAATGATGACATGGCTAATACTTTTACCATAACCGCCGGTTACACTCTCAGTTTCTTCGGGGGAGAGCTCAGTGACCTGGCGGAAGAGGAGCAGAAAAAGATGAACAAGTTAAGAGAGAAGAGAAGAGAAGAGAAGAGAAGATAGCTACCTCTCCTTCATAGACTTCCTTGTTTTCTTTGATACGGAGACCAATAGCCCGTCTAAAATTTTCCATCAGAACCTCAGTCTTCTTGACTTCAGAGGAGTAAACTTCAGAACCGACCATAGGGCAGAAAGGGACCTGAAAGAATGAGTGATATATGATTGATGAGAAGAGAAGAGAAGAGAAGAGAAGAGAAGAGAAGAGTGTAGAGTAGAACCTTCGTGCCAAGCTCCTGGCTAACCCCAAGGGCTAATGCGGTTTTGCCGGTTCCGGGTGGTCCGGCCAGAAGAAGTGCCCGTCCGGCCATCTTCTTCTGACGTATCATGTCCACCACAAGACCCGAAGCCTCCCTTGCCTCAACTTGTCCCACGAACCCACCACCAAAACCCACTGCTTTTCCACTCGCCTGTTCAAATTCCAAATTCCAAATTCCAAATTCCAAATTCCAAATTCAAAACAAAACCCTCAAAGCTTAAGATTAACATTAAGATGAAGGAGAACCAACCTCCAGACCCAGGCCTTTAATGTGAGTATGGGTAGCAACACGCTGTTTCTTCGTCGTTGACTGAACCTCTTCTATTTTCATCTTCTCCATTTCTCTTTCCCTCCCTCACTTTGCACTTTGCACTTTGCACTTTGCACTTTGCACTTTGCACTTTGCAGCCGAACTACACTACCCTTGCCTTTCACCAAGGACAACAAATATCAATTCACTGGGCTCTGCCCCAAGCCCACATACTATTCCAACATTTTACTAAATAAATACTACTCATAAGAATATAAATAAATAAATTAAATAACCGTTTTCATAAATTAAAATTAATTTGCACATCATCTGTCTTTTTATTCATTCCTTAGCTTCTCGGATAATAGGGTTTATATGAACTGCCGCTGTTAGAGCATAAGAGCCGTATCTCAATAAAATTTTATTGTGCATTTTAAAATTGATTTTGTAACATTAATTTTAATTAAATATAAGTCTAAAGTAATATGTTTTTATTTAAACAAATTATATTGATACTCATTAAAAATATTTATGCTGCATAACGTTTTATCTTTTAACATTTACAACTAGACATGACAAAGGGGTAGGGGGACGAGGACGACTATAACATTCTCATCCTCATCCCTGCTTCTAAAACTCATCCCCATCCTCGTCTCCATATCTAGTGGGTATGAGATTTATGTCTCATCCCATCGGGGTATCGGGTATACTAGTACCTGTTTCATACTGGCAAAAAAAATTATAATAATATTTTAGTAGAAACTAATTTATTTAAATAAAATTATATTAATTCAAATGTTATCTAATAAATGCAAAGTTTGTAATTTATTAATTAAATATTTTAGTCATTAAAACAAGAGCGGGGTGAGGTGGGTACAGGTATAGGTACGGGGCTCATCCCTGACTTAATAAATCGGGTATTCTTCATACCCGTACCCGGTAAAACTGAAGATTCCCCGTCTACTTCGGAGCGGGTCTGGGGATGGTTTATTTGTCATCCCTATTTACAACAATATATTTTATAAAAATACACAGATCAAAGTGAAATAATAACTTTTATTATATTTTATTTATTTATTTTCCGAAAAAAAAGAGATACTATTTAGACAAAGCAATGGTTACATGCTAGTTTGTTTTTTAACAAGGAGCTTCTGTCTCAAATCACAAATCACATGAAATGTAACTCAATATTTTTTTTATAAAAAATGAAGTCACATAATTCTAGAAATCATAACATGAGTTAACAATGCTCTCACTTTAATAAATTTTAAATAATTCTATTCTAATAATTTATTTCTAATTCAGTGCGTAAAGGATATCGTCTTTCTTGTTAATTCTTCTGTTGGATGATTTTTTTTTTAAAAAAAAATAATTTCTGAATTTTAAATATATTTTTAATGAAATAGGTTCTTTGGATGATAAATTTTAAGAAAATTTCACATGCTAGTAATTTGTAAAAGCATTTTGTTTAGTTAAAATTGTAAAAAAATTATAAAATTTCATTTATTTTTTTGAAAATGTAAGAATTTTCAATTGTTCAATCTTACTTTTTTTTTAGTTAAAGTCGATTGAGGTTATTTTTCACTCAATGTCATTTCAAATTTTTTAGTTAATACAAGACGGTTTTTTTTTTTACTGTGACATCGGTCATGGCTATTTTTTTGTCAAGGTTTGTTGAGCCTTATTTAGTAGATATCATCAATCAATGTTTATTTCCAACTTAAGTTTCATTTAGGCTTAAATCAACTATGGTTATTTTTCAACATAGGTTACGGTTTTTTTTTTTTTTTTGTGATGGTTGAGGTTATTTATCAACTTACACGATAGTTAAGGATTTTTCCTGGAAAATGAAGAAATTTGAACCATTTCCCCGGTTGGTCACCCACCATAACAGTGAAGGTATGTTTCAAACCCTTTATTCAACACTTTAGTTTGTTCATCCAATTCTAAATGGTGAGTTATGTTATATTTCGAAATGGTCCCTTGTAACCAAAAGAGATCTTTCCAAAAGTAGTTGAGAAAGATCATATCGCAGTTAGAAACTATAGATAGAGTAAGGAAATAAGTACATTGTGTTAATTAGTCGAAAATAACCCACAAGTTGTGCTACAAAAGAATTTGGAATGTGTGATAAAATTCATTGCGAGTCCTCATTTGTTGTTTCTAGTGTTGTGATTTTTCATTTCTATAAAAGCCTTAGAGGCCTCTCCAATCAAAATTAATGAAACTCAATAGATTGGTAAAAGGAGCGGCAAGAGTAACATAATGATGCACAAAGTGGCGGTAAAATCCTACAAAACACAAAAATTCATATAAAGTTGTGTGATATTGGCCTTGACTAATCTAGGATAGTTGAAACTTTATCAGGATCAAAGGCTACACCCAAAGTAAAAGTCACATAACCTAACTTAATATGCCATAGAAACAACAAATGTACACTTAGTAAAATTAGCAATAAAGTGGTTAACACTAAGAAATTCAAGAATAGTAGCTAAATGGGTTAAGTGAGAATTAGTTAGCCCAAAAGACATAATTAGAAACTTGTAATGACCATCAATAGTGCGAAAAATTTGTTTTATGAGTATCTTTTGGAACAACTATAATCTAGTGGTATCCTAGCATAAATCAATCTTAGACACGTAGTAGCTTTTCCTAACTTATCAAGTAGATAATAAATTGTCAGAATAAGAAAATGATCATTAACTATCACAACTTTGAGTTAACAATAATCCACCAAAAACACCAATCATCATCCTTCTTTTTTATCAATAAATTATGAGAAGAGAAAGGGTTATTACTAGGTTGAATAATCCCTTCTTGAAGCATGTCCTAAATAATTTGGATCATGACAACCTTTTGAGCATAAAGGTAATAGTAAGGTTTAACATTAACTGGGAGGTGTTGGACAAAAAAAGGGAATGCGAGTCATGAGCACAATGTAGGGGTAACCCATAAGGGCTTTGAAAACAAGGATATGAAAAATTAGTAAAATTTGTATGGGTGGGGGGAAAGTGCAAAGGGTGGTTATGTTGGTGAAAAGGTTATTATTTGGAATAGTGGTAGGGTAAGCAAGAGAATTTTGAAAAATGCATAAATGAAAGGAGACAATAGTTTATCATTGTGTAAAAGTTTGCAAAGTTTTGCAAAGGTGGTGTGAAATGGCAAGTGTGTAGGTCACAATGAAAGATAATAGGTGTATTGTGGTGAGTAAAGGATATGCTAAGTATAGAGAAGTCATTAGCAATCAAGCCTAAAGGATATGCTAAGTATAGAGAAGTCATTAGCAATCAAGCCTAATGATTGCAACCATTTAATCCCAAAACAACATCTACACCTTCAATGGGAAGAAGTAAAAATGAATGGATAATTTGGTTTTGTTGAAGGCAAATTGCAACCTTTGGGTAGAATCCCTCACATTGGATTCAAGCACCATTGTTGACCATAACATAAAAAGGCGAGATCGGAGAAGAAACTAGTTTAAAGTAATAGGCAATGCATGGTTGAATAATATTGTGTAAGCTTCATGAATCCACCAAAAATAGTAATTGGAAGTTTACAATGGAATCCATAAACTTAAAAGTTTAAGGAGAAAGGTGACTTATAAGTGCTTGTGATGACAGTTGAAATTGGACATTAAGATTATCCAATGGGACAATTTTCGTGTTTATGGGAAAAAGGGATTGATGAATCATTCGGTTCTTGGTAAGAATCATCTTACACCAAAAGTACTTGGAAATAGGATTGTTGCATTTGTGATCCATAATAAATTTGTCATCGTAATAGTACATAAACCTTAGGTCCAATGCTCTTGAATACAACTAGAAGTGAGGTGTTTGACCAGCAGGGAAGAGGTTGGTAAGAGGGCATTTGGGGCTAGAAATGGTTTTGGTGAGGGGTGGTGTATGTAGTCATGTGAAGGTTGATGGATTAGGCTATCCACATTAATCGTGGCTTACTATTCTTAATTTTGATCTCTACTAACTTTGCAACATAAATAGCTTGAGAAATAGAACAAGGTTTATAAATAACTAATTCCCTAGGAATATTAGGTTGCAATCTTGAAATAAAGCAATTTAAAATCATGTCATGGAATAAGTCATTAACCTGATTGCAAAGTCTCTCAAAGTGAGCCTAATAATGTGTCATATATATATATATATATATATATATATATATATATATATATATATATATGTGTGTGTTATAGAAATTGAGAGTCCTAATGCCTCCATTTAAACCAACCAAAAACATTCCCTTTCATATAAAAAGATGTTATATGTAACCTTTTATCAAAAGGAACTTGGTAAAGTAAAAAATATTGGTCTTATTGAGATGCTGGAAGGAATACAAACCCTACCACTTGTATCAATCAACATTAATTGCTTTCAAAAGAATTTTTTGTTCCTGTAAAGTTTTTGTTTTAACTTGGATCGCTAATGTTTTTTTTGTTTTGAATGCCTATGATGCTATCTAATCAAATTTTTAAAGCATTTTAAAAGAAAAATAAAATAATATTTCTATAAGTTAAATTTAATTTATACTCCGATTAATTTGCATACACTTTTGTATTAGTTTTTTCAAAACCCGATTTTAAATTTGTGTATAAGTTAATTTTAGATTATGAATAAATTTAATTTGTGTTGTTATTTTCTTCTTCTATCAGTATCGAGTCATTTATCTAAATTAACTGATTAATTGAACTTTTTACAAGATTAATTGATTACTTGTGTTGATCCTCTGCTTGCATTTATTTGTACTAGCAAAAACACGTATGCTATTGTGTTTGTATATTTCTATTTCTATTTTGATATGATATAACAATTTTACAGTTTTAATTTAATATGTTTTTTAATAACATGATAGAAACATATCAAACCATCAACGAATATGTTAAATTTACAATGAATTTGAGAAAATGAAGAGAAAAAAGAGCTTGAATAGAACTAAACACATTTTCATGCATGTGTATTCGTATTTGTATGAAAAATAGTAATGATGGAAGATATACATATATTAATGATGTAAGGATAGATTTGTGGTAAGATAAAACTTGTGAATATGTACATTTATTAATGTGAGAGATTTCATAAAATTGTTAGAAGAATAAAATAGTCATAAAATGTAAACACAAAAACATCTTATATAATAATAATAATAATAATAATAATTTATAGATAGTAAAACAATTTTGTATGTTGAATATAAATGTTTTAAAGTAAATTTTTTCTTAAATTTATAAGGTTGATCTAATGGTCAAGTTTACATTTGAAGAGAGGGATTGTGAGTTTAAATCTCTCCTTTCACTAGTTTATTTTTTAATTTTCAAATAATTATAAAGATAGAATATGTATTTTGAAAAGTATATATTAAAAGAGAAATTCTTTATCAATAGTGTAGATAATATAAAATATAATATTGTAGATTATTGATTATACATATAAAGTATAAATAGTGAGACAAATACATGTTAGATATAAATGATTTAAAATAAATTTTTTCTTAAGATTAAAAAGTTGATCTAATATTAAAGTTTATATTTAAAAAAAAAAGAAGAGATTGCAAGTTTAAATTCCTGATTTGACAAAGTTGTTTATTTTTTAATTTTTAAATAAACATAAAAATAGAATAAATATTTTAAAAAATGGATATAAAAAAAATCTCATTGTTAATAATATAGATACAAGGTAATCAGTAAGCGGACCAATTCTTTTCAAATTAAACTTTATATCTCACAATAACACCTTTTCAATTAGTCCCAATATTTATTAAATATGGCATAAAATTCATTTGACTGTAAAAATATATTGAAAAATGTTTAACAAATAATACTGTCTTTATGTAAAATTACTATATGATTGCCCCTGCGAGAATCCAGAGACCCCTCTCTTTCTTGCTTAAGCTACAGAGCAATGTAGTTTTGCTTAAAATTCTGCAAAAGATTTGCATTAATTATTCACTTTGAAGAAAATATTCGCTGTTGATTATCGAAGGAGTTTTTTCCCCCTTTATTTATCAGCAGATTAATATGTATATTACCGCATGGTACTAGTATAAGGGCTACCAAAGACCCTCATACAAAAAAGGATATGTACAGGCAGAAATACAATATAATATATCATGAGGAGTATGACTCAGATACTGCATACACCATATTGAAATTAAAATTGTTCGTAAATTCATGATGTTGACATTATATTCCCACAGCTAACCATAAAAAATTATCCATAAAAAAATATATTGGCTTAAATACCCAAATATATCGTCTTAAATATTTTTAATTACCAAAAGAATTAATATTAACTATTTATTTCATTTTTTATATAGATTTTTCATTAAATACATTCGATCAATGGCCTTGACGAAAAGCTAAAATGCTACACCCATGCTATATTTTCTCCTATATCCCCCCTAATAATATGCTAAAACTGATTGAACTTGATAAACATCGGAATATAAAGGTTTTATTTCACTAAATAATTAGTGCAATTTTATTTGAGATTGCCACCATCTTAAAATGGGTTTCAGAAAATTAACTTTTTCCAGTGAATAATGCTCAAACGTTGTTCACTGTTCTGAAACCAGCAGCTTCTTCAGTTCTTTTTTATTCACCTGAAAATTACAGGAATTAATTTCCCTTCCTACAGAATGATTCAGGTGATAAAGGAAATGATGTCTATCGGGACAGGATAGAAGCAAAAGTAAATTACCTTCCCCATGGCATTGCGAGGGAGTGTGTCCCACACGATTAATTGAGTTGGAATCTAACAAGATATAAACAGTTCATCAAAAGAGAATTACCATGCTGTGTTTGAAGCCCAAGAAATTAGCAGGAAAGAAAATACCAAGATAGAAAACAAAGAGAAATGTTGCTTTTCAATACTTTGGTTAGTATGAGAAATAGCCAAGAAATAGATAAAATGCATTGAATTTTGTGCATTATTTTGTCAATTAACTTTCTCCTCAGGTGAGCACCAGGCGCTTCTCCATATGTTATTATGTCAGTTTCATCAAGCAATCTGATGTTATACGTCCTCTGTCAATGTAAACTTCATGGAAAGTATGATGAACTTCAGTATCACATATTCACACATGGCAGCTTTAATATGGTTTTGAGAATAAGAAAATGAAAGGTTAACCTACATAAATTAATAAAAATATATAGGGGTGGTAAGATTTTTTTTATAAACAAACATTAGTTGTTAATATGTTAGTGAGAGATTCGAACTCACAACCTCTCCTTTCCCGTCTAACCAAGTTACCATCAAACCAATCTTATAAGAGTGGTAAGATTGAAAAGAGTTTATCTTAATCATTTAAATTTAAATTTAAATAAAGGATTAAGATTTGCTCTTTTCATTTCACTCTTACCTGATAAATCTTCTACACACGCAAAGAACAGACAAACAATGGCCATGCTGCCATACCTTGTAAGGTGCAATTTTGTCTTTGGCCCAGGTGGATAATTCTTCTAGGCTTAGAACGGGCTTTGATTCTTGATCTCGCTTCCCTTTAACATCAGCTTGTGGCACAACGATTGCACCCACAATCTCTCCATAATCTTTGTCTGGTAAGCCTAAAACGCAACATTCTGAGACAGCTGGATGCTGCAAATATGTTCAGATTGTGAATATTCATTGGTCATTCCTTATATTGAGCTCTTTCCATGGAGGAAAAATAAGTGCAACAATTCAAGGGGTTGATAACAACTAAAAGCCACAATGAAAAAACGGTAATCACTTACCTCTATTATTACTGATTCAATTTCTAACGCAGACAGCTTATAGCCACCAGCTTTAATTATATCAGCATTAGTACCTGATAAACAAGTAGAGATGTACAGTGTTACTTTTAATTTTATCACCACCACAATGTAACTTTTATCACCACATTCAGCTCAGGTGTAGGGATCCTTATGTTTATACATAGTTAATCAAGATGAAATAGTTGAGTTCTCATCCATATCCAAATAAAAAAACTATACAAACCAAATGTCCTTGCAATTAGCAATTTGGGATCAACGTTTCTGACAAACTGCTGTAACAACTTAGGCATTTTTTTCGTACTTTTTTGTGAGATTCATTTTGGAAAAATGGAAAGTTTTAGCCCTAGAATAATTCCAAGATATTTCAAATTGGTTAGGTAATTTTTTATTAAGGCGTGAGAATTATGCTATAGGCTGTTCACGAAGTTTTGACTCTTAACTAGTAAACATACGACAGCATGGATAAAGAAATATAATTTTCCTTACAGCATGGATAAAGAAATATAATTTTCCTTACGTCCTAGAATGACGTAATATCCATCTTCATCTGTAGTAACTGCATCTCCAGTCTTAAAGAATCCATCATCAGTAAATGATTCCTTTGTTACCTGTGTGGAAATAGTAAAATTTCTCAGTAGATAATTATATTTCTTTTACCATTCTCTGTTTGGAATCTTGGACTTTCAGTAACTGAAATAATATTCTATTACTTTTACTGTGCCCAATCTTTAGCATGTAGGAACTTCTGGTTCTCAAATAAATAACTAATTCTCGATAACAAGATGAGCAGCCTTTGGACAGTGGTGGGGCATAGCAGGAAAATAGGTATTGTAATATGATGTACATAAATGACGTAGTGCAATATATCAAAGAAAAAACCACAGTCCACAGGTAATACTTATTACTAAATGGTGATTTCAGAAATGCTAAATAGAAGAACTTAACATTCTGAAAATACCTCTGGAAGTTTCCAATATTCTTTAAACAACGAAGGGCTTTTAACGCAAAGCTCACCCATTCTAGTATTTCCATTCCTGCTCTCTTCATCGGCAACAATCTTGACCTGTCAAGAAGACAGAAGTATCAACCTTAACATCCATGATATTTTCACATTGAGTGTCCATAACACTTAAGAAACGCCTCCAGGCTCATACTAAAACAGCAATCTTATAGTATGTCAAAGTAAATCTTCCCATCTGTCCTTCAAGTTTCAGTCATATATAACTTATTGGGTGTTGTTATAACAATAAAAATAATCTGAAATTGAAACTTGTACCCAGACCATTAGTTACTAAAATCTCCAACAGTTTTGTTTAGGCTATTTGATTATGCAACAGTGAGATGAGAAATAAAAAAAGCAGCCCATATTCTATGGCAAGCAGCAGCAAACAAGTGCAAGCTCAACTAACCTGTATACCAGGAAATGGTTTGCCAACGGTTCCTGGCTTGCGCTCTCCTTTCAATGGATTCGACAATGCCATAACAAACTAGAAAATTAACATAATAAAATAAGATTCATATAAAAAGTCATTATAAATTTAATAACAAAAGTAGTAAAATACATATATATGTAGAACTCAAGAACTTAAACTAAAGAGTACTTACTTCAGTCATGCCATATCGTTCCAATAAGCGATGCCCAGTGATGGCTTCCCATTCTTGCATAACAGGTAGTGGAAGTGCAGAGGACCCACACATCTGAATGGTAACATGATAATATATCAGATTTCTCAAATTGAATTAGTATTTACTATTTAGAGGTCAGCACTAACAAAGGAAAACATGCAACATAAATTGCAGGCATGTCCATGCATGGGAAATTACCACACCAGTGAGTTCTACACTGATTCAGTGAAATTAAAAATTCAAGAATAGTCATTATTTAAAATTCAAACAAATCTGCATTTATCTCCTTTTAGAATATTTTTTTTGAAAGTCACAGTGCCCCTTTCTCTTACCATAAGACGCAAGTTCTTTGCAGCAGATGCTGAAGCTGCTTGTAGCTCAGGATTCATTGCATGATAACCCTGTATCAATCGGGCATAGATAGTAGGAACCTTCATTTACAAAAGGATTTAATCATAATCAGATCACCAGAAACAGGTTTCTAGTTATAGCAAATAGTATACGAATTTTAAATTAACAAACTATGTTTAATACTTTTTTACGCCTAAGTGCATCATAAAGAATGCCATCATATAGCCTATATAATTTATAAATGCTATTTTTGTATGATTATAGCATTATAGCAGTAAAGACAATTATTTTTTACCAAGCTTAGGTTATATACACAAACCAAGGTAATCTGAGAATAAACCATATCATATATATGAACAATGCTAATAAGAATTATACTTACTCCAGTGAACACAGTTATAGCATCTTCAGCTTTAGAACCATTATTTGGATATGAATCACGCCATTTCTGCCAAACTCCACTCACGCTAAATTTTGGTAGAAACTCAACCTTAAAAAAAGACAACTGAATTCTTAGTCACAATAAATTACATAAAATGGATAGTATCTATTTAGAGGCCAATTGAATAAAAATTAAAATTTCTTTTTTCTAGTAATACTACTAATATATTTTCTTCATAACAAGTGGAGAGAATATATTACCGTGGAACCTGCATAGAGAGGGGCCATTAAACCATTGAAAAGCCCATGAACATGTATATCACATGTGTTAAGGATTGACATAATAAAGATATCTCAAACATTTTAAATAATTGGTAAAATATTGAATAATGTATACACAAAAACTTTCATGGATATGATGTAGTGGTAGACAATGCAGAAATTGATCAGCAGATGTGTACTCCCACGCTTTTGTCAAAGTTTGGACCTAAAATCAAGACAAAATTGAATTGACAGCCATGTTCTGGTCAACAAGGATTAAATTGCATAGTAGATGAAACTGTCAATTCGAAGTATTAAATGTAACTAGAGACAATCATAGAGCATACCTGGGAAATGATGCTTCTGTGTGTATGAACAACTCCCTTAGGTTTACCTGTAGTCCCACTAGTATACAAAATCAGTGCTGGATCTTCACCTATGTGAATGGACATAAAAAACAAAGAAAGAACTGTCAACCAATTGCTAGCAAAAGATTCTAACTTATCCATTTTATAAAACTGAAATTGATTTTCTTACTTGATCTTCCAATATTATCCAAGGAAATTCTGTCTGCATGAATTTCCCCATTCTGTGAATGTTTATCTCTGCTTTTCTCTGAAGACTTGTTGAGAACAGGTGGAAGATGAAAAAACTGAGAAGAGCTTTTACTGGCTACGCTTTGCATTATTTCACTATGATCTTCAGTACTCAGTATTGCAGATATATCCTACAGCCAAATTATATCAAATTTGTACTAAGAACTGATCCACAAAGCAGAAGTAAAGCACAAGGGTAATATAAATGGTTTAACTAATCTGTTAGTTAACTCATAACCAATTATTTTTCCCTTAGACATGTGAGATTTAATCTCTATCACAATAACCACGTTTAAATCTACCAACCCATATAATAAACATTTTGTTCCTTGAGAATGGACATAGTTGCAGAAGCAACCAGTGGTACTGGTACATAATAAATGACAGATAACACAAGTATAAAAACTAATTCAAGAGCAATATAAATTATTCTGTTAGGGAGACAGATGAATAGAACAATTACTCATTCAATGATTTATTCAAGTCAGAACTGAAAATCCAATAAAATGTAATTCATAAAATTTAAGGTATACTTACATAGCATATTTCAGTTGTATATTTTCGCAAAGGCTTATTAACTATGGATCAATCAGCTATTTGAAAGTTGAAATGAAATATATGAATAATTGAATATAAAGTCAAGAGCTCATTAAGAGGACCTGGTTTCATAAAGTTTTCAAGCCATCTAAATGTTAAAAAAACACAAGAAAGCAATTTCAAAGCATACCGAATTATTAATCACATACAGAAGCTCTACTTCTGGATAGCTTATTGCAAGTGGAACAGCAACACCTCCACTAAGCCAAATCCCAAGCATTCCAGCAACAAATTCAGCAGAGGGTTTGGCTACAATTCCTATTCGAGCTCCACCGAGATTTCCCTGGATTTTGATACCACAGAATTTATTCAATCATTCTTTTGAACACATTCACAAATGTAGTACTACACATGAATGCCAAGCAACACACTAAAATTTTTTTATTCTCCAATTCTTAACAGGTCAGAAGAGAATAAAAAAAAAAAGGGTTTCTTAATAAGAATAGAGTGCCCCATACTTTCAAGCTGTTTTCTATGGTTCAGCATGTAATATTTTTACAGCGTTTAGTTTGTACTATTTTTTTATTGAATTTAGTTAAACCAAATGTATCTTTTTAGAGTGATTATTTACTCTTTAGTATGTAATGGAATATGATCATAATTTTCACTTCTTTTTTATGTTCTCGAATTTCTGCCCCTGCTTGTATCAGGGGAGTTGCAGCTTGCTATCTTTTACATGCAGAGAGAATGGACAGTGTGGCTGCATTATTAGTTATCTTATTGTTCTTAAAAAGTTTTCACCTTTTATGCCCCTGCATGCTGTACCCTTTTCCATGTTGTATTTTCCCTGAAATTTATATTTTTATATATGAAAAAGAATCTCATAACTGCTTTTACCAAATGGGCGAATACAGATTAAATTTTTAGGAACTTCTGTTCATCATATTGGTCAAATTAGGAACTATTTCATCTAGCAAGCCGGTAGTGAGATTCTAAGGTGTAACTCACTGTTTGTGCATCACTGCCAGACAAGAGACTAGATATCTTCTGTGCCGATGAGATAAGTTGCTTGTAACTATAACTCTTCTTATCAGATCTGATGGCAACACTTTCATGAACTTCAGGTTCGTGCTTAGCAATTGTTTTGACAACCTCCATTAATGTAGCAGGTGAAGATGCTATATAAAAGGAAGAAACAATCAAAACTCAAATAACCTTTATAAATGGATTTATTAGATATTAAATAAATCCCACATTATGTAAACTGAACAATCAGAATATCTATTTGTATTTTTTTTTTTTTTACTTAAGTGACTACTCAATAAACTGATAGCTGCTTAGAACCAAGATCACTATCATAAGATAGTCATAACAACTCAAGACAACCTCGTTTTCTCAAAGTATATCTCTTACAAACTGTTAGCTGTGTATTTTATTAAGTTATGATAACTAGGCTAATTTTAGCATTTAGAAAGAAAACGTTGCAAGTACATCTAGTCCACCCAAAGGGACCGGGACCTTTTACCCTCTTAATCTTCCTGGACATTGAAATGTTTAAACCCAAGCTCCATAAAGCAATGATCAGGTTTGCATGATAGGCAAAGTTACAATCTGATCAGTGATTAGGAACTAGATGCTACATAGTTGCACAAAAGGAACAGTTTTGAAGCAAAATTACTTCAACCTAGAGCACATTACATTCCGACCAAACTCAATTAAATTTGAAAAAGAAAAAGGGAAAGCCACCCTTTACTTCTGCATGCAGTAGTGAGACACCCCAATAGTATAATCAGTGGAATTCGACATCAAGATAGCATTTTTATTATTTTTCATAAGCCCAATAACCCATTAAAAAGCACAAGAGTGACGTTCAAAACAATAAGAAATATAATTTCAGTGTGAGGAACGAATGAGAGAGAGAGAGAGAGAGAGAGAGGACTCACAAGAGAGTGGACGAAAGCGAGAAAAAGAGAATCTGGGGTAGGCAGCAAGATGCGGAAAGAGTGGGAAAGAAGAGGAAGATATGAAGGAAGGAGAAGAAGCAGCGCGTTGATGGAGAGTAAGGTGTTTGTTGAAAGCTTTCAATGAGCGACTCATTTACGTGTCTGACAACCAAACCAAATAACTGAGCGGTGGAGTTAGGTGGAATCTGCGTGCTTCTTCTAATTTTGCACGTTCCTCTTTTACCACCTTAATTATTTTGGCTGCTTATTTCAGTCAAGTCAAATGTGGCCAGTTTCCTCTCTACATTCAATTCCAATACTAATACTGTTTTCTCTTTTTTCAGGGCTTCTCCTCATTCTTTGTTCCTAGGATAGTGTTACAACTTCCAACTTGTCCTTCTTAAAGATAGCCTCATTTTGCGGCAGGGATTACCACATCATCAAAAGGAGATTTCTTCTTCTTCTTCTTCTATTCTCCTATTCTCCTATTCTCGGGTAGGTATTACCTTACTACAGCAACAAAAAGTGGATTTCTTTTTATATTCTCAAAAAGTGTTATATTGTTAAAAAAATATTATATAACTTTTTTTTTGTATGTATACACACACGCGGATGGATGAGCATAAAACTAGATAAGTACTTGATGGATGCGTATAACGAATTGGGAGACAAGCCTACCGGTTTATATTAAATGATTAAAATAATAGTGGGTCGCACCTACACCTTGACCGCAAGATTTGGTCCGGTGTTCTTTATTATATTGAATTTTCCAGATATTGCCAAGTTGTGAATATTTAGAGTTTGTTTTATATGATCTATTTTGCAAAAACAAAATAACATTAGACAATTCATTCTATCGATCACTTAAAACAATGTTTTGCATTAAAACAACTAAAAGCCGCATTTTGTATTCAGATTTTTATTTTACATCTAATTCATTTTTTATTTAATACTTTTCTACTTAAATAATTTTTTAAAAATTCAAAAATACTTTTTAATCTAATTATTTCTCCTAATACATATCATAATAAATTAACCATATTTCTTTGAGCACCTACCATAATAATTAGCCTCACTCACTCACATTTCAAAATAAAATAACTAATTCTAGAATTAAGTTTTTCAAACAAGAAAAAAAATTAATCAGAAAATTTATTTAACTATTTATATTATCTTTATAAAATTTTATATTTTAATAATATAATTTATTTATAACATAATTTTTTAAAATTTATTAAAATCTTTTATTTTAAAATATAAAATAAATAAAATAAAAAAGTTTTTCTTTAACATTTTATTAAAATTTTATATGATAAAATATGAAAATAAATCAAATATAAAAATTTATTACAGAACCTTCTCTTAAATTTTTTTGCTTCTCTCGTAGTACACCACCAAAAAAGTAAAAAAAAATTACAAATTAATCTATTTACTAAGTCTAATTATATAATGTTAATTACTGTAATTATCTTGAGTCTAATTACATTGACAGTAATTACTCTAGTTTTAGTATTTTGCTTGAGTCTAACTAAACTGACATTAATTACTCTAATTTTAGTATTTTGTTTCTACTTTGTTTTGAAAAATAATTTATATACAAATAAATAATTTTTAAATCTTTTTACTTCTCCGACTGCGTATTGTCGGAGAAGTAAAAATTCTGTAATTTTTTTACTTCTCCGATAATGCATAACCAGAGAAGTAAAAAAAATTGCAATTTTTTTTAGTTCTTCGGCAGTGCACAACTGGAGAGTTAAAAAAATTGTAATTTTTTTAATTCTCCCACAGTGAACTACCAAAAAATTAAAAAATTTTGTAAATTTTTTTTACTTCTCCAGCTGTGCACTACCGAAGAAAAAAAAAAGTTTGCAAATTTTGTACTTCTTCGGTTCTGCACTGCTGGAGAAGTAAAAATTTTGTAAATTTTTTTACTTCTCTGACCGTGCACATCTAGAAAAGTAAAAAAGGGCAAGTATTTTTGTATTTTTCCCGCGAGTAGATGTAAAATGAATTTGTGGTAGGTGCCAAATAAAAAACTCTTTCGTACTTGATCATTCAACGATTAAAAATTAAGGACGAAGAAGGTTCGGCCCAATTAAAACACTGGCCAGTGTGTACCACTCTAAAGGGGAATTTAAATTATCACCTACCCTAATTTGAAATAACATTTATTTTTTTTAATTTCTATTTTACTCCTAATGCTTTCTCTTTTCTCTCTTATATAATTTTCTCCACCCTTGCTCTCTCTCCCCTCTCCTTACCTTGTTCTTTTTGTCCCGACATCTCCCTCCTCACCTCTCTTAGTTATTGTATACATGTATTATAGTTATTTAATTTTTTATTTTTTTAGTATAATAGTTTAATTTTTTATTTTTTAGTATAGTAATTTAATTAATTTTTAGTGTACTTAATTTATCATTTTAGTATAGTTTTTTAATTTATTATTTTTTCATTATAATAAATATATATTTATTATATTAATTTACTTAATGAATTATGTGTTTAGTATAGTTATTTAATTAAATATTTGGTTAGTATAGTTAATTATATGTAGTATAATTATTTAATTTTTTATTTTTTAGTATAGTAATTTAATTATTTTTTAGTGAATTTAATTTATTATTTTTTTATTATAATAATTATATGTTTATTATATTAATTTACTTAATGAAATATGTATTTAGTATAGTTATTTAATTAAATATTTGGTTAGTGTAGGGTAGTATAATTATTTAATTTATTATTTTTTAGTAGATTAATTTAATTTCTTATTTTTTTAGTATAATTATTTAACTTCTTAATGAATTACGTTTTTAGTATAGTTATTATTTTTTATCTCTTTGCCCACCATTTGCCGGAGAGTAAAAAAAATTATAAATTATTTTATTCAACAGCAAACAGTTGCTGAAGAGTAAAAAAAAATTACAAATTTTTTTACTTTCTGGCAAACCATTGTCGAAGAATAAAAAAAATAAAATTAAAAAATAAAAAAAATTCGATTATTGAATAATTAATTACCTATAATGATATTTAAACTAGAAAATTTTAAATACAATATTCAAAGACAAAATAAAATGAATATTAAAGAAAATAAAAATATCATAAACAAATATTTAAACACGTTTATTTGAACTGGAAAAAAAAACACAAACAAATAATAACTTATTTTTTTATTTCTTTTTCGTTTTTAGCTGTAGCTTCCATTTTTTTAAATATGTTGGAACCTATCACAATTGATTTTGCAACTTATAAATTAAAATTTTAAATAACTTTAACTATAAAATTTAAAACAATAATTAAAACAATATTTTTTTCAAATTTCAAATTTAAAATAATAATTAAAACAATATTTATTTCAAATTTTAATTTTCAAATTTTAAATTGGAAACAATAATTAAAATAATATTTATTCTAAATTTCAAATTTTAAAATAAATTTCACACATAAAAAAGGAAATATTAAATATATTTATATATTAAAATTTTCAATAAAATATTAAATATATTTATATATTAGTAAATTATAAAGATAAAAAATTAATTAACTACTAATTATGTTTTTATTTAAACTTGTATTTTTTAGAGTTATAATAGTATTTATTAGAAACAATCATATCTCAAAATTATTTAGAGTTCAATCTCAAAATTAATAATCAAACTAAGATAATTTCACGCTAATATAGTCCTACTAACTTATTTCTGTACTTCTTTTTTCTTTTTTAATTGTGCCTTCCATTAAAAAAAAATGTTACAACATATCTCAATTTATTTTACAAATTATTAATTAATATTTTAAGTAAATTTAATAATAAAAATTAAAACAATATTATTTCAATTTTTTTTAGTTATTTAAACAATATTTATTTCAAATTTTAAAATAAATCTTCCACCTAAACAAGGAAATATTAAATATATTTATATATTAAAATTTTTAAGAAAATATTTAATATATTTATATATTAATAAATTATAAAGATGAAAAATCCATTAATTACTAATTAACTTTTTTTTTAACTTGTATTTTTTAAGAGTTATAATAGTATTGATTCGAAACTATTGTGTATTTAAAATTGAATCTTAAAATTAATACAAAGACAATTTTACACTAATTCAGCATTTTTTAATTTTTATTTTAAATAAAAAATAAAAGACATATTTCACTAATTCAGCATTGAAATTTTTTTTTATTGACCACTTATTTTTACTTATCTGTACTACACTGATGAAGAAGAAAATTTACAAATTCTTTTACTCTCTACATTGTTGAAAAAAGTAAAATTATTGAAAACATATTAATATTTTATCATTAATAGATGAAAATTAAAAATTTAGTAGGCATTAATTAAAGTTCTCTGATGTCTCACCCCAAAATAATGGCGCCCAAAATACTGACTCAATACATATCCACCACGTCAAGAAGGAGTCATTACAAGTGTAGGCGTGGAGAACACAGTTAACTTTCTCATATAATCTCGTGTTACCAACCAGGTTATAGGGGTTATTTTTCGATTGCTAATAACATATCACGGTCCAATTCAGTGTAAAACCATATTCTTAAGAAATCGTGTGAAAAATAAGATGATAAAAATTTGATAACTTTGCTATAACAGCTTTAATAAAAAAAATAGAAAAAAAAAAGTGCCTTATATTTACCAGCAAAAGATAGAATCATAAATGTTTCATTAATATAATATTCCATTTCGTACAATTTGTTTTATAGACATGTCCTAGTCTATGTCAGAATGACAAAAGATTAATACACAGAAAAAACATTTATTTAAATAAGTTTTTTGTTTTTTGGTCCCTATAGTTTTATCTTGGTTGACTTTTTCTTATTAGTGATTATTTTGTAAGTTTCCTTTTTAGTATGCAAATTCATATTCATAACCTCTTTTTCCTTATCATCTTCCATGTCTTTTTATTATTAAATCAATCTTATAAATTGTTTATCTAGTTTAACTTGATCCTTCCAATTATATTCATAGACTTTGGTTCAAATACTTTCTTGCAATAAAAACCCCAACCTAAAGTTTTAAGTAAGATCCTTCCAATTATATTCATAGACTTTGGTTCAAATACTTTCTTGCAATAAAAACCCCAACCCAAAGTTTTAAGTAAGAGTATAGACTGTAGAAACCAAACCTGAAATCAAAGCAAATTATGAGAACTGAATGTGTCAAGACTTGAATACAGAAGACTTAATGGATTGGTCTGGAAATTAAGCAATGAAATCCAGCTCATTCTTAGCATATATATCTGTACCAAGCTTGGGCGTTAACAAATAAAACTAAGGACATGCTTGTTTTAATATTAGAATCATTTTTCCCAACCTTGCACTAATTCCAATACAAAATCTGTGATTAAAATTAGTTAGGCACCCATTTCCAATATGTTCTGTCGATCTTTAAAACAAATATTAATTTAGACAATAACCCCAAATATGTTTATTGATTCAAAAATCGGTTTTATCTAAAGTGGTACTACTAAAATACCAGGCTTGAAAATTAGTGGATTGACATCAGAGTGAAACTTCATATAGTCACAAACATGTACCAAATCAAAAGTTTGTAGTTTATCGAAGCTACAACTGATTTCCGACAAGGTAAAAGCCATAAAAGTAGATAGCCGACGTGATCATTGACCTTGCTATCTCCTCCACCAGAAGGGTGTCCTGACTCCCTGTGAAGGAGGTGGTGTAAGAATATCAAGCATTGTTTCCTTCTCTTTCGGGGTTAATGGAACACCTCTAACAAGGTTCAAAGCCATGATATGAACATTGGTCTTCTGTTTATGTTTTTTGTAAGCCCATACACCTGCAGCTGCACCTGCAACCAAAAGCTATTTGAAAGAACATATTTCTAGAATCAGCACAAATTTAAACTGCACTGAAAAAAAAAATACAGACTCAAGTGCTTTCAATCCTCCAGAAAAAATTACCGGTGATAACCACAAAGCTGCTGTCTGCATATCAAACTTGGGCGAATAGAGTACAGTCTCTCCAAATTCGTCCTCAAGCTTTTTGTAGATCTCCTTGTCGGTCTTTCCAGATCGAATTTCATCACGAATTAACTGAAAAAACAGTGCAAGTGTTAAGGGTTTACATGATAGCACCAAGGCTCACTTCCAAAAACTGCTAGTAGACATGGTTTTTTTTTTTTAAAGAAATTCTGAGCAGAAATGGATGGAAAACTGGCACAAAACTAGGCAAGAAAGTTAAAAAATTATAAAATATATACAAATATATATGAAAACCAGTACACACTAGCCTGGATATTCTGTTTAACCTTTCTTAGCTTTCACCAAGACAGATATTCAATTTGAATTGATGACAATGAAGCATACAAAAAACAAAAGGCTTTAATTTAAAGTAAACCAATGAAGCTTTACAAACGCGTAATCCAATTAAACCACTGATTACAATTCATAGATGGAGGGGATTTTGTTTTAATTTTTTTGCCCTCCTGTGGGGTTGCAGGATAGAAAATTGGCACCTACTTAATTGTCAAAAAATCGATGCAAGCATGAAAGAAGATAAATTATACAAGTAATTAAGAAAGAATTCTGCATAATTCCAAAACAGTCGAATTCTTATTACAAGGGAAAGGGGATTTATAGGTACTATACCCAAATGATGCATTGATATTTGATAACTCATAATAGAAATTACATCAAAAAGGAGTTTGGCTGTTAGATGTTATTTTTTGAAGTCACATACAGGTAAGAACAAACTGAATATTCGAAGTCCTCTCTTATGCAAAAATTCATCTCAGTCCCTTATCCCAACTATTTCAAATTTCAAGTTTAAAAGCCACTAGAAGTTTTAAACAATTAATTGACGAAACTCAAAATAAATAAACAAAAGAATCAATATTTTTGTTTTGTTAGCAGTAAGGGAATAAGAAACACCCATAGCAGAAAGTAAAAAAATTTACCTTCCTGAGCAAAATGGCAATGTCAGCTTGGGAATCCTCAATAGATTGACTCCCACACTCCGTGCACCTTACGTTGTGACTAATGTTTCTTGCCCGAGCATCTACTATCAATGCCTTCTTCACTTTATCATCCTCGCTCGCCATTCAAATCAGCCGAAACAACTAAATTAAAACATGTGACAAAGAAAAAAGAACTTAGTGTTGGAACTTCGAAGTGGACGATAATAAGGAAACTTGTGTTTCAGCTACACATTACATCAAACATCTGCAAGGCAAAACCAAGACATGAACAGAACAAAGCGAAGCATAAAATAAATCAAGATGCTTAATTTTAACACCCAATGATTATGAAAGTGAAATAACACCAATAGAGTAAACCATAGCAGATGCAACGAGCCTTCGTTCACTAATTTTATTGAACAGATTTCGGCAGAGAAATTAAAAAAAATGGACGATAATTAATTGGATATTGATAAAAGTGAAATGGGTTTTATGCAGAGAGTCACAATAAGGACATAAGTAGGTATTATTATTTATTACCGGAGAAGAGAGGTTGCGCTCCGAGAGCAGCAAGAACAGAGTCGCGTTACGGAGTCTGAGACTGAGAAAGTGAGAAGCAAATCAAGCAATGAAGCACCACCACCAACCCAGACCAACAAATCACTAATCAGGAAAGGAAATCAAGGCAAATTTTAATTAATTTTTATTTTATTTCTCATTCTTTTTCTTTCATTTCTTCTTACATAATTTTCTTTATCTTATATTTTGTCCCGACATTCTCTCTTTTCTCTTTTAACCTTTTAGTTAGTATATACTAGTACAATTATTTACTTTCTTTTTTTATAATAATTTAATTATTCTTTTAGATAGTAATTTAATTAATTTTTAGTATATTTAATTTATTATTTTTAGTATAATTATTTAATTTATTATTTTTTATTATAATAAATACATATTTATTATATTAATTTACTTAATAAATTATATATTTAGTATAATTATTTAATTAAACATTCAGTTAGTATAATTAATTATATGTAGTATAGTTATTTAATTTTTTATTTTTTTATTATAATAATTTCATTTTCTTTATATTAATTTATTTAATAAATTATGTGTTTAATATAGTTATTTAATTAAATATTTAGTTATTAAAGTGTAGTATATTTATTTTATTTTTTATTTTTTTAGTAGAATAATTTAATTTTTTATTTTTTAAGTATAATAATTTAATTTCTTAATTTTTTTTTATAATATAATTATTATTTTTTTATCTCTCTATTACTTTTCGGTCTGCGTTAAATTATAAATAAAAAACACATAAATCTTCTATCATAGAAATAAGTATTATTTTAAAAAAATTTAAATTTTTTATTTAATATCTACTAATTTTCTATTTTCCACCATAAAAAATATATGATTTTATCCTTTATTTTTTTTTCTTCAAGAATATACTTCCAGTTTTTTTCTTCTCTGACAATAAAAAAAAAATTCCCTGAAACTTGACATGACATGTCAAAAGCGTATCAGGTTGATTGGTCTAAACTTTATCTAATGGCCCCTTTAGTACGTGTAACTCCTATTTCCTATTTCCTATTTGTTATCGTCATGACCTGTATACAACCCTCTCCTACCCTATTTCAAATTAACATTTATTAGTTAAGATGTGAGAACTGTAAGATTAAAAATTCACACGGTTCTGACCTAGTTATTGTCAGATGTTCATCACCCCTTCCATTTGTATGTCTATTTTGCAAATTTTACATGCTTTTTCTCTAACAATTAAAACTGTTAAATACTAGATTAGAACTTACAGAGGTAAAAATTGAGCCATAGATTTGAAAACAAAAGCCAATATTTCATAAATGAAATCCAGTTTGAAATTTACAATTTAAAACTACTAAAAATGTGTACAAGTATGAGATTTTACCAAGTTTATTACAAATTAATTAATTAGTATACATGATTATCATAAAAAATTTTAGACTATAACTTTTGTGCTGATAAATAGTTTAAAAGTCATATAAATGTATTAAAATTAATATAAAACTCTTTTATAATTTTAATTACAAATAACTAACTAAAACAGAAAATAATAACAAAGGTAAGTGTAAGTTGTTGAGAAGGCTGGTTTTGGTTTTGATGGTGGGGATGGAGCAACAATTGTATGAGTTGGTAATTGAAATTAACGAGTTGTAGAGAAATTATTTATGATGTAATAAAAGAAATCCAATCTCCTGTACATGTACTTGTTGCACCCGATGTACACCTTCAACTTCAAAGCCTCGAGATCTTCTTCTTCCCCACGCACGACTTCGGACATAACTGTCCGATACAAAATAAATAAATAAATAACTAAAGTTGGAATGACCTTTTCTTTTGTTAGAAAAAATTGTTTAATATAATATATATTGGATTTACATGTAGTAAATTATAGTTTATTTATGTTTTAAAAATAATTTGATATATAGTTTCAATATTTTTTAACAAATTATCATCTTTCATGTATAAAAAGCATTAAAATGTTTTTTAAACTTCCTTTTTTTTAAAAAAAAATTAAATTTTTAAAATCATTTAATTATTATATTTTTTCTATAAATTATTTAAAAAAGATCAAATACATTATTATAAATTTAAGCCAACAGTCACGAATGTCATTACATATTGTATTACTTTTAGTGACTCGGTTTTACCATTATTTAGTATACATTTATATTTTTACTATCAAATCATTAATTGCTTTAAATTTTTAGTTATATATTCTTTTCACTTAAAATCAGCCTTAATTGTTTAGAATTTTTTATCTTTGTTTTTTAATTTTATATCCAAATTGTAGCTTTCATCATTTAATAATTTTCTTGGTACACGGGAAATAAAGCCTAAATACGTATAAATCAGCCCCTTTATCATCCGCGTGTAGAAAAGGGGGCATGTTGGTGGTAGGACAGTTCCGAGAAATGAAATTAACATCTTGAGACACACCCTTCTTTCCTAGAAAGAAAGCTTGCACTTTGAACATTAGTTTGATCTATAGTTTGATCTATAATGATATTCTTTTCATATGAAGTAAAAATAGTGATATCATTCAATTATGTAATTATCAATTTCAGTGTCCAAAAGTATCAATGGCTGTTCAAAATTGAATTAAAACACACTAAAATTTACAAATGCCTTTTAGTGAGCACTCAAAGAAAGACTCAATATAGAATGAGATGATCAAAGGCTCTCAAAAATTGTCCCCATGCAACCAAAGCACGAATTTCCCTGCAAATCAGTAAGATAAAGAAATACAGGTTGATTAATAGTTTAATACAGCCACAATAACAATAGAAATTATTTGAATTGTATGTTCTGTTCAGCTATTATTTCTAGAATGCAATTGCTCAAGATTACGCATAAGATTAATGACAGAATTCAACCAGAAATAATAGATGCTAGAATTTTATTTATTTATTTCTAAGGGAGAGGGTATAAGGGAGGGAAAAGGATATAAAAACTTTTTATTACCACGATTAACTTTAAGACCACAGCCAAGAATCTGAAGGAAAGAAATTTCATTTATTCACTTATTTTATGAACTGTAGCATCAACACGAAGACTTATTCACTTTATGTAAAAGAATTTTTTTCTTTTTTACTTTTCACCAAAAGGTTTCCATGACTTATTATTCAACAAATGAAAATATGCCAATACCTTTTCCACATGACCACTTCAGATCATTTAGTTTGCTTCTTGTGCAAGAAGTACAATTTCAATTTCCTGAAGTGACTTCCCTTTTGTTTCCAGAATATATTTCTTCACGAAAATCACCGCTATCAAGCAAAATGAACCAAAAATACTATACAGGAGTTGCGCCCCAATGAGCTCCAGCAAGCGCAAAAAAAATAGACCGACGAAGAAGTTTATCACCTGTTAAAGAAATGTTTACAATCTCAGAGAACATGATAACATTGGAGAAGCCAAACTGAATGACATTGATGTAATTTGATAGGTCAAAACTTCCTTCAAACAGGTACAATATGCATTTGATGTAGAGCTGGCTATTGAACTTATATCAAGAGAACTAGAGAAAAGATCTAAGTAATTCTAATCAGTATATAATATTCAAAGCTCAAAATTTTAATCCCATACTTTGCAATCAACATGTGCAATATAGCCTGTGAGAACTCTCCAAAAATATTATAAACTACTAAACTGCACACAGTCAACAGCCATCTCCAACACTTGCAGTCTAGCACAAGCACCATGTAAGACTGGCTATTAAAATATTGATTATTGAAGGGGTGATCAAGATTTTTCCAATAAATAACTTTCTTAATAATCGGACTCGGATACCATGTCCAGTTGCAGATTATTTCTTACCCAAAGGTTAACTTGCACACATAAAGGAACCATAATAGAATACAAATGCACAGATCACTCAAATATTTAAACAAAATTTAATTTTAAAATGTGAAAATAATAAAATATTTACCAGTACTACTGAGTTAAATATGATAAAAGATAACACGAGTAGATTTCATATTCGTAAGGATGCTAAAGTCCAAAACGAGATAAATACTTTAGAAAGTTACAATGAAATACATAATCGCTTAAGAAAGCATTAAGGATGAATATATGAAAACTTTAAAAGACCATTACCCAATGCACAGCCAGACAAATTGCCATTGCCTTTGCTCTGATATGGCCAGGTAGTATTTCAGAAATGATAAGACAAGGAACTGGACCAGCACCCAAAGCAAATGAAAGTACAAACCTGTGTTGTCCATTTCACATTTAGCAACATATCATAAAGCATGACTCTCAGTCAGTAGAGATTTGTAACTTGTTCAGTGATTTGGCAGTCAAACAAAGGAATGAATGTATTTTTTCAGAATCATAAGCAATGTTGAATAATCAATGCAGCAGTCTACTTCAAAATACATAATGCAAAAAATTTTCAAAATTTAGTTCATATTCTGAAAGCCATATTAGATACATTTCCCTGTGATTCTGCATGTAAAATGAGATCAAATCAAATCTATTTTAACCAATTGTGAATACATATATTCACTTGTGCATCAGATGCAGTGACAAATTAAGGACACAAATTATGGATTTCAGAAAAACCATTGACTGAATAGCACTATTAGAAGAGAATACGCCCCCACCAAATACCCTCCCAGCAAATGCAAGTTGAAGCTTTCTGACCACTTACAGTAACATGCCACCAACAGATACATACATTGCTCCAAATCCTGATGCAAAGGAACTTGCAGCAATGACTTGTAGACCCATTGCTAACGCCTAATCCAGAAAATAGGTAGAAATCAGATAGTATAATTGTCATTACATAGCTTACAAAAATTAGTAGAAAATGTAATAATTGGATAAAATTCAACTCTTAAACAGCATCATAGGGCAAGTTCATACTATCAAATGGCTTAGATTTCTTCTGTGATGATTGTAGGAAATCCCAAGATAGAAGAGTGGAAAACAAGCAAGCGACTTATGAATTGTGTGAAAAGTGACTATTTATTGAGCATAATAATTTGGGTGAATTGTTTATTTTCACTGAAAACTACAGGAGATTCCAGTTTAAACAGTCAAGCCTTAATCTGGTTGATTGTTGTTGATACAAATTTATGAGTGTATTTCTCCTGATTATTCTAAGTAAGCTAGTGTACAAAGAAGACCAAAACAAGCACCTGTTAGAAAATTAGATTGCATGACATTCAGTCTGGTGTAAAAAAAAGAGGAAGACATAAAAGGACCCTGGAGAAATTAGTCAAGGGGGATTTAAATTTTAAAATTAAATAATATGTCTCCAACTTTTGTTTTTAACCAGATTGATTGACGTTGTGCAATCCATGTTGCTGACCTCACTTAATGGGATAAGGTTTGGTTGTTGTTGTTGTTGTAGTGTAACGAAGCTAGTATTGTTTGCCTGTCTTTTACTATCTATCAAAATATAATATCAATCATAACTTCTTGGCACTGCATTTCATTCCTGAAAATCTGAAATCATAATGGAGATACTCTCCTCTTGCATATATTTTTTCATTCTATTCCAATACAAGATACAGAATTTCATAAAAACCTTTGATCCTCCCTTTAATTGGCTACCAAACACACCCTGCCTAAAACCCACAATACTATAAAAAAATCTATTATATTCCCCATTTCAGGCTTCTCAACCAAGCATTCCAGATTACATCCTATCCATTTTTTACAGGCCTTGCCAAATGGTAGTATGTTGCAAGCATAAGGAGGGAGGTTTGAAACTTCGCGATATATTCTCCAAATATGTTGTTTGGAAGCTAAACGATTCCATGCCTTCCTAATTCCAGTTGGAAGTTAATCCATACGGAACCCAGTAATTGAATAATTAAAGCAATTACTGAATAGTAGACGACTACAGATTAGTTTGAATTTTCAAACAATATGTATGTCTATTGAAATTTTGTTCAAGTAATATTAAAGTTTAAAAGAGGAAAATTTTTCATTTTTCTTTCCTACCATGCCCAGAAAGCTACCCAGGAGAAGCACTTTCCGTCCAAGTTTATCCATCAGAATCATTGCAACAACTGACCCTGAAGAGGCATTACACAACTAGGTTGAGAGAAATAAATAGCAATTACAAATCAAATAAACAAAAATAAAGGAGTTAAGCCAGCAGATACCCAATAAATTGCAAACTCCTACACACGTGTTAGCAATATCTGATGGTACACCAAAACTTTCAAAAACAGTTGAAGAGAAATAGAAAACAGCATTTATGCCAGATAGCTGCTGCAATGCAAAAAGCGTAGATCCAATGAACATCACTGCAAAATGCATTTAGTAACTTAGCATCCAGAAAGAAGACAAACCATATACTAATGCAAAAACAAATTATTTTAGAAATTACGATATGATTAAGTCATCATCTAAAAGATAAACAACTGTTCCAAAAAAATAAAAACTATGATATGTAGTTATGTACCTCTAAAATGGCGGCCATAGATTAATTCTGAAAGGTTGACTGTATCAGATCCATCACCTCTGTCAGACTTTGACAGTTCAGTTATAGCAGGTTTCACATGTACTCCTCCCAAGAGCTTCTCGAATTCAGCTTCAGCTTCAATGGTTCTTCCTCTCTAAACAAAACCAAAGAAATATAAATGCTTACATAGAAAAATAACATTAATCAACAACAAAGAGGAAAAAAAATAGTTTGGAAGGAAGAGACCCTTAGCATAACTCATGTTGAAGATATAATCCTATGACCTATCTTATCTATCTCCGTTGCGATATAATTTTATCTTGATAAAGTTTCTGCTTTTATCTTTGTTCTACATAGTCAAGTATTATCTTTTCATTATAGTCTAAATTAGAGTTATCTTATCCTTTTAGTTCAGATTAGCATATTATCTTTGTATTCTCATCATTATAAATGAAGTGGCTGAGGAATTTTTCCTCTAGAGTTCCAGCAATGTAGTCCCTAATTTCAACAAATAGCAAGTTACATAATAGATATCAGGAAGCATATATTTATTTATTATTTTAAAAAGGTAATTAATCATTGGGAGAGCAACTTAGATTCTCATAAATCAAGAGAAGAGTTATAAGTCATAATGTGAAGAGAGAATCTCCTTTTTTTTGTCATAAAGAAGAACAACATAGTCGAACAAAAAGCATAAAGTAACAGACTCTTGCAATAACAGCACATCAGTCAAAAAAAAATTGTTCAAAGAATGGGCATAAAAGAAACAGCCCTTCAAAATCACGTTAAACAAATTAGAGATTTTAAGATATGGTAGTTTCTAGCACATACCTTCCTCTTAGACTATGTTTGAATTGTTGGTAAAACACAAAACATATTGGAATATAATAGAAGAGAATGAAAATGTCATTCCATTATTTGGATATTGTTAAAGACTATATATTATTTCCTTATTCGTGTGTAGATAGTAATCGGAGATTTCCTCCTTATTACCTATTATTTAGATTGATCTTTAGTCATAGTTAAAGAGAAATCCTATGTAATCAACATTGTTTCTCTTTGATCATATTGGCTCATTACAAATAAAGACGTCATCCAACACAGATTTACATGGTATCAGAGCCTAAACTACATCCTAGGAGTCCGAGTGTCTTGAGTGTTTAAATTGTTGTCTACAGGTCACCTATGGTCACGGATGGACCCACCTTCCAATAACCCAATATCATATCATCACTTCCTCATTAATGACTATGAACTGACAGAGCTCTCTTTGGAGTGGCAAATGCACAACCTTGTCCAGAATAATGTTTATGCATGTGTTTACACATGTCTTTGGTGAAACAAATCAACCTACACATGCACTAGCTAGGCATGGTGTATACTTAAATAGGCAACGAACCATATATGATGACATTCACTCTCTCCTCTCCTAGTACCGTGCGTCAACCGCGATGTGCTCATCCTCTTCGGCAAGTTCGACGCCACCGAGGAGCTCATCCACCTAGTGCTATGCCCTAGGGCCAAAGGCGCCTTCTTCGTCGCCCTCACCTCCACATGGTTGTGCATTTGCCGCTCGAAAGAGAGCTCTGTCAGTTCATATCACACATTTCGTTTTTTTTTTTATTAGATTGACCACATCTATAACAAGCTTGATTCATATCACACATATGCTCCAGTTTTACAACTTGAGGGGGAGTGTTAAAAGATTATATATTATTTCCTTATTTACAGGTAGATAATAACAAGAGATTTACTCCTTATTACCTACTATTTAGATTGATCTTTCGTCATTATTAGAGAGATACTATTTGATCATATTAACTCATTATAAATAAATACACGTCCAACCCACATTTATAGGTATTTTATAATAGAATGAAACAAAAATTTCATTCCATATATCGGAAAACTCATCCCATATTATCCTTATATTAGACATATTATATTTAAGATGCTAATGATAGGATAAAATATATAAGGATAAAATAGTTATTTTATGATCTAAAAAGCTTTGTTTCATCAAGTAAACCTCAAATTTGAAGTTAAGTTATGGAATGGACCTTCATCCATCTTTTTCCATTATGTTTCATTCCTATTTTTACAAAGAAACAATGAAACAACTTCCCTTTCCTCTCCATTCCATCATTTACCACCAATCCATAATTAAACCTTATATATCATAACAAAGATCAAGTTCATACTTAAATATCTATAACTCATGGTTAGGATAAAAATTTTTCTAGTCTATACAAAAAGCCTCCAAACAAGGATCCAAAATAGTAGAAAGCAAATACATAAAATTATGATAACTAGATAGTAACAAAAGCTCTTATTAGTTTTAAAGATAACCTTGAAAAGCCAATGAGGACTCTCTGCACAAATCTCCATAAACAGGGCAAGTATTGTAGCAGGAATGATAGATACCCAAAAACAAATCCGCCACCTATGCACATAATTTCCACATAAAATACTACCTTGTAAAAATATACACATGGGAAAAAAGAAAAATGAATTGGCCCATAATGCCACAATAAACATATGTTCATGAACATCACCAAGCCTATTTTGATATTTCATACCAACCAACTATATCCTTGGCTGGGATTCCAATAAAGAGAGCACCCATGAGTCCAAGACATGTTGCAATTTGGGTTAAGGCCCCAAAAGCACCTCGCACAGCTGGAGGTGAGACCTATAAATGAAAATGGATTTAAGTTAACAGAAAAGACCTCTATTGAAAAATATAAAGACTTCAAACTATAGAAACAAAATTGATGATATCAACTATTATACCTCAGCAACATAAAGAGCTACAATAGGTGGGCCAAGTCCTATTCCAGTACCAACAAATAACCGTCCCAAAAGCATGCCCCACAGAGTTTTTGCTGTTGCACTGCAAAAGTTGTGAATAATAAGTTTATAGCTATAACTGCAGTTTTATTGTGATTGTGACTTGTTAGGATTTTTTTCCTTCTTTCTCATTCTCCCTTTTTAACCTTGCATTAATATCCTCTATTGTTTTTATAGAAAACACCTTTGTATAGGATAACATTAATTTTGAAAACAATTAGCAACAGAACATTAACAATATAAGAACAAAAAAGAAAACATGAGAAATGGGCTTCTCTTCATTTTTTAATAATGATTATCAAAGTTGTAAAGTGATTTCTCAATTTTTTCTCTGTTTCCTGATTCATTCTAACAAATTTGCACAAGAACAGAATGTAAAGAGAGTGAGAAGAGGAAACGATCTGCAACCTCATTCTGCCTTTATTTGATCAAGACAAAATTATTTATACAAGAAAAAAGGGGAGAGAAAGTGGTTACAAGAATGAGAGAGAATATTGCAATCCTAACAGAAAGATATTAACAGAAAAGATGCTGAGATGGGAAAGAAAACAAACGAGCAACATGAGGTGAGAATATGTTGCGGCTGCATGCATAACGAGCAGGAAGAAATGGATAATAGCAGTTAAGCATTATGGTTTTCAATGGTAAGCATGGATGGAGAGGAAGATGAGCTCTGAGATCCCCCCTCAAGCTAGGAATGTATATTGAACAGTCCTCAAATATGAAAGTCTCTCAAATATGATGGTGGAAATGTGGCTGAGATGACCTTCTAGGGGGGGATGGCTTGTGGAGTTGTAACTAAAGGTTCATGTGACATAGAGGGGCTGTTAGATTGATCATCAAAAGATGAGGAAGTGTCACATGGATTATCTCTAAAGGAGGAAATGTTGCATAGGGTATCTGCAATAGGTATTAGGCTAGGTTGGGCCTTAAATGGGTTTGCTGCTGTTGCAGAGGACTGGGATGGTTCGGCCGGAGAGGTGGAAATCTCACATGGGGTGTTTCTCATGGGTATTAGAGTGGATTGGACCTGCAATTGTTTAGCTGCAGGACTAGGCCATGTAGGTCAAGTAAAGAAATCAGTTTCATGCAAAGATGCATCATTATAACCGCTAGACAAAAAACTGTTTCTGCTTTTCATTTAAGGCTTTTATGTATGGAAAGTTGTTTTCATAAAAGATTACATTCCTACTGACATCAATAGCATTGCTTTGAAAGTTGTACAAGAGGTACCCTTTCATGTATTCTCTAAAACCTAAGTGAATGCAAAGAACAGCACGAGCATCCAATTTCTTCCTATTTCCTGATAAAGTACCCTTAAAACATAAACAACTAAAAACTCTAACAGTTGAAAGATCAAAATGCTTATCATATAGTTTTGTATACGGACTCAATTCATTCAAAATCGGTGTAACTGTGCAATTAATAAGCAACACAATATGCTTAGTAGCAAAATTCCAGAAAGAGGGTGGAAGGCCACTGTGAAATAGCAGACCCCGAGTGACATTGAGAATGTGTTGGTGTTTTCTTTCTACAATACCATTTTGCTCTAGGGTCTCTACACAACTTGTTTGATGAATAATTCCTTTCTCTTGAAAGAAATTGTTCATCAACAACTCAGTTCCATTGTCACT
Source organism: Psophocarpus tetragonolobus (assembly GCA_037954015.1). Classification (NCBI taxonomy): domain Eukaryota; kingdom Viridiplantae; phylum Streptophyta; class Magnoliopsida; order Fabales; family Fabaceae; genus Psophocarpus; species Psophocarpus tetragonolobus. The sequence continues at coordinate 48,573,224 of CM075693.1, read as the reverse complement.
CCTCATAATTTTTTTATTTTGCTATCAAACTATCTTTCAACATCGGTCATAAAGTTAGTGATGTGCTTTTTTGTTTCTACTTTTTGTTCATTAAGATAACCCAATTGAATCTAGTAAAATCATCTACCATAGTTAGAAAAAATCGGTGGCCATGCATGGAGGTTACATGACAAGGTCCTCATATATCCATATGTAAAAGTTCAAAGGCTCTTGATGTTTTTGTAAGACTTAAAGGAAAAGAAAGTTTTCGTTGTTTTGTATAGTGACATGTGCTGCAAACATAGTCTTTATTTGTGAAAATATATGGATAAAGCTTCATCATAGATGCAAGCCTTTTACAAGAAAGGTGGCCCAAACAAAAATGCCACAAGTCTATGGTCATGGTCTTAGTGTTGGGATGTAAAACAGCAGAACAAAATTATGGTTTGATAACAGGTCTAGCAGCGAAAACATAAAGGCCATTCTTAACTTCAACTATACCAATCTTCTTCCGAGTAAGGTGATCTTGTATGACATATGAACTGGGAAGAAAGGTCAATTTGCCTCTAAGGGATGAAACCAGCTTATAGATAGAGATCAAATTAAAATTGAAATGAGGTATAAACAAGATATTATGAAGAATAAAGTGATCACTGAATTTTATGGTTCTTGAAAGTGTGGCATGCACACTTTGTCCATTAGGAAGCGTGGCAATAATCAGCTCTATCACAGAATGTGAGGTGAAATATGAGAGTAAAGAGGAGATGTGATCTGTAGCACCTGAGTCCAAAACCCAAAGGGTGCTCGTGCTTTGTGTGATAGTGTTCAAAATAAAATGATTACCAACAGTCTTAGAAGGCACGGAAACTTGATTGACTTGAGACAGATTGGAAGAAGATGGTTGGGCTGAGTTTGATTGTTGCATCAAAGATATGAGTGCATGATACTGCTATGCAGTGAGACAAAATTCCTGATCCTCCAACTGTTGTGCTTGATCATTGTGAGTACCCGCTTTTCTTCCTTCATCAACAACAACTTGTTCACACTCCTACTCTTCCCTTGGTGTGTCCATTCCTTCGACAATGGGAGCACGTTTTGCTTCCTTTATTGATGAAACCTTTGTTCCCTTTGGAATCTGGGAATCCATGCTTCTGAAAGCACGAGTTTTCTGAGTGCTTGATTTTTCCGCAATACCTGCAGACAGTGGTGCGCTGCTTTTACTCTCTATGTTTAGGTTTCCAATGAAGTTCTTTCCATGGAGCTGACGTTCTTGCTGAATCACGTATAAAAAAATCTTAGTGATTTGCGGAAGAGGTTCCATGAGTAGAATGTGGGATTGCACATTGCTATACTGGCCATTCAACCCACACAAAAACTGCATAGCTTGATCATCGGTTCTTCGTTTTGCGATGCTAGGGAGAACGTCACAAGTGCATTTGTTCGAGCATTTGCACGTCAGGTCAGGGCGGTAGTTTTCCAATCCATCCCATATAATTCGAAGCTTGGTGAAGTATTCTGTTACTATTAAATCTCTTTGTTTGATGGAAGAGACCTCTTGCTGTAGTTCAGACACACGAAGCAGATTGCTCTGAGCATACCTCGACCTTAAATCTTTCCAGATATCAATAGCGTTACTCATCCAAACAATGCTCTGTCTTATGGGAAGAGATACGGAGTTAACAATCCATGATGCAACCATGTTATTGCATCGTTTCCAGGCACCATGATTTCTGTCATCCATGGTTGGTTCAGGAGCACTCCCGTCGACGAATTCCAGCTTATTTTTAGCACTCAAGGCTATCTCCATAGACTTGCACCAAGTGGGATAGTTGTTCAACCCCAAAACAGGGGACACGAGGGGCGTTGCGGGGTTCTCACTTGAGTGGAGGTACAAGAAGCTATGAATGCTTATATGGGAGTCGGATTCTTCGTTCATGATGGAAGAAGAGGAGGCCATGAAACGAAGCAAGAGATGAGAACAAGTGGCGCAACAGAGCTCTGATACCATAACAAATTTGTACAAGAACAGAATGTAAAGAGAGTGAGAAGAGGAAATGACCTGCAACCTCATTCTGCCTTTATTTGATCAAGACGGAATTATTTATACAAGAAGGAAGAAGGAGAGAGAAAGTGGTTACAAGAATGAGAGAGAATATTGCAATCCTAACAGAAAGATATTAACAAAAAAGATGCTGAGATGGGAAAGAAAATAAACGAGCAACGTGACGTGAGAATATGTTGCAACTGCATGCATGACGAGCAGGAAGAAACAGATAATAGCAGTTAAGCATTATGGTCTTCAATGGTAAGCCTGGATGGAGAGGAAGATGAGCTCTGAGACATTCAGACTTCAAAGTTGTATTTAAAAATTGTCTATCAATAGTAACTTGAAAGGAAATTCAAATTTAAGGCAGACAGTATGACACCTCAGGATAGGAACTAGTTTTATGAATAAGAAACTATGGATTCTTTATATCCTTAAAATGGGGAAAAGTCTCTCTTAATCACACTGAAAAACAGAAAAACCAAGATGAAAATATGGCAGAATTTCAAGGGACTAAAATGCATCTTCCCTGTCCCCATAAGGCCCCAATTCTTACTGATTAATTGCCTAATTCCTATCCCCCCTCCCTGCTTTGTATCATTTTCCTTAACAGATTTCACAATGCCCTAGATGTCATAAGTGGATGGTAATTATGACGTAAAAAAATTCCCATCTTAATCCTTAGTCACCTCTTCCTTGCTGCCCTATTAATCATATGCAGCCTAACACCTCAACAAACATAAAGTCAGCAATTCTTGGGGGTGGATTATGATGGTACAATGAAGCACTTAAAGAATAGATCAATGACAGAATTCAAGTAATTTATCAGCAATCACAGAAGAATGTTTGTTAACATTTTCCAATTCTCACAAAGGAAGTCCAAACTCCAAAAAACTAAACCAGTTAAAAGAAAAATAACTTTTGAAAAAAAAAAAAACATGTATCGAAACAAGCCCCACCATTGAGCCTAAGGGACAAGAGTGTCCTAGGCTGTCTTTGGACTCACTAGGATCACCACATCCAATATATTGTCATCTTTGGAGCTCAATGGCCGTCACAATTTTATCTTTAAAAAACACCTCAGTGGGTTAAGGGTAGAAGAATGTTTATAAACTACCCTAAGCAATGTGGGACTTTTGGACATACCAGACCAAAAGGTGATATAAATAATGAAATAGAAATTAATTTACAACTTAAGCAGCTAATACCTCATTCCAGCCCCAATGATCATAGGTAAAGCACACAACTGGAAACTTCTTCTACGACCAACACCATCTGCAATCCATCCACTGAACAAAGATCCAACAAAAGCACCTCCTAAGCATATACTTACCACAAGACCTTCATCAAAACAAAATAAAAGGAGGTGGATAAATATTTAGATGTAAGCCATGATAAAGACATTAATATTTGTCAGAAAATTCAGATGAATTACCTTCAGCCATTGTATTCCCACTAAAGCTGAGATCTATAGAAATGCTCTCTAAGGTTTCATTGACTACTCTGCATTGACAATAGCAATAAAAAAATACATAATTTCGTACAGACGGGAGAAGAACGAATGAGGATCAAGCTTCAATGTAGAACATACCCAATGTGGTATCCATACAAGAATGAAGACAAAGAAGCAACTAGTACATGCCGCAAAGAGCGCCGCCAACAAGGTTTGGCATTTGGTACACGCACTGAAGCTATGAAGAACAAAATTCTTCAGTTAGTAATATCATTTCAAACCAATTTCTCCAATTGGGGACATAAAAAGATTAAAAAAAAAATACTTTCTTGCCTTCTGCTTTCCCTTCATAAAGAAAAAAAAAAAATTTCAAATTACATATATTAGCACGGTTGACATTTTAACTTTCTTAATTATAAAAGGTGATGTGTATCAGTGTATGTATACATGCAAAAATTCTCTCTCAATGTCAAACCAAATTTCACAAGCTCATAAATGAAATGGATTGCCAAAATGTGTAACCATTTTTTTAGCATATGCTACAGCAATCAATACTTATAACAATATATATGTCCTCACTGCCCTTTCAAAAAAGAAAGTATTTATTGGCATGATTAAAGAAATGCAATAATGCATATGAAAACATATATATATGGTTCAAATCCAGAAATTGCCTCTTTGCATATGCAAGGGTAAAGCTGCATTGTGAAGAACCTTTTGGTACCAGGGTACCATTAGTTTTTAATTTGTTAGACGGTATCAATTGATTTAAAGTAGCCATTTCCATTTTCACCTGAAGAACTGGGTTCAGTTTCAGCTGCTATATCCAATTCCAATAGTATATTTTACATACATTATTGATAGTCATGGTCGCGGAATCACTCAAATACAAAAATCAAGAAATCCAGATTTTTTAATAACAAAATGCAACTGTTTGGAGCATGTTTCTTAAAGTGCTCTGTTTAAGTGCCCAGGGACAAACTTGTAGAAACAAAAATATAGTTAAGGACAACAAACACTTTCGTATTAGCTCAGAATACAAACAAATTTTAGAAAAAAACAGTAAATAAACAAGGTCTTAGTTTATTGGAGACCGTAATAAAAAAGAAAAGCATATATACATGAATAAGATAACAAAAAAAGGTACCTAAACTTTCATCTTTATCATGGCCATGTATCTGTTCCCTGGATGCCACTCGCTGCCGTCCCCGCATGGCAAAACGATAGAAAACCTCCCCAAAGTTCGCCAGCGAGTACCTTTCCACACACTACTGCATAATGACAACAAAAATTAGTTGCATTGTCGCACATGGCAACAACATCAAGTACAACACTACACCAATCTCAACAACAAAATTGGAAAAGTTTTCTCAGATCTGACAGCCCTAGAACTAGAACTTCATTTTCTATCACCTGATGGCAGTTTTACAGTTACTTGTCCATGCACATTGTTAATCCCTTAAAATGGCAGGAACCGAAAGCTCACAGTTACAGGTTTTGTTCAAAAGGGATTTTAATTGATCACAACAATAATAAAAAAGCTTCTCTCACTCGCTACCCCAATCACAAAAGAATACACAACGCAAAGAAAGAAATTTAACAGGTGGGGTACCTTATTGTGGGGAAATGAAGAATTTGGAATGGCGTTTAAATGCAGAGAGCAATGGAAATGCTGAATCAGAAAAGAGAAGTGTAGTTATGGCAGTTGAAGACGAAGCACGTGTCAGTACGTGACGCAGTCTCGGTCAATACAATATAAAGCAAGCATAGATTTCGCACATGTATACGCATAATGATAGAATAAGTTCACCAAACTAAAAAACAAGGTTAAGTATGATTATGTCATGTGGCAGCTTCTAGACCTATGTGTCATATCATTTGCTTCCATAGATCGGTAAATTACAGTGTGGGTTAGGATGCTTTAAGCTTTTCATTTTTTTATTTTAAAGTTTTTCGAAAATAAATATTATATTTTATAAAATTTATATTATTTTTATTTAATTAAATTTTTCAAAGTATAGAAAATATATATAAAATGAAAAAAAAAAGATCCAGTAATGTGTTCCTCTAAAAGGAAAATGTCCTGCAATATTAATTAATTTTTCTCAATAAGTACAGGAGTTTTTTTTTTTTTTACTTGAAGTGTATGGCAAAATGCCTATGCTACTAAATGTTAGAGTGTGTTTGGGATAAAAAATTAAATTATTTTAACAATTAATTAGATGTATATGGATTAATTATAGTTAGAATTCTTTTTTGTTTGAATAAATTTGCTGAAAAATAATTTAAAAATAATTAATGTCGTTTGAATGAAAAAAATAAGAAGTTTTTATAAAGTAAAAAAAAATAAAAACAACTAAAATAATTATAAGTTACAAATATTTAATTTTTAAAAATAATTTATAAAATATTTAGAATAGCCTTTTTTTTTCCTTTGATTTCAACTATTTTTTTTTAAATTTCAATTGTCACAGAAAAAACACATGATGTTTCGGAATTTAACTTAAATATGGAAAAAGCTATTTTATGAAAAAATAATTTATTTTTCATAATATGAATTTTTTAATTTATGATTATTTTTAACTGATTTTTCTAACTATTTTTATAATATTTAACTTTTAAAAAAACTTATTAAATCCAAACAAGATTAATTATTTTAAAATTATTTTTCAGAAAATTTATTCAAATAAAAATTAATTATTATACATATAATTAATTATTAAAATAATCTAATATTTCAGTTTTTGAAATACATTTTCAAAGAATTTTTTTTTTAATTTTAATGGGATTCTCAAACATACAACTTACTTTTAAAATAATTTATAATTAAAAAATAGTATAGTACATATTATAGCTTGAGAATCAAACCCCTAATCAAATAAACATAACACCTTTGAGAAAGCTGCAAACTTTCGTTCAACCATATTTACTTTTACATATTTCCAAACACACTAAAAGTATCGTTACCGTATTTCATAAAATTAGCTTATAAATTAGTAGGATATGATAAGTTAGTCAAAGTTTCTAAATTAATATAAAAGTTATGAACTTATAAAATATTTAAAATGTTTGATAAAGTTAACTAATAAGTAGAAAATGACATTAAAAATGAGAAAAACCATTATACATAGTTATTGTAAAAAGTTCTACACTAACAGTTAATAATAACTTTTTATATATGATATATTTATTGACTTTATCTAATACTTTAAAAATTATGTAAATAAAAAATTGTGATTAATTGACAGTATAAAACTCTTTTACACTAATAGTATATAGATGTTAAACTCTTAAATATATAATTAATTATTTGATTTAAAAAATATCTCAAGTAAATTAATAAAGATAGTTTATTTTTATCAGCTACTTGAAGTTTCTTATTAAAATATGTTATAAGTTACTAAAATAATTTATGTATAAAACATATTTATTTTTGTCAAATGACTTATAAGTTGTTAAATGAGTTTATAAATCTTACCAAACACATTCGTAAACTAATAATTTAGTAAATAAATGGAAAATCACATTAAAAGATATAATTAATTATTTGATTAAAAATATACAATATCTTAGATAAATTAATGAGTAAATATATATATAAATATAGTAATTTATAAGTTTGCTTAATGTTTTAAGCTACTAACTTGTAAAAATAAGGTATAAACTACTAAAATAAGTCAGTGTAAAAATCTTTACACTGACAATGTATACTAATTAAACTCATATTTTAATGTCAATTACAGTTTTTTCTTGAGGATTAATTACTAAGAGAGTGTTTTTGGTAAGACACTCCAAAATTTTATGTTTATTTAAGTGACTTATAAGTTAGTTTCACATATCAACTTATAAGTTGGTAAAAATTTTTTACACTAATAGTATATACCAATTAAACTCTTAAAATATATATGTAATGATATTATACCATTCTTTCCTTAATTATAATTAAAAAGAAAAAGAGTTAATAATTAATAACTGTAGTTGACATTAAAATATATATGTAGTGAGTGGTAGAAAAAATAGTAACATACCCAAAATTTTTATCTTATTTGTAGGATCACCTTTTTTTTTAATTATTGTTATACAGTAGTTTGTATGTTTGACTTATAGAGTTTAATTAGTATACATTAATAATGTAAATAAATTACATTTTTTTATTTGTATAATTTTTAAAATATTAATTAATAAAAGTTACAAATTTACTATAAATTAAAGATTATAATGGAATGTCATTTATATAATATTTAATCACATCCTTTTGCACTCCCATAATGCATACTAATTAAACTCTTTTTTTAATTATTATTAATAGTGGGTTTGCTTTAGATGATAAAAGTATAAAACTAATCAATATTTACAAGACATTTAAGACCTTCAACACGTTTTGGATACAATGCATGGCAAAATTAATTTCTTTAGAATTATTTTTATTTTATATAACTCAAACAATATTTTGAACAAAATTTAATATAAACAAAAAAAAAATTAAGCATCATAAAGCATGAAGGATTACTATATCATTAGATGAATTTTTATAAGTTAGTAGCGTTCATATCAATATTTTTAACAATTGATACTTTTTTTTTTCTATTTTTATGTTAGATGTTAGATTCGCGGGAGAGGTTGGATTTATTTAACAATATAAGTATTTTTCAAAAACTTGGCCCTTCATTTCGACAAGGAAGAAATAAACATTTCATACTCCTTGTATATAATTGAGTGGAATATTAAATGGATTTCTCAAAGTTGGAAATACTTGCAATTGGGTCTTAGAAAGAATTTTTTAGGCATTTGGATCTCTGAAGTTTTTGAAGGCATGTATCTAAGTCTTTTTGTAAATGTATCTAAGTCTTTCTGTACATGGTAATTATATGGCACCCACATATTATTTTATTTATTTTTTAAATTAAAAAACATTTGTAACAATTTTTATCAGCAAGAAAACATTTGCAACAATTAAAAAACATTTCCAGCAAAACATTCTTCTTCTTCCTCCTTCAAACCCCAATTTCTCTGTAACCTCCTTCAAAACCTAATGTCTCCAAACAGTGCCTTATCTCTCTTCTTCTTCTCTTCTCTCCTGATGTTTCCAACAATCTTCCCCAATAACACAATACAAATAAAAACATATACAATAACATTAAAATTATCGATTGAAAATGATAATGAAAAAAAAATTGTTTCAAAACCGGAAACATAAAAATTGGAACTTTAAACAGAAAGAGGACCTGAATTAGTATTTCACTTGAGCATTCTTCCCTTAAATCGAAAAGCAACTTGATCCTATTTCATCAATCTATTTCACTAAACTCATTCGATCAATTCACAGATCAAACAAAATTAACTCAGTAACCTAACTTCATATCATTGTAATTAAAGTTTTAAAACTTTTCTGATCAACATTTAAACAAACCTTTTTCCCTCTCTGTGACCAGGTGTAGTGCCATGGCCTCTTCCCACATATATAGTGTCTTGCAAAGCAGCTCTGAAGAGCCAACTCCTTCCTTGTTGGCGAACGAATTTGTTCATTGGATCTCCCTATTCCTCTTCATGAAGGTATACACTCCACTTGTAATTCTTCCCCTCATTATGTCACTCTGAGTTATCATAGGTTGTCTCTATCCCATTATGCTTGTCTTTCTTCCATTTCCTGTGTGTACATTCCTAAAACTGCAAGTGAGGCCTTAGTCCACCCTGATTGGACATAGGTCATGCTTGATGAACTGTGTGTTCTTCAAACTAGTGGTACTTGGGATCTTGTTCCTTTGCCTCCTAGGAACTCTATTGTTGGTTGTCGATGGATCTTTATAGTCAAAGTTGGCTCTAATAGCACTATTAATTAACTCAAAGCTCGTTTAGTTGCCAAAGGTTATACTCAGATCTTTAGCTTAGACTATAGTGACATCTCTCTTGTCGCCAAGATGGCCTCTATGAAACTATTTTTATTCATGGATACTTTTTTATGTTGGCCTCTCAATCAATTAGATGTCAAAAATGTCTTCCTACATGGTGATTTGCTCAAGGAGATTTATATGAAAAAACCTCTTGGTTTGTTGCTCAGAGAAAGTGTTTTTGGTTGGTATGTCATCTCGAAAAATCTTTATATTATCTTAAACATTCTCTCAATACATGGTTTAGTAGATTCAATGTAGTAATCCAATAGTTTGGTATGCTCAGAGTGAGGTTGATCACTCTGTGTTTTATTGTCATTTAAGGGTTGGGTGCATCTATTGGAACCAAAGGCATTGAAGCATAAGATTGTTTTGGTTTTACTTTTTCTCTCTTTGTTTTTGCTCTTAAATCAATTTTATGGTACCAAACACGTTTATAGTGTGGTGTTTGTATTGTGTATTTAGATAGGATTGAGAATGTGTTTGGGATGGTTTTGGATAGATTATATAGGTTGGGTTGTGCTTGAACAACTTCAAAAATGGAATTTTGAGTCTGGTAATCGATTACCTAAAAATAGTAATCAATTACCCTTTGAGAATTTTTTGAGTTCAGGAACTGTTGCTCTCTATGGTAATCGATTACCTGAAAACAATAATCGATTATTCCAAAGAATAAACACTTCAGATCAGTTTTGAGCAGGATATTAGGTAATCGAGTGAGTAATCAATTACCCTGCATCAAAACTAATATAAAAGTATTTTGAAAACTGGTTTTAACAACTTTTGAAATATCTATTAAATGTTTGCTTATCTTGTATGATTTACAAAATTCTTTCCAAGATTCATACCCATTTTTTATGGTTTGAAGGTGCTTCAATTCCAAGATTCAAGGAAGAAACTCTATTGAGTTTTGATCTTTCTGTTTGGGTATTCTTCACTTTAGGTGATATTATTATATACCCTTCTTTGTATTTTTGCACAAGTATGACAATCTCTTGGGGTGTTCTTGAGATTGTTTGGAAATCTTGCAGCAGGGTGTTGCAAGTGAGGCGTTGTGAGGGGTGTCATGGTTTAGCAAACTCTTGTGGGGTACAAGAGGAAGCCTCTTTTTGTGCATGGTTTAAATCTTTCGAGGATTAAAATCTGTATGTGTGGTGTGCATCTTTAGTGGGAAACAGGTAGCGGAAGGTTAAGTCTATAAATTGGATGACCAGGTTGACCGAACTAGTATAAATCACTGTGCAAATTCTCTCTTCCTTACACTCTTTAAATTTCAGTTTTATTGAATGCTTAGAGCATCACTAACTGAGTTTTTACAACCATAACTGATCTATCAAGTTTTCTTGCAGCGGATCTAATTCTTTCTCATCATTTACTTGTTATTGAATTTGGGTTTTAACCCAAGAATTGTGGGTTTGGTTTTCACACTTTCTATTCTTTCTTTTTTATTCTGAATAACTTGGAAAAGCATTCTCGCTAATTTTTTCTTCAATTACACTTGAAGTCATTATTGAAGGAATTAAGTTAATTGGTGTTTTGCCTAAAGGGTTGAGTTCTTGAAAAAACAATTTTTACAAAACAATGTAGATTTTGGAAATTTCTGAAAAGGGACATTTTTTAACTACTCTGATACTATTGAATAGAAAATTTTGAAATTTTTTTTTTGATGAATTTATTCAACCCTTCTTCTAGGTTCCCCCCTAGGATTAACATCTACTTGGTAATGTATGTTGATGACATTGTTATTACAAGTAGCGATCACCATGGCATTTCACATATAAAACAACATTTTTGTCATCATTTTCAAATGAAAGACCTTGGCAAACTTAGATACTTTTTTAGCATTGAGGTAGCACCATCCAACAATGGGATTGTGATTTCCCAAATGAAGTATGCACTGGACATTTTAGAGTAGTTTGTGTCAATGAATTCCAAGCCCACACACCTATGGATCCTAAAGCTAAACTTCTACCAAGTCAGGGAGAAGCCTTTCAAATTTTGATAGGTACATGAGACTGGTTTGAAAACTGAACTACCTCAAAAGGTTTATTGTATAAGCATAATAATCATAATCAGACTGTGGGATTCTCAGATATAGATTAGGCATGTTCTCCCACTAATAGGAGATCTACTTCTAGATATTGTGTCTTTATTGATTACAATTTGATTTCTTGGAAAAGTAAGAAGCAAAGTATAATGACAAGATTTAGTGTAGAATAGAGTTTTGACTTCTGCCACTTTTGAATTTATTTGGCTCAAACAACTCCTTAAAGAACTGAGATTTGGAGAGATCGCATAAATAACTCTAATTTGTAATAACCAAGTTACCCTTCATATTGCCTCAAATCCACTATTCTACGAAAGGACCAAACACAATAAGATAGAGATATTGTCACATCATTTGTGAAAAGATTATATCTAGAGACACTACTACGTAGTTTGTTAACTTTAATGACCAAAGTTGATAAATGTCTTCACCAAATCATTGTAAGGTCCTAGAATTAATTATATTTGTAATAAGTTTGACACATGATTTATATGCACCAACTTGAAAATGAGAGTTAAATGTAGTTCAGTATATGAACCTAAGTTAATCTTTTTGTAAAACCTTTTGTACAAATATATAATATACTCCTTTGTTGTGCTTAAGACACAATTATTTGTATGCATGTTCTCATATATTCTTACAAATGTGCTCCAATTATTAAATAAAAAACAACCTTAAAATCTCTCCTCCCCTTCCGCTGAACCAAACAAAGATATTTTGAATATGAAATTTGCAATATTATATATCTATTTATAATGAGATAACAATTCTAAATGGGATGACATCCATCTAACTCAACTCTAAAAGCTAACTTCAAAGTTAGAATTGTATTCTCCTTATATAAACTATTTTAACCATGTAATTAACGTAATTAATTAACGAGATATCCGATAAATCCAAACATGCTATAAGGCATAATGAGTTATGCAATTTCTGGTTTCTAAAACCTTTGGTATTCCATAACTATTAATTTTCCACTTAATTAACATTAACATTTTGAGCTTCACATCATGATCCTCTCTTGCTTGATCCTACTTCGCACTTTCCTTATAAGCTCACTTTTTGTGTTTCTGTGTCACTGCACTTTTGTATTCTTCAGTTCAATACTTCACTTCCCGAGTTCTGGACTCTGTTTCTGTTTGTGCTCTACTTCCAAGTTCTGCATTTTTGTGATCTAATTCCGTTTGTCTCCAGCTATGAACCTGCCGCTCTTTTCTATCTTAAAGGAACTTCCTTTTCTGCTCATTTTTTAGGCATTATCTCTGTTCTTAGTTTAATTGTATACGATGATCCTAGTGGAATAGCAATATATATTAAAAATAAGGTTAAATGGAATTAAACTTGAGATGCCTGAAGTAAAATGTAAAAACCCATTTTGGTTTAACCTTTCTATGAAGAGTATTTCACGTTCGTGGGCATTATTTAGGCTAGATTTTATTCTTGAAAAAAGTAATAATGTATGATTAACTGGACCCAAATAATCAAGGGAACCTCATTAAAATTGTAAATAAAGACCCCAGACAAAAGAAGCTTTAATTCATAGATGCAATATAGTGGTCAATCAAATAAAGAATCCTTGCACTCACATTTACGATAAGAGAAGAACACATCCCAAGCCCCTTTCCCTCTCCCCTTTTTTTCACCGTTTACTCCCAATAAAAAAGTACTTCTGCCACTGAGAATCTGTAATTCAGATCAAAATCCAGCATAGCATTTTGGTGGCACATCTTACTGGCCTAAGATATCTGATGCTGACTTGTTCAAGATTTGAAAAAGCTCTTCCCTGTATTAAGAAAAATCATGTGAAGTTGCTAGCAAATTGAGTGTACTAGAAGCTAAACCTTCTTAATGGAATTTCTCTTGAAAAGAATCAGGGACTGATTATGTTGTTAATTATTACCCACCTTTATAATAGGATTAATCAATCAAGTGATTAAATAATTCTTTCACTATAAATTTAGCAATTCAATGTAACATTTCTTTTACTTTTCTCACTTCAATTGTGAAATCAGAGGTTATAATATTACAATGTGGCAGTGGCTAATATTAAACAAACTAATGGAAATCAGAATAAAGGGCAGCAAAATGTTTACCTGTCAGGCTTGAATATGAGATAGCGATAAGTAAACCACTGAAATAGAAAGGAAAAATTTAAATAACTTGCCAAATTTAAATAAATAATTGACATTAATTGAAACGCACGTCAATTATGCAGCACAGTACTTACCACGGAGTAAAATATTCCAATTAATTCCAGTACAGTTGGTAAAAGTGGCAATTTGTCAATGGCCTACGTACAACAATGACAAAAACAAAATCAGTAGGGTGCAAGCATTGGGACAATGTTTTCACTTAAAGGATATTTTCAGATCCTTGACAAATAACATATGGATCAAACCGTGATTGCCCAAACGGATTTGTTATCAGATCAATTTTTTCTAGCCGTGGCCATATCAACCCATATTTACTTGGTTTTTGCTTCACATATCCACATTAAATTTTTTTTTTATAAGTCAAGGATATTTTATTAAGGAATTGACTTAAGCAAAGAGCACAAGTCGTGTCTGCTTTAGAAATTAGTTGCAACAACTGAAGATGAAAACAAAGAAAAGAGTACACGCCTACAAACCATATCCACATTAAATAATTCGAAATGATACTTTTGGATACTTAACCAATATATATCTATGAAGCATCCAAGTTTTTAAAAAAGGTTACAAAAATCTAATGCAGCAAGATATGAAACATAAAAGCATATGTAAGACAGAAATATAGCATTCAGCAAAAAAAAAAAGTTACAAATATAGAAACATTGTCTGTTGATGAACCAAAAATGGAAGGTCGTTTTCTTTATAGATGATGGTCAAGAAGGGATGAGATAACACTATTATTACATGTATGCAATAAGCAAGTGACTATGAGTTATGCCAATGATCCATAATTTTTATTTTGATTTATGCTGACCATTATATACTTAGTACTCCTTATCAAATTTTAAAATTTAAATGTACCCTATACATTTAAGAAAAGTTGTATCGCAGCATCAAATACATATCATATCTGATACTATGTATCCAATCTGTTCATCATATGGAAATATCAATGGCTAAGCTAGAACTCTACAATAAGTCAATCACATATTCATTTCCAAAACACTGAAAGTACCAAAGATTACCGCAATCAAATTTGTTGCTGCCCAAAACGCTGCTACAGCTGCAAATCCCAAACCAATAAGTCCCAGACGGTCCTCAGGTTGATCCCACTGTTTTAAAATCAACAAACAGCAACTTAAGTATATAGTACTCTTTGTGTCTCTTTGAAAGAGAGACAAGAAGGATGGGAGTGGGAGGAGAAACTCACAACATTTTGAACAGCCTTAAAAACAGTAAGCGTAGTTGAAGATTCAGAACTTTCTCCAGTAGCCTTCACAACAAAAGAAACACGATTTTGTCTCCCTGTAAAGTGGGCAAAATGAAAAAAATAAAATAAAATCAGAAACATCTAAGAGATACAAACAATTTTAACACAAATCAACAAAAATTATATGCAATCAAATCAATGGCCTTATAACTTACAAGGACCTGGACATAGTCAAAATAATTGCTCCATATAATAGGAAGCCAATGTAGTTAATAATTAAGCTTTTTGAGGATGAATGTTATACAAATTACATATATGGTGGCATGACGCAAAAATGACTTTCTCACAGTATCCAACATAATGCAAAAATCTCATGAATTTTACATAGTACCAGAAAGCAAACGTGGCAAAAAGCCATAAAACCCAAAATCCAAGATCTTCCTTTGATTTTCAATTTCTTGAGACAGGCAACTGTTAAATCCATGCTGGTGATTTTACTGTGCAACCTTCGTAATTATATCATTTGACCTAAGAGGATAATGACCTAGCTATTTTTACCTCTGTGGTTACCTTGGACATAATAAAAAAATTTCCTTTGACACTGAAGTTGAAAAATTAAAAAGCAGCACTGAAGATAAAACCATGTTGTGTGTATGGAAACTTAAATTTGCACTGAAAATGAAAGAAAAGGGTTACCTGGAAGAGAAACAGGGAAACTTGGGAAGTTCCGGGGACATGATTTTCTGGCAGGGAGCAGCAATGGTGGCGGCAAGCTTGAAACAACGGAAGCCATTTGCACCCCTAATGTGGTAGCAGAAATATATATTAATTAATTAATTAAATAAATAAATAAATAAAAAGACTATAAATTTGGGTTGAGGTTCCCTCCAATGATTGTGAGTGTGAGATGGTAGAAATCAAAAAGTAAGATTAGCTTACGCTGCCTGCATAAGGGACAGGGACGAGTGAGTGAGACACAGAGCCACACAATATTCCAATGCAAGGAACGCGCACCACACAAAATAACATAAATATAATCCCTCTTATTTTTTGTGCTTTCCAGTTTCCAGCCATTAAGAAAACTCAGCTTGGACTCTGTCATTATTCATTGTGCTTACAAATTATCATTTGAACTATTATTTTATAAAATTAATATATTTTTAATATCAAAATTATTTTTTAACTAGCAAGATAACATCAGACTATATAATCCCAGACTATACTCAGATCTTTTTTCATTAAATTTACGAAAAACACTCATTTATTTGATAAATATTATTTTTCTTTTTAATTTATTTTTTAACTTCTAAAATATTTTACGTTTTTTTTCTAAATTGTGAACATTAAAATAGATAATTAATATATTTTTTACTTCAATAAAAATTATTAAATATAAAATTATATTTATTTGTATTCTTTTTATTTTATTAATTAATTTTATCACAAAAAATCAATAATTAAAAAATTATACATTACTTAGATAAAAATTAAAAATATCTTGAAGAAAAATTAATTAAATATAACACACTCACTAAATAGAATTTGAAATTATTAAGAATTTAAAAAAGGATAACCATCATAATAAAGATACAAGCACACAAACAATATTAAACATAACACAGACTAAATGATAGAAAGTAATAAAAATAAAAATTAAAGAAAAAACTTAAATAATTCGTCAGGAAAGTTAGAGAGGTTAAAGAATAAAAGAGACCACTATATTAAATATAAATAAATAAATAAACATATAAATAACTACAAATAAAAAAAATTAACAAGGAATCAATATCTGATTATAAAACAACTAAACAACAAAGGAAATAATTGAAAATAAGTGATAACAGAGCACCAATATATATTAGATAATAATATAAATAATAAAGTTCAATAACAGAAAATAAATAATGCATGGAATTAATATCTATTAGAGAATAATAAATTATAAAGGTAACATAATAAAAAATAAGTAATAACATATTAACAGGAATAATACCTATTAAAGAATAATATAAATTATGCCAAAAAAAAAAAAAGTCAACCATTAAAAAAGTGAATAACAACACAGTAAATAAAACAATATAATAAAATATTAAGAAAAATATTTTAATTTGAAATTACACGAAGTACTAGAAAAGTTTAGGTAACTTTTCTTTCAGTTCGGTGGTTTTTTTTTTTTAAGTTTTGAAGTAGTTCTAGGTTAAAATATTTTTGTAAAATTTTTTTATAACGTAAAAAGTTTTACATTAACAGTTAAACACAACTTTTTATCAATGAAAATTAGTTAATTTATCTATCAATTAATACTTTAAAAATAATGTGAATGAAAAATTTATGATTAATTATCAATATAAAATATTTTTAAACTATCTGTTAAACTTATTTTTTTTATATATGTTTATAAGTCTCTTATAGAAATTTTGACTCAAAATTTCTTCTTTTAAATTTTGTATAACATATATCATCTATTTTATATGATTATCTCAATTAGTTTTTTAAATTATTATAAATTATTTAGAATGTATTTATAACAAATTTTAAGATTTTTTATATAAATTTTCCATTTCACCCTTTCGGTTTCAAGTTTCAAGGTCTGGTGACGACATTAACAAATACTCCATGAGTATGATAATGAATTTTGTGCTACTTGTTTACTGTCTAAGGGTGTATTTAGTAAAATTAGCTGAAAGTTAAAAGTTAACTAAAAGATAAAGAATTAGCTAAAAGTCGAGAAGTTAGCTGTAAGTGTTTAGTAAAAGTAGTTAATCAACTACTTGAAAGTTCTAAAATAACAAATAAGAACATAATTAATCATTAGATCAATAGATATTTTAAAATAATTATAACACAATTTGATAATATAAATTAATTATATATTTAAATTATAAATTTCTATAATAATATATTTAAATTATAATTTGTATAATTAAATATATAAATTTTAAATTACATATTTAAATTATAATTTTCTATAATTATATATTTATATTATAAATCACTATAATTATATTAATGAATTATAGAGAAATGAATGACAGAGGTTGTATAATGTAATAAAAGAGAACTAGTGAGAGATAATGCATTAATTAATGAAGAGTGATCTTTTGAAAAAACTTGTAACTTCTAAATTTTTCTAATCAAATAGAGATAAAACCATGTTAAAATGACAAATCAAACATGATCTATTTCATTTCAATTCATTTACACCAACGTTTTAGCCATACTTATATGCTGGAATCAACATATAAATAATCTTATTATATAATATATAATTGTTTGAAGTTATTGTTATTATCTGTATTTAAAAAAAGAAAGTTTATATCTTTAGAAATATCATTTTTATTATTGATGAGTTGTGGATCCATGCTTAATGTTCCTTAGAGGCTAGAGTTAATTATGTGGACCCCATGCTATAAAAGTTCATGGACAGAATGTTAGTTTAAATAATCCGCGTATGATTTTTTTATTAAAAATTATTTCTAACAGTATTTTAATGAAAATATTACTTAAAATAAGAAATTCTAGTACTTTTTATCCCTCAATTTAACTTTAAAGTATACTAACAATAGTTTAAAAAGACAAGTTCATCTTTTTAATAGAAAGGTAAAAAAATATATTATGATTATTATTTGAATTATTATACTTTGTTCGGTTTGAATTATAAGAAATGAGATGTTCAAAAGTGTTTGTTTTGTGTTTGAAATTATTGTAAGAAAATGTATATTCTTTTTATGAATGGTCGGTACAATCAAATCAATGTATTAATAAATTGGGCAAGTAGTAGATGTTGGAAGGGATTTTAAATATTAGATATCAGGTTATTCTAAAAGTAGAATGATATATTATGTATCCATGCAAACTTTTCTCATATGATGTCATGTGATAGAGATTTATTTTACAAATTTCTGAATAAAATATCTTGCCATTTTCAAAAATAAATTGAGCAAGAATCTTGTGAGAATTTTTGTGTTGTTTCTTAAGTTTAAATGTGAGGTCATTTTGAAAGTAGTAATGACATATTATGTACCTATGCAAACTTTTCTCATATGATGTTTCGTAATAGAAATTTGTTTTGCAAATTCTTGAATAAAATATTTTTCCATTTTCAAAAAAAAAAAAAGTTGTTCCTCTCAACCTCTAATCCATATGAGTGCATGATAAGTTTCCATTGTACTTAATTTGGAAGCACAATATTCACTTATTTTTACTTTTTTTAACACTTTTCACTTTAAATTTTTTAGCTTTTGATTTAGTTTTACACTTATAGAAAAAGACAACTAACTTCTATATTTTATGAAAATGGGGGACTTGGTGTTGTTGGAAGCTATGAAATTGGATAAGAGTTAAGAAAGCAAAACATGATTGAGTGGTTATGTCTAACAAGCTTTATTTTATGCTTAGCCAATTCAATTTTCTGCCTTGCACAACAAATGTTATGTCCAACTAAACTTTTGGACAAAAAGCTACTTTTGAGTTCTGAAGCAAAGCAAGCTTGTCCAACCAGAAAAAACTCACGACCATCAAGATTTACATACAAAGAGGATAGTTTTGTCTTCTTGGAAGGTCCCCCCTGCAAGCATGGATTTGTGCCTAGCCAGAGTTCCACCAAAAAACACCCTAATTGGCTTAAATTTCTTCATATAAATGAGGGCAGGTTAAGAAAAAAAAAATCTCTCTTCTTAGAAAGGGGAAGCAAAAAAGCGTGAAAAAAACATCATCCATGACTTCCATTGTCTCTATCCATATACATTCCTTTGCTAATTTGTTGTTATTCATCCCCATGGGTAGCTAAATCCTCCATTGTTGAAGTTAGATATAACCACTAAACTCTTTTTTATTGATATAAATATATAGCTTTTTCCCTCCATTGATGTTTTATCTTTTTGCTTTATTGTCTATTATGGCTTGATCAACCATAATCTATTGGAATATATAAAACATTGGAAAATACTTATGTGTTCTTGAACTAGGATAAGGCAACCAATGACTCATTTGTCTGGGAACGGATAATAAGTCATTGGTCACCTTGTAATCCTTGAACTCAATGCAAGCTTATCTTATTGAGTTAGCAAGAGATTGTGACACTGTGAGATTAACTTAGGATTTAGCTCTAAGGAATTGGAGCTTAATTATTTCATAAAAGATTGATGGCAATGAGAGAAAGGGACTGTTATTTGAGCTTAAATGAACAAGAGAATGAAGTGTTGAAGTCTATCCCAACAATATCCATCTATATCTATTTTATCCATCCATTTTTTTGTTTATTCATCCAATCCTATGAGCCACCTCACAATCCTCACAACATTAAGCATGATACAACAGATAGTTCAAGCAAGCTCCTATTGGGCCACCATTAGAAGAAATTGTAAAGAATACATGAAGAAATGCATTGAGTGTTAGGATTATGATAATAGAGCTCATGGTCTTAAATATTAGTCTTTTGTTTGGTGGATTTGGATGTGAAGCCAACCATGGGTTTCATATATGAGAAGATGGAAATTGAAAAACAAAGGATTAAAACAAACTTCAATGTTGTGAAAAAAAGGTAAAAAAATGTCAATTATTGAATTTTAAGTGTCATAGGTTATCATTTAAAGTCCAATTATTTCTCAACAATATATAATATAGGAAATTTGGTATTTGTATAGCTACAAACCAATTTGGAAAATTATTGATCATAGGTGGGAAAACTAACTTCACAAGCCTTTGCATGTAATTGTTTATTATCTTAATCCCTAATTGCATTACTACCTAGTTTTAAAAAATATGATCATGAAGTAAAAGAGAACTTGTATATGTGTATATGAAAATTGGTGAATGATGATGAAGATTAGAAAAAAAATTAATATGTAGCTAATTGAATTTCATTATTCCAAGACGTTTTTCTCATTGAAAAATGCAAAGGATTGTAGAAAAGTTATACTTGCAGAATGATGAGAAATGTTTGGAGATGGATGCATTGAGTTGAATAAATTTTCTATTCGTGTGTTAATGCCTAACTTGTAGTTCCATATAGATGTGAGCATACTTAGAGTTCATTTAAGATGATAATTTAAGTTTATAACCTATTTGTTGTTTTTTATTTTTTGTTATTGTTTGGTTTAGGTACTTATCAAATTTCTTTTTGTGGTATTTCCTAATTTTAGGTTTATGCTAAGAGAAGAATCTGCTAATATAAAAAGAATATGAATGATTTAGTTTATGTCATGTATAATTTGAAATGTAAAAGTAGTTAAGTTAAAAAAACCATTGTTCTTCCATTTGATGATATTTAATCTAACGATGAGTGGATAATTGAAAATGATGAGGTTGAGTCTGACAATGTTGAAGGGGAGAATGTTGATGTTGAACATACTTAAGTTGAAAGTAATGCTATTGTTGATAATGTTGGATTGGTTAGAGGAAGTCAAGTTATCCTGATTTGGATGTACTTGATATTGATAACTTTGTTTTGGATGCAAATGTGAATGTTGTCATTTCATCTAGAGGGGAGTTTGATGATGACGAAAATGATGATGGAAATAGTGATGATGGTGGTGTTGGGGATGATCTTATTAAAGGATTAGATATGCAAATTTGAATAACTTGTGTTTCTTTGAGCTTATTTTTCAATGTTGTTATTAGATATGGTAATGGTTAATACTATATGGACGTGGAACTTATGTTTTTATTTGGAGCAATTTGAATTCTAAACTTATTATGTAATTGAAAATTTCAATTTTTATGTTTTTATACGTACTTATTATTATTATTTTTAGCAAAGTAAACTCTTATAATTCAAGTTTTTTAAACTCTCATGAGTTTGAGTAAAATCTTGACTTTGACAACCATGGTCTCCATTACACAGCCCTATTTAAGAGCAACCATCCAATCCTATCAAACAAGTAATCACAATCATCTCATCCCTCCTAAATACATTATCACATAGTTGATTTAAGTGTCAAAGTGTCTTTGTGGGTACCCAACCTATCTAACCTTGAGATAACTTTGATCACAGAGAGATTGAGAAAATCCGAGTTCTAGTAAGAACATTAACTTTATTATTAACCGCCGATAGATTGAGTATGACAAAACATTGAATATATTAGGTTAATAAGTTTATTTGCATGGAAATTTAAGTGAATTTTTGTTTTAATCCTTAGGATATAGGAAACGACTTAAATTGATTTTTGAAAAAAATAATGTCAAAATAAATCAAGGAAAAAAGAAAACAAGTCAAGAATTTAGACCTCTAACTCTATCCACTACTATTAACCAAATACTGCTAATATGTATTTTCTCAGTTTCTTGAAAAGTTTAGCTCTTCTTAAAACATAGGGAGTTACTTAAGTTGATTTTTGAAAAAATATTTACTATAATAAAAAAATTATTGATCTATATAACACTTAAATTGTAGAGTTTATAATAGTCATTTTGTTATCTATATTGCTTCTGTACATTTTCAAAACTTACAAATACAATTTGAATAATTAGATAATTTGATAATGAGTTTAGTCAAGAGATTTAATTAATAATTGAATAATAAGCTTAAGTTGATCAAGAAAATGACTTTTAAAAGAATGGGTTATGTATTCTCCCAAGTTCCGACCTCACCTTGACCCCACTGCGGTACGCCCCACCAAGAACCACCTCGGCACATATTGCTCGACCTGTCCATCAGTAAAGGCTTAATAACTAAAGGTTCATCTCTTTAAAAAAGATAACTAGAGACAAACCTCAGGGATAATGGTATAAAAGATAACTAGAGACAAATCTTAAGGTAACCAAAGATAAATCTTAAGGAGAATGATATAAAAGGTAACTAGAGACGAATCTTAAAGAGAATATTATAAAAAGGTAACCAAGTCCCTTCCCCAGGGACAATATTTTATTCACATTCACTCTCTCACTCTTATCCTAATACTGACTTAGGCATCAGTCCTTTTTGTAGGTACTCACCTATCGCTTTGAAGCCCCAGAGCCTGAAACCTGAGAAAGTATGAGTTATGTCAAACTTTGGTAAGAATATCTAGCGTCGTCTGTGGGAACGTAAAAATTCCTACGCCCCCTACCCATATGGTACAAGCCAGGAGCGACCCCTCTCTATCCATAATGAACGACGCAAATCCAATGGAAGAACTCAGGAAGCAAATGCAGGATATGGGCCAAAAGCATGAGACAGACCTCTGCCTCCTAATAGAGGAGAACACTATCATGAAAATAGGGATCCAAGACCTCTAAGACAAGTAGCCCAATGAGAAAGGCAACCAAAACAACCACACTAGCGATAACGAGATCTGAAATTGCCACTACAACAAAACCACTTATGACACTTGTAGTAGGGGATCCCGGTCCTGCCATCGTAGACACTCCCCCAGTTATGAGGAAATGTTCAGAAGCAATTGCACAATGGATCACCGTAGTTCGACGTCCCACAGGTTGACTGGAAACAAGGTCTTCGACGACGATAAGGAAACAAAAAGACAAAATACCAACAGGGATGCTGCCCACATTATCCAACAATCGACGACACTCTTTCATTGACAGAATCCTTGACAACCCTCTACATCGGGGCTAGAAGCCATTGATGATCAAGCTATACGAAGGAGCGACAAACCTTGACGATCACATTGAAGCGTTCCTCAACCAGGTGAATCTTTACTCTAACGATGATCATTTGCTGTGCAGGATGTTCCCCACTTTTCTTGCTGGTACTACACTTAAGTAGTGGTCACAACTCCCCTGTTACTCTATCGACGTTCGATACTTTAGTGAAAAAATTTATAGCCCACTATGTGACTTGCCGACCGCAAAGAGCCTTGACCAACGACCTAATTGAGCTCTAACGAAAGGATGATGAGCTATTGCGCAACTTCACAGATACGTCGTTAGAAAGGATGATCGATTGACAAGTCTCCTTGGTCCTTTTAAAAAAATAATGGTAATAACCTATTTTGATTCTTAAAGGTTGGTGAAAGAAAAAACTTAATGCTTTTGTACAAGATGATCGTCGTATATAGTAAGAATATAAACTTACAACATTTTTTTATGTCAAAATTAATTATGTGTTTGAATAAGCATTTGGAAATTTGATTTTTAAATGAAATTAATCTTATAAAATTGTTTTTTTTTGTCATAATTGATTTTCAGTAGAGAAATTTACACGTGGATATATGTTGTTACTTTTTATTTGAAAAACAAATATTAATTATTAAAAATAACTTTTCAATTTTTTTTTTTAGCAAAGTAGTTGAATCTGCAAACTTTACCTTCTTTGTACTTTTTTAAACCATTCAACTCTGCTTATAACTCTCATTTATGCTAAGGAAATTTGCGGTAAAATTATAAAAGAAAATTAAATTTTATTACTTCCAATGAAACCAAAATTTTGAGACTACAAAATCTGTTTAACCTTCTATAAAAAAAATCTGTTTAACCGTACGATAATCAAGAAATCAAACAAACTTTAATACAATAATGAGTGTGGTACGCAATAGCAAAAGGCCAAAGCCAAAAAGTTGAAAGAAACTGTTGGACATTAATGTTTTTTCTATCTACATAAATAAACAATGTAACTGTATTTTTTTTTTTACAGGAAATATTAATGTTTTATATTAATAATATAATGTGTTATACATTTATATTAACAATATAATATATTAATAATATAATGTGTTATACATTTATATTAACAATATAATATATCGATGGTACATCAAATGTGCGTATTCAATGCTTGAACGTTTCACAGCACAATCTGTCCGGATAACTTATTATAAGGTAAAGACAAAATAATTATTCAAATAAAAATATCCATTTTGTTTTGTAATAAAATTACATGAGTGATGAATGTTAATGAGCAGCAAATTTTTTTTCTCCTCCGAGTGACACACTGACACGTGATAGGGTATCTAGACAGAATTTATTTGTTAATTAAAAAGTGTCGATTTTTTTTGTGTCTGAAGTAATGTTGAAGTGGAATGTGCCAGTTATGTGAAAGAAGTTGATGGACTAAGATTATATATTTTCTCATGAAAGAATTTATTTATGTTGAATGAAATAAAATAAAAAGAAAAATTGTTATGGGTGGTGCAGAGCAGCCAAGGACAAAGGTCCAGAGAGTAAAGAAAAGCGATAGGGCCATAAATTGAATTGAAGTGCTTTGTGGAAACAGTGCAACTTATGGAACGTAGCATATCCAACCGTCAATCCTACCCGCCCTAACCAACAAAAAAGACAAAACCAAAAAGAAATAATTAAAATATTCCTTAGCGAGTTCCTCTCTTTTGTTTTTATATTCTTAATTTTTACTTCTTTTTTTTAAAAGGAATTTTTAATTTCTACTATACTACTATTATACTTCTTTGCCACCTTCAAATATATCCTTAATTGAATCATGTTAATCTAAACACAAAACTAATTTATGAATTGAAGAATATCCACTTTGCGTGTGTAACTGTGTATTGTTGTTACCTATTATAACTATTTCATGTCGATATTATATTCAAAATTAAATCTACGCCTTTACCCCTCTTTTCAGCCCAATTAACGGAACACAAATATTTATTTGTTTTTTTCAAATAAAAGAGAAGATACCTCAAATATATATCCATTGTCGACCCTGCGTTTGTTTTCAGATTAAATACAATCGACAGTGTCCATCTACAAGCTATATCTCATATGAGAAGGGAAACATATTTCAATCCTTCATTTTAACAATATAATTTCAAATAAAAACTGAGGAATATTTTTTGTAAAAATAAAAAACATTTAATAAAATTTATTTCTATAAAAAATTAAATATTTATTTAATGTAATATTTTGCATCTGTAGATATCTATTACCATAAAAAATATATAATAAAATATATTATTTTTAACTAATTTTATGAAAAAAATGTTTATAACACTTATACAAAAAGGACCATATCCATTATTTTCATCTTTCACCTATAAAATGTTAAGAACTAACTTTGCATGTACCCGTAAATGAAACTTGTTATGGATGGCTCCTCTAAATAATGAAACAAAGTATATTAATAACTATTTCTTAGAAAATTAATAATTGAAATTGTGATTAATTTTATATTTCATAATTTATGTATTTGATTTTTTTAATCAATAATTTTCATTGCAAATAGAAAAACGTATAAGAGAAGCATGAAATTAATGCTTAACATTTGAAAAAAAAACTTAATTATTTATCATATTAAATATTTTAATAATAATAATAATGTAGTATTTTTATTAGAAATTTTAATTGTTTATCACATTAAATGATCTTAAAAGGAATAATATAATATTTTTATGAGTTTAATTCGTATACAATCACAACCTTTTATAAGTTTTGATGATTTTATTAATTAATACTTAAAAAATTGTTTACAACCACCCTATATACCAATTAAACTCTATTTTGATTGTATTAAAAAATGAGTTAATTGTTTTTTACACTAACATCCAATAACAACTTTTTATTTATCGTAAATTTGTTCATTGTTACTTTAAAAGTTATGTAAATTAAAAATCATGATTGAATGTCAGTAAAAATCTTTTACATTTACCGTATATACTAATTAAACTCTTAAAAAAAATAATTCTCGAAACTTAATTTTTCAGCTCTCCATGAAAATTATTTTGTTAAAAACATGATTAATTTTTTTTTTCAAGAAACATGCTTTACGGGAAACTTTTTAAAAGGATATTGAATAAGAAAAACTAATATTCTCAATCTAAAATTTCTTTAAAAAAAGGAAATATTTTTATGCCAAAACATGATTTATTTGAATAAATAAAATATATTTGATTATCATAAATTATTTTGAGAATATATATATATATATATATATATATATTATAGGAATAAATACTTTCATGTTTGGTTTCATAAATTTTTAGAGTGTTTAGTTATTTATTATACTAAATATATAATAAAAGTAATATCATATTTTTAGTACATTTTTTTCAACTCTTGAAAAAGTTAATTAGATCCCATCACCTCTTTGGGAACAACTTTGTGGATCACAAGTAAAAAGAATTATGAGTAATAATATTTTGAGGAGTATTTTTCTAAAAGAAATAAACCAATTAGGAAATTAAAAAATTATTTGTAATTCTTTTTACCAAACTGCTGTTTAGGTGTGGTAACAACGTTGATCACATGGATCAATAGAAAGGAGATTAATAAGTGACTTTGAATTTAAATTTTAAATGTGTAACTGTATTAAATATTTAGAGGGAGAATTTGTTGTAAATAATAGTTCAATAATATTCGAATAGGATGGTCTCCACGAAAAGATACTTGTAATTAAAAAAAAATAATCATATAAATTATTGGTAAATAATTTTAATCCTTAAATATGTGCTCAAAAGTTTAAGATATGATCTGTTCACGAGAAAATACACGCTGAAAGAGCTCAATCCCATAAATGGATCTTGCGAATTAATCTTGAACTTTTGGTCCAAGAATATATTTTGGAAAACTAAATACTCGTGTGTATTACTTCAAATTTAAAATTATTTAATTTCTCTTGTTTATGGACCCACTTTTTAAATGTATTTTTCAAAAATAAAATTCTTTTTCATTGAAATAATATTTTTTATATTTCATGTATTTGTTTTTTATTTTTAAATAGATAAAAGCTAGAAATTCTTAAATTAAATTTAAATACAAATCTATTTCTAATAACCTTTCATAAATCAATTGTTTGCTTTAGCTAAAGAGTAAATTTTATGATTATAAACAAATATAATAAATTAGTTTTTAATTTCTAGCAAATAATTATTGGAGGTTTTATATTAGCATATTTTTTATCTGTAGCAAACTGACTCATATATAAAGTAAGTTTATATTATTTGTTTAAATATGTATTTTTAAAAGATTCGTTTTTGTACAATATTTTTTTACAATTATTTACTTTTAGTGAGTTTTTTTTTTTTTAAAAAAAACAAATTTATTCAACAATAGCATAATTTCACATGTCACAAGATATAATAATGAAGACTTTTCAGAGATTATAGATAGGTTGACTTAAGTAAAATAACTTACAAAAATCACCCCACAAAATAATACAGACCAGAAAAGAGATTTTTCTAAAAAAACATCCAGAGAACAAAGACCATGGAACTAAACATTTCTTAACCTCATCCTATTAATACATAAAGCTAGTTGGGAAAATCATTCACAAAAGGATAAATTCGAAACCTTACATAACCCCTTAATCCACACCCAAGACCTTTACAGAGACATTTGCTAGACTTCTTCGACGATGAATCACTCTCCTTTAAATACTACTGCATTCCTTGCAAGTCAAATGCCCCACAAAGTAGCCAACCAAAATATATTCAAGATCTTAAATGTAGACTTGTTTACAAAATTGGAAATACCAAGTAGATGCCAAAAGCTTACTTCACAATCAGCAAACAATACAGACAAGTAACCTAACCACCTATAGCATTTCATCTAGACAAGGTAACTAAATTTACAGGTGAATAACATATGACTTACAGATTCTGATTTCATGTAGCAAAGAGGACAAGTTTCACCAACAGAGGGAGGAATGTGCCTCTTGGCCAATTCAA
Organism: Psophocarpus tetragonolobus; assembly: GCA_037954015.1. Classification (NCBI taxonomy): domain Eukaryota; kingdom Viridiplantae; phylum Streptophyta; class Magnoliopsida; order Fabales; family Fabaceae; genus Psophocarpus; species Psophocarpus tetragonolobus. The sequence continues at coordinate 48,544,897 of CM075693.1, read as the reverse complement.
CCTTTGTAGGAATTCTGTTCAGTGTAGTCTTCTTGCAAAATGTCACTACCTTAGATGATGCCTTTGACTTCCATAGTCATTTAAAAAATAGAGAAACAACCTCCTAATATGCTCTACAAGCTAAGCGATAAGATTCCTTAACAAAATACTATCCATCATTTCCTTGACTATGACTTCACCCCCAACCATCCGACACACCCTTCCTCATATGGACCCTATCTAGAGTGCTATCCAACTCCCTCACTCATTCCCACTTCCTATTAAATAACTCCCTTCTCCAAGTAAGCCTCAAAACCCAATTATTATTTCTCCACTCCCAACTTTTGAATGGTTGCCTCTCTCGTTAGATAGAGCATATAACGTACAAAATGTAGACTTAAGCCCACTAGAGACCATCCACCCCCTTCCCAAAATTTAAACAGGATCCATCCACTCCCAAGGGCTTAACCACACTAGAAAACCACTAACCTAATCCCACTTCAACAGTTACTTTTAGTTAATCATTGCACCACTAGGACCTTCCTTTCCTTTGCCTCTGTACCAAATTTCTCCTGATGTCTTCCCCATATTTAGCCTTCAAGACTTGGATCCACAAGGAGTTACCCCGTATAAAACCCTTCATCTCCATTTACTCAGCAGTGCTTTGTTAAATGCCACCACATCTTTGATACCTAGACAACCTTGATTTTTATCTTTGTACACCTGCTCCCATTTGATCCATGTTACTTTATTGCACTCTTCCAATCCACCCTACAAAATTTTCTTTTGCATAGCTTAGATAGCTTTGGCCACATTCTTTAGAACCCTTTAAAAAGATAAAAAAAAAAAAGATATGGTAGAGAGTATAAATTTGATGACACAAATTCGCCCATCCAAGGACAATTTTTTTTGCCTCAAAGGTGTTAATTTCGATTTCATTTTATCTAAGACTAGCTTCCAAACTCGCTTACTTCGCACATTTGCCCCTACTGGAACCCCAAAATAGGAAAAAGACATTTGCAGTACTCTGTAGTTTAGGATCTTGGAAAAGGAACCAACTTTTGCATCTTCACCCCTACCCCTCAAAAAACTCTTGTGGAAATTAATCTTTAGCTCAAAGGCTAATTCATAACACTTTAGCACATTGTTGATCATATAGATATTTTGGAACTTTGGCAAAACCATAAAAATGGTGTCATTCGCGTATTGTTGAATCATAACCTGACATTCGTTATCCCCTAACTTGATGTCAGAGAGTAAATTTACTTAAATTGCTTTCTTAATCAACCCTTCTAGCCCTTCAATTACTATTAGGAATAAGAGGGGGGCATAGGATTGCCCTGCCTTTATCCTCTTTGCATTTAAAATTCTTTCGTTGCACTTCCATTTAGTAAGATAGAAACAACTGCTAATGGAAGTCACCCTTGAATCCAACCAATCCACTTGTCCCTAAACTCAAAATGCTAGAGAGTATAGAACAAGAAAGACCAGCTTACAAAATCATAAGCTTTTTCAAAGTCTCCTTTAAATACTAGTAATGGCTTCTTATGCTGTTTTGCCTCGTGAATCTCTTCATTTACTATAACCACGTTATCCAGTAATTGTCTCCCTTTCATGAAAGCTATTTGTGTTTCTTCAATGATATTGGACAACACCTTTTGTAGTCGATGAGCTAAAACCTTTGCGATGAATTTTTATATTACCCCAATTAATGAGATGGGCTTGTAATCCCCAAGACCATCTGAACATTCCTTCTTGGGGATCAAGGAGGTAAATGAAGCATTACCTCCCTTTGGGAGCTTCCCATTTTGATGAAAATCCACCAAAACTTTTCTTATATCTTCCTTTAGCATGTCTTATAAATATTTCACAAACTTCACATTATACCCATTTGACCTTGGGGCTTTTGAGCTATCACACTCTCAAACGACCATTTTGACTTCTTCCTCTGTGAATTCATTTTCTAATTCTTTTATCTAAACTTCCATAATACACTTGAAATCCACTCCATCCAATCTAACTCCTGCTTCCCCTTAGGCCAGGAATCTATCTTGAAAAAATTGTTTGATCTCCTATTTCACTTGCATTGGCTCTACCATCCATTCCCTGTTTACCATCAAACCTAGAATACCATTAGCTTTCCTTCTTCGATTAATTGAAGCATGAAAGAAACAAGAGTTTGCATCTCCTTCCCTTAACCATTTAAGCTTTGCCCTCTTAGTTAGTAGAGTTTCTTGAAAGAAACTTTATTTTTTCAGTTCATTAGTAGTCTCTATTTTTAGCTTGCGATTTTATGCTTCAAGTAAGTGATTTTGGCATCCACCTTGCCAATATTCTTTTTACTCTAGCACTTTATCTTTACTTTAAGAGTCTTTAATTTTTCTTTGAGCACAAATGCACCCCACCCTCAAAAATCTACTTTGTTGTAGCTTTGTTTTATAAACTCCTCGAATCCTTCACACTCCAGCCATCCATTAATGAACTTGAAAGGTTTAACTCTCCAATTGGCCTTAGAAAATTTCAAAATTATAGGACAATGGTCTGAGTAGTCTCTATATAAGTTCAACTGAAATTTGTTTGGTTCAAGATCCAACCATTCTTGAGAGACTGAGAATTTGTCTAGGACACTACAATCTACACTTCTTGCACTAAACCATGTAAATCGATGCCCGACAGCTGCTACCTCCACTAACTCCATATTACAGATGAATTATACAAAATAATTTGTTCCACTTAGAGATACTCCAATCTTTCCATTTTCTCTAATCCTCTCTCTTGGTGATCTTATTGTATTAAAGTCACCAGCTACGCATCTTTGGAACCATTGTCTATATTCTAATAGAGACTGCCATATTACCTTTTTCCCAGGCAGGGAGCAAGGGCATATACATTTACAATTATCCTTTCATGTATCTCACTCCTGGCTTTTATCCAAAGAAACCCCACACCTTGAAAAGTTTCAGTCACCATAAACTCCCTAGCATCTCAAAGACACAAAAGCCCTCCTGACTAATTGATTGCAAGGACTGCGTACCAACCCATATTAGAATTACCCTATGTTGCACATCATAATCTTCTATCAATGTTTGCTACCTTTGTTTCTTGAATAGAAATAAAGTTAATATCATGATCTATTACTAGTTGCCTCACAGACCTTCATTTCCCCCTCTTCTTTATCCCCCTAATATTATATGCTAATTTGGTAAACATTTTAATTTGGCATCCTTCCTCTATCAACTAACCCATAAAGGTTTCCCTCCTTGTAACGTCTGTCGTTACAGTAATAACCCATAATAAAAATAGTGAAAAATTTAATGAAATAATAAATTCTGTATTTAAATACATAAATTCTTACATAATATTAAAATATAATCCTCAAATTTACACCTCTAAAAAATGATAATAATTACAAAGACATCATATTCTAAAACTGTTACAAACAAATACTACTTGATTGATAACAAACTAGGTCTTCAAGCCTCTTCGATTTCCAAAACTTCTCCATGGAGTGCTGAAAACAAAAATTTTAATGAGATAATAATCTCAGTGAATAAAACAATTTTTTAAAAGAGGTTTGCAAATAGTGTTGTTCTCAGCCAGTGCGGAATACGGAAAAACAACAATGGTACCTGTAGTAATAAAAAATACTTTTTTAAGCAAAATATAATTTGTTTCAAATAATTCCTAATATGAATAATTAATAAAAGGGTGGTGTTTTAATTAACACACTCGCCATGCAAATAATAAAAAATATAGTGATACTCCTGATCACTTACTCACACTCTACGGTTCTCAGAACCAGGGTTTTAGTAGATCCTTCAAAAAGTTCTATGAGCTCATATTCCATACAATGACGTCTCATTGTCTTCCCACACTATTATGGAAGTATCCAGAATCTCTTCTCCATTCCGGATGGAGGTATCTAAAACCTCTTCCCCGTGTGACACAGAGGTATCTCACGTATCCATCCCAGATGGATGTATCTCAAAATTCAACCTCATTCCAAATGGAGGTATCTCAAAACAATTATCAAAGTAATTTGCAAACATTAAACACATTAGAAACAATTTTTAAAACCATATCATGAAGTGTTAAAAACAGACTTTTTACTCACCTCTTGAAGCGAGATCCCACCACTTTAATTCTTATACTCTTATGTCCCTCTTTCTCAACCCTAGAAGAATCAACTAATCTATAATATTATGAGAGAACTAGTTAACTATATATATATATATATATATATATATATATATATATATATATATTAGTTTAGGGTTGATTTTCCCCTTTCTATATTTTTTTATAACAGACTAATTTTTCCATATTATATCCAAAATAGTATATTTGTTTTATCTTATTTCTATTTTAAAGGGAATATTATATGAATCTTGTTATTCAAAGTGATATCAAATCTTTTACTTGTTTTATCTTATTTCTATTTTAAATAAAATATTATCTTAATCTTGTTTATTCTAAATTCATAACACTTTCATCTTTAATTGATTTTTTTTTCTTAACAACTTAATATATCTTCTTAACTGAAATGCTTATTTGAATATTTGTATTTTAATTTTTGGGATGTTACATTTCTCCCCCTTTTAGGAATTTCGTCCCAGAAATTACCCAAGCCAATCTAAAAAAAATAAATTGTAACATTAAAAATGGTTACTAATATGCTTTTAATTTTAAGCTTAAATTAAAACTATAAATTCTTTTAATATAACAACTAAAATATCAATATATAAATGTAAAAATGAGTCATCACATTATTATGTCACTTAACAACCAATTCAACATTTAAATAATAATAAAATTATAGACCATTTCAAATTTTAAGATATGGAAGCAAGATTAGTCTCTAACATTATATAATCAATTTTCAAAACACCAAAAACATGAATTTTTAATTTTTTTTTTTGCAATACAAATAATCTAAAGTATGCTCAATCATAAACACAAATAGATACTTACAAAAACAATACCAATATATATTCGATCACGCAATCACAAGTCATACAATTCATATACCAATTCACATTATTTAATAATTGTAAATAAAATCTTTTATAGCAACTAAAATTGCCATTACAAAATATGTTTGTTTTAAAATTATTTAACAATTGTAAATAAAATCTTTTAACATATGACTTTATATTCTTTTTTTTTTATTACTTTTAGTGTATATATGTGTGTTTTTTTTATGTAGGTTTTGCTTGAAGTTTTATACTTTAATAAATAAAAATATATAATTTATAGCTACTTGCATATATTTATAAAAGAGTTTAATTGGTATACACTGTCAGTGTGTAAAAGATTATACACTGATAGTGAATCATTACTTTTCCTTATAAGACTTTTAAAGTAGTAATTAGTGAAATCAATAAATTTACCATAAATGAAATATCATAATTGACTGTGTATACCAATTAAATTCTTTATAAAATTTATACATTATTTACTTAATAAAATATTCATTAAGAGGATAGCAAATTTTCCTCAAACAGAGTGGATACGAATAACGGAAATAAAAATAAAACAGATATAATACGACTTTATTTAAATAAGCATTGCCTTTTAAAAATTCAAAAAATATATAAGCTTAATATGTTGTCAATAGATGTATAAGATGACTATTTTGAAAGTTTCATCTTTATTATTAACAAAAACTAATATACTAATAATATTAATATTTTATTTATATAAAAATATTATTTATTATAACTTTTGTTTTAGGTTTTACTTAACCTCTTCGAAGGATTAATTTGACGGACATGTTAATCTGTTTAAAGATGTAATTCATATTAAAGTTTTGAGATAGGTTTAAGTAACTCTAAATAGGTAATCAACTAACAAGCCATTGAGTAAAAACTATATGTTAAATTATAAATTATAAAATTTAAACTAATTATTATTCAAGACACGACAGAAAAGGTAAAATTTGTATGTTGAAATATATAATTAAAAGTAAAATACATTATAATTCGTTTATATAATTAAGAGTTAAATACATTATAATAATTATTATAAAATTTGTATAAAAGCATTTCTGATTGGTTGATATTATGTTTTTGTACATTATAAAACACTATCTTGAGCCTTTTATATTAAAAATAATGAAATCGTCCAGATCAATTAATAAAAATAGTTTAGTTAATTTTAATCATTAATAATAAATTTAAATGTTATTGAACATTGTTCACGAAATTAAATATTTTAAATAGTACCTATGTTTACCAAAAATATTATAAATTCATAAATAATTCAATAGAATAAATGCTCATTTCATTAAATTCTATCAATAGCCATAAAATTAAATACTACCTCCTTTACAAAATGAAATGCACTACTCAATTAACCTATGTTATTTGATTTTACGAGAAATATTTCTTTCTCTTTCCTCATTATTATTTCCATTTAGCTGTTGACATGTAATTATAAAAATTTTTTGTATTGTGGAAAGAAAGAGAAATGGGAGCAATCACGAGAGAAGAGAAAAAATAATTTTTTAGAAAAGCCATGATAACACATAGGAGTTGAGTGGTGAATGTATCGTGAGTAAGGCCACACAAGTTACAAAACATGTTTTTTACTCATAGCATCTTACTTTAGTCGTTTCTCAATGTAATATTATTAGTTTGTTAATTAAATAGTGTTATATTTAATAAAAATAATATTAGAAATTCAAGAAATAATTAAAATCACTAAAAGGTTATTTCATTAAATATTTGTACTAAAAAAGTACTCATATAATTAAATATAATCAATGTAGTAGCCAGCTATATTTAATGACAATAATATTAGAAAATAGAAATAATTTAATACAATAAATAATTATTTAATTAAATTTGACTAAAAAATGTACTCATAAAATTAAATAATAGGTATATTTAATGACAATAAGATTAGAAAAATTGAAGAAATAATTGAATACAATAAATAGTTATTTCATTTAATATTATTCTTACCTCTGTAATAAATGTTGTTAGCACTTAGCATTTATCACTTTACATTTAACTGTATTTTCATAAATTGTCCGACAGTCTGTTTTTATTTAATTTTTTAAAATAACAATGAGAGCGTGCAACATGAGAAAGGGTCCTTAAAACCCACATCATTTTCAGTACTCATCAAAGAAAAGAGAGGAAAAGAAAAAAAAACTGCCCTCGCCATTTGCGCTCCTTGATAAAACATCATCAAGAACAGCAAACGCTGTTGCCAATGGGCGTCAACATGTCGGACAAACCTCCTCACACCAAAGACTTGTTTTCCTCTCCGGCTCTTTCTCTCAGCCTAGTAAGCATACACTCAACTCCTTATTGATTATACATATTATATGATATGATATGATATGATGTAGTATAGTATAAATAAATTAAACTTGTTTTGCTTTTGTTGTGATTGAATTACGTTTAATTTGATTGGCTACCGGAAGGCTGGAATTTTCCGCCATGCCGGGGAGACGTCCGGCATGGAGGTGTTGGGCGATGAGGTCCGGCGAGAGGACACTGTTGAGGTTAGTAGCGACAACTCGGGACCCCTGAGATCCAGGTCCGACGAAGATTTTGACGGAGATAACGACGATGACGCTGTTCACAAGAACAGAAAGAGGAAGAAGAGAAAGTATCACAGACACACCGCTGAACAGATCAGAGAAATGGAAGCGTACGTAAACTCTCTCACCTTGCTTCTTCTATCTACGTATTAATTTATTGCTTCTCAATCATGCTTGCCTCACTCTCTCCATTAGTATAATTTTCTTCCTCTTTCTCTTTTTTAGCTCTCTTCCCTTCTACCTTCATTTCTTAGAGAGACAGTTATATATTATTAATTAAGACTCTAGCATGCACCTTTTCTTATTTCTTATACTTTATGCCTTGTATCAGATGATTTTATATAGGTGTTTGAGCTAACTAACACTGCGCGGATCATTTGCTGTATCAAATGCCTTCATCTCGATCAAACTCTCAATATGTATCTATATGCTAAATTTATTAAAAAAAGTTTTTTTTTTTTTTTTAAATTTATCTGATTATTTCAATTTAATTGGTCATTTTAAATTTAAATCTAAATCCTCAATATGTATATGTGCCAAATATTTAGAAAAATAACTTTTTTTTTAATCCCATTTGAATAGAATTCTCGAAAAAAAAAACTGTATGTGATATGTACCAAAAAACTATATAACTAATTAGTACGAATCAGCGGTTGCATATAATGAAATGGTTGCTCCAAAGTTAAATAATTTGCAAGCCGACATTACAAGTGGGGTTTAAAGCATAGTTTTATATACATATATATAACTTGTATGTATGCCGTACTACTGGCAAAGATTAAGAGAAAAGTTTGTGATCGACATCATATAGTCAAAGTAAAAAGAAGATTATTAAAGCTAAATCTTTCTTAACATTTTAAACTGCTTTTGCTTTGTTGGTTAGTTTGTTATGCCAATATAAATCATCACTTTGCTAGTTTGCGATCCCCTCTTTCCACTTGATTAGTAAGTGTTATGATGCATTATTAAACTTCATTTATTAATTGTTGGATCACTTTCTAGATCTCTCTTCGTAAAAGATAAAACAGCAAAAAAAGCTGACAACTGACATGAATAATGTACTGTTGTAGGCTTTTCAAGGAATCACCACATCCTGATGAAAAGCAGAGGCTACAACTCAGCAAGCAACTTGGCCTTGCTCCAAGGCAAGTCAAGTTTTGGTTCCAAAATCGTCGAACCCAAATTAAGGTATCGATACATTTATTTATGCAGACTTATATTAATTTATTTAGAATTTATACGTGCAATATTTTTGCAGGCAATACAAGAGCGCCATGAAAATTCATTGTTGAAGACAGAATTAGAGACACTAAAGGAGGAAAATAAGGCCATGCGGGAGACCATAAACAAATCTTGTTGCCCCAATTGTGGCATGGTAACGGCTAGCCTAGATGCTTCCATGTCCACTGAAGAAAAACAACTTCTTATCGAAAATGCCAAACTCAAAGCCGAGGTAATTTATATTAGAACTAACTCTAAATACAAAAGCAACATGGAAACAAAAAAACAATGTATTTAATAATAATGTGTGTCTACAATCTCATTGAGTTTTTTTTTTTTTTTTAATTCTCGAATTAATTATTCTCATATATACAGGTAGAGAAGCTCCGAGCAGCGTTAGGGAAATTCTCACCAAGGTCAACGTCTCCTACATCTTCTGCGGGTCATGATGAGGAAGAGCATAGAAGCTCTTTGGATTTTTACAATGGAATTTTTGGGCTCGAGAAACCAAGGATAATGGAAATAGTGAACCGGGCAACGGAAGAGCTCATAAAGATGGCTAACATGGGGGATCCATTATGGGTTCGTAGCGTTGAGACGGGTCGTGAAATCCTTAACTACGATGAATATGTGAAGGAATTCGCAGTTGAAAATTCGAGCAGTGATAGGCCCAAGACATTCATCGAAGCCTCAAGAGAAATCGAGGTTGTTTTTATGGATCTCCCTCGGCTTCTCCAAAGTTTTCTAGATGTGGTAAGTTTAAGACACATACACGTGCCTATAAAGAATTGATTCATGTATCATGGGTATTGTTAATTACTTCGGAGTTTGAGTTAAAACTTGCATTATGACTTTTTTCTTATAATCATGAGATTAGTACAGAATACTTATCATAGTTAAACAACTAACTATTAACATTATTAAATGACAAAATTGTTACCTCTTGTCACAACACAACTAAGCTTTAAACTTGCATCATAAATTAATGATATGTTTCAAATGATTGTACATCATTTTATTACACTTAAATTTAGTTTTTATACGTACAACTAAGCAACGACCAAACTTTGTGCTAGAATATAATGTATTAATTTATTACAATAGTTTTAACGTACGTGTTTTTTGCAGAATCAATGGAAGGAAATGTTTCCGTGCTTAATATCAAAGGCTGTAACTGTAGATGTTATATGTAATGGAGAAGGTTCCAACAGGAATGGTGCAGTGCAATTGGTAAGTGGAAGATAATGTCGCTATGTTAGGTAGTCACAATACTACATATACAAACAAAATAAATGCCCTGTTCATTTTTAGCCATTCATTTCGGCCTCATATTAGAACGTAGATCCTTATTGTTTATTAAAGTGGTCCAATCTTGACAAGCACGAGAAAAAGATGGGACTTCCTCCTTTTCCACACTTGTAATTTTCAACCAACTGTTATACAAGTTTAAGATTAAAAAAAAAAAACAAAAACAATTCGGCTGCATTGTGATTATAATTTTTCTTAATGAAAAGAAACTAAGGTTTTAGATTATAACCTATCATGCATTATTCTTCGTTCGGGAAATGTAAGTGACGATGCCTTTTCCCTTGCCTTTAAAGATACCCTTTTTTTAGTATCTCTGAAAGTATTGACAAGGGCATGAAACAATACATAGAAAAGATCGAACATCACGTAGTAACTCTTGGCACTTTCCTCGCACTACTCAATAACAGATCCAACATAAAATCCCTCTTTATCTCTAGAAATTAAAAATCTTCCCTCTCCCTGGCATATAACCTGCAAGCTGCAGGGGTTGTAGAATTTTTTTCTTTATTCCCCATTCAATACATTAAGATAGCAAGACAAACATGGTACTGTTTAAGTCCTTAGACGTGGAAAATGACAATAAAACTTTCCCCATCAAAGTACACATGTACAAAAGGCACGGGGTTTTGTTTTGTATGATATGAAAAGTCTCAAGGAATAACCATGACCTGCAATGGCTGCAGATGTTTGCGGAGCTGCAAATGCTTACTCCAATGGTGCCCACCAGAGAAGTGTATTTTGTGAGATGCTCCAAACAATTGAGTGATGAACAGTGGGCAATAGTTGATGTCTCCATAGACAAAGTAGAAGACAACATCGATGCGTCACTTGTGAAATGCAGAAAACGCCCATCTGGTTGTATTATTGAGGACAAGTCAAATGGCCATTGCAAGGTATGAACAAAAGTTTTTAACAATATTCTATGAAATTAATCCTGGCCATATATTGACGTCGCTTTTTGTCTTAATAATTAGGTGATATGGGTGGAGCATTTGGAATGCCAAAAGAGCACAATTCAGACAATGTATCGAACCGTTGTCAACAGTGGTTTAGCTTTTGGGGCAAGGCACTGGATATCAACACTGCAACTTCAATGCGAACGTCTAGTTTTTTTCATGGCAACGAATGTTCCCATGAAGGATTCAACTGGTGAGCAATAATGCATTAATTCCAAGGTACTTGTTGGAGTTTTTTACTTAATATTTAAGTTACAGTCCTCTTTAACACATATATCGATAATGAAAATGTAGGTGTTTCCACATTGGCTGGGAGGAAAAGCATTTTGAAGTTGGCACAAAGAATGACATCGAGTTTCTGCCATGCAGTCGGCGCGTCAAGTTTCCATACATGGACCAAGGTCACAAGTAAAACAGGAGAAGACATAAGGATTAGTTCTAGGAAGAACTTGAATGAACCCGGTGAACCTCTTGGGGTTGTATTGTCTGCAGTTTCTTCTGTATGGCTTCCTGTCTCTCCTAATGTTCTTTTTGACTTTTTGAGGGATGAAGCTCGTCGAAGTGAGGTACAACTCTTCTGCATCCTTTCTTTATGTTTTTTTAGTGTAAATCTAGGATATTCAGGATTGAAAGTCAAGGATTATTCTTTAAGGGTATTAAGATCAATTTAAAAAAGACTTATTAATATCTATTATCAAATATTCTTTTACATGTTTAAGAAACAAAGTTTTAAAAACCAAACTTACATCTGTCAACTATATTATATTATGCTAGTTTCTTTGGTTAATGCTACTAGAGTTATAGAGGTATCTTTGGAAGATACAAAGTTGCAGAGTTCCCACAAAAGTGAATCCACCACCTTGTGTCTTTTACATATATACTATCTATAGCAGCTATTATTTGGTGATCAGTAATAATAGCAAATGGGGGCCATAGTGTTGTTGACTGTTGACAATTTATCCCTTTCACAGTGGGATATCATGGCCAGTGGTGGGTCAGTGCAGTCCATTGCAAATTTAGCTAAAGGAAAAGACCGAGGCAATGTTGTAAACATCCAGGTAAGTTGTTCTATACTGTCTCCATTTTACGGATGGTTGAATCAATACAGAAGTACAAAACTTATTTAAATTAAACATGGTTATTACGTAAGTATCTGATTCTCCTGATAACTTGGCAGAAAATACAATCAAAAGATAATAGTGTATGGATATTGCAAGATAGCTGCACAAGTGCTTATGAGTCAATGGTGGTATATGCTCCTGTGGACTTTGCTGGTATCCATTCTGTGCTGACAGGATGTGATTCAAGTAATCTTGCTATATTGCCGTCAGGATTCTCAATTCTTCCTGATGGGGTTGAGGGAAGGTCATTGCTGATTACGTCAAGGCAAGAAAAAAGCACAGAAGGAGGGTCTTTATTTACAATGGCATTCCAGCTCCTTTCCAGCCCTTCTCCAACAGCCAAGTTAACAATGGAGTCTGTGGAATCGGTCAATAATATTTTGTCTTGTACATTAAGCAATATAAGAACAAGTTTAAACTGTGAAGATGATTAATCAAGACGAAAGATAATTAATTAGATAGATCGGATTTCATTAATTATTACCTGCTACAGTTAGAGGCTTTAATTTCTACCCGTTTTATAGTTGAATATTTCTGGTTCCTTTAAAATTAGGAGGCAAAATTCATATATATGGACTTTATTTTATATGGAAAACTCATCCTTGCATTTTCACCTCTGGTATTAATTAACTTTAAGGGGTGCCAAATTTAATCTTAGTATCCATTTCGGCAGTAACAAAAACTAATTTTTTATTTATCTAGGAAGTAGAATTTGCAGTTGAAGTAAATGTATATCTGCATGAGGAGAGCTAAAATGTTTGTCGAACCCAGAAATCATAGAAATCACGTATTAGGTACAAGGTTATCATTTATTTATTGAGAAGTAAGTGGATATCTTATTTATTTATTTAAATTATGTCATCATCATTTTCTTCATCACAGTACAAATTCTTTCTAAAAAATAAAACTTAATTGTTTATTGATAATTATTATAATGAAATTCTTAAAAACAAAGTAAAAAGACGTGCTGACTTCATTAAAGAAAAGAAAATAGCTTATTAATTTTTCATTTCCCGCTACTAACTTCAAAAAATAAGAATATCCCTAATTTATATAGTTAAAAAATGAAAAATATTCTTCTTCTATGCACGACTTTTTCTGTAGAAAGATCTTTTTTTTTTCCTAATTGCACAAGATGCCTGCATAAGGAAACAAATTTTCTTTCACAGAACAGGTTTCTAGAGAAAGAATTTTTTTCCCTTTTATTGATAATTTTTCTGTAGAGGAAAATTTTAAAACTTTTATATATTATTTTTATAATATAAAGTTTTAATTAAATTAAAAATTATATATTATAAAAAATTATATTATTCAAATATAAATACAAAATATACTAAATAAATTTACTAATTAAAATAAAATTTTAAAAAATAAAATTAAAAAAATTTACTTAGAAACAAGGTGGTTCTTAAGTAAATTTTTTATTTTAATAATTTATATTTTTATAAATAAAAAATATTATAAATTTATATTTTTATTAATTTTAAATTTTTATAATTAATAAAATTTCATATTATAAAAAATATAAACTTAATAAAACAAAAAAATTTACAAACCGAGAAAATAAGTTTTTTAGTTTATTAATTTTATATTTTTATAATTACTAAAATATAAAGTTAATAACAAAAAACATTTATTTACAAACTACTTTATTCTTAAGCAAATTTTTTATTTGATTAATTTTATATTTTTATAATAATAAAAAAATATATTTTAAAATTTATACTTTTATAATTAATAAAAAAATTTATATTGTAATTATAAAATTAATACAATAAAAAACGGACCTTTTTGTATGTAAGTAATTTTTTTAAAAAAATATATTATAATTTAATATTTTTATTAATTTTATATCTTTTTATTATTAAAAAAATTATATTATAAACACATAAAATTAATAAAATAAAAAATTTTACTTAGGATAAAGTGGTCCATAAATAATTTTTATTTTATTAATTTTAAATTTTATAATTAATAAAAAAATTAATATTATAAAAATATAAAATAATAAAATAAAAAAATTTACATACGGACCACTTGCTTAAAATAAAAAATTTACTTATGGACTAGTTGGTTAGTAAGTAAATTTTTTTATTTTATTAATTTTATATTTTTATGAATTTTATATTTTTATAATTAATAAAAAATTATATTATAAAAGATAAAAAATTAATAAAATAAAATAATTTACTGACAGACTACCTTTTTATTCATAGGTAAATTTTTTTATTTTATTAATTTCATATTTATATAATTAATGAAAAATTTATATTATAAATTTATATTTTTATTAACTTTATGTTTTTATCTATACTATTAATAAAGTAAATTTCTCTTTTGATGTCCATTTTTTGAAAATATATATTCTACCCTTATACCTATTTAAAAATTAAAAAATAAGTTACTTTGTTAAGAGATAGATTTTAACCCGCAACATCTACTTTTCAAACATAAATTTTTCCCTTAGATTAACTTTGTAACCTTATAAATAAAATTACTTTAAAAAATTTACATCGAACATGCATAATATTTCTCCTATCTATTATATATAATGTGTTGAAAGTAAGATGTTTTGATATCCATATTTTATAATTATTTTACCTTTCTAAACATTTTATAACCTTTGATATTAATAAATGCACATCTTTACAATTTCTATCTTATCACAAATCAACCGTTGTTAAACATCATTAATATATGTATACATTCTATCATAAATATTTTTAATAGAAATGTACATATACATGTCTAACAATATATTGAATTCTATTCAAACTGTGTTATCTCTCCATTTTCTCAAATTCATTGCCAATTTGAGGGATTTATTGATGATCTAATATGTTTCTATCATATTAACATAAACAAAAAGACATACTAAACTAAAATTATTGTATACAAAATGACATGGTAAATTATTTATATTTTATCATGTTATTAAAAAATATTTGATTAAAACTTTAAAATTGTTATAATATTAAAATAGAAATGCAAATACACAAGCACAAGTGGCTATGTTTTCACTAGTAATTCCTAAAATTTATATCATAAATTTTATATTATAAATTTATATCTTTATTTAGGCTTAAATAAATTTTGTATCCCTAGAGTTTCACAAAAAATCACTTTTGGTCTTTGAAATTCAAAAATATTTTTTTAGTCCTAAAATTAATTTGTTTTTTGTATTAATATTGTCTGTTTATAAGTTCTGGTGTATTTGGCTATGCCGGATTTGAAATTAAAGATTGAGAGGATTAGGGTTGAGAAGAAAGTGATTCATGAATACAAAACCATATTTATATTAGCAATTTTTTAACAACATTAACTTGAGAAGAATGACTAAAAGTGAATCAGGAATTGAAAAAAATATTTTTGAATTTAAAGCACTCAAAGGGATTTTAGTGAAACTTTAGGACAAAAACCTTAATTCAAGAATTTTATTAATTTTATATTTTATAATAATAAAAAAATTATATCATAAAAATATAAAATTAATAAAACAAAAAATTACTTACAAACCATTTTTTTTATTTTAGTAATTTTATATTTTAAAATTTTATTCAATTTCTATTTAATTTCTACTTACCAACCTAATTTGTTTATACATAATTTTTAAATTTTTTTAAATTTTATATTATAAAAATATAAAATTATAACATATAATCTTCAACAGAAAAACCATTCATAGAAGGAAAAACTTCTTTCTATGGAGAGTTTGATGACTGTTTTTTTAGTCACTAAATTAACTTGATTGTTGTTTTAAAAAAACAATTAACTTGATCGTTTAGATTTTATGATTTGTTTAGAAGATGATTTTTAGTTTAATTACTAATTTACCTTAAGTTTTTATAATTAAATGTTTCTCATCCTTGTAAGCTCGATTAATTTGAGTATTTATTCTGTCAATTTTTCGATTGTTTTTTTTTTAAAGTCGATTAATCTTGATTATTTACAATAAATGAATGAAATATGGTTTTATAGAAATATATTTTTCGAATATTGAATAATTTAAGGTTAACCTATGATTTATTTACAATAAAATATTGTTTGTTTACAAGTATAATTTTCAAATAGGAAATAATATACCCAGGCCTAACGGAAGTTACTGATTAGTTACTTAAAAAAATATATATAAAAAAGATTAGGGTGTTTACGGATTGGATCAACTTTTGGGGTAAAATAAAATTTAATCAAATTTAATTAGATTGGATGGGATTGGAAAAAAAAAAATTCAATCCTATAAAAAACGTATTAGATTGGAGTGGATCTACGGATTAAAAAAAATTGTTTTCTATAAAACATAAAAAATAAAATAGTAAACATAAAAATTTATAAATAAAATATTAAAACATACATTATTTATTCAAAATAACATAAAAGTAAAATTATGTATTAAGTAGTTTATAAATAATAAAATATAAATCTTAAAAAGTTAAAAAGAATAAAATTTTAATAATTTGTAATCTCCATCACAGCAATACTAAATGTATTCCTTTTCTAACTTTAAATTTTCAATATGTAAATAATTTAAACTTTTAATTGTATTGACAATTTTCTATTTACACCTTTTAAAATACAAACATACACACACATATATATATATATATATATATATAATATATATACTTATAGTTATTGGTTTGGAAGAAAATTCACGTCCATAGATACCCAAAAACAAAACCCATAAAAACATCACATGAATAGTATAAATGATTATTTGTGGGTATAAGTTTTTTTTACTCACTCCTTAATGAACACGAGTATGAGTATCATAATACTCGTACCACAGGTACCCACTACCTACGAAACTAAAATATTATATATATTTGAGTAAAAACAAAAAAAATTGTGAAATAAATCAAATTAAAATATTAATTGTCAAATTTCATGACATCAATATTATATTTTATGAAACTTCATAATTAATAAAATTATTTACTATAAAAATCCCGATAATATAAGTAAAGATCTTATTTGTATAATTTTTTTTATAATATATCATATTAATATGCTTTTAGATATAATTAATCTTGTAAAAAATAGTATCATTTTATTTCTATATTTTTTAACAAATAAATTATTTATTTGATAAAATTTCTTATAAAAAGATATTTTTTTCTAATAAAATTACTTTTTAAAAATATTCACAAATATTTGTGAATACTAGTTAATATTTAAAAAAATCGCAAGTATTTCTATAACAGGTACAACGAATTTTTAACAAGTAACGAATAATTGGTTATTGTGACGGGTCGAGTAGTAGGTAACCAATGGTTGTGCCCACCCCAACCCATTGTCATTCATAGTGGGGTGACAATGACATTGCATAATGATTTTCGCAATCTTTGTCACCAATATCTAGATTTTGTCAGTGGTCCAAAAGTTCTGACGCATACATGCTCGTTAAGGTACATGGCACATATGGAAAACAAGAAACACGTCAATATTCAAATATCAAGCTATAGAGATCCATGATATCATTCATGCAACTAGCAACTTAGTTTAGTTTTTGGGAGTGATGTTATGTAGGAGAAATCATGCATCCTTTTGTGTTTATGTTTTTTTTTAATATATCTCATTGCTTGTGTTTTGTCTATTTTAAGCAAACCCACCTTGTACTCTATGCTTAACTAGCTTATTTTAATAAAATTCATTTGGTTTATCAATAATATATATATATATATATATATAAAGGTTTAAATATCTTTTCAGTACCTATCAAATTAAATGTTTTCACTTTTAGTACCTAAACTTTCAAATTTTTTATTTTAGTACTTTTTTTTTAAGTTTCAAATTTATATTTATCGTTAAGTGTCCCCTGTTAAATGATGATGTGGCAAATGAAAATGGCATGTTATCACATCCATGTTATATTAAATTTTTTAGTAAGCACTCACAACATTTTCATAATAGGTACTTTTTTCAAATTTTTTTTTTCAATTACCAAATTCAAAATATAAATAAATTTTAGCTACCAAAATAAAAATAATTTTATTTTATAGCTAGCATAAAACTATTTAAGTCTAGAAAAAATTTAATTATTATTATTATTGTATCCAACATTATTTTAAGAGTTAAATGTGTTTTACATTCCTGATATATTACTAGATTTGTGTTGAGTCCTTATAAAAATGTTTGTTTTAGATCTAATAATTTTTTTTTGTTTAGAAAAGAATTTACTAAAAATATTTTTAAAAGTATTTTAAAATAGTTTAAAGTGATACTAAAACACTTTAAGGACGCAAAATAAAATAAAAATTATTGGAAATGAAACATAAAACAAAACTTTTATTTGAAACATATATATTTAAGCCTTTTTTAAATATAGGATATATTTTACCTGTTAAAAAAAACAGAGGTTCTCATTTAATACATTAATTATTTAAAATAATGATTTAAATAGAGTCACATTTTATGATTTATTACTTTGATTTTGGTGTATATCATATAACAAAGAATGTGTCATGTAATGCAAATGATAATTAACATTTTTTGTAGTCTTAAATAATATTTTGGTACCTATAAAATAAAATTATTTTGGTTTTGATACCTAATTTTTATTATATTTTGATTTTGGTACTTGGAAAACTTTTATTTTTGAAAAAAGGTATCTGCCGTAAAAATGATGTAGATGTTGACTTAACAACTTTAAATGACATGGACTTAATGATGTGGTATTTTCGTTAACTACGTCACATTTTAACAGAAAATACATAATGACAGGCACCAAGTTGAAATATTAAAAAAATGTTAGGTACTAAAATAAAAAATTTAGATACTAAAATCAAATTGGACAATTTTATAGGTACTAAAAAGATATGAGTTTAAAACCTATACATTGTGCACTCCCTTGATCTTTCTCCTTGAAGCTCTAAACACCATAAAATGGAGGATGGGACGGGGAAAGAAGAGGAGGTAGTGCGCCACTTTCAAAGAGAGATAAGTTAAAATGGCTTGCCACAAGAGAAGAAACTCTTGATAAAAGCCAACTAGGAAGAAGTTCCTTTAGAAAGGATGCTCAAGACCTTTACTAAAAAATGTGCTCAAAATGAGAAAGGTGAAATTTACAAGAGTGAGGAAGGATTTATTTATAGGGAGTGAGAGACTAGGATTAATGATCTAATCATGGACCTCCCAACAAGGCCCAACCCCTAAGTATAATTAAGCTAACTAACTAGGAAATGAAATTTTTATTTCACACCTACCTCTTTTTCATTTAACACCTACCAACCTTAATAATTTTTTAAAAACTCAAAA
Organism: Psophocarpus tetragonolobus; assembly: GCA_037954015.1. NCBI lineage: Eukaryota > Viridiplantae > Streptophyta > Magnoliopsida > Fabales > Fabaceae > Psophocarpus > Psophocarpus tetragonolobus. The sequence continues at coordinate 48,525,506 of CM075693.1, read as the reverse complement.
ATAATCTTTAACCTAGTTATCTATCCTAACACCTACCATAATAAATTAGTTTTATCTCTCATAACACCTACTCTAACAAATTAATCTCACCCATTCACATTTCAAAATAAAATAACTTATTCTACGAAATAAACTTTCAAATAAAGAAAAATTAATTAAAAAATTTATTTAACTATTTACATTATCTTTAAAAAATTCTATATTTTAATAACAATAATAATGTATTTATAACACAATTTTTTAAAATTTTACTCAAATTTCATTAAAATTTTATATTTTAACATATAAAATAAATAAAATATAAAATTTTATTACAGAAAAGGTTCTCCTAATAAACTTTTATATTTTATTATTTTAATTATAAAATTTTTATATAATATTTATATTATATTTATAAAATTTTATATTTTAGTAATATAATTTATTTATAATATAATTTTTAACATTTGATTAAAATTTTATATGATAAAATATAAAAATAAAAAAATATAAAATTTATTATGAAACCTTCTCCTAATTTTTTTTTGGCAAATTACTCTAATTACTTTTATATATGACGTTAATTACTATAATTACTTTGAGTTTAATTACTCTAATTACTGAGTCTAATTACATGACAAGTTAATTACTCTAACTATTTTTATTCTAATTACTATAATTAATGTTAATTACTCTAATTGACACTAATTAATCTAATTATTATTGTTATTACCATAATTATATTGACATTAATTACTTTAATTATTTTTTTTGTTATAATTAATTTGAGACTAAAAACACTTATGAGTAATTTAATTTTTTGTTATAATTAAATTAAGAATAATAACATTTAATTTCTATTACTCTAATAACATTTATGAGTAATAAATATTTTTGTATTTTTTTCTTCTCCGGCACTGCACCACTAGAGAAGAAAAATTTGCAAATTTTTTTCTTCTCCGGCAGTTGCATCGCCGGAGAAGAAAAAATAAAGGACAAAATTGTATTTTTCCCACCAGGTAGATGGGAAATGATAAATTAATAGGTGTTAAATAAAAAACCCCAAGGAAAGACTCTCCTAATGTTGCGCCTATGATGGGTCTCTATGTTTGTTAGAAAGACGAGTGCAAAAATGATCTAGGAGGTGTGGAAATGACCCATACTCCCAAATCTGGATTGCACCTCTTTCTACACACACTCCACATAATTACTTAAGGAAACACTTAACTTTTACAAGAAAAATTACCAAAATACAAGACCTTAGTTTAAGACAACCTCACACCCTAATTTTGTAGGAATATTAAAAATATTTACAAGTAAAATATCCTAAGACTATGAATTCAAGTCTTCAATGAACCCATATCCAAACCAAGTATTCAATGAACCCATATGTTCTTCTAAGTTCTTGAAAGTAAAATATTACTTCATACTAAGGAGTATTGCTAGATGCCTACCTTGATTAATATATTAATTTATTACTAGCTTAATATTGAACTTATAGGGTCACACACAAATGAGTGTTCTAATATCTGTTAAAAGAATATTTTAATATTTGATTATTAAATAAGTGTATTTAATTTGATCAAATTAAAATAATTTAAAGTGAAATATTATTATATTCTTTGCTAGCACTTAGAGTATATATAATATAAATTATTTGAAATGTTTTTTTTTTCAAATTGGAGAAAGTAGTTGATAGAGAATATATGCTTAAAGTATTAGATTTGGTAAGTGTTGTTTATACTGATAAATTTAAAAAAGGGATGAAATCTTTAAAGATACATATTTGATATTATTGTTTTTATTTGGAAAAACAAAATAAAATATGAATATTTAAATATATTGGTGACAAGATAGAAAGGATGCAATCTCTTAAAGATACATATTTGATATTGTTTTTATTTTAAAACAAAATAAAATATGTTACTAGTTTCCTAATTTTAGTAAAAAAAAATCTTTGTTGTGCTATAAGTATAACTTTCTGCTACACAGAAAAGAACAAACCTTATTGCTATCTCTTAATTTTTTTCACGTGTAATTCTTAAGCATCTTATTTTGATATGACCTTTCAAATAGTTCAAAAAATAGAGGTTGGTCTCGGTGTAAGATCTATAGAGAAATTCTTTTAATAAATATTTTATTAGTGGGTTACAGTAGTATAAATATACAAACTGATAACTTAAATTGGAGAGAGTTAAAGAAACAAACTCCACCAATTTAGCACTGGTAATTAATATAAATAAAGGGAAAATAGATATACAAAATAAAAACTAATTATTATAATTTAAAACTAATTATTATAATTGATATTCTCCTGCAAGTTAGACGATCTGGAAGAGAGATGCAACTTGGACAGTAATGAGTCAAACCGAGGACGAAGCAGAGGCTTTATAAGTATATCAGCAAGCTGATCATCAGTAGATACAAAGAACACCCAAAACTTGCCTTTTTGAACATTTTCACGAACAAAGTGATAGGCTAAGGCTATATGTTTCATCTGAGAGTGGAAAACAGGATTAGCGCTAAGAGTTGTGGTACCAAGATTGTCACAATAGATAACCGAATTGGCTGTGGGTATGTGACCAAGTTCAGTGAACAAGGATAGGACCCATAGAAGTTCACTGGTCATGTCAGCCAAGACTTTGTATTCTGCTTTGGTTAAGGAACGAGCAACAGAGCATTATTTCTGGGAGCTCTAAGAGATGGGAGTACTACCAAGATACAACAAATAACCAGTGGTAGAGATATAATCATCCTTATCACCCGCCAAATCTGCATCTGAGTAAGCATGAAAGGTTAGTGGAGCAGTTGCCGAGATGAAGATGCCTTTGTTGCAAGAGCCCGCCAAATAACGGAGTACCCATTTGAGGGCAGACCAATGCGCTGTTCTATGGTGTTGCATGAACTGTGCAAGTTTGTTGATATTGAAGGCGATGTCCGGACGAGTAAGACTTAAGTATTTAAGACTTCCCACGAGTGCGCGATACTCAGTTAGGCAAGGTAGGAGATCACTGGAATCCTTAAGTAGTTGAGCACTGGCGAACAAGGGAGTGGATGCTGATTTTGTGTTAGCCATGCCTGATTTATGGAGTAGATCAGTGATGTATTTCCTTTGTGAAAGAAATAGTCTTGTAGCGGAAGGAATTACTTCGACGCCCAAGAAATAGTTAAGACAGGCAAGTTCTTTCAGCGAAAACTGAGCAGCAAGGGTAGAAATAAGGTTGGACAACTCTATAGAGGAACTCCCAGTGACAATGATATCATCAACATATACTAATAAATATAGTGTGGAACCTGATTTTTGGTAGATGCATCTGCAGTTGAATTGACAAAGCCAAGAGAAAGTAGAAACACTCGAGGCTCCGTATACCAGGCACGGGGTGCTTGCTTTAGCCCATAGAGTGCCTTTTTGAGGCAACAAACATAATCAGGGAAACTTTTGTTGACAAAATCAGGGGGCTAGAGCATGAAAACTTCCTCTTTGAGCATCCCTTAAAGAAACACGTTGTTGACATCAAGTTGGCGGATGGACCATCCTTGACGAACTGCAAGTGTGAGAACAATGCAAATGGTGACTGGTTTAACAACCGGACTGAATGTCTCTGTATAGTCCCAACCAGGGCATTGGTGAAAACCTTTGGTGACTAGCCGAGCCTTGTACCGATCAATCGAGCCATCTGAGTGTCTTTTGATTCGAAAAACCCATTTGTAGCCAACCAAATTTTGAGTAGAGGACCGACTGACAAGTTCCCAAGTGTTGTTGCGGTGTAAGACATCGAACTCAGCTTGCATAGCTGAGCGCCAATCAGGGTCGCGAAGAGCTTGGGTGATGGTGTTGGGCTCGAGTGGAGAAGAGGGTTGGACACGGAGGTTAAGCTTCTTGAAGGGTTTGACAATGTTGTTTTTGGATCGGGTGATGATGCCACCTCCATCAGATTGGGGTCTCCTGTTAGGGTTGCATCAGGTTGGGATGGTGGCATAGAACATTGTGAGGATGAGTTTGAGGTTGCAGGTGAAGGAGGGGATTCAGAGTGTTTAGTGGAGGGTTGGGCCAAAGTCAGGGAGTTGGGGAAGGATAAAGATGAAGGGGCAGCCGAGATCTCCTCTTATGAGTTTAGAGTGGTACTGACCATGGGTTGGTTTATGGAATAGAGTATGGAGAGTTGAAGTGGGCCTTGTTGTTACTCTGCACTCAGACTGGATTGAGGTACTAGGGAGTTATACGGGAATTCAGATTCAACAAACTTGACATGGCGAGAGGTGTAGATCCTTCCTGTGGTTGGATCGAGACACAAGTATTGATCAGCCAGTAACCTACAAAAACACACATAGAAGAATTTGGTGCAAGTTTATTGTTAGCATATGGTTTAATCCAGGGAAAACACAAACAACCAAAACACTTTAACTTATGATAATCTGGGATAATTTTGAGTAATTTGGAATAGGGTGACTGGTACCCAAGAATTGGTGTTGGGAGACGATTTATGAGATAGGCGGCTGTTGTCATGGCGTGAGGCCAATATGTGAGGGGCAAACCAAAGTGGTGGAGAAGAGAAAGACCGGTTTCGGCAATGTGCCGATTTCAGCGTTCGGAAATTCTATTGTGTTCAGGTGTATAAGGTGGGGTGGTGTGATGACTTATTCCATGAGTGCTTAAAAAAGGACGGAGACCAATATATTCGCCACCATTATTCGTGTAAAGAATTTTGATGTTGTGATGAAAGAAATTTTCAACAAGCGACTTAAATTTGGGAAATAGAGACATTAGATTTACGTTTTATCGGATATAGCCAAATATAGCGAGTAAAATTATCAATAAACATGCAATAGTAGCGAAGACCATCAATTGATAAAACAGGGGAAGTCCATACATCAGAAAAAATTATTTCTAAAGGATAAGATGATTTAAGAGTGGATTCATGAAAGGGAAGTTTATGACTTTTGCTAATTTGACATGAGTTACAATCTAATTGCTAGAATTTATTTGAAACCAAAGAAAAATGCTGCTGAATAAATGTGAAGATAGAAGAGGAGGGATGTCCAAGTCTATGGTGCCATGAAGCAGAGGAGTCTGTGCAGACAGAGTGGACGGACAGAGAGTTGGTTGACCAGAGATAGAGTCCATCCACACATGAGCCATTATGAGTTGTTTGACCCGTCTGCAAGTTCTTCACATAAAAAGAGTTTGGCAAGAAAACAACAGCAGAGTTAGTTTGTTTGATGAGTTGAGAAACATAAAGGATTTTCTGTTGCATGGAAGGAACACACAAAGTATGTGATAGGGATAAATCATTAAGTAAAAGTGTTCCAGAATAAGAGATGTTTAAAACTGAACCGTTACCCATAAACAATGAGTTCGGACCCGTGTACGGATGATGAAGTGCTAGATTGGTAAGATCATTGGTGACGTGATGCGTCGCTCCACTGTCAACCAGAAAATTAGTTTGAGATGTGCCAGCAGTTGTAGTATGAACCTGAACCTGTCTAGGGTTAGCAGAAGAGGAACGAGGAGGCATCGGGACACCAGGGTGCTGTTGCTGGAAGGTGCGACACTGAGACAGGACATGGCCCTTGACATTGCACCACTGACAGCGACCAAGAAACGGTTTTCGATTGCCAGGGCGTGAAGTTGATGATGCAGAAAATTGCCCAGACCAAGTTTTGTCATAATGGTTGGGTCGAGCCTATGCATTCAAGGTTGTCATGGGAGCAGGAACCTACCGTTGAGCAGCAACAAGGGAGAGTTCTTGAATGAAAAGCTTCTCGAGGAGATCATAAAAAAGAATGGTAGTGTCCCTTGCATTGACGCCGTCAATGACAGCTTTATAACCATCATTGAGGTCACGTAAGACATAGTCGGTCATGTCTTCAACGGAGACAGGAGAGCCAAATGAGGCAAGGAGATCTGTCGTTTGCTTCAGAGAATACATGTAGGTGGTGATGGATTGGGTACCTTTGAACACCGTGTGGAGACGCTCCTTTAACTGCTTGAGGTGGCTATGGGATGCCTTGGCATAGGTGCGCTAGAAAAGAGTCCAAAGATCATGTGATGTCGTTGTTTGAGACACCAGGGATGCCACTTCAGGAGAGATAGTGGTGAGGAGAGCACCGTATATGAGACGGTCCTGTCGACGCCAAGTTTGATAAGTAGGATTCAGAGTTGTCACCGAAGGTTCAACGGTGGTGGAAACCGTCAGCACCGGCGCAGGAAAGGATCAATCGGGATATTTGAGAAGATCATAGCCGTCAAGGAGAGCTTCAACTTGAAGTTTCCAGGTGAGGTAATTAGAGGGAAGAAGCTTGGTGACACTACTAAGAGTGATGCAAGTAAAGGGTTTTGATGGTTCATAAGGGTTGCTAATATATGAAGAGTTGTCGTTGGCCATGGGAGGCAAAGAGAAAGGAAGGACCGGTGTCCTGTGTCGGAGAAAAAAAACGAAGGAAGAAGAGGATAATGTATTAGGCTGATACCATATAGAGAAATTCTTTTAATAAATATTTTATTACTGGGTTACAGTATTTATGTGTTATTTATATATATATGCCAAAACAATTTATGCATGAATGTGTTAATTTTGATTAACGCGTGTATAAATATAATATATTAAGTGTAATATAGTATTTGTAATCGTATATGTTTTTACATAAAATATTATATTATGATATAATAGTGTTTATTATAATTTTATATTTACATATTCGATATATATAGTTTTTTATTATCATGTGTTGATAATAGCATATTATGCATAATTTTATTTCATTAATTATATATTTTGATATGATATTTTTTTCCTACATATTTGATATGTTTGGATTTTAATTTAAAATTGATATCATATTTTAATAATTATAGATGATATAATTTTCCTTTAATCCTTAATAATAAGGAATGATATGAAAAACAAGAGACTTATAGTTAATAATTAATTGTAGCATATGATATATGTTTTGAAATTAATTCTATATTAAATCCTTGGATTACCCGGAGAGTATTAAAATTAACTTAAATTTATGATAAGATATCAATAAGATTGACCTAACAACTAGGAACTTATAAGGTATATTATTTAAATGAAATTTGTTTTTCATATGTATGTGATACATTTATGATAAACTATGTATGATGAATGACTTGACAATCAAGTATTTTTTATTCATAGTTTTAAACTTGATTTATTTTACCCTTGTGCTAAATATTCTTCTAATTGTGTTGTTTTATTCTATGATTGATAGTATGTCTTCACTTATATAAAATTGGTTAGAGCCAATTATGATGATTGGTATCGGAGTCTAAAGATTGTTCTCATGCATGAGAAGATTATCGATATTATTGATAAGCATGTTTTGGAGGCACCTTAGTTGGATGATGAACAGGAGATCGATGCTTATCAAAAGCATTATTACAGTCCTTTACATTTTGGCATCGATGAGTTAAGAACTTCAGAGGAAACAAGAAGATATGGTGGTCAAGACTGTTTAGGTACTCAGTGTCTGTAAGTGCTCAAGTTGGACAACATGTCCTTGAGATGATTAACCTGATAAAGCAACTTGAGAAGTCAAAATGCAAACTTGGGAAAGAACTTTCACAAGACCTGATTTTGCAGTTTCTCTGTGGTACATTTTCATAGTTCATTGTAAACTTTAACATGAATAAAATCAATCATAATTTACATGAGATGTTAAATTTGCTAATTGATTATTAGAATCAAACTGCTTCTGGAAAGAAAAAGAGAGTTGTCATGGTAGTTGGTAAGAATTCTAAGAATAAGGGTAAGAGAAAGTATGTACTAAAAAGAAAGCCTCTTAGACCTAAGGGTGATGTGACCTAAGGTCAAGATTGACCAAAGTGATGCCGAGTACTCCTTTTGTAAGGAGAAAAGACATTGGAAGAGAAATTGCAAGAAATATCTTGATTTTGTGAAAAATAAGAAACAATATGAGCTATTAATGAAATGTCTCACCTTAGATGGAATTTCAAACCATGTTAAGGGGAGACCTGGGCTAGTGCGTAGATTCGGTCCAGGAGTAAGTCTGACCCCAAGGGTTCCTCCAGTGCAAAAGAGTAGGTTCATCCTAGGGGTATTTTGCTTCGGTATGAGTGAAACGACAAAAAGCCCAAAAGGCTTGTATGGCAACCCAGACATTAGGGTGAATCTAGGTAGGTGTGCAGTTCATCACGCGCAGCACACCCATGGTAAAATCAAGCACTAAGGGTGTTGCAGGGCCCTCCCAGAAGAATACTTCTTGAGAAGGCGGGTCCTTAGCAGTACCCCCTAGGCAGAGATGGTAGAGCCCTCCTTCACTGTGTCAGGAGTGCTGGCCTGCGCTCCTACGTTAGGGCCGACGAATAAAGGAGGACACACCTTCCTGGCTGAGGAACTTGACTCGGAAACCACGAAAATGGAATAAGTAAAGGAAGAAAGTAAGAGACTCAAAATACACAGAGGGTAGAAGGGAAGAAATATCTGAAAGCTCTAAAGCAGAAGGAAAGCAAAAGTAAACACAACCACCTCTCCTATATTTATAACACAAAAGCTCATAAAGGCCCAAGAAGCAAATCAATGATCATCATTAGATCAACCAAAAGATGTACGACCCAAAGTTGCCACTATTTCAAATCCCACTGAACCCTTTAACGAACCCTAAAATTCTTACATGAATAGTATTGTAAGAAAAGGTGGAAAAATAACAACCCTAGGATCTGCCAAACCATTCTGGCCATGTTGTCCATACCGAGTCTATGATCTATACCCATCCTAGTTGATCGACCCCTTTGCAACATGTAACGACCTTAATATTAATAATATATTATTAAAATATGACAGATTATTATTGTTTTTTATATATTTAACTAGTATTAAAAAGATCTTACATAAAGAACTATAATCATATGATAAACATTAGAGTCAAAATATAGTTATTATAGAACATTATCGTATATGATACTTAAAACATAATTACATTAATTTTTATAACTATCTTCCCAAATAAGTCAGAGCCGTGGACTTTTTACAAACTTAAAATTTCTCAAAAGCATAAAAATATAAATTGTTTATGAGTCAGTATACTAAGAGGAAATCCTCTTAATCTTTCAAAATAATCTGTTGAACAGTTCCATCTTCTATTTGTACCACAATCATATATGAAAAAAAAAACAATGAAAGTAGTGAGATTTTTATAAAATAGATCCTAGGCGGCATTCTCAACTTCAAGGATTGGTTATCTATAGCTTGTGAGGAATGCATCATTGAGGTTGAACAATCCAAAACTTCATGCAATGTCAACACACAAAAATGCACATATTTCAGAGGTTGGATACTGGGTTGATAATAGATGGAAATGGAACCTTCTATGGAGTAAACCACTACAATCGTGGGAAGAAGGAAGAAGGACGGTTAAATTAATTATTGGCTCTTTTACAAAATGTGGAAATAAAGAGAGACGTAGTGGATGCATGACAGTGAACATCTAATTCAAACTTGCGTGGTGGATATTCTGTTAAGTAGCTTACTTACAAATTGATTCATGACGTGCAAGAGAGTAATGACGCAGACTTAACTCTACTTGGAAAGTAAAGGTAAGTTCAGAAGTGATTTAGATGTTCAAAAGTAAGGATTATCGTTAATAGGATTGGAGAATAATGACTCAAATTTCTCATCCACCAATATTAATTGTTATTCGATTAATTGTTAATCGACTAGTTTTTAGCAGAGAGAGATTTGAACATGACTTGTCCCTCTTCTTTCTTTCTTTTCACCAACTTTTAACGATTTGGTCATTTCATTACTTATTATGTGTCTGTAACTACTCAAAATTAACCTCCCACTTGTTAGTAGATTATAGTTAATACATTCACTTTTCATTATGATTGATTACATTATTAATCAAACCTAGGAGCCTTTGGGAAGGGATTTAAATCATTTGACCCACTTTTGTTCTTATTTCTGTTCTCAGGAACATTTTTCCTATCCATCATGTATCATGTGATGATATGTGTTTAAATTATCTTGGGTAAAATAGAAAAGTGTAACAACTTATTTAAATCCATAATAAAAGCTACAACAGCTAAAAGAGAATTAAATCTGAGAGCAACATTTAGTCTTTACAATTATTTTTAATTCTTTTTAGTCCCTATGTATAATACCAGGTTTAATTCTTTCAATTCTTATTATTTAAATTCATAGGGAGTATAAGGGATTAAATATAGTTTGCACAAGGACAAAAAGGGACAATTTTTAATGAGTACATGCATTAAAAGTTAAAGTTTATATAATTATAAGAATTAAATGAGTAATTAAAAAAATATAAACAAGAAAATGTTTAAGTGTGTAATGGATTGTGATACTAAAAAACATTTATTGTAACAATAGAAATATTTTTTTAATATAATTATTAAAATTTTAATAATTTTAAACTACATGATAATGGAAGATAATTATTATAATAAGCTTACTATAAAATTTGTATACATGTATTATTTATTCTATTTTAAGAAAGATCAAAAGGCAACGAAAATAATTTAGAGTTAGTTTATCTAATATTTAAGGACTATAGATAGCATATGTTTTATTATTGTTATTGGCGGAAAGTTGATAGTGGATAAGGTTATCTATCTTCAAGTCCCGTTTGACCTCACGAATGAATTTCCAAATCTGCTGAAGTGCCACGTGGAGTGATGAGGTCCAAGTAACAAATAAAAAATGGAAACAGTTATGCCCCCATTGGCCATTTGATTACTGATACAACAACAGCAGAGAAACAAAGTGAAAGTCAGAAGTGAAGATCATGGCTTCTCTTGTAACCTTAGCTGCTGTTCAACCAGCTGCAGTCAATGGCCTTGCTGGAAGTTCCCTCATTAGCACTAAGCTCTCTTTCAAGTCATCTCGCCAGAGTGTCAAATCCAAGAACTTCAGGTTCCGTACATTAATTGCAATTTCACTATACAGAAATATCAATTCCACCCCCCAAAAAAAAGTTAAATCCTTGTTACTAAACATCACAGGAGTGGTGCTGTGGTAGCCAAGTATGGTGACAAGAGTGTGTACTTTGATTTGGAGGATCTTGGCAACACCACAGGGCAGTGGGACTTGTATGGCTCTGATGCACCTTCACCTTACAACCCTCTTCAGGTTCCTCGCCTCTCTGCATGTCAATCTTCGTCATTGAGAATCAAACATGGAAAACTAAAGATAATTATACTTTGATAAACATATATATTGCATCATTGTTAAACAAATAGAATTTAATTCAGATGCCTACTTTTTATGAATTCTCCCATTGTTGGATCATTTGGTAACCATAGATGTTCTTTGATATGATCATTGATCAACTTTTTTTCGTCTAGGAAATTAAACCAAGAATTCTCTTTCATTGTCATCATTCGGTTACTGTTTGAGACCTTAGATTCTACTTTATCATTTATCCAATTACCATACACAGTTTCTTATTTTTCTTATTATTAAGGAATAGATTGTTATTCAATCACATTGTTATTTAACTTTTTATAATGATTATGTTAAAAGTTATGCCTACATTTCCGATTGGTTAACCTCAAAATCTTTAGATTGACTGCATAGAAAAATTATATTCAAACAAACATTGCATACATACACAGACTACATATATAGATGTTTCATTCATATGGATTTGCAGAGCAAGTTCTTCGAGACATTTGCTGGTCCGTTCACAAAGAGGGGATTGTTACTAAAGTTTCTGATATTGGGAGGTGGTTCCACCCTTGCATACTTCAGTGCAACTGCCTCAGGTGATATTCTACCAATCAAGAAGGGCCCACAACTTCCACCTAAGCTCGGTCCTCGTGGCAAGATCTAATTTGATTTGTACCCAAACTCCATATCTAATGAATTCCTTTTTTATTTCTTTTTCTGGTTTGCATAATGTGTAAGTATGCTTATAACAGACTACTATTTAAATATGCTTCTTTCGGGTCTAATTGAGTGGCATTTGCTTTGGTTTTTAATTGAAGCAGACATTTAATTGGAATGTTAATCTTACATTGTTAATTTGATTCCGAGATTTGTCTAACCAGATACATAACTTTAACTCACAAAGCTATTTAGAGCCTTGAATACCTTATGACCTTTTTAACTTGTATATTATTTAGTTCATTACACGAGAAGATCGAGACGACTCACCGACTAACATTCATAGTCTGGCAAGTATAACAATAATAACTTTTGAAAATAAGTATACTTTCAAGGTTTTACAGAAATTTTGATAGAGTCTTGTTTATATTTTGGACATCCTAAAATTTATAAAGAAACTTATTACTGGTATAATTCGTCAGCTATAGTTTCCAACAACATCAATATATAATATCTTAACATAAATCTCGTAACTAGACTTCTGATAGCCTCAGAAAGTACCAATTGTTCCAAAATAACATCAAATAGCCGCCAACATAAAAAAGGTTTACAATAAAAAAAAAAACAGTAGAGCTAAAACAAATGGAGATGTCAAGAGTCTCCTACTCAATTGCCTGAGAATCTGATTGAAAAACAATAAAAAAGAAGTAAGTCACAAAGACTTAGTGAGGGTCTAACAACCATCATAAACTAGAAAAAAAACATACTAACGCACGAGTTGTTCGATAAACACATTCCTCAATATAAAAACTTACTAAATCAATGAGTTCAATAAATCCCACAATCACATGAAATTTATACCCAACATCCAAAATGTTACATTTATCATATTCATTAAATAAGCAAATTTGAAATGAAATACATTAACGTAAAACATAAATAAAATGAAATGTAAATAAAATGGAATCACTCATGGAAGAAGCAAGAGGCAGCTTTATTTCGTTGAGAGTCCTCTCCTCCAATAGTGGATTCTCTCTTGGGGCAGCTCCATCTAATTGATAACTCTTTCTTCCCAGAATCATATCACGTCTCAATATCATATCATCGGTGACAACTCCATCTCGTTGATAGCTCTCTCCACAAAGTGGCAGCTCTATCTAACAGATAGTTCTCTCCGCCCATAATTATACAACTAGGTGCACCTAAGTCGTTATCATCCGCTAACAACATACAAGATTCTAACATAGATCCTCATAATATAAATACCAAATTTATTCTACTTCAAAGTTCATTCCAAAATAAATCTTCAATTTCATCAAACATAATCAATTTAAATTTATAAAACTCGCAACCTTTGAAATAAATTCCATTGAGAATAAAATCAAATAAAAAGTATGCTTCCCAAACCTATTAGGTAAACAATATTAAAATATAATAAGATAAAATTAAAATAATAATAAAACTATTAAAATATGTCACAATGGTCGTTAAATCACTCACAATTATGAAGAGTTAACCAAACTATTTCACAACAACTTCAATAATACTGTGGGAAGTAAAAATCATCATATTTGAGCACCAATAAAAATTTTCAATATTTAGAAATTTGTTTGACGTTCTACTTATTTGTGGGTAACCATAAAAATTTTTAAAACTAGTGCTCCATGCTCTAAAAATAATTTTACTTGAAACTAGCACCTACAAATAATTTATTCTTTAAGTTACGAGTTATGAGTTTACCTTAAAAAGTCAAAACGAGTAGCCTCTAAGGTGTGGGTATTTTTGTTCTTCCTCAAAATCCTATCCCTAACATCAAAAGTTATCAAATTTAATTCCGCAAAGAAAAAAAAGTTAGGAGTTTTGAGTTTCATTACATTTCACTAAATAAAATATTTGAGAGTAAATGGAACCCCAACAAATAAAGAAAGAAAAGAAGATGAAAATGAAGAAGAAGAGAAAGAAGTGAAAGGAAAGAAAAAAGAATGACCTTCCATGAGATGGGAAATGAAAACTATTAGCCCCCCACAGGGTTTGTGAATAAGTAATTGTCTGAGAATTAGCAAGGAATATCCGTCTTTCTGCTAAATAGGATGTATTGAACTTATAAATCATTAGATACTTTTTATGAATGTCAACTAAGTATCGTAAGTAAATTGCTCCCGGTTGTTCAATCATTTGATAACCAGAGTTATTCTTTGATAAATGATCACTATGAGTCAGACTCAATAGAATTTGATCAATCCTTTTTTCTGTCGTTAAGGTAGAAAACTGAACCAAGTAAATGGAGCGTTTCAATTCATCAAACGGTGAAACTTTTCTTCTCACAATACTTATATTTACTGAGTATCATAGTAATTTGTAAAAATAGTATTATAGTAATTTGTGAAAATAAAAAGGTGAATCGCAATCAACAAGTTGCTTTAATTACTGTATAGAAGTTCAACATATTATTAATAAGCTTGCATAAAACATTTATTTAAAAATAAAATGGCGCCTTCAAAATGGCTTATAACTCGAGGAAGAATTGATTATACTGGAATCATCAACTTAGAGAATATTTTAGGACAATGGTTAATTTGCCAAGTATTTACACTGAATTTCACCATTTTAGTGTCATCTAAAAAGGTTAAATGCATGAAAAATTATTAAGTCCCTGTGACTTTTGCCCCTATTTTATAAGATTCAACAATAGAGAGAAAGGAGAGTATAAAATGATCTTTACCCATGTTATCTGGCTGGATAGACACAACGTCAGAGATGACTAGAGTTACTGATAAAACTGGAGTTAGGAATGGTATTTACTATTAGGCCTAATCCTCCTTTTATCGTAGGTCGAATGGGTTATCTAGTATTTTAAGATGAGATGGCAGTAAAAGGCATGCATGACTTGTGAATTCATAAAATATCACATTTTGCGGCTGCCAGACTACAAAGTCACACGCGTGACAATGGTTCAAACCATGACAATTTTGTAATTTGTATATTCATTCATTCATTCCTATGTACAAAAAGAAAGAATAGATGATTAAGAATAAATGATTCTGTTTTAAATAACCCCTCCGAAGACCACAGACTCCTCCCAAATGCTTGCTTTTTGGTTTCTCTCCCTCTTCAAGTGTTAGTATTTCATTTTTGGGTTAATGGCGTGATGTTGGACTTCTCATACCTCCCAAAGTCTCAAGGTAGGACACCTTCTTGTCCGTTACTACGTTTGGAAGTTTTTGGGGCTTTCCATTGTCAATGTCTTTGCAGAAGTCATCTGAGTCTTTCTTAGCGTCTGAATCACCTTGATCATTGCTCCAACCCATGAAATCTGATAGTGTCATTGTCTCTGGGCCACTCTTCTCTACCTCTTCTCTAAGAGTTGGAGACTTCTCTGGCTTGGGAATTGGGTTTTTCGAAACGCTTTTTCTTGAGTTTGATGGATTTTGAGCGAGGAAATCTGCATGGAGTACATCTTCTATTCTTGACAGAACTGTGAAGGCCAGACTTTCCAATATTCTCGAATAACTTTCAAGAACAGCTTGTCCCACATCCTGCAATGGTAAGTGATCCTTAGTTATGTTGTAAAAGAATAAGACCTTTTCAACTGTCACACAGCCATGCAGAACGAAGCTGTGGACTGGCAGAATTACAAGATACTATGGGACCATGTGATTATGACCATCTCCTTAGGACACATTTTAAACTTTTTCTTTTTGTGAATTGAAAATTGTAGTTACATGTCATGTGGAGAATGGCTGGGACCACATGGCTCCAGACCATATAATAATTTATTTTTTGTGAAGTGAGAATGGACAAGTTCTTACCCTATTGAATTGGATTTTGCTTATATCCAATGCAGATTGTGGAATACCAGGAAAACGATGTTTCAGGAGAAGTAAGATGGTTTCTGCCCTCTCTTCAAAGAGTTCTCTTTTCTCCATACTCACAGCAGAACTCCAAGCTGATTTGCTATCTTTTTGGTTCATCTTCCTTCTCCAAATGACAATGGATGCCTCTATTCTGTCCTTGAGATCTACGATTTTATGTTCTGATGACATGTCCATAGCTGATAGGAGCTGATCAGGATCGAAAAATTCATCTGTAATGCTCCTGTAGATCAAGTCCCCTAGACTTGATCTTCCATTCTACAATAAGATTGAGTTTGGTTAAGATGTCAGAATGTTAACCATGATGACTTTTAAGTAAATACTAGTTCCTTTTGACTGACCTTGGGTAGGGATTCAATATAGCTTTCAGGGATCTCCATTTCTGATAGAGTTTGAGCATTTATGGCCATAGCTGCTTTAAGTACTTGGGTCACACTATCTTTCTGATACTGAACAAACCTTCTTGCCGCATCAGATAAACCCTCTGGGGGAACTTTAGGTGTAGGCAACCACCACTTGTCATCATTTTTTCCATTTGTAGTCTCTGCATCGTCTGCATTTTTTGTTACATAATAGAACTCATTTTGGCCTTTGAAGTTATCTAGACAATCCTGCTCATCATCAATAATAGTATGAGAACTAGCAATCAATTGAAGCCTACAGAAAAGTAATAATAATAATGAACTCAGAAGGAAATCGTGATGAAAGAAGAGTGATCTTACAATAAGCATCGTATCAAGCTTCCGTAAGGCAGGGATATTCATGTGGAGATCGGTTCTTTGTCGTGTTGTCATAACCTATTCAATCAAATATTAGGTTCAAACATATAGCAATTGTGACAAGGAGAATGAGAAACATAAGGAAGGAGTCAGGAGAAAGGGTTACCTCCATGGTTGAGCCATCCTTGTTTTTCTGTTGCACGGGAATCATTTCAACAATGTAGTCGGTGACTGATAAAAGCCAATCAATTTCTTTTCTCCATCTTGCTTTCCTTTCTGGCGGCATTGGCTCTAGGCGCTTTTGTTCACCAAAAACAGCAGCTGCATTCTCAGAAAGAAAAGAATGAGAGAAACTGACAATGAATTATTTGAAAAATTTTATGGAAGGAACAGCACAATGTTTGCACATCATGAATGGAGCAGAATGGAAAGAAGAATGCCATGTCTTAGCTAAAGGAGACGTAAATCAAGAAGTCAACACATACCTGCAAGATTTGTGAATGCATTTGACAATGCTAAAGCTGAAGAAACACCCTTGCCTCCACCAGACATATCCTCACCCAATAGAAGTTTAGCAAATCTCTCCTTCATCTGTTCCATTTCTGAATTAAACCCAACCATAGATAAATATCATAGACTAATCCAACGCAACTCATCCAGAGTTTGAATATCAAAGACATTATTCAATGAGTCTCAAAATGAATACGTTGCAAATTATAGACGAAGAAAATGGGCTGGTTCCGTTAATTGTCTCTTTTTGCATGGAATCAATGTTAATAGTTATAAAAATGTTAATAATTAACATTAATGTTTACCCTGCAGTAACTTGTCTTTGGCAAGTTTACCCTGCACTAACTTGTCTATGGCTTCTTTGGCTGCAATTTCCTCCTTGCATGTCTTTGGCTTAGGAACCTTATCCTGATCATTTAGAGGCTTTGATCCTTGACTTCTTGATGAAGTAGGTTCTTCTTCTGGAGGAGAAGGATCTAATGTGGTGGCACTCTCAATGCTCAAACTCTTTGTATGCCTCCCTGTATTCTCAAACATTCCTTTGAAATGGAATAGTTTGGACCTGTAACCTTCCTGTTCTTGTTCTTTAACCATTTGCCCCCTTTTTTTTAATGTATCAATGGATGTCCTAAGGAAAATTGTCAAGGGATTGGCACGCAAGAACAAAACATGGGGTTTCCAGGTCCCTATAGAAAGAGAGAAATAAGGGAGACTAAGTTTGTTGCATTGTGCAAGGGAGGAAAATAGCAGGAGAGAAACCAGAGTTGTAAAATGAAAAGGGAGATGTTTTCTTAGGAGGAGAGTGGGAGTTCGACAAAAAATTCAAAGTTCGAGGTGATTATTTGACGGGGTTTGTGTTAGCTAATTTTCTTTTTTGAGCTTGGTTGATTCAACGTGGGGTGCATGTTATAAGAAATTTATTTTCTTTTTTGAGCTTGGTTCGTTGAACGTGGGGAGCATGTTATGAGAAATGAGAATTAGAAACAAATTTTTGCATTATTATTGTTATTATTTTTATGTTGAGAGGAATCTGTTTTAGCAATTGGATGGTTAAGGTTTTAATTTAAAGGTCAAAGGTAGCTGAAGACCAGGGAAGACAGACATGCATGATTAGCCAAATTACAATGACACACCTCACTTTCTCCCATCACTGGACGGTGCAGATGCATCACTTGACAATCAAGGTACATGTTTCGATCTCAATTTTCACGTACAACTATTTTTCTCTTTCATTTGTCAAGTACAAAATCTACATCCAAATTCTAGCTTTTCGTTTTTCTGATGATGCCAACCTCAGCCTTTTATTAGATTTGATGACCATAACTTTTCCACCCTGTCATTACCGACCCTGGCATTCCTAATATTTTCTTTATATTTTGAATGCCAAATATTAAGCAACTTGTAATGAGATAGTACATTGGTTAAAGCTTTGAAAAAAATGTCATATGGTTTTTATTTTTTCATCATTCAAGAGGGTAAACAACCGAAAAAAAAAAAAAGTTCCAGGATTGGCGTCATTTATTAATGCTCCTTAAATAAAACATATATTGGATGACCCTGTATATATTGAAAGATCCCTTGGAACTAGACCTTCTCAGATTCAAAATGCCCTGTTAAAGTCGAACAAGCTCTTTAGTAAGTCGAGTTATAATATTTTCGTCGTCTCACTTCTCAACACTGGTGGGGTTGTATAGTGGAGGATCTCTTGGGTTTGAACATCCTAGATCTAAGATACACTGTCGGGGCCGGACAGACCCTTAGGTAAATTCGGATTACTGAAGATAGATCCAGACATAGGTTGACGCATGGGAAAAAAGAGACTTGTTGCGTGAAAAAGTCCCACTGTCTCTAATAGGTAAGGAAGAAACCCTAAAATATCATATGGGTCAAACTCAGAGAAGGATGTCCTATAAATAGCAAATCACTGGTATGGGTTTGACACACGTTATTATATTACTTTTCTTGCTGACGCACTGTACTTTTGTCAATACCTTCATCAATCCATCTTTTGACTTGAGCATTTGAATGTTTTTGCAGTACACACTTGTACTGGTCTAAAGACTCGAAATACTAGAAGTAGGTAAACCTAACACATGCGTGCAAGAACACACTAGACATACGTGAATTTACTCAACTTATAACCTTAAAGCATTATTACATTTGTGAGTGATTTATATAATATTTAACTTATCTATTTTTCTTTCATACAATTCATCTCTAGGAATGTTATTCTTTGGAATATAACATGAGATTTTAAGTATATTAAAAAATGTATGTTTGGTTAACTTTTAGTATTTTTTAAAATATCTTTTAATTTTAAAAAATAAAATAAAATTACCCTGAATTAAAAAAATAACTTCTCAATGTCCACTATTTAATAAAGTTGTAATGATGTTAAATTCAAAGTTAATAATTTGTCACTTAAATCTGATAATCAAGGATCATAGTCAATCATCACATGAAAATAGAGTCGTCTATGAAAATACCATTTTTCATGACAAGTTTGTTAGAGTACAAATGAGAATTGAAGTTTCACATTGTGTAAAAATTGAGAAATTGAGTAATATATAAGTGAGAAAGACTCAAAAATCTAGTGTTTGTTTGACAACAGTGTTATAAAACTGTTTTCACTATTTTAGTATTTAGAAACTAAAAAACTTGTTTGAGTATTGTTTTCTAAAAACTGTTTTCGAAAATCATTCTGATTTTTTAGTTTTTAAAAATTAAAAAATAAAAACAATTGAAAATAGTTTTGCTTTTCAGTTTTCTTTTTTTTTTTTTTTTGAAAACTCAAAATACAATAAAAATATATTGTTTTTTACTTTTCATGAATAAAATTTTAATAAATATGAACAGGTTTTTCCATTTTTGCATCTTCAAAATAGTTTTCAAATAACACTTATCAAACAAGTTTTTTTTTTTTTCATTTCTTTCCGAAAACAACTTTTGAAAACTATTCTTGAAAACTCTTTTCAAAAACTAAAAAACAAAATCAAATCAATCAAGTCCCTAATTGCTTAAGGTTTTGGGTTGAAGGTGTTATATGTTGTCTTATATGTTGTTGTTCATGTCTCATAGTTATACATCTCTCTTATGTTTATCCCCTTAGTTTCAATGAACAAGTGGTATTGTAGATGATATGAATAAGGGTCGTGTCGTGTTGTTTTTCTTATATATGGATTTGTATCCTATAATTATACATCTCATCCATATTTATCCCTTAGTTTTACCCAACAAGATTGATGTGAGAAAGAAAATAGTTATATGCCAAACAAAAAATATTAGTTAAAAAAAAGTTATCATGGTATTAGAATTATTTTGGTTTTTTATTAAAATGTGGTTTTTTTAAAATCTCAAAGAAGGATAAATTTTAAAAAAACAAAATTAGACATGTTTCAAAACACATTTTTTAAATTTTTTAAAAAAATTGTAACAAATAAACAATTTACATAATTTTTTTCTTTAACCACTATAAAATGGATATATTTTTTATTTTTTTAAGGGTTTTAACCACACAAATTAAAAAATAAATAAAAATTAAAGTTGTGTTTTGAAACAATTTATCCATTTTTTTAAAACTTATTTATTTTTGGGATTTTTAAAAAAAAATAGTCTCATGTTGTAAAAAAACAATTATTTTATATATGAATCAAAATAAAATAAAAACTCACAAGTGAAGCAATGGACTAAAATGTAATAAATGAATTTTATTTTATTTTTTACATACAGATTAAAAATTATCAGGCATGAGAACAAAATTGAATATGATTATAACTTTGAAATAGAAGTAGTTGAACCGTTGAAGTTGTTAATTTAAAATTAGTTAATAAATTAAATTTGAAGTTGATCGTCTCTGGTGCAATTATACACACACACAATATATATATATATATATATATATATATATATATATACATACATTTAAAAAAAGATAAAAATAGTAAAATATAGTGGGGGAGAAAGAAATAATGAGGAATGAGAAGGGAGTAATGTAATGTGGTGTGTGGTGTGTGGTGTGTGGTGAGTGGTGAGTGGGCGTGGCGGAATCCCTAAGGCGAAATGGAATCAATTGGAGTTCTCCTGGTGGCTCAGGTGATACCGTACCTAGAGCAAGAGCTGGAGAAGCGATACAAACTGTTCCGCGTTTGGGAATACCCGCAGTTGCCGATTGAGCACGCCAACTCCATCCGCGCGGTGGTCGGAAACGCCTCGGCGGGGGCGAACGCGGCGCTGATCGAGGCCCTGCCCAAGCTGGAGATTGTTTCCAGCTTCAGCGTTGGAGTGGACATGATAGACTTGGACACGTGCAAGGAGAAGGGCATTCGCGTCACCAACACCCCCGACGTCTTGACCGAAGAAGTCGCCGACCTCTCCATCGGTTTGATGCTCGCTCTTCTCAGGAGGATCTGCCAATGCGATCGTTATGTCAGGGCCGGTAACTGGAAGAAAGGTGACTTCAAGCTGACCACTAAGGTTTGCCTCTTTCTTCTTTCTTCTTTCTTCTTCCAATGCTCTCTACTTTCATTTCCTTCATCTTTTTACATCCTTTTCATCTAATTTAGGTTTTTAACTCGCTCAAATTAACTCCGATAAGGTTTTTCTATTTAGTAATGTCCAAGACTTGTCTTCTTAATTTGGATTTGCAAAACTGTTATTATATATTTCTTATGTTTTATACATAATAACTAGGTATCATACACATGTCATAACTAGGGATGAGTAAAGGGACTAGTCCGGTCCATGATCCCACATTTTAAAGATCCGAATGATCTTTTTTTAGGAGTACTTATTTAGTCCGTGAAGAATTGTAAAATATCGCTATTTACAATAAAGAAAGTCATAATATTAACCCAAACTAATAGTCAAGCGAATCTGTGTACTTAGTCCACAAAGTTCGTAGGTTTCCCGGATCAACTTCAAATTTTCCCTCCAATTATGATTATTTAAAAAAAAAAAAGCCCAAAACTTACACGAACTTGAGAGGTCCACGAACTTAGGTCTATATACTTACTCCTAATTGTAAACTATTATTTTAAGAACATTCATGCTGTCAAAAGCGTATATTTGATTCAAATTGGATCTATGGTTATTAGACTCTCAAGTTAACTCGCTAATTCTTATGAGTATCCAACTCTAGTTACCTCTTGCGAGTTAATTCTTATGCGAACTTTTTTTATAGTAAACTCTAGACTCTATGCTAACACTTTAGACTCTCAAGTTTATTATCGAATCAACAAATTAGACCAAAATGATAGTTATTTTGGATTGTTTTTTACATGTTTAGGATTTATTTGATATGTCATTCTTGAATCGAAGAACACGTTTCTAAGAACATAAAACCCTCATTTTCTAACAACATCAAACTCTCGAAGAGAATGTTCTACCATTTTTATAAGCTTCACAAGTTATTATCTGATAGTTATGTATTGCTAGACTTAATTATTTAAGTATTATAAAATGTATTATTTACTAATTTGATTTATTATGTTGGTAATTAGTATGTTATTTTAAGAGTAAATTGCATTCTTCTCCCTTGAGCTTTAGACTTATTACATGGGTACCTCTCTGTTAAAATGCATTTCTTTCGCACTCCCTAAGCATTTATGTTAACAAACAGTGTTAAATTTGCAGTGAAAGGTCAAAATTTAACTAATGGTATTAAATTTGTAGTGAAAGGTCAAATAACCCTTGTCAAAAGGAACTTTCTCAAAACCTTATTGGGATGTGCAAACCCGACCAACCCAGTTGAATGGAAGAAATAGGGTTTTGGAAATCCTCTTCCAATCTTGTGTTTCTTTCTTTTGAAAACCATTCTTCCTCCTCGAGCGTTTCATTTCTGCCTCCTTCACTGTTTTGTTTCCATCGCACCATTTGCTAGAGTGTTTTGTTGTAATTGTACCCTCTGGCGGAGTACCCCGTCGTCATTGCACCCATCGTCAATCTTTCTCGCCGCCATCGCAACCTCCTTGGACCTCTCCCTCCTAATTTTTTTCCCCAAATTCAAACAATGAGATCATTTCCCCGGTTTCTATTGTTTCTATTTCTTTTATTTTGAATCTTTGATCTTATTTCCCCTTTTTCATTTGTTCGTATTCACAACCCATTCTAGAGACCTCAATGGAAATTGAAGGTAACTGAAAACCGTCAAACATGATTGATCCAAGTTGGAAATACTGTCATCCATTGGATTAATCCAATATAAATACTATTGTTTGTAATTGTTGTGGAAAAGTGATGAAAGATGGAATTATCCGAGCAAGAGTTTCTAATGGTAAAGAAAGAAAATGTTGCAACTTGTACAAAGACTCCAAAAGATGTTCGAGAAGAATATTGAAAACTGTATAGGGAGAAGGTAGTTAACTCCACTATTATTTTGAGGGATATTGTGGATGAAGAGATTCAAGCAAATGAGAATAAAGAAGAAATTGAAATTTCAATAGCTAGTAATCCTAAAAGGATGAAAACATGGCTGGTACAAAAGGGCCAATAGATCTGTTCTGTAGAAATCTAGCCACTGCAATAGAAAAGAGGAAGAAGGAAAAACTGAGACAAGCAAACATCAAAGAGGTGTGACAAATTTAAAGGCAGTTTTTCATTAATATATTGCCCAATTTTGGTATCAAGCATGCTTATTGTTTTGAGATTGAAGAGCTTCAAGATATGATTGATGTCATTAGTACTTATGGTCCAAAATTTTCAGCTCCTACTTAGCATGAAATTAGAGTTTCACTTCTCAGCAAAGAGTTGAACTACACTACGGACTTTTTAAAAGATAATAAATTGCTACTGTAGAAACATGATTGTTCAATTATGTCAGATGCTTGGATTGATCGGAAGCAATCATGCTTTATTAATTTTTTGGTTGGTAGCCCTATAGGAACCACATTTGTGAATTCAATTGATGGTTGTAAATTTGTAAAAACAGGTGAAAAACTATTTGAGATGCTTGATTCACTTGTGAACGAAATTGTTGAGTAGAATGTTGTTCAAGTTATCACAGATACGAAAACAACTATGTTTGAGTTGGAAAACTATTGGAAGAAAAGAGACCAAACTTATATTGGACTCCTTTTATCAATTGTATATATGCTAATTGTTAATGCTAATAGCAAATCATTAGCATGTATATGGTTATACAATGCTCATGTTCAAAATTCCCACCATTTGTTAAAAATTTATATCAATCCATGGGAGGTGGCCCAGTATTGATTATGCACACAAGATAAAATTAAGATCATTGTTGTGGTCTATACAATGCCATAAATGTTGCTAATCCTCATAAGGAACAACACCTCATCAAAAGATTCCTCTGACTAGGACGATGACCCGACCAACCACTGACATGCCACTTCATCTGTGATGTCAACCTCACAGTGATGGGGTTGCGATACTATTCCACGATCAATGCGTTCTTGCATGGAGACACATGATATATTTGGTCCCTGTGGAACTACAGGATGTATGTTTCATGAACATGATGTCCCAGTATGGCATCGACAGTGTTGTTGCTGCAGCAGGATTGGCCTGTTCCTCCAATAGGTACAATGAGTTACATAGCTTAGAGGAGTTCAACAATGCCTTCTTTCCTTTCCTTTGCAACAAATGTTTAAGATAAGGATATTTTTTTCCTAAAATTTCATTAACCAATCATGTGCATAGCTCATGATAAGTTTTCCCCGTCAAAAATAGTTATGTTAATATTGATCTTAGGAGACATTTTTGTCGGGTCAAATTATGGAAGCATTACAAGTGTAATAAACCTTAAATAGAGAGAGTGCAAATGTAATTTACTCTATTTATAAATATTTTTAGAGCAAATTACAGATGTACCCCCCTAGGTTTAGTGAAACTCCAAATGCACCCCTTCTATTTTTAAACTACATATAACCTTCTTACTTTTATGTACTCATTACAATTGTACTCCTTATATGTTTGAAAATCTTACCATAGCACCTTTCTCAAACTTTACAGTTTACACTAACACCCCCTTAGGGGAGTCAAAAGTAATAGTTAAAAAAAAACAGAGTGCAGGTGTAATTATACTAAATTTCAGAAGTATTGTTGTAATTTATTTATATTTTTATTATTACTATAAAGTAAACTCTTACGAATCTACAAGCCGAACCTATGATTCGAGTGTATAGAACTCCATGAGTCTACTTCGTAGACTCTCGAGTTTTGATAGCCTTGTTGGATTTGTCTCTTTGTGAAGAGAATTGATGCAAAGAACCACCTTTCTTTATCATATTATCAGCTCAAAGTTATATGCAGGATTCTTACCATTAGTTCAGTACCTTGATGAACAATAAATATGAAGTGTGAATGTGGCAGTGGTCTACTATAAAGTATAAACCC
Organism: Psophocarpus tetragonolobus; assembly: GCA_037954015.1. NCBI lineage: Eukaryota > Viridiplantae > Streptophyta > Magnoliopsida > Fabales > Fabaceae > Psophocarpus > Psophocarpus tetragonolobus. Next base: position 48,500,243 of record CM075693.1, on the reverse strand, counting down.
CTCCTCTGTTTTCACTCTTCATCTCCTCTTTAGGATATATAAACATGGTTTAGCTTGACGATTTCTGACTTTCAGAGTGGTGGTCAATAAACATTGAAAATTGGACCCTTAGGATCTGTCAATCTTTTGGAATTACCTGTATCATATGTTTATTCTGCTCATTAATGTCTGTATTTATACATTATATTATAGTATTCCATGTCCAATTTCCAACAGCAAAATTAATTTTTACACTGTGTTCCTTCCAGTTTTCTGGAAAAACTGTTGGCATTATTGGGCTAGGGAGGATTGGGGAAGCGGTTGCCAAGAGAGCTGAAGGATTTAACTGTCCAATATGCTACTACTCTAGAACTGAAAAACGAGACTCGAAATACAAGTACTATCCAAATGTTGTTGAATTAGCATCCAACTGCGACATACTGGTAGTTGCTTGCCCACTAACGAAGGAAACTCATCACATAATCAACAGGGAAGTGATCAATGCACTGGGTCCCAAGGGTTATCTTATTAACATTGGACGAGGTAAGCATGTTGACGAGGCAGAGTTAGTGTCAGCACTGCAGGATGGTCGTTTGGGCGGGGCTGGGCTAGATGTTTTTGAAAATGAGCCTGTTGTTCCTGAAGAGCTATTTGGGCTAGAAAATGTTGTTTTGTTGCCTCATGTTGGAAGTGGCACCATAGAAACTCGACATGCCATGGCTGACCTTGTCCTTGGAAACCTCGAAGCTCATTTCCTTGGAAAGCCACTGTTAACTCCCTTGGTTTAAACTATGCCGTCATGGAACTACCAGGATTCAATGAATGGCCTGCGTTATTTACATTATCACCATTTAATAATTGTAGTGACGTGGAAATTAATTACTGTGAGAATTTCTCAATATCTGTATTGGTGTTGTAAACACTGATTTAGTTCATCTTCATCGTGAAATATTTTATTTTTATCGATCAACAAACATGTTGGTGTCCATGGAACAGGTTTGTCAGATATGAAAAAGAGTTTTCCTCACAAAAGATATTTTAATTATTTTTAAAATAATGTATTTTAACATAAATTAATTGAGAAAATATTATGAGGTTTGAAAGCTCAATGATGTCATTAATATCTATTGCTCTAAATTTTTAATATCTGAGTGCATAATTAAATGAATTTAATGCAATTGAAAGAATATGTGATTATTGCAAACGAATATATATCGGCAATGCCATCTTGATAGTTATTTTCGTATTTGAATTTTGTGTAAGTTCTATATACAGAAAGGCCAAGTTGGGTATAAAGTAAATAATTAAAATAAAACTTCGTATTTTTGTTATGAATTTTATTAAATGTTTGTAATCTTTATTTTCTGCTGGAAATATATGCCTGAACGTGGTGTTTTAGCCAGGAATTCTTCGACTGCAGATGAATAAGCAATCTGAAATACGGACACCAAGTTATCTTTAAATGTTCAGGTAATTTTACCAATTGTTCACTTTGAATATAGGAAAAGCTTGAGTGAGTACTCTTCATTCACTTCAGAACATCTTTTTAATAGAGATAGATAAGAGTATATAAGAAGTCAGAGGAGTGAGCTCAAGAGCTACCTACCTCTCATATACAATCATAAATGAAAGATAAAATACTCAACTAACATTCAATACAAATTATATTTAACGCTCTCGTTCAAGCTGAAGCATATAAATCATATGTTTCAAGCTTGGAAATCAAGTATTGAATATGAGGACCCTTCAAGGGTTTGGTTAATAGATTTGCAAGTTGATCATATGAGCTAACAAACTTGGTCTTAATTTCCTTAGACAACATTTTTTCTCTTATAAAGTGATAATCAATTTCAATGTGCTTACTCCTCTCATGAAATACTGGATTAGCGGGAATATGGAGAATTGCCTAATTATCACAATAAAGTTGCATTGGAAAAATTTCACAAAACTTCAATTTTTATTTGAGTTGTTTAACTTATACCAATCCACATGTAGCTAAGGTCATAAATCTATATTCAGCTTCTGCACTAAATCAAAAAACAGAATTTTGTTTCTTGCTCTTCCATGAGATAAGGTTATCAACAAGGTACACAATAATCAGTAGTAAAGTGTCGGTCTATCGTGGATTATGCCTAATCAACATCATTGTACCCAACAATTTGACTATTTTCTTTATCTTCATACAAAAGACTTTGACATGGAGCTTTCTTTATGTACTTAAGAATATGAGTTACTCAATTTCAATGATCAATTCAAGGTAAATTCATGAATTGACTCACAACTTCAACTACAAATGATATATTTGGCCTAGTAATAGTAAGATATATGAGCTTCCTAACCTGGAGCTGAGTATAAGTTTCCCATATCAGGCACTAACTTCTTGTAAGAGTCCATAGGACTCTTAACAAGCTTACAATTAGACATTTTGGTTTCCTTCAGAAAATTCGAGACATACTTCCTGTGGGAAACAAGAATGCCTCCTGGATTGAGCTACTTATATTCCAAGAAAATATTTGAGATGATCAAGATCTTTTGTTTGAAACTGATTGCATAAATGTTGCTTTAATTGAGATATTGTGGCTTCATCATTTCTTGTATTGATAATGTCATAAACATAAACAACCAAATAAACATATTTTCCAAAAGATTTATGATAGTAGAAGACGAAGTGATCAACTTCACTCTTTTTCATTTCAAAACCTTGAAAAACATTACTGAACTTTCTAAATTAAGCCCTTGGAGATTGTTTAAGATCATAAAGAGATTGTCGAAGTTTACACACTAGACCAAACTCCCTCTGAGCAATAAAACCAAGAGGTTGCTCCATGTAAATTTCCCCATCTAACTCACCGTGAAGGAATGCATTTTTAATATTCATTTGATACAGGGGCCAATGACGAATAGTCGTCATGGCAAGAAGAAGATAAATTATAGTGATCTTGGCCATAGATGAGAAAGTATCTCCATAATCAAGTCCATAGATCTGAGTGTAACCTTTGGCTACAAGACAAGTTTTAAGACGTTCAATTTCACCATTAGGATCAACTTTGATAGCATAGATCCATTTGCAACCAACAGCTTTCTTCCTAGGAGGAAGATGAACCAACTCCCATGTACCATTGTGATCAAGGACCTACATTTCATCAATCATGGCTTGTCACCATCCAGGGTCATAAAATGCTTCACAAGCATTTTTGGGAATGGTGATAGACGATAATGAATTTACAAAGAAACAATAGGAAGGAGACAATCGATTATAACTCAAAAAATTGTATATGATGTAGGTTCCAAGAGGAACGTATATCTTTTCGAAGGGCAATAGGCCAACTTGACTTGTCATTGGCCATAGAAGAAGAATTAGGAGTCGTTGTACAAGAAGGAGATGAAAAGAGACATGAGCCATGAGATTCATCAGGTATGATGGAGCTAGCTTCAAGTTTCATGCCTTGATTAGTATCAAGGGGTGAACGATCATTCTCAGTGAAGTTAGGAGTTGGAGGAATATTTTCATGGTTAGATTGAGAAGAGACACCTCGAAAGATGACAATTTTTGAACTAGACGTGGAAGTGGGCAGTATCTCTTGGATGGAATGGAATCAAATATGGAGGATGAGTAAAAGGGAGTATCCTCAAAGAAGATAACATTAGCAGACATGTAATACCTCTTGTATTAGGAGAATTTTTAATCTTTTTTAAGATGAGAGTATCCTAGGAAGACACACTTGATAGATTTAACTAACAATTTATCGATACATGAAGACAGATTATGAATAAAACACGTACAACCAAATATACGTGGTGATACATGATATAGATGTTCAATGGGAAATAGGATTTTATGAGGAATTTAATTATCAAGAGAAGAAGAGGGCATGCTATTGATAAGATAATAGGCAGAAAAAATTGCATTTCTCAAATGATGTAATGGAACTTTTGAATTAAGCATTAACAAGTGAGTCGTTTCAACAAGGTGATGATTCTTTCTTTCTGCTATCCCATTTTGTTGAGGAGTTGGGGACAACTGGACTAATGTAATATTCCTTGAGAAGACAAAAAAGAAGAGAGTTCAGAGGAAAAATATTCCTCTGCATTATCACTTCTAAAAATTTTAATTGTTTTGTCAAACTAATTTTTTATTTCATGGAAGAAGAAAACAAATATGGATAAAAGTTCAAACATCTCATTCATTAAATAAAGCCACGTACAATGGAAATATTCATCGATGAAAGTGACAAAATATTTAAATCCAAAAGAAGTAACCCAACTAGGTTCCCAAATATCTGAATGAACAATAGAGAAGGTTGAATTATATCTTGGTTCATCTTGATTAGAGAAGGAAGATCTAACATGTTTGCCTAGTTGACAAACTTAATATTCTAAAGTTTGGATTTTCTTAATACTAGTAACCATTATGTTTAATTTGACTAAACTTGGGTGCCCAAAACGATCATGCAACAGTTTAGGAGAAATAGATGCAAGGTAAGACACTAAAGGACTAGATTCCAGGTAATAGATATCTCTTGATTCTTGTCTTGCACCAAGTTGTTGGCTCGTACCATGTTTCTAAATTACAAATGAATCAGAATTAAACGTAACTAAACAATTTAAGGATTAAGTTCATTGACTTAAAAAAAGTAAATTGGAACAAGAAGGAATGTACAAAACAGAAGTTAAATTTAAGAAGGGAAAAACAGATGTCGAACTCATTCCTTGAGCTAAAATTTTTTACCCATTGGTTAATGTAATAAGGTGGGGAAATTTGGGAGCTGGCAAAGATGAAAACAAAGAGTTATTACCAAAAATATGTTCTGAAGTACCAAAGTCAACAATCCATAGATGTTGAATTTTCACATATTGAGAAATGCAAGTCGTTGAAACATGAGGTCTAGAAAAGGGTTCAACAAGACTGTTAGACTTCAACCTGTACTCATGGTATCCTTGATACTCTTTTTCAGATAATTTTCTCTCTTCAGGTTTCTCAAATCTTGATACATGTGCATATTTGTTTGGAAAACTATGCAACGAATAGTAAATTTCATGTGTGTAGTCCATTCTTTTGCAATGAATACATTCAGGACGATTACCTCTTCTATCACATTCTTTATTTCTATGTTCTCCTCTTCTTTTAAAAAATATCATAGTAGAAGATTTCACATTAAGATGTTTATTCACTAACTTTATTTTATGATGATTTCATATGTGTGTGAACTTACAGGATACCTTCATTGATTTCTTAACCAGCATTGTTTGGTCATATGCAATTTGCATTATAAATAGACAAACCATATCCTGATTCCATAAAACAAGTTTTCATATACACAAAAAACAAGCCCGTTCCAACATATTCCAATTAACACAATTTTAAATTTTGATTTTTTTTAATACTTTTTTTCAAATTACCTCGCATATTAATTATTGTATGATCAAAATATTTAGTTACTTTAACATCAATATATTCTCTCTTAGGAAAATTGAAAATTTATTAAAATAGATTAATTAAGTAGAAAACAATTAAAAATATCCCTTTGCTTTTTTTACTATTAATAATAATAGTTGACTTATCGGAAAAAAAAGGTAGAAAACAATTAAATAAAAAATATTCCAATAAAATTAAAAACAACTTTAAATTTAATATTTAAATACTTTTAAAAGTATAAATTAAGTAAAGAGTTTAATTGATATACACCGTCAGTGTAAAGGATTTTTACACTTACGTTCAATCATAAATTTTTATTTATATGACTTTTAAAGTACTAATCAGTAAAGTTAACAAATTTGTCATAAATGAAGGGTTGTGATTGAATGTTAGTGTAAATGTATACCAACTAAACTCTTAAGTAAATGTGAGAGAAAATTATATTTTATTTATGAAATAAATTTCCACTATCATTTTTTATTTAAAATTACAAGAATGAATCTTTTTATGACTGAAAAGAAAAAAGAAGGTTTCTATATCACACTAAGGTTTCGCAGCTTCCGCTAGACCATGCCTTACCTAGTTTCCTTCTTTCCAAAGCCGTCCAAACATCAAGAGTTCCTTTTGTTTTCTTAAGATGCCTTTACCTTTCTCTTTTTGAGTGAAATTTCAGGTGGATACATTAAAGATTTCACGGTTGGTACCTAGATTTCAGAAAAAATTTTAGAAATTTTTACTATCTTCAATTTTTATATAGTTTGCACATTATTCTCACGTTAGTAATATCATTTAATAAGCGCTTAATTGGATGTTAAATGTCATGTTCACAGAGTTTCTCTCATATTTGGTATTCTACATCATCATCAATGTTATATGGATTTAAGTTAGAGTGAAAACATGGATGTTAAGTATTACGGTTCTCTCATATGTAACCTTTCACGTCATTGTCCACATTATATGAATTTAAGTTAGAGTAAAAACATCGATGTTAAGTGTTGATAGAGTTTCTCTCATATGTGACCTTTCACTTTATTGTCCACATAATATGGATTCAAGTTAAAGTGAAAACATCATTTTTGTCCTCAAAAGATTAAAGAAACAACAAATCTAGATCTTTGAAAGATTTTTTAGAGATATTAAGGTCCTTGAAAGATTTTTAGACACATTTAAATCCTAGAAAGATTTCTAGAGACATCTAATTTTGAATTTTTCTGGTGTTTGCATGTAGACTCATCTATTACTAATGATGTAGACGACTATGCAATCAACATTTAATTGTTATATTGTCACTTCTTCTCTCTTATATATAACAATTTAACTAACACTCACTTTTTTATTTAATTTTTTAAATTAAAAATATTTGTGGAGGTTTTATGGTGAAAAATAGTTGTTTGATTTTATGTATTAATTTGATATTTCATAGAAAGCATAAGAACTTTGAACAATCAAACTATTACAGTATAATGAAGTTTTTCTTTTATATTATTTTGAAATTTTAATTCGATACTAACAAAACAATTTTTAAATTCACTTGTTATTGATTTTTTCCCCTATTTTTAATGGGAAAGGAAATATGAAAAGGACATAAATTGAGGGATTTTTATTTTTATTTACTAGCTGTTAAACCTTTACAAATATTTTTTTAATTTAAAAATAAATAAAAGAAAAAATGAATATCATATATATAGTTAAACTAACATGTATGTAGTTTAACGTTTAACCATACGATTATAATGTTATCGTTAATAATTGATAGACTTAAGTCTAAGTAGTAAAAAAATTCAAATACCTTAGTATCTCTAAAGATCTTCTCTAAAGATCTTTTAAGGATTTAGATATCTATAAAAATTTTTCCATAAATATCTTTAAAAATTCTAAATAATATTTTCACTAGAATGTCACATAGAAAAACTCTGTCAATGTAATATATAATAACATTTACTAAATAATATTAATAATATAAAAATTCATATGCAAACGACATATAAATTCAATACCTAAATATCTATAAAATTCTTTTTAGAACCCAGAAAGGTTAAATCTTTCAACAAGATGCTTTTTACTTTACACTTATCTTGAAAATGGAAAATTGTTTTACATTCGCAAATAATCATAATTGCTACCATTAAAACCTTACATTTTATGTTTTATTATTTAAATTTTCCATCTCTTAATTTTAATCAATGATTCGTAACAATAATGTAACCTAATATAATTCATTCCCCTAAAATTAGTATGACATGATCTTATTAGTGCCCAAAACTTGCTGCCTACCACGGAAAAAGAAACTGAAAATGAGAAACAGAGTTTGGTGTCGGAGTTACTATACACAAAATTCAATTGATTATGCAAAACCTAGACATTGATTATGAAGCAGCAAGTATGAAGATTGAAGAAACTTTGTTCATATTGAAACAAAAAACAACATAAAGATTTCATTTCAACTTTCAAGCATAGCCTTCAACCAAGGTAGGTTTGTTGTTTTCTCCATCATTTTCCTCACCAACTTTCTTCACATCTTCGATGTCCAAACCTTGCAATTCATCCACGCACGATTCCACATCCTCTCCCAATTTCACTTCTCCCTCCACCACCACCTCATCCACGGCGCCGCCACCGTCCCCGGCAACCTTCACTTCGTCGGCAACCGCCTCAAACCCCCTCTCCACGGTGCAGGATCCAGGCGGTTCATTTTCTGACTCAACTCCGATGACTGCGTCGGAGGCTTCCTTGACGATGGGCCACGGATCGTCAACGCAACCGCCGTCGTCGGTGGAGGAGAAAATGGAGGCGGCGCGTGACTTAACGGCGGCGGCGGCTTTGAGAAAAGCTTGGTGGATGGAATCGGGAGGAAGCGCGGGATCTTCGAGGCCGGCATCTTCTAGACGCGGAGGTAGGATCTGGTGCAGCATTCCAGATTGTTCCTTGGTGGACTCCATCACGTTTTCGTTTTGGTTAGTCTCAACTCTCAACTCTCAACTCTCAAACAAACTTGATGGATGCATATAGCCCCATCCAGTCGGTCATGTCATCACCAACGTCTTTTTGGGCTTTTCTTTCGCTTTTCTATACACACCAATCTTAGCCCATTTCTTCCTCCTTTTCACTTTTTTTCAATTTCAAAACATTATTATTAAAATATAAAAACTATTAAGACAAAATGAATAGTTTAATTTTTTTAAATAGATATTATAGACCAAATTATAATTTAATCCTATTTTTTAAATGCATAACCATCATTCATCCGTACAGATTTTCATACCAGTAATTTAGAAAACAAAGTCATACGCTAACAATATAATCCAGTAGTTATGAAATTTTAATTTTGTTTTCATTTTGTTAGGTATTTTTAAGTTTAGATATATTTGTAAGTATTTTTTATATTATTTATTATAATTTAGATTTATTTATTTATTATTAAATAAATTATATATATTAAGTTATTAATTATATTTTAATTTAAAAAATATATAAAAATAATTACTAACTAAAAATTATAAATTTATAATTAAAGTTTACGAATTAATATTTTTAATTAAATATATAACTTTAAATTTATTATATCTTATTAAAATTATAGTTGGACGAATATAAATATAAGATGGGTAATCATATACTTATATTTGTACCCAGTTTATTATATCAAATAATACTCATACTTATATCAATTGCAAGTTAAAATCCTGACCGATGGATTAGCTATAGGTATAGGGATTTTTAGGTTGAAAATATAAATTTTGAATGGAAAAGCAAAGATGAACTTAAGCTTACGTCACATAGATTCTTTAATAGATAATATATGAAGTCATCAAGTATAATCTATTGTCATTTAATACGTAACATAAAAGATAAGTTATTATTTTTTAGTTACTGAGATTTTAATATGAAATACTGATAATTTTTTATAGCTGAATCTCTCCTTTTTAATTACTTTTTTTTTTTGCATATACAAAATTTCATTTAAAGCCTAGGCTAAGAAATTTTATTCCAATTTTACTTATAGAAAAATTATAATTTACTTCTTTTTTTAAAAAAATAAATTATAGTTTTTTGTTATCATTATTGATATGAAGTATCTATAGTTTGTCAATGATTAATCTTTGCTACGAAACCTAAGTGATCACTTGCAGTGAGATGCCCCTCTTGATTACTTTTTTCCATTCATAACATTTGAATTTAAGATCTTAAGAAATTAAAATTCGCTTTAGTTTTATACTTTCACAAATTACTATCTCTCTTTTTCCATGTCATTTAACCCAGTTTACTTTAAATTAAAATAAAATTGTTGTTATCTTTTTTATTACAAATAACATTAATTAATTCCGATTAAGCTTTATGTAACATAAGCTTTTTCTATTTTTTTATGTGGAAGAAAATAAATACAAACAAAAAGCTACAAATAACATATCTGTTTCTGAAAAAAAATAATAAAAACTCTCATTAAATCAACTAGTCAAGTAAACAAAAAAAGTTGAATCAAGAATGATCGACTCACATGATCCCGTGAAGTTCCATTCTTCACAAGCAAATTAGCACAAACATTGACTTCTCCAAGTATATGTTTAAGCACTCATTCCTTGAGAAATCAAGTGAATTGTCACTTTAGAATCTGTTTCCATGCCAAATTCAAAATACCTTCTAACCACACAAAACTATTGCATGGCTACAAAGCATGAAGTTGTGCAAGCATATTTATTGAAATGTCACGCCAAACTAACCTTTCAAATTAAAGTGAAATCATCAAGTTTTTCATGGATGTAATTTAGTAAAATACTAATTTTTTTCCTGAAATTGTCAAATTATCAAATTGTCAATTTATTTAAGGTTTTTGAATGATTATACTACTGGTGTAATTTATCATATGAGTTTAATTGATATATATTGTCAGTGTAAAAAATTTTTACACTGACATTCAATCATGATTTTTCATTTATGTGACTTTTATAGTAATAACGAGTAAAATCAACTAATTTACCATGAATAAAGAGTTAAGATTGAATATCGGTATATATACCAATTAAACTCTTTCTTTTAATTAGCTAAGACAATTTTTATTAAAGAAACCCTAAAACATCTTGCTGTAGGAAACATTACAATCCTATAACAGTACTTTGACTAGTAGACCACAACAATAATTGTGCGGCTATCAATGAGTGAGATATGGTAGTGTGAAAAAGGTTAATTCCTTGTTCGTGCTTGAAGAACAATCACTCATGTCTGTCATATAAAAGACATGTTGCATTGCATCCTCTACATGACTGCAAAGCCAACATCTTTTATAATTATTCATCAGTGAAGTGTCACAAGCAATTTTCCATAATAATTCTGTTGAGAACGATTCTAATTATGAATACTTTTGCCACCGAAGACAACTTCATCATGAAATATCATAAAAATGGTGTTCACCCAATCTTCATGAAATCAAATGATACAAAATAAAAACTATTTTTTGAAAATAGTCTTCACACAAGCTTCATCATGAAATCAAATGTTACAAAATAAAAACTATTAGGTATTTAAAAAATAAAATTTAATTGAACTTAACTTTGTAAACTTAAATTTAGTTAAAAATAAACTTTTTCAAGTTGAACAAAAAAAAACGAGACGAATAGCTTTGACATTCAACTCAACTAGAGAATTTTTTGGCCGGACAAGCATGCACAACTTTTCATGAGGGATAAAATGTGGTATGGATGGTACGCATGGCCAAATACCAAACCAAACACAACATAAATAATTAACATTTTCATTAACATTTTCACTTTAATCCAATGAAATAAAGGTTAAGTGATGACGACATAATAAAAATTAAAAGTCATAGTACTGTTGACAAATTCCGGAAGTAGAAGAATACATTACTTTATACCCTAATTTAAAGACATGCTTAAACTGGGAACATTAATGTCATAAACTAGAAACATCAAATCAATTTTCAACATACATTTCCTGATATGTAGGAACATTTGTCAAAAGCATTAAAGTTAAAGAGGAATGAATAGAAAAAATAAACATGATAGACATCTAATCCACTAGATAGATACAAAATAAAATTTGGAATTTGCCCTTGCTCATACATAATTAAGAAAGTAGTAGCTGGCTAATAATCAACGCGGAGCACTTGTATTTTGGAATCAAACAGGTAACTAAAGCTCTCCGCTCAACATTCACAGCCAGTAGATCTCTGCTGTCGTCCACCACCGCCAACATCAATTGTGTCAGGAAGGTACCTGATACAATCAACATACAACACACTTTAGCTTTGTGACTCATAAATGCAAACTGTTACCTTTATGAATAGTAATACCACGTAATAGAGACAACTAAAGTTTTCAGGAATGCTCACATTTCTTCTTCAGGTTCATTCTTGAGTGCATTTTTTGCTATGCACTGGAAAGCAGCTTCAACATTAAATCCTTCTTTTGCAGAGGTCTCAAAATATGGTATGTTTCCCTTTGAAGCACACCATGCCTTTGCTTTCTTCTCAGAAATCTGCAACAAGAGGTTGTAACTTATAAGTAACGAATACATGTAGAAATAACCACCAAACACGAGTTCTAACTTGTAACTTAAAAGTAACGAATACATGTAGAAATAACCACCAAACACAACATATACACAAGAAAAAGAGAGTACAATATCACATCTTCTCACAACTAAAGCAGAAAACCAAATCACCAGAGATACTGATCAATAAGCAATTTATGCCATGAGATGGGAAGTAACTTACAACTCTGCTATTTCCACCATCAACATCTATTTTGTTTCCCAACACAACAAATGGGAAATTTTCAGGATCAGATGGACTAGCCTGAAAATACAAATAAGTAAAAATTGGATAACTTTCTCACTGATCTTTAATAAAGATGATATGGAGACACAACAAATCCAGAGCATGATTAAAACAAATTACCTGTATAAGAAATTCTTCTCGCCAATGGTTAAGGTTGTCAAAGGATTTCATGACATTTACATCATAAACAAGGACACAGCAGTCTGCACCTCGGTAGAAAGCCACACCAAGACTCTGAAATCTCTCTTGACCAGCAGTATCCCAAATCTGCATGTATGGTGCGCAGTGAAAACATTTCAATTGTAGATGATTAATCTCTCTTCCATAAACTTCAAACAGATCAAACAATACAGAACCATTTAATGAATATCACAGCAAAAAATGCAATCAAATATTGATATTTTTAACAAGTAAAAAGTGTCACGCATTAGCTCACCAGTTACCATGCGCGACGAGTAGGGGCAGAGCTAGAACATTTTCTTTGAGAGGGTCAAATATAAAAGGCTTAAATATGTTTTAAGTCCTTAATATATCTGGAAATTTTGCACTGGGTCCCCAATAAATTTTTACTTCGTGTTGGGTCCCTAATACATTTTTTTTTTTTGTTGAGTCCTTAAAGCACTATCTAAATAACTTTTTAAAGTATTTTAAAGCAATTTTAAATACTACCTAAAGTGCTTTATGGACCCAAAAAAAAAAAACATTGGGAATCCAACATTGGGGACTCAACAAAATTCACAAGCCCAATATAAAAATTAAAATTAAATTTTAAAATTACTATATCAAATTTAGACCAACCCATCATCATTGCAAGAGGCTCTACCCCTGACAGTGGCCATCATTTCATACATCATAGAGGCATAAGACTTTATACTTCACAAAATTTGGTTTCATAAAAGGCCTTATACTACACAAACTCACATAAAAAAGAGATTGGAAGATGGTGCAAAGAAATTTTAATCCACATAGCTGACAATCACAAAGAAACTCATAATGCAATAGCAGTGTCAAAAGAATTGCATGGATAGCTCAGTTCAAAACAGATCTGTAGCTGCAGATTATTATATCATAACAGGATAACACATTACTAAAGACTAAATATTATTATCCAAAAAAGAAACAGTATGTTCTTGTATCTCTCACCTGCAATGTGAACAACCTATCTTCAAATTGAACTTCCTTGGTAAGAAAATCTGCACCTATGGTTGCCTTATACTGATTACTAAATTTACGATTCACATACCTAGAGGCAAAGGGAGGAAAGTCATGATCATGATACCATAAATAAAATAAATAATAGTCGTAAGATATTTCCCACAAGTCATAAAAAATAATTTAAAAGTAAATGGGAGATTTGGACGTACTGATTCATCAGTGATGTTTTACCAACCCTGCCAAAAAAATTAATGTGAATTAGCAGTGAGATCTTGGTGAATAAATAACTGAAAAGCAATTGCATCTAGAAGGCATCAATAAATATTGGCTTATATGGCATTATATGAAGCTGACCCATGTTAGAAAATTGCAAATCTACAGAATCTATAACCATTGTTCATGTTCTCTTCTGAATCCATCCAAAAAGCTCATTTAGACAAGGAAGTATGATATTTTGAAGAATCCAAACACAATCATTAATCATTTTTATTTTACCCCTAAATTTTTAACCCCTGTTGCCCCTGGAAGAAATTTTCCTTTAATTTTTTATTGCATAATAAACTAAAGATAGGAAAATTCAATAAAAACTATGAAGTTGGGAAATAAATGCAAGAGCCCTTTTTTTTTTCTTCTGGCCATAGTACATGATTTAACCCCATTTGTGGTTGATGATTAAATTAAGAAGAAGAGGAAGAAGGATACCCGCTATCTCCGAGGATTATGACCTTCAATAACATGCGGCGGCGGGATGCCATCGATCAGGAAGTGTGTTTTACTAGCAAATGAAAACTTTCTGGGGAAAACTGGGACACGAAATATGTGTATGGAAGTGTTTAGAGTTATTTGCGCCAGAGAAAGTTTGAAAGACAGATGGAGTAAGGGGAGCGAGTTACCAACTAAACATCCAATGCCACCCATCACTCGCTACATCTCTCTTGTTTCCCAAACTGCCCATTTATAAATCTTTATATATTTAATTTTGTTTTAAAAAGATTTTTTTTTATTAAGCCAAACATTGCATTCATTAAAGCAGGAAAACACAATAAATGTCTTCCCCCAAATTACAAAATAGTAAGAAATTCAAGAAATATAATAAAAAATAGAAACAAAACAAAATAAAATTATAAAGTATTAATACAAAATCAAGGATTCATAAGTCATTCTACAAAAAAGTTTGTAATAAACTTTGCAACCTGACATCACTCTCAACTGGATAATTGAGTCGCCTCAATAAAAATATGCAAAAAGGTCTCCTTCATTTGAAAAATCATTCCATTTCTGGTTTACCAAATCTGTAAGATTTCTACATACCAAACAAAAGATCATGCTCTTTTATGATCGTAATCGTCGGAAGTCAATCTTGAAAATTGGTGATAATGGGATCTGAGAGAATTCGGTAACACTATAGTGATTCCTCACCAGGCACATAAACTTGATAATACCTGGTAGGACCTGTCACAAGTCAGGAAAAGATGTATCCCAGTTTCCTCTAACCTGTTACAAAAGATGCACACATTTTCCCCTTCTGATGATTTGTCAAGTTTCCAAGCTAGAAGTTAAACTTTTAACTATTCCAATAAATCATTTTCCCAAACAAATAATTGTCTTCTCTTGGATCAATTCCAAACGTCCTTCCCCGCCAACTACTTTTCTACAACGAAGGAAGTCTTATCCAGTGTGATCCCATATAGCCTAGGATATGCCTCCTGAAGACTATAGTCACCAACCATCTATCTCCCCAAAATGTGACATTCCTTCCTACACCTATTCTACGACGCACATTTGACAACCATCGGTCTCTTCTTCGATATCCTAGGTTTTCGATGGGATTTAGATTTGACCATCAATTTGAACAAAACTTACCTGTTACCTCCCATTACCTTAAGACCCTAGCCCACAAACTTTCGCCTTCCACCCGCAAACTCTACTTCTATTTCTTAATAGAGCTAAATTAAATGTTCCCAAATCTTGCAACCTTAACCCACATTCCTCCTTTGTCCTACACACCCGCTCTCAAGACACCTAATTGATTTTTTTACTCCCATCCCTACCCCGCCCCACCACAAAAACTGTTTAAATAAAGAGTGAAGGCAAGAAATAATACATTTCGAAGCCTTGAAGGGGGAAAGAAAATAGGTTGGAAGTGTGAACAATACAGATTTTATGAGTATTACATGACTAACCATAGACACATACTTATTTTTTCAAGATAGTAGTCGTTGCCACAGCAAGTAAACCCTAAACGGTAGACCCCGTACCTTAGAATTAAGATAATGCATCGCTCTCTCTAACCATTAAGATTGCACATTTACACCAATTCTTTTTAAGAACAATAAGAATGTTTAATTAATCATCAATAGAGTTAAGGTTTAAAACTCAATCCCAGAATAAAAATATCTACTCACACATGTTCATAATTATTAAAAACAAGAGAATAAAATTGCATCAAACCTAAAAACAAAGAGGAAAAAGAAAAAACTTCAAGTCTTGCTCTAAATGTGATATTTGAATAAGAATTTAAGGACCTCTGGTTTCAAATAGAAACCATATATTTAAACTAATGGGTTTTTTGTATCTAACCCCAAAAAGTTCATAACAATAGAGCAATTAAAATTATTACATAAAGAAGTGTATATTTTTTCACGGGAGTACAATCTTTATTTAACTCATAATTCATTTTTTTCTTCTTAATTTCCTCTAGAGCTTCAAACTTCACTCCAATGTTCCAAATCAATCCAAAAATGTGTCAATATCTAGCAAATTACATCATAAACACCAAAAAACACTAAAAGCATAACAAATTCTAAAATATAATTAAAAACACCTAAAATGAAAATATTAAACATAAATAACATAAAAATAGATAAAATTCTAATTAAAATAAAATCTAAAAATAGATAAAAAGGCAATGCATTACACATTTACACCAATTAACTTGTTTTTATGGAAATTCACCTTGAGCCCAGAAACAAGCTCAAAATTCTGTAATACTAATTTGATAGCCTCCACAAACCTTCATTCCTACGTTGAACATCATACCTACCCATAGCCCTTTATCTATTACACCCTTGTTGAGGAGAATGAGATGTGCTAGGACATTTCAGTCTTTTCCAATTTTATTCTACAGGAGAAAAAATTGTCCCCTCATTTAATGAGTCATCTCTAATAGGTGTGTTTTAAGAAAAATCTTAAAGTCAAGATCTAATATTTACAAGATTGTAAATAAATGGTTTGATCTCCATGTGGAGGATTATCTTATAGAAAATCATGCAAGATAAGCATGTGGTCTATGAAATAAACATTTTTTCTCTCTCCTCAATTAACGATGCCAAATAATGAAACTAATATAACAAGTCAAGATTAAAAATAAAAATAAATTAGTGTTAAAAACTAAATTTAATATTATTTAAATATAGTCACTCTCGTATTCTAATGATTGTTAGAATCCGCTTTAAAGTACTCAATAAAAAAATGCTTAAACTCCAAAAATAACAATTCAATATCAACAAAATTTATCTCAAAATTTTGACACCTAAAAAAGCACAAACGAAGCACTAAAGTTGTAAGTATATTTAGATAAGCTTTATATATATAATATCTATTCACACATCATTTTTGCGTCATTATTTTGTATAATATGATATATTGTTTCTCTTTGTTTATTTTTATCTCTTTGCCTGTTTATTTTGTTTATGTGATTCTACAAAGCATGATATATATATATATAAATATTGCATTTTCATCTATTTTTAGATTTTAATTGAAATTAAAATTTTATTTATTTTATGTCATGTATGTTTAATTGCATTTTAGGTGTATTTTAATTAGTTTTAGAATTTGGTATGCTTTTAGTTTTAATGTTTTTTGTGTTTTAAGATATGATTTATTTTAAAGTACTCTTGGACGGATTTAGAATATTGGAATGAAACTTTGAGTTTTTGAGACAATTTGGAAGAAAAAAATAAGTTAATTAAGGAAATTTAGAAGATTGTACTTCTGTGCAAAATACGCACTCAGGTGTGTATTTAGTTTAAGTTATTCTATTTTGTTTTCTTTATAGGTTGAGACATTAAGAAGTAATTAGTTTAAATAGAAACTTTATGTTCTAAACTAGGGCTCTAAACTTTAAATCAAGAAGGCATAGAGAGCAAGATTTGAACCTCCTCATTTCCCTTTTCACTTTTTATACACATATGTGTGAGTAGACTTTTTTATTTTAAGATTGGGGTTTAACTCTTGACTCTATCGATCATTGATTAAGTATTTTTATGTTTTTTATTAAGTTTCTTAGGTTTTTTTTTTCTCTATGGCTTTTACTGACACAATGTGTTTGATTATCATTTTCGTATTCATAGATAAAGAACCAAGAGGTGAACTTAGTTATTGGAACCTTAGGAGAAGATATCTATGAATTAAATAATGAAAGTAGTTAAGAATAAAGCAATGAGCCGTCATGTGATACTTAAATCCTAAAAGTGTTATAAAATTTGAATTTTTAAATTTTGAATAATTATTTTCTTTATTTTACCAAATATTTTCTTATTTTCAAATACATAAAAAATCACAAAAATTTATCCTTTATATTAATTACAATTTTCTTATTTTAAATTTTATCTCATTTGAATTTGATATTTTTATTCTATTCGGCAGTTTATTTCTATTTTTATTTTTTATCTATTATTTATTATAAAACTTTGATTTTTTTAAATTAATTAAAATAATAAAAAAACTATTTTTTTCGGCATCATCACTGTGAGAGAATAATTTCAATTATTATTTGAAGATTCCGCAGTTTATTTTATCAAATATTTTCTTATTTTTAAATACGTAAAAAATTACAAAAAATTATCTTTTATATTGTTACGATTTTCTTATTTTAAATTTTATTTCATTTGAATTTGATATCTTTATTTTATTTTGCAGTTTATTTCTATTTTTATTTTTTATCTATTTTTTATTACAGGACTTTGATCTTTTTAAATTAATTATAGTTACTTTCAAAATTAATTAAAATTATAAAAAAATTATTTCTTTACCAAACGTAAAATACCCATAAAAGAACAATTTTAATTATTAATTGAGAACCATATAAATTTGCGATTTTCACTCATAAGGCACCGTTGCTAGTTTTTAAAAAAAAAAACAGTTGTTTTAATAAAAAAACAATATTTATTGTAATTTTTTAAGTGTTCAGATAAAATTTTTAAAATAAGTAGAAGCAAAAAAATGCTAAAAATGACTTATTTTTACAAATAACTTAAAAATGATTTTATAAAATTACTTATAAATAAATAATATTTTTTAAACAATTATTTTAAATTCAAACAAATGCAGATGCATATATTGGTTCTTTTAGAAAATAATAAAAGTTCACTTGCTTATAAAAAAACTGTATAAGTTGTTGGAGACCAACATCAACATGTGATCTATGAGAACAACTCTATTTGACCTGGTATTACTATTTACTCAGCAGTATACCTACTCCTTTCACTATTAATACTTTTAATTTGGCGTTTTCTTCTTATTCTATAAAACACCCATATCAAGTATCATGATTTTAATAAAAGCAGTACATAACGTCAAAAATAAATAAATAAATGCAGTATATAACATGTGAGTACTATTTCTAAACAATTCTTCCTAAAAAAGCTTATAAACATATATTCTCCTTTTTTTACCAAATATATTTATTATTGTATCTTGCATTTTGGATCTTATTTTGCCTGAGTCTGTATCTAATTAACATCCCGCAAATACAATATTTTATATTTTATTCCACAACAATTAAGAGAAGAGAAATTATGATATAAGATATAGATTTCATCGATAGAAAAAATTCAGTTACAGTCAGGAAAGCATCCAACTTCCTGTATCCTGTGTGTGGAAAAGCTTTGCATCTTTGTTACATCTCAATGTCTTATAAACGACCCTATTCTACTTGAAATCTTTACTTCTTTGCACAGAATAATGAAAATGTTACTCATGGGAGTTATCACTAAAAAATTTAATAAGAATTTATTTTTTAAAAAAATTATAATTATAATTACATAATGATATATTTTTATCTAAAAAATACAAATTATATTTATATGATAAAACTTATGTTGTTATATTATTTTATGTTATTTTACCTTTACCAAATAGTTTATCAACGAGTTTCATCAAAATATTTTTAATCAAATAGACTAACTCATCGAAGTTTATCAATTTTGATGTGATTTATGTAATATTGTTGACGAGTATAATTTTTTTTTGTCAAAAAGAAACTTGATTTATGTAATATTATTTAAATTATTTAAACAGCTTATAATATTTTTTAATAGAGTTTGATTGATATATAGAAACGTGAAATTAAGAGATGTTTGGAACTTTTTCTAGCAACTATGACTGTAAAGGGTCTTAAGAGATGTTTAAGTTTTATAAATAATATTATTCTGTTTAAAATATGAAAAAGAAATATGTTTGTGGTTACAATGTAGGTGGTTGTCGTGTCTTGCTGTCGAGGGCGAAAAGTACTAACCAGACTGATTATATAATGAGATGGATAGCTCAACTACAACTGTAAGGCATAAGATAAAATCTCTATTTGAGCTGGCTGGCATGCTGATGACAAGGTGAAATGAACAATTTCCCATTAAAAAAATAAAATGAAAAAACATGTAATTATAACGTATTTAACCAAAATCCAACCATTTCTTTTTTAATCTGTCTGTTCCGTCGTCTTTTGCATTTGGTAATGTTGTATCTCGAATCATGTGAAAAGTAAAATATGCCTTCTGCTATAGTCTTATCCTTTGGTTTAAAATATTTATTTTTGTCGTTTAACTCTCAAATTTTATTTTTATTAAAATTCATTTTGATTATTTTCAATTTAGACTACGATTTTTAACCATATCTTGTATGACTCAAGATGGAATCTCACGAGCAATGAGAGTCTTAAAACTTAATATTTGTACCTTTTTCAATTGCTTGTGAGACTCACTATTTATACCATCTTAATTGTATTTATAATCCTCTGTGAAAATAATTTATATATTTATGACCTATTTTTGTTAGAAAATTATTTACTTTCTTTTTGTTCAAACATAAGTTTGACATCTTTTAATAGATAGAAAAAAGATCTAAAATTATATCCTAAAATAAAAAAATCACTATTTGAATGAACATTAACTTAAATTTGAAAGTTAAAGAATAAAAATGAATCTTTTTAAAATCAAAAGATTAAAATGAGTTTTTGTAAAAATTAGAAAAGCCCAAAAAATATATTTTTATCAAAATAAAGTTTTTAAATGCATAAAAATATAATATAATATATTTTTAAATTATATGTAAATTTAATTTCAATCTTTGGACGTAATTTAAATAGAGTTTAATTAGTATACTGACGGTGTAAAAGAGTTTTACATTGATATTCAATCGCACCTCTTCATCATGACCTTGATAAAGTCAACAAACTTCCCACAAATGAAGGGTTGTGATTAAATGTCAGCGTGAAACTTTTACACTAATTGTGTACACTAATTAAATTTATTTAAATATATATATATATATATATATATATATAATTGTTTTAGGTATAATTAATTTTACATCATAAAAGATTGTTGTTTAAAATTTTAATCTTAATTTTAATGTATAAATAAAACACTTATACACTATCAGTGTACAAAGTTTTACACTGACATTCAATCACAATATTTTATATATGGTAATTTTGTTAACTTTGTATGTGCATATTTATATTTATATATATATATATATAAAATATGTTCTTACTAAAGAGATAGGAATAGGTCTTTTTGATAAGTCCATCAGGTTGGTCCTTGAGCAAATGACATCGGAGAACCTTCAAGGAACACTCCGGACCTCAAGTTATTCAAGGCTATTCCATGAGAATGTTTTTCTAGGAAATTTTCAAGTATCTTAGTGTTGTGTTATATGCTCGAAACATGATTAATGTGGTAGTTAATGACATTTATTGCTAATTAACTGCTCATTTAAGTTGTTGGTTGTATTGAGTTGCTTTGAATGTCTTGCTCATGTCTTTTGAGTAGCCTGAGAGGAGTTAGTGAGTAAGGAGTATCATCTGGATAAGGTCGAGCTTCTATTTATGTGTCGAGCTTCAAGCTTTGTGTGCTGGACGAGCTCTGGGTGTATGAGTTCTAAGTCGTATTCATGAGCTTCGAGCTCTATGTGTGTACATAAGCCCATCGAGTTATAAGCCTCGTGAGTAACGAGGTGCTGGAGCTAAGAGACAAAAGTAGTAGAGCGAGTTGTGAATGGTGGTGTTTTCTTGCAACGCAATTCTTTGTTCGGCGAACTTGAGTATGTGCACATAAGTCCTCCGAGCTCTGAGCCTTAAGAATAACGAGGTGTTGGAGTTAAAAGTGGAATTTGCAGGATCTCTGACATGGTTGGTACCATGGGTGAGTAGGAATGTGACATGTGATTACCTACCTCTATCAAGTGACATATGATGTGACACATGGTGGGCTTGCTATCGTTGGATTGTAAGGAGTGAGAAACATTGGATGCCGTTGGATCATTGGAGAGTGTGGACCGTTGCATGTGGTTACGTATTTGTGTGGAAGCTGTTTCATTTTGTTGGCGTGAGTGGAAACACACACATATATATACATATACATATACATATATATATATATATATATATATATATTAAGAGTCTGATACACTATCAATATAATATTATTGTACCTGCACAAAGATAGAAAGGTATCGTGTCCTTTTTTATTTAGTTTGATGCTTACCTTTAGTGGCAGAGCTTCACCAAAGAATTTGAAGGAGTAAAGATTAAATTTATGTTATTGAGTATTTTTATTTTTTTTTAATTTATAATTTTAATCTTGTATTTTTTAAACATATATTTAGTTTCTCTCAATTTTAGTTTCATTATTTATTATAAAGTTGGAACACTTATTATCTCCTTTTTGTAAAATTTTTAATTTTAGTCATCTCTTCAAAATAATTATAGTAATAATAAGTGATAATTAATGTAGTGTAATGGTAATGGTTGTGAATAGTTGGTGAAACTCAAAGTATATATAATAAGAAAAAAACAAAAACTTATGTATTAGTAGTAAGACTCTTTTACACTAATATTTAGTTACAATTCACCATTTGTATAACTTTTAAAATATTAATTAATAAAGATAAATTTAATAAACTTACTATAGATGACGTGTTATAATTGAATATAGTGTAAAATTATTTTATACTAGTGATGCATAAATATTAAACTCATATGATAATTATAAACTTTAAGTAATATTTTATTATATATATATATATATATATATATAAGCATATAAGGAGTTTAAAAAAAAATTGGGGGCCATGGTTCCGCCACTACTTACCTTGTAGTGGAATCCTAATGGGAGGGAATAAATAAGTACATGCAAAAGATATTTATAACTGAAAGTATAATAATGAGTGAATCTAACCTAAATACTTACCTTATATTTATACCGGTACTTACTTGGCTTGGACTATGTGATTAAGATTTTGACTTAACTAAGGGTAAAAGTGGGTTTATTAAAAAAGATAATCTCTAATGCTCTTAGATTCTCTGATGTTGGGTTGTTATCACAAGTCTCTTAACACGTCTTGGTTAGGTTGTTTAACCCTTTAATATAATCAAAGTCTTTAACCCTTTAACTATATCAATAATAATAATAATAATAATAAAAAGTAACATATATTTGTACAATATCTCAACTTTCTTGCTTATTTTAAGAAAAAATAGTAAATTAACTTGGTTTTCTAGGTAATCAATTAATATCTTTTCTAATACTTTTAATCATCAATTTTATATTAAACAAATCATTTAGACACATAATATTTATAACCTCTCGGATAGAAATTTGATGTACTAATTCATCTTGTTTATTTAATATTAATTTTAGAAAATTAAGGGTGATGTCAACTTATTATAAAGATGATTTTTCGATTATGAATTGAAAATGACTTTGCATTGTCATATAATCATAAATAAAATAAGGCGTTGCTAAAAGGATTTTTTATTAAAAATTACATAAAACCCAAAATGAAAAATTGTAGAAAAACTTAATTTTATGGATCTCAATAAAATAATTGTTTGCTTTATTTCTTTAACCACTTAATCTCACTAGCCTCTATTATAAAATACTTTTTAAAAATTACAGAGGGAACATATTGATAAAATTAATTAGATATTGTATTTTTCAATATTTTTTTCTTTTTTACAATCAAGCAGTGTAGAATCATGATATGCATGAAGCAGAGGTTACCGTATGTTTGACCACGGTAGGGAAAATAACCCACACCAATAAGTCGTACTCTCGCACTTCCCGGCAACCTTTCTTTCTTCGATTTTACCATTTAACTAATTTTAATTGTTTGAACATTTTCCTAAGGTTATGCTTTTTTACAAGAGGAGTGGCCTATAGACAAATGGTATACTTGTATAAAAAAATTTCCAATCAAGAGAAAAAAATGTCAAAAAGTTTAAAACGTAATAAAATAATAAGTTAGAGATATATAAATACAAAAAGAGTTTGATCAATATATACTGAAAATATAAAATAATTTAAGTTTAATTAGTATATACTATCAGTGTAAATTACAGTGACATTTAATCATTTTTCATTTATGTAACTTTTAAAATAGCAACGAATAAAGTTAACAAATCTACCATGAATAAATGGTTGGAATTTACTGTCAGTTTAAAAATCTTTACACAGTGTATACCAATTAAACTCAAAAAATTTTACAATCACGTAAATGTTAGAAAATATTGTGGATTAGTATCACTCAATATCTAATTATCACTAACCGACAATATAAGATATAATCATAATATCAATATCGTTATTTATCTTTAACCGACAATATCTTAAAATATCAATATGAGTGAGATTGACTCTGTGATGGGTTAGGTCAATCAGACAAAAACCCAACTAAGAGAGGTCCCTGACTACCCTGGGGGGTTATAAATTTGTCATCCCATTAAGCAAATTTACACATCAGAATTATTCTCTATAATAACCCCTCAGAAGATAGTCAGAAGAACCTCCTAGAGTTCTGTTCAATAGTGCTCATGGACACATGAATGTCAATTCAGGTACACGTTCATTCTCATCCTATCAATTCAAAACCTACTTTATACTTTCATCAGTAAAATCACACTTGTTTATTTATATAACTTTTAAAATATTAATCTGTCAAGTTAATAATATTATCATAAATGAATGTGATTTAATGACTGTAAATTTTTTTTTACAATATTAATGCATACTCATTAAACTTATATAAAATTTATATTGTATAAATTGTTTGCTTACAAAAAAAAATGTTGTATAAATTGTTGTATATGTATCACTTTTTAGAGCTAAAAGTTTGTATTGAAAATAATAAAATACATCCGTTAGCAGGTATAGTTAAACTCAAGCAGAACTATCTTATTGAGATACATATACTATCTTATTGAGATACATATGCTCATTAGAGCTGGTCATGAGTCTTAATTTAAAGCAAAAACGGAGTTTAAGACCTAAAATTGTTTAACAAATATATTATTTATTTAAATAAAATTTTATATTATTTTTATAAATAATTAAAATTACTATATCTTTTTTATTTAAATTAAATAATAATACGTACTTGATTATAAAATATAATTTTGTTGTTGTTGTGCATGTTTATAAATTTATGTTAAATGAATTTTAAAATGTTTGAATTTTAACAAGGTAAAAAACATAAAACAAAACTAACAACATTGATCCATACAAGTGGTAATTGTTTGTGTTCCTTAACCATATAACTTTAGACATAATTGAAAGAAAAATGTCCATATTGTGTACATTTAAAGTTTCCAGCAAAGTTAAAAAACAAAACTAAAATTATCATGAACTTAAAATTATAAGTTAATATATTAATAAATAAAAAAATTATAAAATTTAATAAAAAGGGTCATATATTTTTTTTACGATAAAGATAACACTAAATTATAGTATTTATTTTAGAAGTACAAATATAAAAATTAAATTATATTATTTTTTAATTAATACATTAAATTTATCCAACAATAAAAAAGCACAATATTTATCCATATATCATAAAAAGATATTTTGTTTTTAAATTCCATAGTAACAATTCTAGTGATATAAGAATTTTATTATATATTTTATATCTTGTTTTGAAATTTTAAAAGAAAAATTGAACCTCAAATTTTGTTAAAATAATTTTCAATTGATAATAATAAAAATAATAAATGCTTTGCTTAGAATAATGAAGTAATATTCTTTAATTTTTATTAAAAATGTTGAATAAAAAATAGAGAGACCTTAAAAATTGTTGAAAATTATGGTTTTATACTCTTTGGAATATGTATTCATCTTCATTGGTGAGGGAAATGTAGAAAATGTCAAAAAATGTAAAAATAATAAAAATAAATATGAATTGTAATAGAAAAAATAACAAAAAAGGAAAAATAGAATAAAAAAATAAAATTAAATACTTATAAGGAATACAATTATTATTAAAAATGATATATATAAATATTATATGTCTATTTTTTAATGTTATGGATTAAATGATTCTATGTATAAATGCCATAATATGCATTTTTTTAGAGACAAGTAAAATAATAGGAAATATTGTATGAGTAAATTAAATAAAAATATAATATTTTTAATTATTAAAATTATATTAATTTATTTAATATAATAAATGAATAATTTTTACTAAAATTAAATGTCTATTTTTTAAGCATATACCATTACATTTTAAAAATATTTATATATTAAAGAAACTTTATTTATAACCCTGGACCTATAAAATCTGAGGACCGCCTCATGCTCATTTAAGGAGTTCTTATACACAATTCTATATTATTTTACTCGGTTCCTTGTAGATTGTTGGGATAATTTTGATTGGAATTGTTGCTAGATTATGGTTAATTTGGATGCAATTAAAAAAGATGCAGATAAAAAATTCAGGATTCTTATGGTTGGTTTAATCTTTATCCACAAAATATATATTTAAACGGGTTAAATAAGTTTAGTTTGATAAAATAAATGAATTGTTTTAAGAGTTTGTATGGACATTCAAAACCTGTAAACTTGATGAACCAATTTGCAGCTCCTCATATGATTAGAAAATATAATATTTTTAAAATCAACTAAACTATAATATATCATACTAAAATTTATATTATTATTTATAATAATTTAAAAACTAAATATTTTTAATACTAAAAGTCTAAAATATCATAATTTACAACAAAAAGTTATAACATTAATATAAATTAGTCAAAATAATAAATTTATCCCTTTAAATGAACTATGAGTCAAGCACGCACTGTTGGTCTGTAAAGTCTGCAGATTTTGCACATCAGGCTAAAAATTTTCTTATAATTTTGATTCTTAAAAAAAGAGTTTCACAACCTACACAGTTTAAGAGGTCTATATTGCGGACCAAATATACCTACCTTTATCATTAGAGTATCTCTAGTGAGAGTTTATTTATGATTTCTTTGATCAATCAATGGTTATATTGGAGAGCATCTACGTGACACAATTAATTGCTTGAAGTTGAGAAAGCAATTGTTGCTCATATTAAAATAATATACTTAATATGGATGGTCATCGTATGGTGTTTATAGACAAAATTATGTGTCAAATACATTATCATAACTGACCTTGGTTACGTACATTTGATATATCTTTCGTTCATTCTCTCTCGGCATCGTGCATAAATTCAAAGAGTGGATGGTTAGGAGAAACTTAGGTAGCATTTTGTTTGAAAAAATGTTTTCTGTTTTCATTTTCTATTTTCATTTTCTGAAAACTATTTTCATTTTGAAGTTTTCAATATTAAGAAAATATGTTTGTTTTTACTTGATATTTTTTTATTTTCCAAAAATATTATAAATTATTTATATATTTTAAAATACATTTATATGTTATTTTTATATAATTACGATATTGTTATTAAGTTTTCACATAGTGTTAACTTTTGAAAACACTGAAAACAATTTTTTTTTTGTTTTCTGTTTGTAGTTATTCTCTGAAAATGTTTTCAATGAAAATATTTTCTAA
This sequence comes from Psophocarpus tetragonolobus, assembly GCA_037954015.1. NCBI lineage: Eukaryota > Viridiplantae > Streptophyta > Magnoliopsida > Fabales > Fabaceae > Psophocarpus > Psophocarpus tetragonolobus. The sequence continues at coordinate 48,472,807 of CM075693.1, read as the reverse complement.
ATTATAACCAAACATATTTCACTACTATTTTCTATTTTCTCTGAAAATAAAAACAAAAAATACTCAAAACAAACGCCACCTTATGCTTAGGTAGATTTTGGGACAGACTAAAGATAGTTATAGTTATAAATGTTGTGTACTAGGATGGTTATATATTTTTTGGGTTACAGAAGTGTGGTTGTTGATGATAGTTAATTCTTGGTGTCTAATACCAAATATTAATCAACCAACCAGTGATCTTCCAACTTGTACTTATGTTTTGGGTATATCTTATACATTCATTAATGAATTGTTTTTACCTATAAAAATATATTTACATGGGAACCATCTAATACAATTAATGATAATAATTAACTTTTTATCAATATAATATATTTAATATGAAAACCACTTAACATAATTAACAAATGAAAATAAAAAATAAAAAATATGAATTTCTTAAAATTTCTTATTATTGAAGTGATTTGTATTTGAATTATTTAATATTAATTAATAAAAAATATAAAATATGAATCACTTAATTTTTAATATATGAAGCAATTTAAATAAGTTGTTTTTCAGAGTAGATGTGATTAGTATAAGAGGATGTGTTGATACTATAGGACTGCTAATATGTTTAACCAAAAGGCTAGATCATGCATGCTTGTTTAATTATAATTTGTGTTGTGCATTGTTATATTTTTAAGTGTCTCGAGAAATGGGAGTATTTTTAAGTGTTGTGCATTGTTATAATTTGTGTTGTGCATTGTTATATTTTTAGATGAAGATAATGTCATTAAATGTGAGGGGTTTTAGGGAAAGGGTGAAGAGGAGGCGCATTAAGAGGATGGTTGTAAGAGATAAATTTGATATATGTCTTTTACAGGAGACAAAGTGTACTAATCTGAAGGAGTGGGAAATAAAGGAGGTGTGGGGGAATGGCGAGTGTGAATGGAGGGTACTACCATCAACGGAACTGAGTGGGGGTTGTGTCACAATATGGAGGAAAGGTTTATTGGAGGCAGTGTGGCAAATCCAAGGTCAGGGGTTCATAGGTATGGCGTTTAGAGGAGGTAATACAAATGAGGTAAATTGTGTTGTCAACGTGTACGCTCTGTGCTCGTTGGAGGGCAAAAGAAAGGTCTGGAAGGATCTAATGATGACTAGCAGGGGTCTTTTGCATGTGAACTGGGTAGTGGCCGGCGACTTTAATGCGGTCAGAGGGAGAAGGGAAGTGATAGGAAGATCAGCGTACCATTCAGCAACGAAGATGGAGGAGTTCAATTTCTTCATTCAGCAAATGGGGCTGGCAGACCTTCCAGTTATTAGGAAAGGAGTGACATGGATCTCACCAGACGGCCAGTCAGTAAGCAGACTGGATAGGTTCCTATTCTCACCGACACTGATGGAGGAATGGGGAATTACTGCACAGAGGATAGGAACTAGGGAATTCTCGGATCATTGTTGGATTAGTACAAGAGATAACAAGCAAAATTGGGGGCCAAAGCCATTCAAGTTTTTTTATTACTGGTTGGAAGACATTTCCTTTGGAGATTTGATAAAAGTAAAGTGGAATTCAACGCAGTGTGCTTGGTGGAAGATGTATCAATTGGCAAGGAAGCTAAAACATATTAAAGGTCATATAAAACAGTGGTCTGAGGAAGTGTGGAAAAAAGGATGACATCTTTTTGGCAGACAAGGTTCAGGAGATGGAAGTGGATGATCAAAAGTTACTGGAAGGGGTGCAGCTGAATAATACAGTGAGGCAGAAACTTATGGCAGAATATTGGGGCAGGGCAAGGATGTTGGAACATGCTTTGCTATAGAAGTCTAGGGTACGATGGACTCTAAATGGAGATAACAATACCAAGTACTTCCATAATTGCTTTAAGTCGCGGTGTCATGCAAATTCTATTCTTGCAATTCAATCAGAAGAGGGATGGTTGGAGACTGTGTCTAACATTCGAGCCAGAGTATTTGATCATTTCTCTGATGTGTTCCGGGAAACATGGTGGGATAGACCTACAATGGATGTAGTTTCCTTCTCTCAACTATCGGTCCAGCAGAACCAATTTTTGGAGGAGCGGTTCTCAGAGGAGGAGATCAAGGCGGCAGTATGGGCATGTGAGGGAGGCAAAAGTCCAGGACCTGATGGTTTTGGGATGAATTTTTACAAAGCCAGTTGGGAAGTAATTGGGTCTGATGTGGTGAAGGCAGTACAGGAGTTCTATGAATCGGGAATATTACCGAGGGGGGTAAGTTCTTCTTTCATTACGCTCATTCCAAAGGTGGCTACACCTTCAGGGTTAAATCAGTATAGGCCCATTTCTTTAATATCAAGTGTGCATAAGATTATTTCGAAGCTACTGTCTTTGAGGTTGAAGAAAGTGTTGAAGGCCCTGATATCGTCCTCTCAGACGGCCTTCTTGTCTGGACGATCGATTCTGGATGGAGTAGTGGTGGCAAATGAGCTCCTGGATTGGGCTAAAAGGAGGCGAAGTCCGTGTTTTTTGTTCAAAGTTGATTTTGAGAAGACTTACGATTCGGTCAAATTGGAATGTTTTAGATTATATGATGGTTAGGATGGGTTTTGGAAGTAGATGGAGGCGGTGGATGAATGCCATAGTTCGGAATACTTATGTGTCGATATTAGTTAATGGGTGCCCGACATCAGAGTTTAAACCAGGAAGAGGGCTGAAACAGGGGGACCCGCTATCCCCTTTTTTGTTTTTGATGGTGGCAGAGGCCTTAACAGGCTTGTTTAGGTCAACCATCCACAAAGGTTTGTACAAAGAGATCAAGGTAGCTGACGATGCATGACATTCAGTGTTACAGTATGCAGATGATGTCATTATGATGGGAGAAGCAGATCTGCAAATGGTGTGGCATCTGAAGGTAATGTTAAGGGGGTTTGAAATGACGTCAGGGTTGAAGGTAAATTTCAGCAAGAGTAGCTTTTATAGCTTAAATGTGTCTGAATCATTAACGCTTGCTGCTAGCTCCATGCTAAATTGTAATGTGGGTACTTTGCCGTTCAAATTCTTGGGAGTGCCACTGGGGGTGAACCCTAAGAGGGAACAAGTCTGGAAGCCAGTAATTGAGCATTTTAACAAAAGATTGTCAGGTTGGAAGGCACGTAATATGTCTTTCGCAGGGAGATTGGTGCTACTCAATTCAGTATTAGTTTCTATCCCATTGTATTTTTTTTCCTTTTATAAGGCTCCCAAGTCAGTATTGAAAGTTCTGAAGCGACTGCAGAGGACATTCTTATGGGGTGGAAATGAGAGTCATTAAAAAATTGCATGGTTAAGTTGGGAAAAAGTTTGTCGGCCAAAGGAAGAAGGAGGGTTAGGGGTGAATTGTTTGGAGAATTTTAATCTGAGTTTGTTGGCTAAGTGGAGATGGAGGATATTATCAGCTGGAAAGGTGATCTGGGGCCCGCTGCTGAGGTGTAGGTATGGAGAAACACATACATATATGGAGAGGCCTGCAGCGTTTAATCACACATCGCAATGGTGGAAAGACATATGGAGCATTGATGGATCAAATGCGGTAGTGCCTCATTGGTTTCAAGTTAGGATAAACAGGATAGTGAGGTCTAGAGTGGATACTATATTTTGGGAGCAGAGGTGGATTGGAGGTATGGCACTCAGCGCACTTTTTCCTAAACTGTACGCCTTAGCAGAGGATAAGGGTATCACTATTAAAGACAAATGTGTCTCCGCAGCTCCATCTTTATCATGGATGTGGGTATGGCGTAGGGAGTTGTTTGTTTGGGAGGAGCAACTGCTACAGGATCTACAGGAGCTCTTGAGTGAGGTTGGTTTGGAGGATCCGGCTCCAGACGAGTGGGGGTGGGGGTCAAGTGGTAGGGGGATATTCGGCACAAGGCTATAAGGTGTTGACGGAAGGACCCACTGACCTAGGAATGAATTTTGTGGAACCTCAGGATGTATGCAGATTGTGGGAGGAGAGGTAAGGTGCTGCAGTTCGCATGGAGGCTACTGAGGGGTAAACTCCCTACTGTTGATAACCTGCTAAGGAGAGGAGTACAACCATCGGTACTTAGCCCTGTTTGTGTGTTCTGCAAGAATGAGTCAGAGACCAACAATCATCTCTTCTTACAATGCTCAAAGATCCAAAGGCTGTGGTACGAGGTAATTTGTTGGGTGGGAGGCCAGTCCCCACTTCCGGCAGATATTAATCAGTTATTTCTCCCAGCCGCTGGATGGGTCGTCGGGAAGCGAAAGAAGAAGTGCAGGTATGTGTTTTGGATTGCGGTATGTTGGTGTATCTGGCTATCTAGGAATGCTATTATTTTTCAGGGGCCGAGTGGGAATCAATGGACATGTTAATGTCGATAAAGTTTATCTCGTGGAAATGGTTGTTGTACTCATTTGGTTTTACTACACGATGTGTATTTTCAGATTGGTGTTCCCACCCTAGGTTGTGTCTACTGTACATGAAATAGAGGTGTAAGTTATGTGGAGCATAGGTAAACAGGTCCATGGTCAAATTTGATCAGCTGAAATATTTTGTTTCAACTGACTTTATATGCTATATAATAATATATGTTTTGCTTGTAAAAAAAAAAAACTTTCAATATAACAAAAGTGAGTCCATGTTTGGGTAGTTTTCCAAATTAATTTAATGTACGTTCCAACACTCTGGTGCATAAGTAAAGTTCCTGTCGCAAATATAATTTTGGAGCTGTCAAACTCAAACGTTTAATCCAACATGGCCTACATAGGTTTCTCTTGCTACTAGCTAAGCAGATACTTAATTTGCTTTCATGAAAGAGGTGACACTGATGAGGAATATTACATTTTCTACACGATTGAAAAATGTTATTCAATTGCTAATGTGTAATACTAAAGAGTACATAAGGTCAGTTTTGAGTAGGGTTTGTCCTTGTGGCATGTCAGTTTTGAGTTTTGTATTTTGTCGGTCAGTCTTTACGTAGACAAAAGATTCTTTGTACAATTGGATGAATATCTTTACCGTTCAAATTTAAAAAATGCATCTGTTATGATTCTTAACTGTAGTTAAGTAAATAAATAGTGAAGTTTGTTGGTATAAATTGTATCACTTTAATACTTTTATAGCACACATTAATCTTGTATTTATTTATGAGTTTAATTGATGTATATTATTAGTATTTTACAATGAGATTTAATAATGATTTTTTATTTATGTGACTTCTAAATTTATTATGAATAAAAGATTGTGATTGAATGATAGTATAAAAATATTTATATTGACAGTGTATACTTATTAAACTCTTTATTTATTGTCTAAAATTTAAATAAAAATCTTCTTGATCTATCTCCATCTACTAATAGAAAAATTAATGTTATTTAATAATTTTTTTATTATAAATATTTTTATCTTTTATTTAACTAATTAAATGATATGTGTGTGTTGACGAGAAAGGAGACAAAACACAATGTGGAAAGAGAGTATTTTAACCCTGAAATTTTGCTTGAATGTAAACATTCATGTGTACACAAATAACAAATCCCAACGCCAAAGTGTTTAACGTCCTCTCAATCTTTGAATTCTATAAGTAATCCAAGCATGAAAATTTTTTTCTAGTATCAGTCATTTGATATATTTTTTTTCACCAAATAAGCTATATATGGATAATTAATATCTAATATATATCCAATAGAAGTGGCATGAGTTATTCATTCCTAACACCGTGGTGTTTTATCAATGAGTATAATTGAGATTGAGTTAAGATTGTTTCACTCAACAAGTGCAAACTCTAGTTGAATCCACACCATCTCTTCACTTCTCAGTGTTTAATTTAAACGCAAGAGTTTTTTATATATTATTTACTTGTTATTATTTAAATTTATAATTTAAAGTTAATGTGAATAAGAAAATATTAATTAAGGAATTATATTGTGGATTCCATCTGAGAAACTTTAATGTTAGTTAGAGTAAAAATTTGATTGAATTGCTTAAAATAATAAAAGTGATATGCCATTATAAAAAAGTTAAAATATTAATAAAAAAAACATTGATAAATTTTTGGGTTTCATACCTTCATTCCAATATCACATTTTTGTGCATTCTGTCAATTGCTTGGATGACGGAAAAACATATAATCATGAGTTATCAAGTGTGTATATAGTCTTAGTATTCAAACGGGATATATATATATATATATATATATATATATATGAAAGTTTTTAAAGTTATAAAATAATTAATAACACTTGATTATATAACATAAATTAATTAATCAAAATCAAAGTAAAAATTGAAAATATAAAATATTTATTTGTTTCTTTAATTTTTAACACAATTTTAAGAAAATTCTATCTAATACGCCATACACATATTACTATTATTCTTCGACTAACGAAAATACAGGTGTTGTATATTTATATTTCTATTTTGATATGTATAATAAGTTTAATTTTTAATTTATTATTTTTTTAATAACATGATAAAATATATAAATAATTCATCGTGTCATTTTGTGTAAAATAATTTTAGTTTAATATGTTTTTTGTTTATGTTAACATGATAGAAATATGTCAGATCATCAACGTATATGTAAGATTTGCAATGAGTTTGAGAAAATGGATAGAGGAAATATTTTGAATAAAATTAAACATCTTATGCATGTGTATTCATATTTTTGTGTACAATAAATTTAGTTTAATATGTTTTTTTGTTTATGTTAACATAATAGAAATATGTCATATGATCAACTATATGTAAGATTTGCAATGAATTTGAAAAAATAGATAGAGGGAAGAATTTGAATAAAATTAAACATCTTATCGCATCTGTGTATTCACATTTCTATTAAAAACATTTATGATCAAAAGTATACATACATTAATGATGCTTAAGGAATGTTAATTTGTGATAAGGTAAAATTTGTAAAGATATTTTAAAGTATTATAGATTAATAATATATATATATATATATATATATATATATATATATATATATATCATAAATAGTAAAACAATTATCTATCTTGAATATAAATGTTTTGAAGTAATTTTTTTCTTAAGGATATAAGGTTGATCTACTAACAAAATTTACACTTAGAGATAGAGAGGTTGTAAGTTCGAGTCTTTCTTAGAACATAATAGTTTATTTTTTAATTTTCAAATAGGTATAGAAGTAAAATAAGTATTTTAAAAAGAGAACCTCAAATGGGAGTATTTCTTATTAAGAGTATAGATGCACAAAGTCACGAACCATTGCTCAAGGCCAATGATGAATTTTAAGACGATGATGGATGAAAAAAATACCCATATTTGTGGGTACCGCCTAAACTCGAATATTTGTGACTACATGTTCGGTACTCGATTTTGTACCTGCCTGTTACAATTTTAATAATTGTATAATAAGTTTAAAGTTATATATTTAATTAAAAATTTTAATTCTTAAACTTTTATTTATAATTTATTGTTATTAATTATTCTTTATATATTTTTAAAATCAAAATATAATTAATAAATTAATATATATAATGTATTTAATAATAAATAAGTAAATTTAAATTATAAAAAATAATATAATGGATATCCATGGGTATACAAGAATCCGAAAATACCAATTGGGGACAAGGATGAAAATTAAAACTACATACCCACTTTTTTTTATACCTAATCCGAACCCGCTTCACATTTTATGGAACATGGACAAAGAGGTCAAATCCACACATGTCCCTTCCCTATTGTCATCCTTATGCCTTACCAATTTTCAAGCCGAACAAAATCAGGAGCTACCTTAAACATGACCTCTAACCCGTCTATGTGGTTAGGAAAATGGGCAACATCTTACAAATATTCATATATAAAAAATAAACACATATTCATGTGGATAACATCTTTGATCTATTATCATATTTGTTGGGTATTTATATATACATATTTGTATTTGCAACCCACTTTTTATTTGTGTATGAAATAATAAATATATTTCTTACACATGAGTTAAACATAATATGAAAAATAAGCTACGAACAAAAAAAACACATTAACAACTAATATTTGACTTATATAAAGACGTTTTAAATATATAACAAATTATAATTTTTACTACTTTGTCTTTCTACTTTGCCTATAAATCTTCTCTAAGGTGGGATAATACTCATGGTCGATGATATAACCCTCATCTAATAGGTTAATCATAAACAGTAAATCATATTCAATCATAATGTTCCAGGAGCTATGAGCATAAGACAAATCTAAGGCTTTGAAAATAGTAAAAAGTTTCACCTTATCAACTTGTCATATATTATAATGTAAATAACATTTTCTGTAATATTTTCTACTCAAATTATAACTATATAATATTATCATATTATTCAATATTGTATATGTATGAGGTGAGTTGTGGGCAGGTACTATAGCCCCATATCCACATAATTTTTGGGGGTTTGAATCCACCCATATCTAGACTCATTTTGCAAGTTATTACCTGTTTTGCAAGGTACCCCATGGTATGAATCTATTTTGCCATTTCTATTTGTGCTTAATTAACCTTTGTCACGGTATGTATGTATGTGTACGTATGTGTGTCTATATATATATATATATATATATATATATATATATATATATATATATATATATATATATATATATATATATATATGGTTATGGTAAGAAATGAGACAATATAATAATAATAGTAGGATTTCAATAAACATTTAAGATTAAGTTGTTAATTAAACAAGTTTTTGTGGTTCTCTCACATAGAAAATTTCCCACAAACACCACCACTAGGCCCCACTGTCTTTCTCATGATGTGCCACCACCCCATGCTAACTTAATGTGTCAGAAACATAACCTTTTAAGAACACAAGAGATTATATTTACACATGTCTACGATGAAGCAAATTAATCTGTAGATATACTAGTTAAAGTATGATGTAAACATATATGGTCAATGACCATATATGAGAAGCTCCTCTACCTAGTGTTTTAAGCCCAGTATTAGTGATGGGTGGTGATGACAGTGGTGGCGCTGGCCCCACACTCACTACCACCACCATCACTGTTGTTGCCACTACACCCATCATCTATATTACCACCACTATCGCCCACAGGGTGGATGGAGGGGGACTAGCAAAGGCCATGATCTCTCTAAATTTGTAAATTTGTTTAAATGTTTATAAAAAATCATATAAATTTTTTAATATTAAAATAAAATAAATTATATATAAAAATTAATGTTAGTTAATATCTAAAAAGAATAAAATAAAGACATAACAAGTAACATGATTGATACAAAAAATTATAATGTTAAATAAGTGTATATAATATCAAGATGTTTTTATATAATATAATTATCTGTTTTTTTTGTTCATATAAAATGACACTTTTTTTAAAAAAAATATCTTGACCCCGTAAATAAAGGTTTTGGCTCCGCCTTTGACCGTTGATAATGCCACCGTCGTCAGTGCTGGTGGTACCGATAATGGTGGTTCTGGAGTGGGGGTGGTGCTGACATTGTAAAAGATTCTACTTGGGTGATGAGAGAAAGCGATGTGTTAAGAATTTGTTCCGTGTGAGAGAATTACTGAACTTGTTTAATTAATAATTCAATATGAACAGTTTATGGAAATCCTACCATTATTATTATGTTTTCTCATTCAAATTTTCTCTTTCTGTATATTTTAATTCTTTACAATTTTTATTTTAATTATCAGAATATATTTTGGTTTGAAAATAATCTCTATCATGATACTAACGTTTTTCTTACGTTATTCGTTCTATATTACTAAAAACAATAATATAATAATGAGAAGTGTCACTTTCTAAAAAATTACAAATATTATTATTAATAGATTTAATAAACTTTTGGACCTGAAAAATGCATACTTTTATTTCAATAATTTAATTTTTATTTTAGTCTTAGAACATGCTTTTGTTTTAAGATTGTTTCTACAATTAGATATTCAACATAAAATAATATTATAACTATTATTTTGCCATAATAATATAATAATAACATAAAAAAATTTAAATAAAAACATTATTGTTAATAAATAAAAACAATGACACATCATGCATAACCAACTTACCTATTTTCACTTTTCTTGCCTAAATTTATATATAATAATTTAAAAGAAAAGATAAAAACTTTGAATAATGTTGAAATCTAAATATAACTAGCACTATGCGGGTATAAATTTGTTGATAACCATCTTGACACGGCAAGCCCACAGTATTGATCCATTTTTGTTGGATTCTATATGGATCATAAATTTCTTTTATGGATTAACTTATATATGAACCTTAACCTGTTTAATAATTCTAACCGGATACATAAATAAATAGAAAAAAAGAGAATGTGTACAATGTTGAACTTAAGAAAATGTGAAAAAAGTTTTATGTTGTTTAATATTAAGAAAAATAATTTAATTGTCCTATATTGTTAAACTATAGCAACTCCTACCAGTTGATTTATACGTTCTATGTGTTACTAGATGAATTTTAAAAATAATTATTATAAGTGTTTAATGATTCTGTATGTTATTATAAAAAAATATATTATTAATTAATAAAAATTTATCATATATTATTATTTTCAGTAGTATGGAGCAGACGGTCTAGAACGTATGATGTGATAAAGCGTTAGTCACATAATCGTAACAAAAACTATTTTAAAATAAAAACATTTCAAAAATTAAAAACTTACAAAAAATTGAAGTAAAAAAATAAATTTTTTCGGAATTAAATCATATGCGTTGGGTTTTCTATTTGAACTCAACCTGTATAAAACATAAAATATAAAAATACTTTTTCTTAATCTAACTACTTTCCCCTAAATTTCTTTGGGACAAACATATCTAATTCTTCTTTTGAAACAATATATTTACATTTAATTACTACGAATAAATTGAATCTCTCTTTGTCTCCCTAAACAATTTGTTACTTAGCTTGGAAAATGTGTTCTGACATATAAAAATAAGCAAATTGTATTTTAAACTAATATAATAATCTTAGAAATTTTTTATATAAAATAATTTTATTTGCGTTTATCGAATAAAAACTTTAATTTACATAAATATTTTCAAGAATGATAATGATAAAATACCATCTCTCTCATAATGCAATGGTCGACAAATCCAATTATTCAGTCAACTTTAAATTTGTTGTTTTATAAAAATGAATTATGAAAAAGAAAAAGAAACGGTGATTAACTTTCTTTAAGAGTACAGTGCTGAATGGTGTGTTGAAAATCGGATTAATTAGAAATGCCAGAGGAAATGGAAATGGCAAATAGCGTAAGCATAAGCATAAGCATAGATTGAATTGAATTACGGTAGAAAAGAAAGAAATCCCACGTCAATACGAGGAGACAAAGTTGAAGAGAAAACTGAGACACAAAGTGAGAAAATTAAGCACACATTCTATCACCGTTCCATTGGCATCACCGGAAACCCAAACGAAAAACCTAACGTTTACACCGTCTTGAACATGTCGCTCCAATTGTTCATCAACCTTCTACCATCTCGCTCGCGATGAGGCTGAGATTGATTTGAATCGAGTCTTGCTTTTCCGAATTGCGCGGGATTCTGAGAAGATGAATATGCCGCCGAAGCCGAACCAGGTGGCAGTCAGAGACCTCGTTGAGGAAGCCAAGAAACGGATCGTCATCCTCGTCGTGTGTGTCGTCGGACTCTCCTATCTCATGTCCTGTGAGTTTCACTTCATTTCACTCCCTAATCGTTTCCTTCTCTTGTGTTCAATTGAGAGCGATTTCTGCATGCTTCTCCTCCGTTTTGTTGCTTATTGTTTAATTTCGCCAGCTTCCCCCCTAGTTTTGGTAAAATTTATTTGAAGCCATCGTAGTCATTATTACATTACTTGCTCTTCGAAGAACGGTAGGAACAAATTTATGTGGCATTTAACATCTACAGTGTCTTAATTTGGAAAAATTAATTGAACAATGCTGTTGAAATTAGTACATAGGATTGCCTGTTTATCAGTTTTAAGAGAAGACGACGTCGTTTGGAACTGTTTTGTAGGAAGGACGTTGGAAGGTTTTCACTGGATAAAGTTCTGCTCGTTCCTCATATATCTCATTTTGCTCCTAGAAGCCATAATATCTATTTTTTTTTTTATCAAATTAGGAAAATTAGATGTTCAACCAATAATGTTGAGAACAGAGTGATGCTTTAGTTATTGTATTGCTACATTTTTCACCCTCAAAGGGCAGTGGTGTTTTCTTTTATTTTCCTTTAGATATCCATATCCTACTTGATTCTTTGTTTTTGTTGGTGATATGATACGTTACTAATCAAAATGATCCATTATGGAACATGAAGTGTAGGAAATCATTTGAGTTAGCTATCATTCTACCATAGAACCTGGCATGTACAAGGTAGACACTCATGATTTCACAACAACTAAAGGGAACTGCTTATATATATTCAGACATGAAAGTGTAGTGTATAACTGTATGTTATACATTGTATTTTAACATAGTGGACACTTCTATAACATTATAAAAACTTGGGTATTGGGTTAAAAATGAAAAATAGTCCAAAACTTTCATAATCTATGTAGAAACAGGAATCTAACTCTATCAAAGCCACCTCAAAATTGCCAAATATAAAACCTCAAAAAATAGGTACTATGAAAATCCGAGCCTGAATGTATCTGTGTAGTGATGTAGTCACATATCTACTGAAATTTTATGGTCTTTTTTTTTGGTGATATCTCTCCTCCTTATGCATTTTTTGTGTGTGTTTGATTTCTTTAAGCAAGATAAGTTAAACTGAATCATAGTTGTATTTGATTATTTAATATTTAATACCAGTGGAAGCTTAATAAATAATAATCTTCTGACCATGTTAGGTTTGAATTAAATATGGATAAAGATAGTAAAAAGGGGTTGAGGTCAGCATAGGATTTGGCAGTTCTGAATTATTTTTTGAAGGGGAGAGGGGACACCATAGCAGATTTTTTATTCGAAAGCTTTGACATTTTGTCTAAATTATGAATAATGTCTAAGGCAAAATTCCTAAAAGATTTTCTTTCAATGCAACCACAGCTTCCCCACAGTTTAGTAGAGTTTCATCACTTTTATCAGCTATGGTTGGTTCCTCAAACACCCCTAATGCTGTTGTCTTCATTTCGTAATGATAAATTTTGTTGATACTGGTTCATGTGTCCAAGCAAATGCCTTATTCATCAACACCAAGAGGTTCTCACTCGCTAATTTCTAATTTCATGTTTTTTTAGGTCTTAGTGTTTGGTTTGATTTCTTTTGCTTTCATTTCAGTGACAAGCTCCTCAGTTTGGGTCAACTTGCCAGCTGCAGTCTCCTTAATTATTATTCTCCGCTATTTATCACTAGATTTTGAAATGAAGAGAAAAGCTGCAGCATACAACAATAAAGCAGGCTCCACCAATATTCAGTCTTCTAAGAAACTTGTTGAAAATCCTAAAGTTATTGCAAAGTTTGACTGGAGAAAAAAAGTGAATTCTCCTGTTGTTGAGGATGCAATTGATCACTTCACTAGACATTTAATTTCTGAGTGGGTGACAGATCTTTGGTATTCTCGCTTAACGCCAGACAAAGAGGGTCCTGAGGAGTTAGTGCAAATAATTACTGGTGTTCTTGGGGAAATTTCTGGACGCATGAGAAACTTAAATTTGATAGATTTTCTAATAAGGTTTTTAGTGTTATTTTTTGACTGCCTTCTTTCTTTATTTCGGATTGTAATTGGAGTGACTGGGAGTTGACTTTATTTGGTTCAGGGATCTTATTAATCTGATTTGCACTCACTTGGAGCTGTTTCGTGCTTCCCAATCAAAGATTCAAAAACAACATACAGGCTCATTAGCAATTGAAAATCGAGACATGGAACTAAAAATTGTTTTGGCTGCTGAGAACAAATTACATCCTGCTTTATTTTCTACAGAAGCTGAGCATAAGGTTTTTTCATTTTGTAGTTTTAAATGGATGTATTCAGTAATGGCGTATTTTGTTTTCATCCATTGACCATATTCTTTTCTTGTATTTTTAAGTTTTGGATATAATGCTCTGTGTATTCTTAACTTGCAGGTTTTGCAGCATCTGATGACTGGTCTTATGCATGTTACTTTCAAGTCTGAGGATTTGCAGTGTTCTTTCTTTCGATATACTGTTAGGGAGCTTCTTGCATGTGCTGTAATACGACCTGTCCTAAACTTGGCAAATCCAAGGTATCTGTTTTCTCCCATTCTGTTATCATTCTTGATGTATGTTGTTATTCTCATTCTCCCCTTTTTTTGCTGACAGATTTATTAATGAAAGAATTGAATCTGTGGTAGTTAACAAGACTAAGGTTAACACGGAGGTCGCTGCAGCCCAAAAGGCAGCTCACACTAAAGAAGATGAGATACAGATTTCATCTGACGACTTCTTCAAGACTTCAGATCCTTCTGTTACTGGTGTTGAGCTTGTTCAGCTAAGAAATGGTCAATCCAGAAATGCAGAGTCATCTGCAGAAAATAGTGCCCATGATAATATTACTAAAGATCCATTGCTTTCAATTGATGCTCGACCTTCCCGTACATGGAACTCATTGCCTGGAAACCCCCAAACTAATGATGACCAAGGTATTCAACGACATCGCTCAGGAGGAGAGTGGGGAGATATTTTAGATGTCATCTCTCGCAGAAAGACCCAAGCTCTTGCTCCAGAACATTTTGAGAATATGTGGACTAAAGGGAAAAATTACAAGAAAAAGGATGGTGAGAACCCGTCAAATGAGCATGTTTCACAGCATTGTGTGGTAGGAAAACTTCCAAAGGTAGATCATATGAAGGCAAGATCTGGACCAAAAGAAAGAGATACTAATTCCAAGCCTATTCTCCACACTAAGGGACACCACATTAATACTGGACACAACAGTCATTTCTCTGTTGAAAATATGTCCATTGGTGCAGACTATAATGGATTAACTTCAGTTACCTCACATAAGTATGATGAGTCAGTTACCTTGTATAAAGATGCGGAGCACGACCACATTTATGGCCAGATGACTGATTCAGGGAGCAGTACTTCTTATACTTCTGAAGATAATGAAAGTAGTACTGTCACTGGTCTTGATTCCCCTGTCACTAAGGTTTGGGATGGAAAGAGTAATAGAAAACAGGCTGTTTCTTATGTTCATCACCCACTTGAGAATTTTGACAATCACAATGCAAAGAAAAGGAATAAGAGCCATTCTAGTAATCCAAGATTATCCAGAGCCCAATCTGGCAGTAAAAGGTCTTGGCGAGGAGGTCATAAAATACAAACATGGCAGGAAGTCGAGAGAACAAGCTTTTTATCAGGAGATGGTCAAGACATACTTAATTCTTCAAAATCACATATAAATTCTGAGGAGTCCAGTGATGATGCTGATATGGAAAGTTT
Organism: Psophocarpus tetragonolobus; assembly: GCA_037954015.1. Lineage (NCBI taxonomy): Eukaryota > Viridiplantae > Streptophyta > Magnoliopsida > Fabales > Fabaceae > Psophocarpus > Psophocarpus tetragonolobus. The sequence continues at coordinate 48,457,431 of CM075693.1, read as the reverse complement.
GGGTAGACTTTATAGTGGAGCAGCTGCCTCCTCTTCTGCCTATTCTATTTCAAAATCAGATTCTTGTAGTTTATCTGTTGATCCCCTGAAAAGTTCCTCTGCAGTAGATTCCTTTTACAAGTTGAGATGTGAGGTACTTATGATGTTCATATGTAGCTCCTTTAATTAATGATGAGCAAGTTTGTATATGAAAAAATGTATGCTAATTTACTGTTGCAGGTCTTAGGTGCAAATATTGTGAAGAGCGGCTCAAAAACCTTTGCTGTTTACTCCATATCTGTTACAGACATAAATAAGAACAGTTGGTCAATTAAAAGAAGGTGCTAAGTTTCTGCTATGTCTTATATTGATGTTTTGAATAACTTTTTCAATCTACAGTGCTTTCATATGTTTCTTGTTTTCCTTCCTTTTATTACATTTTTGCTTTTTTTTAAGGTTTCGACATTTTGAGGAGCTACATCGACGCCTGAAAGAGTTCCCTGCGTATAATCTTCATTTGCCACCAAAACATTTTCTTTCAACTGGTTTAGATGTACCAGTCATTCAAGAGCGGTGTGAATTACTGGATAAATATTTGAAGGTCAACTTAACATACTTTTTTTTTATTAAACTCACATTTATCTGCTCGCTCCCTCCCACTACCCAATGTGGCATTAGAATTCACTTTTGGATAAATTTTGTATGGCTTGTCCTTTGCTGTTGTGTTTACATTATTGCTTGAGACATAATTTTCTGTTACCTAATTGTTACTTTGGCTAATTGGTTGGCTTGCATTTTTAATGATTTTTCAATGTCCATTCTTAATTAACATTTTTGTTTTTTCAGTAGAGAAATAAAATATCTGCTTTTGGTACTATGATAAAATTGGATCGCCAATATTCTGTTGCCTGCAGGATAGATGTTAGATATGAGTGTGCAGGATAAATGTTGGATATGAGTGTGCTGGATAGATGTTGGATTTAAGTGTACCTCTATCTTGAGATAATATTTGTAGCATTGTTTTTCTGTCTTTGCTAACAATTTTCAACGATTCATCCAATATTTTGTTGACGCATGGCTTATTGGCCCTCAGAAACTTATGCAACTACCTACAGTTTCGGAATCGATTGAAGTATGGGACTTTCTCAGTGTCGATTCTCAGGTCTGATTTCTTGTCCAACTGTTTCCTCCCTTTGGTGTTGTCCTTTTTTTTTGAGAATTATCTGGCTTGTCTCTTATTATCATATGTTATCTGTCGCAGACATACATATTTTCAAATTCTTTTTCTATCATGGAAACATTATCAGGTGAGCCATGGTTGATGAAGGATGTTGAACTTTCATTGTTTTGTTATCTTCCTTTCCCATCTTTTGACATGTCTTGCCTTTGATTCTTTATCAAAAACTGTTTTAGTTGGCTTGGACACCAAGCCATTCGAGAAGACTAAAAACACTTCCAACTTCTGTTCACCTGCAAGTGATCCTGTTTCCTTTCCGAGAGAAAACTGTAGTGCTGAAAGTAAAGAGGCTGTTTTGCGAGCAAGAAATAATGCTGAAGCTGATGGATTGAGGTCAAAAGTAAACAGCACACATCTTTCTCTACCAAAAATGAATGCACATGATTCTAGAAAGTCATTTGACGATCCTAGCAGCAATACAGATATTCTAGCACGGAAGAGTGCACCTTCTCCAAATAGCTTGCAGAAGACAGAGAAAGGAAGAAGGAGTTCAGATGAGGTTTCTGGAGTGCACCATGATACTTCAGATGCTTTTCCAACGGAGGTTGTAAAGACAATAAATCCTAGTTCTGGATTTGTATTCTTCCTAGCAATGGATGAATGACTGTATTTGGTTTTTGATACTGTTTCTCTTAGATTATTATATGCTTGATGGCATCTTGGTTCTGATTAATATGAAATTCTTCAATGCAGTGGGTGCCACCAAATTTGAGTGTGCCCATATTAGATCTGGTTGATGTTATCTTCCAGGTTCAAGATGGTGGATGGATTAGGTAATTTGAAAATTCGTATTCATCTAACCTTAAACCTAAGTTGTTTAATTTTAAGTTCCACCAGTACATATTTATCTTCTTATGATATAGGAGGAAGGCTTTTTGGGTAGCTAAACAAATCTTACAACTAGGGATGGGTGACGCCTTTGATGACTGGTTGATAGAGAAAATTCAACTTCTCCGAAAGGGATCAGTGATTGCTTCAGGGGTCAAGCGAGTTGAGCAAGTAATCTTCCTACTTCCTTTCCCCCTCTTTTAAATTGTGTTCTGGAAACTGTCCTTATCATTTAAATTTCTTATATTACAGAACACTGATAAGCATATGATCGATATAGTGTTGTACTGATGAGGTGTGGTGTCTGCAACTTTCTTTAATAGATACTCTGGCCTGATGGAATATTTTTAACCAAACATCCAAATCGACGACCACCACCACCTAGTAGTCCATCTCAGAATTCCCCTCGTGGCAATCAACCTACGCAAGTATCTTCTCCAAGGTTGGATGATGAGCAGCAACGGGAGGCAGATCGGCGTGCAAAATTTGTATATGAACTAATGATTGGTATTGCCTGTTATACTGCTTTCATTGTCTCCAGAATTGTGTCTATACAGTGTCTTACATCTAATTCTGTTGAAAAAAGATATTCTTAGCTGCCCACCCCTCTCTTCATGTAGATCATGCACCACCAGCAATTGTAGGTCTTGTTGGTCGGAAGGAGTATGAGCAATGTGCAAGGGATCTATATTTTTTCCTTCAGGTAATTTCTATCTATAAATAGAAGTTGTTTACAGAAGCTTCGTTTGTCCAACTATTTCTTTCTTGGAGTTGTTAGTGGTTGTAAGTTGTAACATTATCCCATGATGTTTACGATGCTGAACGTTGCATTTCAATTTATAATTCACTTCCCTCACTTGGAGCATGATTATATATCTTATGGTACAGATTTTGATCTCTCTAGTCTGCTTGTCAATTCATAGTTATATATAACTACCATTATCCCAGAGGTTCTGGGTAACTGAGTTTTTCTATCAAATTCTCACCCATAATATGTTGATACCATTTTCATGAAAATGCTTTTCTTCTTGACAATCTTTCTAGTATAATCAAGATATTGAAATATTTTAGTTAAGAAATTATTCTATTCAGCTATGATTGATTAGACTTTGTAACCTTTAGAATGCTAAGGTGTTATTGGAACGTAGCAATCTTGTCATGACAGGAGTGAATTGATGTTCTTTGGGGTTTATAATTCCTTTTTCGCCCTGCCGTGAGATCATTTCTCGAACAATTCTTGCCATCAGCACATTGCTTATAGGCACAATCAATCAAAAGCTCTATATATGACAGTAATAACGAAGTTCCATGTGTAGTGCAGTCAGCGTGGAAGTTATTTTAATATTATGTTTTTTTATTGCATGCCTATAGACCATGCTCATGCAAGAATTACTCCCTCCTTTCTCTCTCTCTCCATAATTTATTTGTAAATTTTTCCTATTGACTTCCTTGCAGTCGTCCGTTTGCTTGAAGCAGCTGGCTTTTGACATCCTGGAGCTGCTGCTGACATCGGCATTTCCTGAGCTTGATGATGTGTTCAAGCAGCTGCATGAAGAAAAGCATAAATTTGGTGAGTTTAGAACGCAGTAAATATTATAATTTTCAGATGAGGCACGGAGAAATAATGGTGGAGATGATGATGTCTTCCGAAATACATTTTTTGTCTTGTGATTGCTCCTAGTTGCCATTTGTCTCTGCAACCGCCATCCTACTCTTTCTGCCTACTAATGAGCTAAAGGCAATTTAATTTTTCAATCTACCAAGTCATATTTTGTAATTATGTCGGCGTTTTGAGGGACGCTCTGTAAATTGTGAGATCAATACAATTATTTTAAGATTCTTTATTGGCTAAAATTTTGTCTAGCCATCTGCCGTCAAGTCTATAGACACAAGCATCTCCAATCTCAATAAGGTTTTTATTTCACCTTATCCATCGTGTTACATCATTTCTTAGTAACATTATATTTTTACAACTTTTGTTCTAATCGTGGATTTTATAAACAATCCACACTTTAAAAGTTTCTTATTATTTTTTAAGCCAAAGGTATGCCCGTATGCATTTTAAAAACACAAAAACATACATTAGAGGATTGACACAAGTCCATAATCCTTTACAAACTGAGTTATATAGGTTGTGAGTTTTGCGGATCTGATGCTCATTTCTAAATCCAACTAGTTATTTAGAATGAAGACTTTTTAGAAGGTGCTGATAAAGATAATAATCTTGATAACCTTATTGTGTATGAATCAAAGTCTAAGGAGTCCTTAAAGTTTAGCTCTTGAAGCTAACAACAAAGAACTACTAATATTTTAATAGTTTAATGAAGGGCCCAATTTGGTAACACTGAATTGGAAATAGGTATGAAATTTGTAAAAAGTTTGACATTGTTAAAAAATAGTGTAGAATACATCATTGCCATTGGGAGCACGGAGGATGTATTCTTTGGAGTGTGGGTCAGTTCTCACTAACTTTTTCATTTTATTTTGTAATATATATATTATACAATAAAATACAATTGATATTTACTGTAATTATTTAATTTTGTAATAAATTTTAGTTTCCACTCCTCGTGTAATGTAAATAACTTAGGAAAACAAATTGCATAAGGGAGTTATATTTTTTTGTTTGTTTGTGGTTGTGGCAGTTTTATAATCACATATTTATTATTTTAAAAAATTATTAAAGTGAATTTTGATAGTTATAATTTTTAAAAGCATTTTTCATATTTAAAAACAAACTTTTTTTTAAAGTAGTTGTGAATAAAAAATAAAAATACTTATTTTATTACTAAAATTGTTAAAAGTAATTAATTTAAATACTTCATGTATTAGATATTTAATTTTTCTAACAGGTAACTTTAATTTTTTATGTAATAATAATTAAAAAATATTTTTTATTTTAATAGTTATGAAGATATTTATTTCAAAATAATTGAAAAGATAAATTAATATTTATTTTCTAGTTACAATTTTTATTTAATCACAATTAAAGAGATAATTAAACATTTTTGTTCATTTTAGTGGTTACAATTTTTACTTAAAACAATTAAAAGATGAGTTCATATTTTATTTTTATGTAAATAAGTTAATATTTTAAATTTGTTTGACAAGTTTCTAATTAAATGATTGTTTTTTAACTTTGAGTTTTTAATGCATTAATTTTATTTTTTCATCTCCAAAAAAATATTGGTTTAGTTCATTGATTTTTTTTTTTGGTTGAATGTTTCTCTTTTGTCTTAATGGCTCTTTTTATTAAATAAATTAAACTACAATTGTATTTTCTAATTTAATGGATAGAAATCTACTATCTCAAATTTGTATTTCATTCCTGTCTTAATCAATCAATGAATGTTACATAATTTTTATTAAATTATCTTATATAACTAATTAGATGATATATTTTTTTATACCGGAAAAAAAATAGGAATTTGGAACAAAAATTACTAATTTAATAATATAATATTTTTTTATGAAAATCTCAAAATTTTTGTCTTATCTTTATCAATTTTTAGATATACATGCATAAAATTTTGATTTTTATAATTTTTATTTTAAAAATTTATAATATGCCTCACCACTTAAAATTTCTCGTCAATAATTGAGACGAAGATAAACCGACTAAATAATTATTCAGTTAGAGTTCGGGCCAGCTGCAAGGACAAAAGTTGTCCATCGACTATACATTTCTCCAAAAAAAAAGAGACTAGATTGGCAAATCAGCAAATTGTGGTTGGTTGGTTGCAAATGCCCAAGTTGTTAGTGTTTCCATTGTGCAGGCAACGATTCCAGATGAAGTTGCAGAAATTGACTTGTCTCAAACAACACCATTGATAAAACCACTTGACTCCCTAGACGTCATGCCAACTCCCTTTATGTGTTGTTTGTTGGAAGATGCCTATATAATTATACATTTTAAAATAATTTAGTTATGATATTTAAGGCTGTCGTCCCTACAAACGGTTTGTGTTTCGGTTGCTGATATGGGTTTCTAACAATTTTGTTTTTGTCAAAATGCTACCAAAATCAATTACAACTTAATATGATTTTGAGTGCATTTTCTACGTATATCATGCAATCGATCAATTAGGAATTTAAATGTAATGTGTATTAACAAACTCTGATTAATATATTTCATAGTAACAAAAAAATATGTACATTAATCAAAATAATAATACAACCATAGTACATACCAATTTTACATTGAACTACTGAGGGCTCTACTATGCTCTATAAACAACAACCCATAATACGTATACAATAGCAACTACTACAATAAGGATAATTTTAACTCCATCATTAAACCATTTATCCTATGCAACATCTCTGCCTCCACAAGTCTTCTCGGCTAACATTATTGATGCCTTCTAAATTTTCCTCCTTCCTTTGATCTGCCCAACTGAAAAAATGGCAATTGCTAGGATGATCTTGCACTAAAAAATAGATCCATTACTAAAAAAATACACATGAAACTATTGATAAGTCACAAATGTCCTACCCTTAGTAAAAGACAAGTGTAGATTAGTTTTTCAGGATTTCTAGTTGTTTTTGAAATTCTTAAGGCAGCCTTATTTCTACAATAACAGAGTCAAATAAAAGGACGAATTTGTAAAATGATTCTATAAATAAGAGACTAATTTGTGGTAATTTTTTTCAGTACCCAAAAGCCACATCTATTAATATTTCAGGGACAAATTTAATAGTTTACTTATTTCTTCAATCTATAATTTGAATGTTTTCATAGTTGAATGTTTTAGACATTATTTTTTCTTTAAAATGATAGTCAGAAGATGGTGGCTGGAGCTAAAAAATTCATATTTTATTGCTAACAACTAATGTCTTGTTTAAAAACCAATTCTTTTGTTAAAAAAAAAATCTTAATAATAAGACCTTGACCATGCCACATCAACTAACTCGAATGGGAGTATCTTATAAAACTTGTATTTTGAATTTAAGAATCTTACCAATACTCTAATTAGTACTTAGATCTTTGAAATAAATATTTAGGTAACAATCAGTCCTCTAATGATTGTGTTGTTGTAAAAATTAGTTCTTAATGCATTTTAGACAACACTTTATTTTAAAGTGTTGTCGCTTTTTAGAAACTAACGTGCATGTCTAGAAACTAATGTGTTGGAAAACATCTTTTAAGAACTTATCAATTACCTCTTACATATTTCATAACCATTTTAAAAAATTACTTATAGGACGTCATTAAACATTTACACATAATACTAAGAAACAAGGTTTTATTAGATCTATTATTTATTCAGTTAAAAAATTGATTCAAGATTTAATGATTTCACTATAATGAAATTACTTTTAATAAAAAAAACTAAATAATATAAAAATAATATTATAAGGATATGATATTATGATTTGATAATTTTGAAACATAAAAGAGAATAATATTTATAGGTTCTTAACATTTAAAGTAAATACAAAAAATTGAATCAAATACATAATATTTAGTTTTTAAGTTTCACCACAATATAACAATGTTCATTGATAATAAATGCCATAATCTAAATAAATTTTTTTGGATAAATTTACGTTAATTTTTTTATTTTACTTTAAAAAGCAATGTTTCATTAGGCATTTTTTAAACTGCTTTCAATTGGTATTTGGTTGATTTTTTACTAGTTTTACTGAATTTCAACCCATTCTTCAATTTTAACGGGTTTATTATTTTAAATTAATTTTACAATTGATTTAGATCGGACTTGGACACTAAACTATTGAGGCTCATCGGTTTTTCAGCCTCTGATTTGTTGGCTGTATGTGATATACGAATTATTAAGTTTCAGTTTTCCTCCGGAATGTGTTTGTATGAACATTGCAAGTTTTCAGATTGGGTAGAGCTTGGGGTGGAATGTCGATTGAAAAAGTTCAACTCAAACAGAATTTACAAATATTTTTATTTTCATTACTGTGCATAATTCAAAGAACCACTAATAATAGGAGATACTTGTAAAATTATTGACAAAAATTAATAAATTGTTTGAAGCAATTTTTTTATTAGAGTAATCTTACATGAGAGTTTAAGTTGTTTAAAAAATAAATGAATTATTTTATTAAATAATTATTACTTATGATTAAAAAAATATAATTTTTTACTAAATTTATATAAACTAATAACAATATAAGTTAGAAAAAAATTATAAATAATTTTTATAAATTACTTAACAATTACGTATCATGTATAAAAATTAAACGATAAATAGAGTTAAAATTGTAATTATTCAAAAATAAAAATTAAAAGATAGACAGAGTTAGATGCTATCAACTTTTTTAAAAAAAGGTAAGATACCTTATTTTTATTTTTAAATATTAACTATCTTATTTTTATATGTTTATCCTTTTCATTCATTAATTTAGTTATAATAATTTATAACATAAATATATAATTATAAAAAATTATAATTAAAATATGTAATTTAAAACTTATATATTTAATTATACAAATTATAATTAACCATTAATTATAATAATTTAAATATTTATATTACTAAAATATATGTTATAATTATTTTAATAAAACTTCCAACTAATTTTTCAACTTTTCAACTAATTTCTAACTTCTAACTTTCAATTACCTTTTCAACTATCTATTTCCCAAAAACCAAAAGCACCATTAATCCTAAGAATACCCCCTCGATAAAATCCATTAAGAAGTTGAGATGTAGGCAACATATTTTCACTTGCGACCTTTTTTTTTTAATAGGAAGACATAAAAATTTTATGAAAAATAAAACCCTATCACGCTCAACATAAAAAAAACTAAAATTTAACCTTTGATTAAAATTCTTATAAAAATTACCAAACCAAGACTTGCAGTGTTTTTACTTTAACCCCTTCCACTTCATATTTATCTTTATTAAACTTGTTCTGTAACATTTAAAAATAATGAAACGCTAAATATAACAAAAACAGAAATCAAGAGTTATTATAATTTGCTCTAATTTTTATCAGTCCACAACTATATAACTCCTTTCAAATCTTTCTTTCTCAAGCTAGCCAGACTAATAATCGCCCAAGTCCCAAGAAGCGAGTACACTATTGAACCATACAAGATAAACGGCTAAGATTGCCCAATCTTATTTACAACACACAACCACGCAACAAAATAAACTCAACTTGACGGAGAAGTTCCTCTACATTTAGCTTTAGAACCAATACCTCCAATACCTTTTCGTTGTTGATAATTTAACTAGTGTCAAACATGTTTGTCAGATAATTGGCCACAAAGATACAACAAAAATAGAGCACACTGATGATTCAATGTTGGGTTATGAAAATACACACATCAAAATAAAAGAACGATTCAACCTTATATTGATTTGAGATAATAAACAACCACCTAAAATGCATTTGCCAGCTTGACATTCCAAAAAAGGTTATTATAATTTATTGTTATTATTTTACATTGAATTCTCTTATCAACAATTGAACCAAGTTTTAGCCAAACTTAAACAGATAAGAAATTATAAAATAATAAACACAACGGATAACTTACACACATCCCGAAGAAATTCAAACAAAGAAATTTTACTACAGAAGCTCATAAGGACTAGCCACACCGAGTAAAAGGATTTTCTAGCAAGATTTCCAGAAAAACTATTAAAGTTAAGTTTTCTCCTATGTACACATGATACAATTACTTAATACTATCTTAAGTAAGAGCAAAATTTATGCCAAGGCACAAAAACATCCAAAAATGATAAGAATAACTAATAGCCAATCAACCGTAATAGAAAAACTAACCCTCAATATGCCTTACCATGAATTCATCTAATTATTACAATTCATGATGCACCACAATACCAAAAGCCATGCACAAATGATAAGCCAGAGTATGGATGTCAAAAACTCTCATTGAGAAACCAAAATTCCTCATGTCAAAATACAAAGCCATTACATAGTGAATGAAATTAAAACGACAGAAAGAAAATTGTTCGAGTTTAGCACCAAGATAGAAATGTCAAGTCCTATAATTAATTGACAGCCCCAGCTTAGGCAGTGGCAGCTGCTCCTCTCTTCCTGGGTGCAGCTTGGGTACCTGATTCAAATGAAGCAGGTTAACAAAAAGCTTAAACAAAAAACAAAGAGAAAATCAAAGTAGTGAAATAGTTAAACAGAAGATACCCTCTCTGAAGCCACTCTTGAATCTGCGAGGGACGTGGCGCAAGTACCTCATCCTTCCAGTACCAGTGGTCTTTCTCCTAATGGCCTTGACGCTCCAGTTATCTGAAACCATCAAACAAGTCAAAACCGAATTTTGACAGAAACCCTTGAATTTGAATGAGTAAAACTTACATTTCCGGGTACGCGCAGCGGGGAAAGCACAGGCGGCGCAGCGACTCTTCTGAAGGTGGAAGCTGCGGCGGCCACACCTGACACAGAGGGTGTGGGTCTTGTTCCTCCTCTTACCGAAACTCCCCGTTCCCTTACCCTGCACTCATTAACAATTCAAACATCATCACAAAATCAAACTCACTTTAGATCCGATCCACAGGGGGCAGAGAAAGAGATATACCATCGTAGTCGTAGCAGCAGATCACAAACCCTAATAGGTATTTGGAGGGGAAGGGTTTATTTATATGTGCAACGGCAGTGAGGCTTTGGGCCTTTTAAGACTTTAGGTTCTTTTGGGCCTTGGGCCCAATAATATACGATAACAGTTTCCCGCCATAAAAAGTAGTCTCGAGTGTCTACTCGGAATCGAAAATGGAAGGGACGCCAAAATTCCCAGGGTTTCCTTTCGAACCGTACTCGATTCAGATTGATTTCATGAAGAGTTTGTATGAATCGCTCAATGAAGGTGGCGTGTCTATGTTGGAAAGCCCAACTGGAACTGGGAAGACAATGAGTGTGATTTGCAGTGCTTTGCAATGGGTGCTTGATCGGAGGCTACAGCAAGAGGCGGCGTGTGGTGAGGATGAAGGGAACCACGCGGATGATGAACCTGATTGGATGAGAGACTTTGTCGTCAACAAACACGAGAATAATAAAAAGGAAGACAGGCGGGGAAAACCTTATAGCAACAAGAAGATTAACGAAATTCCTAGGGTTATGGGCGTTGGAGAGAAAAGTTTACAAAACAAGAACAAAATCGATGCAGTGGATATTAGCGATAAGGAGTTTTTGCTAGAGGAATACGAGAGTGACGATGAGGAAGGTGTAGGGCCCAAGAGGAAGGCTGTTAAAACCTCCTTTAGTTCCTCCAGTGAAGATGAGTCTGGTGAGGAGGAGAACAAGTTTAAGGTTTATTTCTGCAGTCGAACTCATTCACAGCTTTCGCAGTTCATAAAGGAGTTACGGAAGACCGTCTTTGCTAATGAGATGAATGTTGTGAGTTTAGGCTCCAGGAAAAATCTTTGCATTAATGAAGGTTTGCAGTTTGCTTTATTCGTATTAGCCTTTTTATTGCCTTGAAGTAGCTCCAAATGCTTATATTTTTACCCATGATTTTGCAGAAGTAGTTGCCCTTCGAAACTCCACACGCATCAACGAGCGATGTTTGGAACTCCAGAAGAAAAACATAAATGATGCTAAAAAACTTAAGGTGTGCATAGTTTGGATATTAGGCATTGATGTACTGGTCTATTGCTGTTATTTTGAAAACAATAGTTTGACACTTTTTTTCATTATAATGGTCGGGATTTGTGATTCAGTTCCAAATTCATGACTCGCTCATCATTAACTTTTCATTGTTGCTTAATTTTATGATGCATAGTTTTTTCATTTCCTTGAACGTGGCTCCTTGTTAATAGTTGTATTCTTTCACTTACTTTTTGAGCTGGGAGGATACATGTTCATGAACCGTCAGTAATTGGTGTTTCTACTTTTTCAGTAATTTAAAAGTTGGTCTGTTAGCACAGCAGAAGATCAAGAAAAATAGTTGTCATCAGACATATAAAATAATAGAAGATGAAACCATGCATATTTTTATTGTTTTCTATGTTGAATGTCTAGTGGCGCTATACCATGTATCCATCTTAGATTCATTGGTCAGTAGTTACTGTTAGTAAAAAAAAAATTGAAATTAAATAAAGAATGCACTAGAGTGTAGATGCTAATAGCTGTTGAACAATTGGTGACTCTGACTTGCAGAACGTAAAAGTAGGTCCATGGTTACCCAGAACAAAGGTTTCCTCTGGTTGCCCAATGCTTAGAAAACACAGAGTTCAGCAAGAATTTAGGAATGAGATATCTCAAAAAGGGCCCTTGGACATTGAAGATCTCGCTAATCTGGGAAGAACTATGGGAACTTGTCCATACTATGGTTCTAGAAGCATGGTTCGAAGTGCTGATCTTGTGGTCCTACCATATCAATCTCTTCTGTCTAAATCATCTCGCGAAGCACTTGGTCTGAACTTGAAATCCAATATTATTATCATAGATGAGGCTCATAATTTAGCTGATTCACTTATCAACATGTACGATTCCAAAATTACTTTATCACAGGTATGGTTGTCACTTCTATCTCTACCTTGATTGAATTTTTTGTCTTTTAAAAGCTGGTACATACTTGCAATTTATACAGGCAATTGTTTGGATTTGTTTTTTGCCACAAAGTTGTTACTACTTGCTACAACCTGAACCTCAAAACTCTATCAAAATTTCCTTCTCAATAGTTTATGATTTTCAGTCAGCCAACTGGCAATTAATGTAGCTTTAGTTGCAGACATCACACAAGCTATTTATCATTTACATTCATATTTGGGATGCTTAATTTTGATTTTTTAATCAACTATTATTTGATTGTCCTCTATTTTTTACAGCTGCAGACTGTGCACAGCCATGTGGAACAGTACTTTGTGAGATTCCGGAATCTTTTGGGACCTGCTAATAGGAGATATATTCAAACTTTGCTGGTCCTCATGCGAGCTTTTCTCCGAGTACTGCTTGATGATAAAGATGGAAATCTTATAGATTCTTTTTGTGATATAGATCAAGCTTCTGAAGAAAGTAGAGCCTCTCATTTTACTATGGCCATCAACGATTTTTTATTTAAACTAAATATAGACAATATCAACTTGGTCAGATTGTTAAAGTATATAAAGGACAGTAATATCATGCACAAGGTGAATCTTGCCACGTAATATTAAATTTACTTCTAACAGATTGCCACACAATGTTTCTCAATTTTATGTTGTCATTTTTATAAAAAAATTTACTTGATTTTACAGGTTAGTTGTTATGGAGAAAAGGTGGCTACCTTGGAGAAGATACCAGCACATCATAAAATTGGGGAGCATGCTGAGGAAGGAAGCTGTGTATCTGCTTTCCAGGCCTTAGCTGACATATTGCTATCACTGACAAACAATGATGATGTTGGAAGGATAATAATTTCCAAGTCTAGGTCAACAAGCCTTGTGAAGCAAGGAGGATATATGAAGTATGTTATGCTCAGTGGAGAGAAGATTTTTTCCGAGGTTTGCCTGAGACTATTGCCTTGATTAGAAAGGATGTATAACTGTAAGTTTCTCTTTCCAACAGATGATGAAGAAATAATTATGAAACCCTCTCTAGATTGTAGATGAAGCACATGCTGTTGTATTAGTAGGGGGAACACTCCAACCAATAGAAGAGACAAGGGAGCGACTCTTTCCATGGTTACCACCAAATCAGTTGCATTTCTTTTCATGTGGTCATATTGTCCCTCCAGATAGCATTCTGCCAATTGCAGTTACATGTGGACCTACTGGCCGTTCCTTTGATTTTAGCTTTAGCTCTAGGAGCTCACCAGAGATGGTGAGTAATTAATTATTCCATCCACTATTCTTCAGTCTAATTTCTATGAAATACTGATTGTGCTACATTTTGTGCTTTATAGATGCGAGAGCTGGGTCTTCTGCTATGTAATTTGGTGACTGTGGTTCCCGAAGGAATTGTAGTCTTCTTCCCTTCTTTTGATTATGAAAATAGAGTCTATGAACATTGGGAGTCATCTGGCATTCTTGAAAGGATTACAAGGAGGAAGCGTGTCTTTAGGGAGCCTAGAAATAACATGGATGTTGAATCTGTTCTCAAGGAATATAAAGATACCATTAATAAATTATTGGATATGAAAGCATCTCATAGTGGTGCAATGCTCCTTGCTGTTGTAGGTGCGAAGCTATCTGAAGGGATCAACTTAAGTGATGGGATGGGCCGATGTATAGTCATGGTTGGACTACCATATGCTAACCCATCTGACATTGAGTTGTTGGAGAGGATAAAGCACATTGAAGGTTTTCAAAATTTGAAGCTTCTTGATAATCCTACTGTTTCTGCCAGTTATGATCTGTACGGTGAAGTACAAGGTGGTTTTGACATCTTACGAAGTTGCAGTCACAGAGGAAAAGAGTATTATGAGAATCTGTGCATGAAAGCTGTAAATCAATCAATAGGTGAGTTCTTACATGTTACACTTTCCCATAAAGGATATTTCTGTGGATTGTAGATCACTCTCAAGAGGTTGAACATTGTTCGTTGGAAGCCACTTTTCATAGGATCTCATTAGTTTAAATTGTTTATAAAAAGATTATGATTAGAGTCTTATGAGTCAAGATGCATCTCATAGTCCAGTGACGTATCATTTTAGTCTAATTGCATAAATATAATATTACTGATATAATTTGATCAATACTTACCCCCAATGGTATCTTCAAGTCTAATTGCATAAATTAATAATTAAAAAATTATTATAAAAACCAATCAGTTACTTAACTTCGAAATTCTAATAATTAGATATAACAACTTATATAAAATATTGTTTGAGTATTAGAATTTTATCCAATTAAATTAGACTTGTTATTTTTTTACCTATAAGCTACTGATTAATTAAGATTTAATTTTTAGGTGTCGTGTTTTATATTAAATTTTTATTTTTTAAAAAAGTTAAATTGGATCAACTTAGTTCAACCGGACCAGATTACTGTTCAACTGGGCCAAAACAGATTGATTGCATAACCAGTCCAAAATGCAACTTGAATTGGTTAGTTGACCGGTTTTCGGTTGAGCCTAACCATTTTGATAACTGATTGCAAGTGTTGTTCCCATATCATGATTGGGGGATTTGGTGGCTCAATTTACAATTTTTTCAATTGAGTCTCTTAAATTGTCTAATTTGCTCATAATTGAAAGACATTCTTTTGTTATTCATTGCTGTCATAAAAACACTAGTTTACCATAAGAAGCTTAACATGACAATTAGGTCAATCCAGTCAAAATATCTTTAGGTAATTGTAGGTTAATTATTGTGTTTTTTAGATAATGAACTGTATTTACTATCATGTCATGCCTATTTTGTCTTGTTAGTTAATTCTATTAAATATTGGATACAATCAAGATAGAGGGACTTGATTATTAATAGGGAGAAAGCGTGAGGGATCCAATTTGTCACAGTTGGAACATGTGAGGCCAAAATCTGATATCTAGGGGCTAAAAAGCAATCAAGTCCAATTTTTTCTTACATGAAGAAATCCGGTATCCATATATTCTTTTATTTTTCTGTTAGTTGTGCAGTCTGTGTACCTACATTGTGTGCCCATCTTAACGGACTTTGTCCTGACCTTTCAACGATAAATATATCTTTATTCATTTCAGGTAGAGCGATCCGTCACATTAATGACTATGCTGCAATTTTGTTGGTTGACACACGGTATGCATCTGATTCCTCAAAACGGAGCTTATCCCGTCCAATCACGAAACTCCCCCTGTGGATAAAAGATCGTCTTGTTTCTTCTTCCATTAATTATGGGGAGGTACATAGGTTGTTGCATCAGTTTTTCAAATTGAAAAAGACATGCTGTCATTAGTCCCTTCAGCAGATCTTGTAGAAGTTCCATTATATTATATTGTATTCATTTCTAAAACTTTCTTTGTCTAATCTTATATTTTTTACTTCACACATTACATACTCTCTAAAAGGTACAATAAAATAAAAACAAAAAACTTGGAATTGGACAGAGTAGTAAATAGTAAATACCAACTGCATGTTTTGTATTAACGATACAAATCCCCTAAATGTACATTGTAAAAGTAACAATTTGTTACTTATCACAAAATTGAGCTTTGGAATGTGCGCACAGCAGGACCCATGGATAACCAAACTAGGTAAGACATTTAAGATACCAACATAAGTTAGCAAATTCATCTGAGTTTGTCTGCAAACCTTATTTTTATTTTATTTTTAGTGGAAGATGGATTTTTTTTATAACTAAATTGTTAATTGTTAGTTTTGTTAGTGGAAGGATTCAAATTCACAATATCTTTCTCTTTTATCTTTTTACTCTACCATCAGATCAATTTTATAACTCTATTTAGTGGAAGATTGGTGATTATGGTGTAACATTTTATTTTGGGTAAGGGTTCTCTTCAGTGGGTTTTGGAACTGCAAGATATTCAAGTCATTTAATTTTAAACTAATGTATTATGACACAAAAATGAATATTAAACTATTTACATTTTATTTGAACCATTGGTTATTAAGACTGCTCACTATCCGTCGTGTTAAAATACCAGTGGACAATCCCTTTAAAAATGTATTGATGGGGACTAATACATGTATCTGGTTCCGTTATTGGATATTGGTAACATCTATATGTACTGCAGATTAATTTGACTTTCATCACCATCTATGACTCAGCTTCAGCCATTTACTAGCATATTTTGTGACCAATAATGAGAGATACACACATTGGGTTCCTTATTCAATGATGAAGGAATTGATGTTGGCTGCAACATTCTTTTGGGTTTAGAAACTAAGTATGCTGATTGTGGATTAAAGGGCAAGTATGGTATCAGATATTTTACATGCATATAATCAACTAGTCTTGGTGCGAGATATATTTCAATATAATTTATACTCGTTTTACATATCTGAACTTAGCCCGCTTCTTTTTGTTTCGTAATCAGATGTTTGGTAACACTTTCTATCCGTTCCTTCATCCACATGGGCCTTGAACAAAGAAACTACATATTCTTTTTGGTAAATAACAATACATATTCAATACTTTGTAAAAGGTTCCTTGTCATTATAATCAAGACTAAATTTGAACAGTACAAGGGTTCGCTGACCTTGAAATAATTGATTAGTAATTACAAATAGGTAATTTTTTTATCAGTTTGCAGAGCTCACGGGTATAGTCTGTCTTTATGCTTCCAAAGTAATGTCAGTTGCCAAAGTTCAGTAGCTTTCTTCGCAGGTAAATGACATGTCGAGAAAGAAACAAGTATGTGGCAACCTCTAGCAAGTGTTGTTGCTGTAACTATATAATTCTGTAGAGGTGGGTGATAGAATTAAAACGCTGGTATGTGTTCAATAGAGGCCCCAGTGCAGCAAATGGAACGCACTCTTCACACTGTAGCCTGATTATAGATCGGGGACCATGCACCTATTTGATACAAAATAATAAGATTTTGTACTTTAGAAGCCCTAGGGATAGATGATAAATGATAAATTCGGAAACTATGCACCAACTTAACCGGGTTTGCAGTAGATAAAGCATTTCCACCCTTAACACCTTGGTTTTTATGGAAAAAATAATTGTAAAGTTCATTAGTAAATATTGCATCCTTTGGATCTGAACTGAAGTTCATGAATTTGCAGCTGCAGAAATTATGTTTGGAGTTAGGTGATTGGTTAGGACAATTATTGTAATTAGTAGAAGGTTTAGTCAGTTAGAGGAGATTTAGGAGGCAAGTAAAAAGTAGGAGGAGGATGTTGGGAAGAGGGTATTCTATCTTGCATTATTCGAGAATTGAGTTTGGCTCTGAGATAGGGGAAATCTTTTGTGGAAGGAAAATCATTAGACGAGTTCTGTCTCCTATTTTCTGTTTTTTTTTTTTTTTTTTTTTTTTTGCAATGAAGGAATGCCGTCTTTTCATTTAATTTTCTAATCTAACAATTGAGCTCCTAACAGTTTTTGTTTCCGGAATTATGACGATATGTACCATTGATTATACTTAGTGACACGTGCTGAATTCTCTGTTAAAATGTCTGAATCTGCTTTTGAGGTGCATTAATTAAATAAACTGTAGTACCAAAAAGTTAAAACCAAGGTGCATGTCCAAGCACATAGACTTCCTCTCAAAAACTCAATTGAGGACTACTTGGTTTATGGAACCGATTAACCGAAGCTTCGTCTTTTTAGTCATCCACTCTCATTAGCTTCCATCTTAAATATGCTGGACTTTTTAACTACACTTCGTCAAAACAAGACAAAGTCCAAAGACCTATATAATCTCTTCTTTAACCCAAGAGGAGTAACCTCCGTGTCAGAAGCAAATCTAGGACCTCAAAATACTTAGGCCATCTGACATGGTGTTTTTTTTTTTCATATTACCAATTTACCATATGGTCACAATCACGAGCTGAGAAAGGGAAAGAGGCCATGAGATGCCGTCAACAAAAAGGTAGAATTGAAAGCTGGCCAGAGGAAACAGTGCTTTGTCTTTTTGCTGACCTTAATAAACAAGTTACCAACCACCCGTTAATTTGAATGTGGACAAAAGCAGATTAAAACCGTGACTGCCATTGAAGGTGGAGCCCTCTCTTTCACAGAACCACAAATGTTGCTAAGAGAAACCTTTCACAAGACCAAGATTTTCTTTCACAGAAACTTTCGAAATTTCTGGTCTTTCTTATTTGGAGAGTACCAACAGCTTCCCAGATCTCTTTCCTTCAACCCTTTCCTTTGTAGAATTGGCAATGCAAGAACTAAGACTAGCGATCAGTTTTACAATGAGTTTTATGATATGCTGCAGTCTGATCTCGGCAGAATAAGGATGTATGGTGACAGCATTTCCAGGTCAGCAATGGAAGATGCTGCATGTACCGGAAGCTTCACGTACTTTGCCAAGCAAAGTTCACAAAAGAGCATCCATGAGGACAAAGCACAAGATAAGAAGAACAAAGGGAGCTTGCACCTCAGAAAAAAAGAAGACTTGACAAACCCACAAAGCATGAACAAGAAAGCTCGTGTTTTGGCACAAAAGATGAAGACAATGGATATGATGGATGGGGGTGATCTAGAGCATGTATTAGACATAGAAGAGGCACTCCACTATTATTCTCGCCTTAAGAGCCCTGTCTATTTAGATATTGTCGACAAGTTTTTCATGGACATACAATCAGAATTATCTGTTCCGCAGCCCTGTACCAGCTTCAAACCCTCAAACAAAAGACTTGGCCCAATCCGGTTGAGATGAGTTAGCCACATAGCAAATGTTATAGTGTATAGGAATTCAGTTGTATTCGCTACTTCGTGCCTCTTATTTTTCCTTTTTCTAGTGTGCTGTACTAATGAATCTGTTTACTTTTAACTCCCATCACTCAGAACTTTGTTTTCCTTGGAGGTACTTTCTGGTTATTGCTTGAATTTAATCCGTATAGTTCATGCATAATAGTGATTTCTTACAGCGTAAGAATCTTTCTTTTTTGTTTGCCAATTGTTCCATTTCTCAAACATACTCGGATAATAGCAACTTTCAGCTTTTGTTTGGTTATTTGTGCTTGAAATCATTAACCTGTTAAGTTTACAATGTAATGCATAAAATCCTTAAACGGGGGTTGCCAAGACAATGGTTTAAAATCAATGAGTTATTTCAAAATATATAATTAAATTAAAATTTTGAATTTCAAGGCACGTTTCACGTGGGTTTTCTTTAATATAAGGTACCGTTTGGAATATTTTTTAGATTTAAGTTTTAAAAAATTAAAATTAAATTTTGGTTTTTGTTTTCTAATTTTTGGTTTCAAAACTAGGTTTAGTTTAAAAATTAATTCAAATATGTACGTGATAACAACATGATGATTTGGTGGAAGGTTGTGATTTAGTATCAATGCTGACAATAACTATGGTGCCAAAAGCGAGAATGGTTCAATAATGTTGTTAGGAGCATGGGACAAAGATTCACAGACAAAGTTGACTAGGAGTGTTCAAAACTGAATCAACTAAATTAAAAACCAAAAATCAAATCTAAAAATAAAAAAAAATAATTTAGGTGGTTTGATTTTTATAGTTTTCAAACTTACAGTTTGGTTTTCTGTTTGATGTGTTGAAATGCACCAAATCAAAGCAAACCATTCATCTTTAGTTGTTTTAGCAAATGCGCAAAAATACATATATAATTAATCATTATCTTCTAAATTTCTATGGTTTGGACTTATCATTAATTAGATTTTTTAATTAATATACATTAGTTGGTGAATTAATATTTTATCAAGACTGTTTGATTCAATACAATTTGATAACATGCAATATGTAATGTTTAAGGATAAGTTGTTTGAATTTTAACTTTAATGATTTTGTTGGAAACAGATAAACTTATACAACTAAGAAAATAAATTTTTTCATTGTATTTTTTAATACTTAATAATAAAATTTTTAAACTGCAAATTGAATAAAAGCAAACCAATATTTTGTGATTTGATTTGGATTTTATAATTAATTTAAATAAAATAAAAATGGATTACAATTACTTTTTTAGTTTGGTTCAAACTAACTTTAGATTCAAACAACACCAAGTTGTATAACAAACACCCCTAATGTGGGTGATGGTGTTGGTGGTGTTTGTTGGATACTTCCGGCCTAGAAATTATGAGAATTAGAGAGAGAGGAAGAAAGAATTAGTGTCTGTCAATAGGAACTAGCGACACTATATAGTGCTCAAGTTGCATGCCCCAACTCAAGGTAGTTATTGGAGTCACAGGTGAAGCAATAAAGATGTGCATTAAATACCATTAATACGACGATTGTGTTTATGAAAAGAGTTTAATTGGTATACAGGTTAGTGTAAAGATGATTAGACTGACATTCAATCACAACCTTCCATGGTAGATGTAAAGATTGTTAGTACTTTATAAGTCACATAAACCAAAAGTGTTGAATATCAGTTTAGTATATACCAATTAAATTCTTATAAAAAATACAATAATTGTGTTTTAATTGAACTTAATGACATAACGGTAAAATTAATTCAACGACGATAACAATTCTAACGGCTCTAAAAATTACATTTAAATGAAATTTAAAATTTAAAAGATTTTCTACAAAAGGTTTACAAGGTCTATTAATTGCACATGTGCAAGAGGGGAATGAGGGCAAATTGATGAATTTGCACTACAACTAACCCACAAGGCCTAAGCTCATGTGCACAAAACTTTCTCCTCTTGTTAGCCTTTTTATCAAGCATTCTTCATTTGTTTTAATATATACTCTTCTCATGGTCATCTAGACCATATGGGAAATTTAATTTTTTGTAATAGATTTTGAGTTTTTACATCAGTATCAATGTTAATTGGTGGTGATCTAATGCTGGTCATAATGGTGTTGTGGTAATTTAATGGTGATGTCAACCACAAATTTTGTCCAACGCTAGTGTTAACAATGATATATAGTTATATATGCGACAACAAAAATCCAATAGTGATTTCAACAATGACAACAGATGATAGTTTAACAGTGTTAATATATATATATATATAAATAATAGAACAATAATATATAAATATACTCTTTAATCTAACTTAAAATTTTGACATGTGTAAAAAATGAAAAATTTTGAAAACATAAGAGTTTCTCTTTTATTTCAAAATTTAAAAATAGTAGTATTTATATTTCTTGCTTATTTCAAAACTTAAAAAAAAAACAAAAACAATATTTATATAAATCACATGTGACCGTGAACAACATTTATCCATCGTCTATCCAATTCACACCAATTTATTTTATTAGAAAAATTTATTTATATTAACTTACTTTACATTTTATTTTATTTTATAGGATGTGAAAATCATTTGGTGGTTCAGCTCTATCACTAAAAAAGGTAATTTAAAAGTTTTTTAGTAAAAATTGAAATTGTGTTTCTTTTATTTCTTATAATTGAATAGTCTAGTATTTTTTGTGTGTTGCTATTTAATATCACATCAATTAACCATTTATTTTACTAATATTATAACTTTTTATCTTACTAAAAATTATTATAAAATATCCTATGTCTTTAATCAATGGATGAACTTGTGCATATACATGTATACAACCTAGTGTTGCTATAAAACTAAAAACCAAAACTATAAAACTAAAAATTGAAATTGTGTTTCTTTTATTTCTTATAATTGAATAGTCTAGTATTTTCTGTGTGGTGCTATTTAGTATCACATCAATGAACCATTTATTTTATTAATATTATAACTTTTTATCTTACTAAAAATTATTATAAAATATCCTATGTCTTTAATCAATGGATGAACTTGTGCATATACATGTATACAACCTAGTGTTGTTATAAAACTAAAAACCAAAACTATAAAACTATTTCTTTTTTTTTTTAAATCGAGTTAAAAATTATTTTAACACCATTTTAACCAAACAAAATTTATTTTAAAAATTACATTTGAAAACTAAAAGTAGAAATAAAAATAAAAATATTCTATAAATGCGATAATAAAAAGAAACAAAGAGAGAAAAAGTGTGTTTTTTTAAGAGAGATGTTATGTGAATTGAGACATGAATGTTTGAGGTTCAGAGCAACATGAAAAGCTAAATGCAACACAAAGACATAATTTGGTCCTATAGCATAGCCAAAAAGTACATTGGCATCAAAAAGCATGCAATAAGTGTGGTAATTGGAGGAGTTAAAGCAATTGAGAGCTACCAGGGACCTTTGGAGCAAACAATGGCAATAACCATGAGATAAAAAAGGAAAAAGAAAACAAAAAAGATGATGAGTTGAGCTATTAGGGTAGAGGCTCATCTTGTGGTTTCATCATACTAGGGATGACAATAGGGTAAAATAAGAGCGGGTTTAGCCCTCTTGTCTCTATCCCTGGAATGGATGCAGGTATAAAAGACGCAAATATAAATATATAAAAGAGGCAGATATGAAATGTTAATATCCATCTCAGTTGATATCTTCAAGTTCAGGTATACTCGTAGATATCCGTTATATTATTTTTATAGTTTAAATTTACTTATATTTATTAAATAAATTATATATTAAATTATTAATTATATTTTTGTTTTAATGGTGTACAAGAGTGTGAATTTGTACAAATGTAAGATTAAAAATATATGTATAAAATTTTATTTAACATAAAAGTGGAATAGGGATGAGTGCAGGGACCAACAAGCACCCCCCCCCCCCTTCTTCATTTTCTTAGGCAAGGATGGAACATAGACCAACAATATGAGTTTTCTCCATCAAAATTGGAGCGAAAAAGAGATATTACTTGCGGGGACAAGCATGATTGTCATCCCTAGGTCATACTAACATACCACATGAAAAGTTGTCGAATGTTAATGTCTCATATAAAATTAGTTAATAGTTGTACATAAAAGATAAAAATGTTAAATAAGATATCTATAATTTAAGTTTCACTAAATACTTAGATATCTAAGTCTTAAGATAACATATCTATCATTTAAATTTAAGATACAATTCATAACAAAAACCGTTGCAGACGTTTTTAATGTTTTTTAAAAAATTAAATAAAAAACAAGTGCTTGTTATATAAGTAAGAAAAGTCTCGTTAACGTGACATTTGACAGCATTTTATTTATATATATATATATATATATATATATATATATATATATAAACAGAAAATACATTCAAAGATTTGAATATCTCTAGAATTTTATAGACTGATTTACAAGTTAATTTGACTAACAAAGACACCAAAAATCTATTCTAAGCATTAAAAAAAAATCTATTGACTTTGCCCCTAAAAATCAAAAGTGTTAACGCCTTCTTATATTATATTTAATTATTTTGATATGTTTTATATTTATACTATTAATAAAGGGAATAATATTTAATTTTAATGTCTATTTTTTAAAATACCTATTCTACCCCTATTTTAAAATTAGAAAAATAAACTAATTTGCCGTAAGAGGGACTTGAACTTATAACTTCTTATTTGCTAAAAATATATTTTACCACTAAACCAACCTTGTAACTTTAAGCAAAAAAATATTTTAAAATATTGATATCTATACTATTAATAAAGGGAATACCTCTTTTTTATGTCTACTTTTCAAAATACCTATTCTACCCTTGCACCTATTTTAAAATTAAAAAAATAATCTAATTTTTCATAAGAAGAACTTGAACTTATAACCTCTTATTTTTCAGAGATATACTTTACCACTAGATCAACGTTATAACTTTAAGCAAAAAATTACTTTAAAATATTGATCAAACATATATAGTTGTTCAATTATATCTATAATATATAATATATGATATTACATTATATACTATATCTATACTATTAATAAATACAATACCCCCTTTTGATGTCCACATTTCAAAATAACTATTATGAACTTCTCCTATTAATATATATGCTTATATTTCATGATAAATGTTTTTAGTAAACATATAAATTCACAAGTGCAACAATATTTTGAATTCTATTTCAACTCTCCTCTTTCCATTTTTTCATATTCATTGCACATTTGACATATCCATTGATGATCTGACATGTTTTTATCATGTTATCATAAACAAAAAATATTAAATTAACAAAATATATTTCAAAACATGTCACATAACAATTTATATTTCAAAATATAAAATTTTACAAAAGATATTAAAATAGAAATGCGAATACACACCATGCATGTGATTTCACTAATTATATATAAAGAAAAGTTGTTACATGAATCAAGAATAAGAATGTTTTGGTAACGGGAGTTACAAAAATTTAAATAAGAGTTTATTATATGATTTTTTTATTAATAAACTTATTGTGAAAATTAATAAATGGATAATATAAATCAATTTATGAATAGATTTTATTTTTTTAAATGCTTGTCATGCCTAAACTATTTTGTCAACAAAAAAATAAAATAAAGTTCAGTAACAACAAAATAAGTAATGAAAATTGGTAGTGTTGGGATTAAATTTGTAATTATATCAATATTTATCACCTTCACTTCCAAACAAGGGAGATGAATCCACCACTCCCTCATAAAAACTTCCAAACAATATTCGGTTTTAAAAAAATAGAAAAATAATTTTCGCTCCATTCTCTTCCAAACTACTCCATCATTATGAATCACTCGACTCCATCCACTTAAAAACCCCAGGAGTCTCATATAAATTAGTAACCAGCAGATGAAGCCAAAACGTTATGCTCCTTTAAACGTTTCTGGAAATGAGCTAAACGGGTTTGTAACTGCATAATGCCAGCAGCCTTCTGAGACAAAATGACATTTAGGTTTGCTATATAATCATCCAGTTGATTACCTGGTTGATCTGCTTCAACTAAGAGGTTCATTTCCTGCAAATGTACACCATACATTAGTAACAACTTCGTATATCCCACTACGCACTAGAAGGATTCTCTACCAACTATTCTTTTTTCGTAGGATAAATAACTTATTTCAGCAAATGGAATTTTGGTGTGTGTATATAGATTAGCATTCATGTGTCTTTACTCAACAGCTTAAACTTTTTGGAAAATCGACTCATGACAGCTTAAATTTCAATTCAGGATTAGGATGCTTAAGCACGACACTGCGTTTAGTACTTTTGTTAAACAAATTCATTAAAGATCATCCCCGATAAAAAAGAGAAAAAGCAATTTGATGGAAAGCCATGTTTTGAATGACACCAAAGCTATCTACAGCTTACATTAATAGTCACAAAAGTTTCGGAGGTTTGACAAATGGCAGTTATGTACTACCATAAAATTTATAGCCAAAAAAATATTAAAAAGAAAAATAGTTAATTTAAATACCTCTCTAACAATATTCATGGTCTCCTCTACTTGTTTCCGGTGAGCATTTACAAGGTCTTCTTCTTCCTGAAATTATGATATATGCCTTTACTTCTAGGTTTTGTAAGTATGAAAAGTCATTTTAATAGTAATCGTCAGTCTATTACCTGTAAGAGGGCATTCAAATCATCATCTGAATGTACTGCTTTACTTTCAAATTTTGGGATGTCCTTCCATTTGATCTGACCATTGGGTTTCTTACATTTGTCCTCTGTTGCACCATATGGCTCTGTCTTTCCATTTTTCTTCCATGATGGTTTCACCTGTTCACAGTAATCTTCAGGAGGACTAAATTCATCCCCATCATTTTCATCTGGCCACGTATCAGCAACACGATCCTCGTAGGCATACGTATTAACAGAAGACAAGGGAATAGTAGTTGATTCTTTAAGGTTGAAATTTGAAGATAAAACATCCTTCTTAGAATTGTTCCCTTTTGATAAGCTTTTTACCCTGTATTTTAGTTCATTTTGTAACAACAAAATAACAAAAAAATTCATTTTGTACATATCAGTGGTGACACAATGAGAGGTGGAAAATCAACAACAAAATGTTCATTGTGTTTGTTAGGAATTTAGTTACCTGTCAGCATATCTTAATGTATTCAGAGTATGTTCGCACGAACCAGAACTTGGTGATATGCATGATATCATAACAGTGCGGGAATCACCAACAAATGAATCCCTCAGAACTTCAGTCAATTTACTGCCTCTGAATGGGATGTGTCCTTGGTCATTATCTAGAGCTCTTATGCATTCCTTTAAGGCGAGCAAGCTCTTATTGATCTCTGCACCTTCTATTCTGCATTCCATATAATTTGGTATACCCAACCAACCAAACAAATTTATTAACAAGGTTAAGAAGAGAAAATTTGAGATCGATAATAAAAATGTCTTTCAAAATATCACCTTTGCTCTTCATTGAGACATACCTTGTCTGTTTATCATTATCTGTGGTATCTGCTCCGCGCTCACTTCCAGCAAGATCTATGAAGGAGAGCTTCCCAACAACACGAGGAGGCTTGGATACATTTCCATCAACTGATCTCTTGATAGCAAGCTGAAGTATTGCATGAGACCGTGAAGACTCCTCATTTGCACCGGTGGTGCCAGTACTTCTTGTGGCATTTCCTTGTTCAATCAGTTCCTTGATGGTCTCTACATCCGATACTCGATACTCTTGCAAACCAACAATGCAAACTTGTTGCTTACCATCCTCCCTCATGCACAGTTTTCTGCAGAAGTACAATATCACACCTAAAGAATACAGAGATGGCGGGTGCAAACAAGAAGAATTAAATTACTCACTTTCGGTCATTAAGGAGATCAAAAAGCTTCCCACCATATATTTCGAAGAAACTCACAAACAACTGAAATCCCTGATTCCTGTAGGTGTGATGCATCAACCTCAAGATGTCCCTTGATGCTTTAAGAGGCAGTGGCTTCATTGTGTAAGTTTTTCCACTTCCTACATAAGAAAAATGATGTGTAGAAGTTCATAAATTATATAACTAATAGAAACGTGACAGTTAATATTCCAAGCCAACAAAATCACTTTGGCATGAAATAACTGCCACAGCTGAATCAAGACGTACTATTACAGAATTCAAACATTTCTTTGACAATGACCAAAAAAGATTACCATCTACAGTTATAAGTAAAAAGATTAAAGTCAAAAAGGGAAGTTTAATATAGTCACACGCTTTTCTTTGTAAATTGAAAAGAAAAACTAAAAATTCCAAAGTGACGCATGATATGTATATTCACAAAAATAGGCACAACCTGACCTGCTCTAAAGCAATTTGCAGCATGTTTGGACATTGGGGGAAGGGTGGATTAATTAATTGGTTATTATTCGAAAACTCTCTTGGGAAATTGGCAAACACATAATCAAATTAGAGAGGAGTCCTCACCTGTTTGACCATATGCAAAGCAAGTTGCCTTGGTGCGTTGAAATATTATTGGAACTATGGGCTCCACTGTTTCACGATAGACCTAAGAAAATAAGAAAGTTAAAGTAAAGCTACATTCGATGGACTAGGTATTTGTTGATTTGTACATTCAACTAAACATTTAACTGCATTATAGTTACCTCATCATTTGTAACCTCTTCATTCAAGACGGCATCAAAAACAAATTCATGTTTCTCTACATACTGTGTTAGGTCAACCTGTAAAGCATTTAAATTTAAAACTGTTTAAATGAAAACATTTACTAATCACTGCTGTAATAACAACCAAAAGTTTATCATATGCACATGCTTGTGAAAAATAAACGGGTAAATATTAATAACTGAGAAGGATATGTCAGACATTGCTAGATTCCTAGAAATATTCAACAATTACTAAATAATATAAACAAACACAGATAATTACAGTCTGTGGAGTTTACACTAAACAGCGTTGCTTGTCCTTTAATAAGTACACTATTTTCAAGTCAGGCATTTCAAATTTATCAATAGAAAGATTTAGAAATATCAACCATACACACACTCACACAATATAGGCAGCTTCATTCTTAATTTGTTGTTTCTCACGAGTCAGTAAAAACTGCTTAGCTAGACAATTATATCACATCAGAAACTCGGATTTCTATTGCTAACTACGCTTACCTTAAGTTTAGTCTCGTGCACTGTTAAAGAATTTGAAACAGTATCTATAATATCCTCCTCGTGCTTAGCTATCTCCTTCTTATTAAGCGGTCTCTTGCGAACCTGCATTAAATACCAAGTTGCCAAAGTCAGAACAAAATTAAAATTCAAGCAGAGACAAATTCCAATTTTCATTTTCTGACACTACAACAAATGCAAATACAAAGTAAGAACCTCCAAACTCAATAATAGTCACAACATTTTCTGTCTCTGTCTCTTATCACTTCTTTATTTATTATGTGTCATACGTCCCTCTTAGTTGTAAATATGATGTACACTTTATTGTACAGATAACATTTGTATTGAGATATGCCAAAGAAGAACATACCACAACTTTAATCTTAGCCACATTGCTAGATTTCAGATTGTCTGCAGCAACCAGAGTATTGGAGACACTGTTCTCAGGAGCGCGGGCTCTGACAGTTTGTTGTTTGCCGAAAATGTAAGGCTCGGAATCATACACATTCGAGGACGGAATCTATGAAATCAGAAGCAAATAATTGAAATAAAACAGAACAAGAAAGAATAAATGATAATTGCAATGAAAGATAAATGCAAATGCACAATTACCTGAGGAAGAAGCTCTGTATCGAAGGAATGGAGATCCAAGAGGCCAGGGCTGAAATCACAAGGAGAATCGTCTTCGTCGCCGTTGGCGTTGGCGATTTTCTTAACGGCGTAACTACGAGGAGGAGTTGACGGATCCATACAATACTCATTGAAGCTCTTCTGCGCGTTGTTCCGGTACATTCTTCCTCCGCCACCGTATAAATTGTAGTCCTACAATCGCAATTCACAAATAAGCTTACACTTGAAAGAGGACTAGTGGTTGTTGTGGACAATAAATGCATTCAATAATAATTATTATAAAAATTTAATTTAATTTGGAGTGAAGCAGTTGAACGTGGGGTAAAAAAAACCGAGGAAGGAAATAGGAATAGTAACCTGAAGAGGAGGAATGTGATTGGAGGAAGAGTTAAACCACTTGGAGGAGGCGTCGAGATAGTGTTCGGAGTACTGGCGGCTATGGTGGACCCCCGTCGCACCGGATCTCTGGCCCTGCCGGTTCATATTTGATTGGAAGAGAAAGAGGAAAGTTGAACTCGAACAATGAACAGAGAGCGTGCTGTGGAGTGTGGAGTGGAACCCAAGATATACTGTAAGGTAAATAGGTGAGTGGAGAACAAATTAAACAGGCTTTGAATATTTTTGAATACGAAAGACGATGGTGAGGTGAGGCACGTGCGGAACATTGAAACGACGACGTAGAGCTGCCTCCCTTCACTGTGTTCTTTTCTTTTTCTTTAAGTTGTCCTATAATCGCCCCACCGTCTCTCACGTGGGTGGGACCCCCGCGGCTTTTGTCAATTTTATCGTTGCGCGCTTGGCTCCTTGGCATTCAAAAATCCTGCCAACTTTCTGGGCTTTATCAGATCGTGCCACGTGTCTTCTTTGTGTGTGTGAAAACTGATAAGAGAATTGGATTTTGGTCATTTTGACTTGCGTTTTTTAGAAAAATTTTAATTAACACTTCTATAATTTAAACTCATGCTATTTTTATAAATAAATTTTTTTCAAATTTTTATTTTACTTCTAAATTTAATTTCTCTAATATTTTTTTTTAACTTTTCAGTAAGTTCTCATTCGAGAATTAAAAAATTTTCATTTTTTTTTTAAATTTTATGGTTATTGTAACGAAGTTTGACAACTGCAATTGCAGCAGTCTTCCTTTACCAAAAGGAAAAGTAGTAGGATAGTGATATTGCAAAGAGCGGAGAGGTGCACTACTGTAAAAACCTTAGAACCATAAAATTAGGGATCTCAAGATATAAATAAATAAAAAATTAATCATATTCTTCAGTTATTTATTGACTCACCCTAATAAGCATGTACTTGGGCTCATACTTCTTGGCATTGTCCACTATATCAAACCAAAACCAGTGGATTTACCACCTCCAAATTGTGTTTGGAATTTGAAGACAGACAATATTAAGGTCTTCACTTCATACATTCTAGCCAACTTCTCCTTGAGTTCAACCTATATTCCACAATCCACATAAAATAGATGAATGAAATTCCACTATGAAATTGTCAGTGAGTAAATACTTAATGGCTAAAATTAAATTGCTAACTTGGGATATTAACTAAAACTTAGTTAAAATTAAAATCATAATCAAAGTACCGTGAAAACATTTGCCTACCGGGATGAAGAATATTTACAAACTGAAAAAAAAAAAAAATAGAGAAGAATTAATTGGCTTTTTCTCTCCGGCAAAAACTCGGTAAAAAGGTAAAAAAATTTGAAATTTTTTTAACTCTTCAACGAGAACTTATCAATCAATTAAACAAGTTTTACAGAAATTAAGTTTAAGAATAAAATAAAAATTTGGGAAAATATTTATAAAATTATGTGTAAATTCAAAGTATAGTAGGTATTAATTGAAATTCCCTTTGTTAGTTGATAAGGAGGCCAACGTTTCTAGACTTTGACTTCGCCTGTTTGTTTTTTTCATCAAATAGTTCAAAATAACGAAAATGAGGGATTTTAAATTCACACATAATTTAATTTCATTTAACACCTATTTTTTTAATTTTTTTTAAATACTAATTTTACCTTTATGCATACCTTAAATTCTCTCTCTCATTTTTTTTCTCATTCTTTATAGTTGATTCTCTTTTCAATCCCCTCTCTCTTCTTTCTCATTCTTCTCTTTTGCTTGCAACCACTCCCTCTTGCCATTCTTCTTTGTTTACTCATTATTCCACTTATTGTTCTTCTTTTTCTCGCGTGGCCCCTAAAGTATGTATCTACTCTAGCAAAAATCTCTACTATTTCACTTACATCATTGACAACTCTAGCTAATCTCATAGGAGAGTAATTCTTTTTTATGGAATAACTATTATTAATTTAGGGTTTGATTTTCCAAAGTACTAACCCATAATGAGTAGAACAATGAGTGAACAAAAAGAATGACAAAGAAGGTATGATTTGGAGCAAAAGAGAGAGGGATGGGAAAGAAGAAAAAGAGAGGGATGGAAAAAAAGAAAAATAGAGGAGACGCTGAAGAGAGAATCAACAATAAAGAATGAGAAAAAAAGAGAGAATTTAATGAGAAGAAAAGAGAGAATTTAATGTATGTTAAAAGGTAAAATTGTTATTTAAAAAAATTAAATATAATAAACGTTAAATGAAATTAAAGTATGTGTGAATTTAAAATGCTCTTGTAAGTTGGGTTAGGTGTACAAAAAATGTACTTTGATTTGTCCAAAGCAACCGAAGAGTCAGCTTACAATTATAGGATCATTTACTACCCAATTATCATTTGTATTTTTGAAACTGTGATTTTAAGTGTGCACTCATTATGCTATTCTCTCAACCTTTGTTCTTAATATTATTTGTTTTACTTATCAAAAAAATGAATAAATAGAAAAATAAATATTGACTGTTACATCATGTAATGAATATTACGTATAGAATATCTGGAATTACATCTTGTAAGTTGTAATGGTTATTGAAATATATCAAAGCTGAAATATAATTGTTTTCAGCACACCTGGTATTGGGAATGGTGTTTCTCCTAAATTGTTTCCTGCATTTGAATACTTCTATTGTTAAATAGTAATCTTAGTGTAATCTCGTAAGCAGAGAATATAGCACCATTTACTAGGAAAGCTCTGGCAACTGTAGTTCCTAAACCCCGCCATAGCACACCGTATCCTTCTTCGTTAACACTCTTTTTGAAGCAATCTATAATTCCTTTGTACTTGAGAGAAGAGGGTGTTTGAGCCTGTAGTCTTGTCTTTACAACATCAAAAGGGTAGCAACTAATCCAACTAGCCACCCCAGCTAATCCTCCTGCTATTAACATAGTATGTAAGCTTTCTTCACCACTTTTTCTGCAACCTGGGTGAAATCGTTCCCTCATGTATTCATATGTCCAGAAGTATAAACCATGAGAAGGTCCATCCCTCATCATTGTGACACCAAATCCTCGATAGATGCCACGAAGACCTTCTTTTCTCCATATGTTTTTAGCAAGCCTTACAGGACCTTTTGCGGATTCGGTCATCTGGCCTGCGTCCTGTAGCTGAAGTCGAATTTTGATCAATTCTACAGGGGATAGTAATAGACTTTGGAGAGCCCCAGTACCAGTTCCTCCTAAAGCAACACCCTTGTAGGAAGGAGGGTCTTTAGCAGAAACTGATGAGTCAAATGCCCTTGATAGAACTGCGTACGTTTGGAAAACCATTGCATTCTGCCATCATAAAACCAATAATCATCAATGCCAGGCAATGAAATTCAGATGCACTTAAGTTTGATGTTAGCTAGTGAAGACAAATAAAGCAAACAATGACAAATAAGAGGCCAATCTACAGTGTTATTTTCTATAATACACCATTCTTTAAATTTTCAATACTCAATAGCCTTGAATCGCCTGTAGCAATGGCTCAATGGTACCCACAATCTATAAGTAATGTTTTCAAGTATCTCAAGATTTGACATCATGGGAAATTCACACTGCCTGCGAGATGCTAGTGTTACCGTTATGGTGTCACAAAAAATAAAAGTCTTGCTATACAGCAATATCCTTGATATTAAGTAGTGAAGACAAGTAGAGCAAACAGTAACATGAAATAAGCCAATCAACAGGGTTATATCTGACACACCATTCGCATAAATGATTCCTTTGAAGTTTCAATAGCCCTGAAAGACCTATTGCCCAATGGCATCGACATTGACAAAAAGTAATTGTGTATCTATTTAAGATTTTTTTAACTAAATCACACTTGTTAAAGCCAAGTTCTCGTTCCCCATAAATTTGCACGGTCCTGGTCAATATGGTAGGTTGGTGAACAAAAATGGTTTCAAGCATCTCAAGATTTGAAATCATTTGATATGGAAGATGGAAGTTGATTGCTGACAGTGCCTATCAGATGCTAGTGTTACAATTTCGGTGTCCGGAAAATAAAAACACCAGGAAGTTGTCGAATGATTAACTGGCTTGTAAATCATTATATCACGATCTGTACAGAGCCAAATTATAACTTAGTATATCCTAAAGTTGAGGCATTGGAGTACAGGCCATCTCTCCTACTTATGTAGATCACTTCCTACTGCCTTATCCGAAAATTGAGCTCCATATTGTGTTAATCGAAAAAGCGTGGTACACAAGTCAGAGTCCTTACTCCTTAGTCCTTATCCTAATGAGTAATGATTGTTCAACAAATTCGAACGCAAAATGGAAAAAAAGGATTCATGTAGGATTCTATATCTCTATCCTAAAGCAAGATTATAAAATTAAAAGCCGTGGAAAAGTGGCTTTGAAAAGAGAGAATGAACTCGTTATGCGCTCTCATCAATCACTATATTATATTCCATATGAAAAACTATTGGGTGAGACTATAGTATATTCCCTATAACCAGGAATGGTGTCGGTCATAAGTTTTTATCTAATTGCTTTTGTCAGAAGAAAAGTTAGAATCCTGCGACATATCAAAACTGTAAAAACATGAGAAGGTTGAGGATGTTTCGTGAAATAATTTAGATGCAAAATCGGGTTGACATGACGATTCCCTTGAATGTCAATGAAATTTATGAGGGTGTATCTGCATCTAAATCTGAATTTAAACACACAAGAGAGAAAAATAAGATAAACAAAGTTGACGAATTAATGAGACCAAATGACCTGAAAAGTAACAGAGGCTAATGGTGTGCCCATGCCACGGTACAAAGAAGTTGGTCCTTCCCTAGACACCATTTGTCTAAGGATTGTAAACGCAGAGCCATTTTTTGAGTTTTGTAATCTGATGCGGAGAGTGTCTAGTGGATAACCAGAAATTATACCAGCAATGCCTCCAAAGCCACCTGCTACAAACTCTCTTCCCGAACTGGTTGCAAGAAATTCTGGCCAGAAATCCATTATCTTCTGCTCTCATTCCTCAAACAACCCTCAGCGTGAGATTTGAAACCTCTGAACTTAAACCAGGTAGTCCCTATTGCTTACACGAGTCGTATCACTTTCAAATGGAATAAGCTATTCTAGCTTTCTCCTTTGCTCTATAAATCTTGAAAATGGAACCAGCTATTGAGCTACCCAACTTTCTCTTCTGTTTGGCAAACCCAAAATGTAATAGTCTCTTTATGTATCGAGTTTAAGATGGCAACTTTATTCACCTTCCCATTCTTGTGAGATGGAAACAAAAGAGAAAACTTCAACCTCACCTTTTGAGCATCGGCCAAAACAAAGGTGGTAATTTTGTTTGCTATTTTGTAGTGCAAGAAAAAGGCCCCACCAATCAATCTCGGCACGTTACCAATACAAGGTTTACACGTGGAAACACTAGTCATGCCCCATGTGGTTGCTTCCAGCCTAGTGTTCACCAATTTTCTTAAATTGTTTACTTCCCCAATTGAATTTGATGTCAGTGCCCCCACATAAACAAAAACAATGACTCAGGAATTCAGTTCAAGGTGAAGATAATTTTATCTATTGACTACTACTACAGGAAAGGATCGTAACATGAAGCTTTGAGCCTTGGAAGTTGGAACAACACAAGTGGGTTGCAGAAATCTTTGTCTTTATGTGTCATGTTGGCGCTTGATATTTGGAGAATTAGAGCTGCAAGTTTCGGGTTTGTGAGGCTCAATCCTCAATATGGCATCACCTTCACGGCTCACTGCTACCAGATATGGAGAATTGGATCTGGTACAACAGCACCTCATATTATAAAGCCACTATGGATTGATAGTTTATTTTAATATTTTGTCATTGTTACAAAAAAAATAAGTGAAGTCCTGTAAGTCTGTATACAACGAATGATGCTTCTATGATGTACCATACAGGAAAGGTGCGTTAGTGGAGTGAACTCCAATTATTGTCTGTTACGATTTATCAAATAATATTTTAAATTTAATATAAATAAAAGTTTTGATTAAATGTAAATATAATTTTTTATATTGTTAATGTATAAAATTAAATTTTATAAATGTTATTATGATACCAAAATTTTCACTAAAGTTGGGTTTAATGGTGGGAAGAAATACACTTGTACTACTTGCCAATAATAGGAGGGTCTAAAAAATAATATATGTTGTAATTTAAAAAAATTATTTATATTTTATACGTTTAATTTTTATTTTATTTTTTTTAGTTTTCACATTCAACACTGTTTTAGTTTTTAATTCTAAACTACTCACAAATTCATGAGATGCATGTCAATGACATTGAAGTTAAGTAATTAGACATTTAATTTTTATCCAAAAATTAAAGGAGTTTCTCACTTACATTGTTTCTTAGTTCTGCATATTATTTTCGTAACTCTTATAGATTTACAATTTCAAAATATTATTCTTTAAATTTATTTTGCATTAATATGATTATTTTTTTTATCAAATTATTTTTGTCACGTTTGCCATGTTAGATGCTAGTTGTTGGAATTAGCAAACATGTGAGATCCAAGTACATTGTTCTTTTTTTGTCAGTTGATTGAAAAGCATTTATAGTAAAGAAAAAAAGAAAAAAAGACAAGATAAAGAATTATTATTTTTTTTTGTGAATGAAAGATAAAGAATTAATAAAATTAACAATGAAGAACAATTGATAAATTTGTTTTTAAAATGCAGGTTCTTATGAGAATTTAGATCATTCGAATGAAAATTTGAATGATAAAAACCATGTAAGGTTAAGAATGACAGAAATAAAATGAAGTTTATTATATTTTCTATACGACTTATATTTATATGTAAAAATTAATATTTATATATTAATTATTATTTTTTCGTAGGTTCAAAAAATATCATAAGCAACTAAATATAGTCATACCATCATTTAGTTTCAGGGTTTAATCTAATCCATATATCTACTTCATTTCTTGCTCCTACTAGCTATTCTCGTGGTCGCCGTCCTGCCAAGTAGGAAACATCATTTGAAAAGAAATTGGCCATAATATAATAAAATTTTCAGTTGAGGAAATTTTAAAAAGTGAAATAAATAGTAAGTTGGTTTACGTAGACAACTTTGTAATAACCTCTTCTTTTGGGGTCATCGACTTTAACAATTACATATTAAGTTTATACCTAGTCATAATATCATCCATTAATTAATTTCCGTCAGAAAAAAAAAATATCATCATCAATCTCACATGCATCTTTATCCGATTTAAAGGATGTTCCGTAAACGGATCCTTCACCGAACATTTGGACTCACGTGTTTTTACGAAAAAGAAAAAAAAAACACACACACACAACAAAACTAAAGCAGCCTGAATTTTAGGGAGGCCACAAATAGAGACAAGAGTTGAAAATCAAATAAGTTTTTTTTTCTAAAATTTTATTAAAAATCATTTGTAATCCTTAAAATTGAAAATAATTTTTTAATTTCTGATTTACTTTTATTCATTATTTTTCAGTTAACATTGTTAAAAAATTATTAACATAGAATATGTTATAACCGTGAATCACTTTATTCTTTAATCCTAATTCTTTTAATTTTCAATCCTTTATATTTAGAACAGTTAAATATACTGAAACTTATATACGAACAATGTTAATATAATAAACAAATTAATTTCAATGACTAAAGACAATATTTTTGAATTTCAAAGATCAAAAGTGATTTTTTGTGAAACTTTATAAACAAAAAACTTACTTATTCGGTTTGTTTGATTTATTAAATTTTTAAATTGCAAACCAAATGAAAACTGAAATTTATTAAGTTTGTTTGATTTATTAAATTTTTAAATTGCATTATTCAGTTTAATTTACGGTTTAAAAATTAAAAAATTAAACTAAACCACAATATATATAACTCTAATATCTTTGTCTCAAATAATGTATAGTTCAGAACATGTGACATGACTCATATTATAAACATAGTCAAACAGAAAATAAATAATAAGAGTAATATTACTCTACTTTTTATTTGTTAAATATGTGATGAAATTTTATTTTTTATATAATTTGAGAATAGTGTAGATTTTCAGTACATTACTAATAGATATTTAAATAAATCTTAAATTAAAATTAATTATTTAAATATTTTAAAAGCATTGAAAATCATAGTAAATCATGTTTACTAACATATTTTCAAAATTATAAAAATTGAATCACATTTAATTTTCTTGTTTGGTTTAAGTAATTTTTAGTATCAAAACTGAATCAAACTGCACGAGAAACACCTTCTAAAAATAAATGGTTTTGACAATTGAAACTTTTTTTACCATATTATTCACATCCTTAATTGCCTTTATATGTTTCTTGCTCATCTTTTTCCACCAATGTTAGGGTTTTGCCATCCTTAAAAATATATGTTTCTTGCTCATCTTTTTCCACCACTTGATTGTGCAATTTGTTACAATGGAGCACCCTTAAAAAGCGAGTATAAACTTTAGAGTTTAATCAATATGTACTATAATGTAAAAATTTTTATACTGACATTTAGTCATATAATTCTTAGTTTACAATAAGTTTTATGAAAAAATATAATTAAATTTGGTGCAATATTTTTTTACACCGACAATACATACTAATTAAACTAAAAATTTTATTCCACTTTTACTAATTTTTATTCTAGTTTGTTCTATTCTCACTACCACTAATTTACATAATTCTTAAGACTTTTTGTTACAAACAAAAAATAGCAAAAAAAAAAAATTACATCATGAAAGTATTTTCAAGAATAATAATTTATATTTTAAAAAGTACTTTACAATACACACTTTTGAGATATTGTGTTTCGAAAAGTATTTTTTGAAATAAAAATTATTATTTCGAAAAGTAGTTACTATAGTGTTAAAAACTGAAATATGTTTCATAAAGTAGTTTTTGAAACATAAAATTGGAAAAGATACGTTCCCGCTTTATGTGATCTTGTGTTATCTAGTACCGTAAACAATTTTAATAAAAAAAAAAAAAAGAAAGAAAGAAAAACTTACATACCTAGTTGTTCGAAGTCTCAATTATAGTATGTTTCTTGTGTGATGAAATTCAGTACAATAGCTTAAGAAAATTGTGTTAAGGTAAAATGTCAATATCTTTCAAAGATAAAAGAAGGAAACAAGAAGAAATAGAGAATGGTTTAGAAAATAATGGAGACAAATAATATAAAATAGGTTTTATTTATATTTTTTATATGTAAGGTTAGTTTTGTCTTAAAAAATAAAAATATTTATAATAATAATAAAAACTTTAAAATAAAAAGAGGTAGAAGTAACAAATGTTTTAAAAGTGATTAAGTTGAGTTTAAGATTTTTTTTCTAAAATAAATCAACTCAACTCAATCAAATCCTACGTGGGTTGAGTCAATCCAATTAAGAGATTTCAAACATATTTTGTTTGAAATTTGTTAATAATCAGTTAAAAACAATTTTTTAACACATAATAATATTAATACAAAGTTTTAAATTTGATACAATGTTAACAACATTCAATCCATAAGTGAAATACCAATATAGAATAAAACTAAATATAATTAGTCAAAGATTTATGCAAAAATAATTAATATTGACTCAAAAAATGTACAATAATAAAAAATAAAACTCAAATAGTATTTCAATCTATAAATCTATTACTAGGAAATTACTCAAACATTGCAAGTAAAAAAAACAAAATCATTTTGTTTATTTGTAACTCATTTTAGGATAACATATTTTGTGCTATTCTAACCTTTATATTGATAAAATTTCACTTAACTTATAAAAGAAACAACAAAATCATTAAGTCAATTACTATATTATAAACATGTCAAAAAACATTTGCACTTTTATTAATATCTATTATACAATTACACATATTTGAAAATGAAAAAATAAACTACAAAAGGAGAATTTGAACCCATAATTTTTTGTTCCTTAAACATCAATTTTGCCACTAGACTAATATATAAAGGCTTTGGGAGATTTGAACCCAAAACCTCTCACTCCCTAAACACCAACTATATCATTGAACCAACCTTATAACTTTAATACTAAAATTACTTTAAAATCTTTATATGCAACATTCATAATTGTTCTACTACCGATCATCTATGATCTATAATATATAATGGGAACAGGACATGTCTACATTTTATGACTGTGTTACCTTTAAACATCATTAATATACATTTACCTTTGATCATAAATCGAAATATGAATACATAGATGCGACAACGATTGTACTTCTGCTAATAGACAATAGAGACAAGTCAAGTTAAGTCACCACGAGTAGAAATTGTACAATCAATGACTTAAGTGTATATTCATATATGAATAGATTTTGGTCAAGTTTGACTCTAAACACTTTCAAATCTCAATTCAAATTATATGGTTATCTAATTTTACATGTAAACACTTTTAATTTTGATCAATCTTATTATGAG
Source organism: Psophocarpus tetragonolobus (assembly GCA_037954015.1). NCBI lineage: Eukaryota > Viridiplantae > Streptophyta > Magnoliopsida > Fabales > Fabaceae > Psophocarpus > Psophocarpus tetragonolobus. Next base: position 48,417,608 of record CM075693.1, on the reverse strand, counting down.
TCTCGAAAGGTAAAACAAATTATATGTTAGAGTGAAATATATTAATAATTTATTTATCTATGATGGAGTTAATTAAATCAATTGGAAATATGACATTTAAAATCAGCTAATGTTATGATTGAAAAAACTAGTTGAAAGTTTGAAAGTTAAAACTAGTAGTAAATAGTTGAAAATTATTCAGCTAATTTAACAAATTATAAATATTTGGCAAATTATAGGTTAAAATAAATTAAATTTAAAATAACAAATATAGATAAAAACATATAATAATTTTTGAACTTGTGACAATTTTGACTACGTCATACAACAACAGACATCTAATGGAAGGAGTTATTTTAAAACAAAAATAATTTTTCGGGGTGAAAATTTAAAAACAAAAACTATAATAAAAAAGTTTCTATTTTCTAGAGACCAAAATATTCATTAAGCATAACTGTTGAATCAAAATTATTTTTTAAAATATGTTTTGATTTGGGGAAAAATAAGCATGAAAGAACGATTTTCTAAGGTCGCTACAAATAAACCCATCAAATTAAATGTCACTTCTGTTCGGCTTGTTCATTTTGAGCTTCCAGGGATGAGGCTGAGGCCCCTCCCCACATTAAAAAAAAATAATATTATTTTAGATTCTATAATTTTTTTTATAGGTTGTTAATATTTGAAAACAAAAAAAAGGATGAAATATAATTGATATTATTGTTTTTATTTGAAAAACAAATAAAACATGAATCTTTAAATATATTTGTGACAAGATAAAAAAAATGTTAAAAATATATATTTAATATTATTTTTATTTGAAAAATAGAATAAAATATGTTACTAGTTTCTTAATTTTAGAAAAAGAAGATCTTTATTGCATCATAAATATGAATTTCTAAATATAATCAATTTTATTTTCAAATATAATTCTTAAGCATCTTATTTTTTTTTCATTTTTTAAAGAGTTTGAAAAACACATATGGGTCTCGATGTGGGTTCACCTAAAATTTTTACACACATTATCATTGAAGAGAAGTTAAACTAATATAATCTAACAAAGGACAGACATACTTAGAGTATCTATAAGGAGTTATCTTATACTTAATTATAAAAATTAAGTTTTAAACATTTCTTTTGAATTGTCTAAATTGAAATAGATAAATTATATAAACAATATAGTTATTAAAAATAAGAACATTATACCATTAACTCTTTTAAAGGCTAAAAAATAATGTAAAAATAGAAGAATAAGCAATATGATAAAAAAACCTCAATATATTATGTTCAATTTATTCTAAAATAAATTAAATAATTTTGATGATTGTGATCTCAAGTAGTGAAAATGCCTATCCAAAGAATCCCAGCCTCTATAAGACATGATTGCTTAATATATTAAAAAATGTTAATGAAAATAAACACGAATAAGTAACCCGTAACAATTTACAATTTTATGCAGTTTTTAGAAAAAAACAGAAGTTTGCTGTCCATAGACCATATTCAGCAAAAGTCCAAATAACAAGATTAATATAATTGAACAAGTTATTATTAGCATTTATAAAAAGAAAAAGTATATATTTTTGAAAGAGAAGTTTATTAAATTAAATAGAAATAGAGAAGAAAAGGGGGGAAATATAAGATAGGGTGAGGAGGAAAAGGGAGTTTGTTGTTGGAAAACAGTAAATAGAGAGAAAGGAAGGATTAGGTGTGGCGCAGCAGCAGGCATGGATATGGGTTTGGTGAGGATGAAGATGAAGCTGAAGCTGAAGCTGAATGTCACTAACGCACCGCCTTCTTCTTCCTTCAACTTCGCATCACCTTTCATCCTTGGGTTTGACTCTCGCTCTCTCTCTCGCTCTCTCTCTCTCTCTCTCTCTCTCCCTCTCAGTCTCACTCCCCGACCCCTTCCACGCTTTCGGACCCACCGAGTTCGTATGGCTCCCGAGGAGGAGAAGATGACTCGCCGTTCCCCTCTCGATTTCCCAATTGTACGTTTTCCCTACTTTTAATTCTTAATTGCTCCTTCCCAATTCATGCACCGCCTCTTTTTCTTTCTTCAACCCTAATTTGTTTATTGCATTTCATCTCTTCGTATTATGGCTCCCCTTCGATGCAATGCTGTTAGTTTCTCTCAATTATACCATCAATTATTATGTTATAGAGTTTCTTTTCTAGTTAAGATGAGAGAGACGGTCAACTTATGTGGATGTGTATGTGTATGTGTTAATTACTCGGTGAGTTGATAAGTGCTACCTTTTTTCTGATGCATTCTCCTCTGTCGTTATTAATTAGTTTGATTGTGTATAGAAGGGAATAAGTCTGGAACTTTAGTTTCAATGTATATACTGACAGGAGTGGGAAAGGCCTAAGCCTGGACGAAGACCAGATATATTCCCTCAATTTAGTCCTATGAAGACACCTTTGCCGCCTCCATTGCCTGCAGATCCTCCAGAAGAGGATGAAGAGGAGGAAGAAAAGAAAGAGGAAGAGGAAGAACCTGAAAAGGAGGAGCCGGATAAGCCAGAAAAGCAATAGTATGTAGTACATAACTAGTCTTCATTTCTCCAGCTATCCTTCACTGCTCATTGCTAAAGTTAATGTAAGGGTATCACACACATGAATACCTATACCATCACAATTTTCAAGTTTTTATACCCGCCATATGCATGCCCTTTTCGAGTTAGCTTGTGCAACTTCTTTCAATCCTCCCCCCAAAAACACATAAAACAATTTTGTGCTACCAACATTTTTGTAGACAGTAATTCTTTCTATACTCCATCCATTTTTTATTTTGCACGCATACCATCATTTGGATGGACCTTGATATTTATTCTTTAAGATGCCACTTCGATTTTGATTGGATTATTCACCGCCAATTACATGGCTTTGAGAGTGGTTAAATTGATTTAACAAAATTGGTGCTTCAATTAAAATTTTGCATTTGGTAGGGTATTAAGATCCTTATCTTTTAAGTTATTGAATATTCGGTAAGAAAGCTAACCGAATTTCCCTTAGTGCAACGATTTTGTCTGTAATTTTATATAGCACCAGACTCCAGACTTGTTATTTTTATGCGAATTCAGTTCCTAGCATATAAGCATGTTGTAAATGGCGGGTCATGAGAATAATAACCTTCCAAAGAACAGATTGCTGCAGGACACAATTCGAGGTTTTTGAAACTTTAAAGTATAAATACTCGATTCTTCAACTGAATTGTCTCTTTATAATCCCCATTTTTGTTAATTTATACTTCTCCATTTCTGGGAACCTTGTCAGTTATTTCTGGAAAATTTTATATTTTCCATCCTAATTTTATAATTTTGAACTTCTCCTATATTTTCATGTAAACTTATATTTTTATGTAAAAATAAATTATTGCATATTTTATTTTGATATCTTATTTATGTGTTTTCACCTATTTTTTTGTATGTTTATTATTATTTTATTTATATATGGTTTGAAAGTCTGTTTTTTTAATATATATATATATATATACACACACGATAATTTATCATTAAATTTATTTTTTTAAACAAATTGTCTTCACTAGGATCAGATCCTAAATCTCTCACTAATATCCTTATGGTCGACTTTTAACTAATTATCTTTCTTCTTCTGTCCGACTGGCCCCTCAGCCGCTCTTACCTTTCTGATGTGTTTTTTTCTTTTGCCACACTTTTTTTCTCTTTTTCGGCTTTTAATTTTTTATGCTGATCCTCTGGATTTTTTTATGCGAATTATAATAATAAGTTTTTGCCAACCATATGTTTTAGGTTTTTTTTTTTTTTTACTTGTCACCATTTAAGTGTATGTTTAGATTTAAGTTGAGAATGTTGTGTGCACTACAATGTAAATTCAACAGATAAAAGTAAATTGAAAAGTAAAAGCAACGATTTTGATGTTTTTGCAAAAATACTTGTCTCAAAACGATTTTTTTTCATTTAATTTCTATATATGCATTGATACTTTTACAAAAATATTATTATTTCAAACATATTTTTGTATGCACTCACAATCATGCACTAAGCATGATTAACAATTTTCCAAACATTAGCTGCCATATATGTCAAATGATGAATGGTTTTAGAACTTGCATTAATTAATAATTATTGTCGGTCCAATAGCATGGGAAAAGCATATCTACCCTTTCTTTGGCATGAGTCTTTTGGAAGACCCAAATTAATGGACACAATCTCCAAAGCTTGAACTAACATAAAAAATGTTTTAACCTTGGTGACAATTGAATAAGATTGGTTTCAATGAAATACATGTCGTTAGACATAAATAACATGAAAATTGTGTCACGTAATAATGCAACTTTAAGGGCATAAATGCCATAATTAGATATGAAAATAGGTAAGGTACCGAATATAGTATTTGTTCTTATATCCATGAGAAATGAATTGTCAGTATAAAAGAGTTCACAGATAGAGAGAGTTTAACATTTATATGTTGTCAGTATAAAAGAGTTTTATATTAACGGTTAATCATAATCTTTTGTTTATATAACTTTTAAAATATTAATTGGTAAAGTCAACACAGTTACCATATATAAAAAGTTGTAATAGATTGCCAATTATAAATTTTTTTAGACTAACAATGTATGAATATTTTTTTCATATATATATATATATATATATATATATATATATATATATATTATCTAAGCAATGGTTATATGTTTTTGTGACACTATGCATAACCAATAAGCACACCAAAATCAAGTACATGTAGTCTTATTCACCACATAGCCTTCCTATCACATGTAATAGTAAACTATAAAATTTGATGCACCAAAAACTTTGTGCTCTTATCAAAATGTACCTAGGTATTATTCACGATAAACTATAAAAATGTCTTTTGTCCATAATGAGGGAGAACCTACAAAAGAGAACTTCAATGCTTAAGTGAGATAGATAGTATGTAGATTATGAGAGAATAGAGAGTAAAGATAATTTGATTAATTGATGATAAACATGTACCTCATAACTAATTATTTATAATAAAAATTTGGATTTTTACCTAATGGGTATTACCTGTTTAAAGTCAGGTGTTATATTTATTCATTGTTTTTATTCAACAGTTGTTTACCTGATTCAACTTTATTGATAATGGCGTTAATAAATAATTATGGTAATCAGTCTATGATTAATTTAGTTAATTAGTTTTATTATGGACGTAAGGTTTTCAGCGATGCCGAAATCCCTTAACACTACTTTCTACTTTGAATGATGTCATCTGAAATCCAAAGTCTCTGTGTTTTTTCCTTTTAGTGGGTGCTTTTGTGTTGAAATCTAAAATCCTTTTGATCTTGATGTCCTAAAGGTGTTTTGGATTTTGATTATGCTAAAATCCAAAGTCTTCTTTTCCCCATATTCTCCGGGTATTCAGGTCATTTCATTATCTCTTATTCCTTATGACTATACACTTTGGAATTAAGATTCAACTTTTCACATTTTCAAAATAGCCAACATTGCTTCATCAAATGCAATCACATAGCTTCCAACATAGTTAAGGACCAGTCGACACATAACTCCCAAATAACACCAAACACTAGTTGCATGATTCAATGTCAAATCACTAGTTGTATTTTCATGAAAACACCACTATGTTTTGTTGCAACCATAAATCTCAAATAACACCAAACAATATGTAGGAATTCCATATTGTCTCTTTATTTTTCTGCAAAGAAAAAGCTAACAAAAAATGTTCATTGAGATATTCACATGCAACCATTCATAATTCATACCGAACTCATCCTCTTATGACATGTGAATTCTTTTCATCATTAGGAAAAATCATAGATATTAATGCACACTTCACCACATTTCCTTAATATATACCATCTACTACTCTTACTTCTTTTACACCAATCAATATAGTGGGTTCATAACACTTTTAATAAGCAAATGTCCATCTCTCTTTTGAGTTGTATACCAATACTAAGTGCTTAATTGGATACTTTCTAAAATATGCTCCACATTTATTCCTTTGCTTTGAAAAACAAAATCATTCTTTAATTTTTTATAATTTTTTAATTTACCTATTTTTATATAGGTAAATAGAAAATAATCCTAATTTCTTCTCATTTAAAGTATTTTTTTCCTCATACTTTACTTAAAATTAGATTTAGTGATGTAATCCCCCTAGCAAAGGTACCATCATAAGGGTCACGACTAAAAGGATTAAGGAAGACATGGCTAGAGAGAATGGTAGAAGACCTCAACTCCTCATAGAATTCAAGATCATTAGAATTTAGGCCACAATCTCCATTTTATACCTTGTATATTGCACCTTATTTTTGTGATCATGGAGGAGTATATAGTGTAATTTTTTGCCTTGTATTTTGGCCCTTTTTTTTCCATTTTTTTAGAAGGGAGGTGTAATTAGTCTTTACTATGGAGTGTGCTAAGTAGTTGAGCCTTTTTAGGAGGATCATGGACGTGTGGTTTGATAATCACACCTCTCTAAGATTGTTCCACACCCTTTTAACTCACACATGAAGCATAAGAGACAAATTGGACCCCCTTGTCCCTTAGAATTTGTGCCACATTATTTTGTCTCTCCTACATGACCATTCTTGTTACATCTTATTTGAATTTGAATTTTGGAGAGAGATGACATGACACTCCCAAATTCAAATTCAAATTTAAAAGGGAACATAGATCCTTGATCATAGGGCCATGTTTGGGTCTAGTTGATTTAATTAAGTGTCATTTGGCCTTAAGCTTTAATCACTTTTCCTAATCTTAGACGTCCAAGTCCAAGCCTATAGGCTTGGATTGTCCATAAATTCACTCATCCACTTTTTTTATCATTTTTACACTTGATTGAATACACTTAATATTATGTGAGAAATTTCTTAAGTGTCTTGTTCTCTCCTATTTGAGAATTTTTCATGGCTTTTTATCAAGGGTTCCTTCCCTTGTGACAAGCTTCTTCCAAGGCTTATCTCATCTTAGAGTGGTGCCTCCACCTCTTCCACCTCTTATCTTCTTCAAAGGACCTCCATGGAAGTTGATCAAGGGAGAAGCATTTTCAAGGATGCATAATTTGGTATCAGAACCTAGCTTTTAGAGGTTAACTTCTTTTCCTTAGCTTGTTTTAAATTTGTGTTCATCTTCTTCTACTCCATCTATTCTTCATTTTTTTTAAATTCAATCCATGTTGTGCCTAATTTTATTGATTGTGTAGTGTATTTTGTCTTATTACTTGCATTTCTTGGATTCTATACATTTTTTCTTAATTCTGTTCAGTTCAAATTGCCTTAATCCTTTATTGGACTGGTTGTTTGTGTGTTAAGATCTTAATTCTACCTTAGCTAATTTTTTTGAATCAATTTTGGCTTGAATAATGTTCCTAAGAAACAACAAACCGTGAATCCACACCTCTGTGGCGGAATCCATAGTGTTGTGGTTTAGGTGTTTTGGACTTGTTCTTGCTTTCCTTTGTTCCTTTTTTCATTTCGGTCTTGTTGTTTTAGTAGAAATTTATTTTCAATTTTATATTCTCAAGTTGTCTTAATATAGTCTTGTTTTTTCATTTTTTGTTTACTTTCTCTAAAAAGTAAGTTAAAAACTTCTTAAAATTGAGCATCTAGAGGATTCTTCATCTTGCAATTGCTTTGTTCTTATTGAATGTTAGTAGCTCTTGTGTGTTCATCTTTGAAGTGATTCATTGCTTGGAGTGTAAGAGACATGAGCTTGAATAGACTCTATCTTGTGCTCTAAAGGAAAAGTCAAAAACACAAATCAAATACACTAAAACACTAATTAACTCACTTTTAAATTTAGTGCACTAAAGTTATTTGTAGTATTTTCTCTAATTACATTTTAGTAGAAATTTTATGTGCTTTCTCTTTTGGTCCTTAGCTGAGCGATTACCACCATTGCATTACTCATAAAATTTGCAATTCAAACAAGTAATTAGGTGCATCTAAAAGTATATAAAAAAATCAAATCAAAACAAAATACCTCCATTTTTAGGCTTTCAATCATTTTCGTCTTACTTTCTACAAATACCTCCATTTTCCTCCTAAGCTCCCACACCTTTGTTGCTATTTCACCAAATCATTATTCACAATGTGTCACTTCTATAAAAGCACATCATTATGGTCAAAATTAGTTAAGAAAATCCTTCATTTACTCTCCCTATTTTATTTTCATTCCCACTTTCTCTCTTTTCACCCACCCTTTTACTAGGCATAGCAACTGGGCGAAGCGGAAATAAGTATGTCATTTCCATCCTTATTCCTACTCTCAAAACACATCCTCATCTCCGTCCCCATACCCAACGGGTATGATATTTATATCTTTATCCTTGTCGAGTATCAGGTATACACGTATAAAAAAAATAGAATAATTTTTTTATAGAAATCATTTGTTTGAATATAATAATATTAATTCAAAAGTATCTAATAAACGTCTCATACCTGAAACCAAGTTGATAACCCCAATTGATAAATTTCTATCTTATGCATTGTATTCTTCAAACTCTCCCTAAATCACAATAACTTCACGAGTATTACATTCTCATTCTATCATAATGGACCCTCACATGTTTGGACCTATAAATACATCTTTACTTTCACACTCGATGCACCTCCCAATTCCGTAACCAACAAATTGATCCCTAGCCTCCCTGCTTAATCTCATAGCCTTTAAAAAGTTAATTTGTGTCATGTTACTATCTTCCTCTCCCTCCTCAACTTTATTGGATTCCTTAATTTCTATATTTGGCATGTTATTCTTAACTTGCATACCACATTGATTATGTTGGCCAACTGTTTATTTTTATTTTTTTTGGATTTCAAAATTTGTGTAATCAATGTTATATTTGAATTCAAATCACCTTCCTCCTCCACCTGTTACCATTGTTAAATACACCATGCAGAATCATCATATAAATCTGATGAAATTTTCAGACTTTGCTTGTTGATAATCATTCACAAACACCTCTTCCACAAATTAACCATTATGCTCTTTTATCAAATTATTGGCATTTCAGTAAATTGTTCATATGAGTACTCTTACCACATCCAAATGCCCTCACTTTATAATTTATCACCTAAGATACAAAATTTGTCAACTATACTCATGATATACTCAAAGAATGTGCTTGTCCAAGCATGGTTAGAACTCCTTGACACTTTACCCGTGTATATTTTTCTCCTAACACTTCTCGTGGGCTCTATTTGTTAATTTGGTAAAAGTATTGCAAAAACATTGTCTCTAATTCTCTAAGAAGTTCTCCAAGATTTTCCCATTCTGTAGGTTTTAATAAAACCATGACCTCTCATAGGGGTTACAACATAGAATGGATACTTTCCCCTAGTATTCTATTATATAAACAATACATTATCTTAGATGACTTTTGCTACATAACATCCTGAGGCTATTGTATGTTTTTTCGTCCACATTGAACTTCAATTCCATGCACTATTCCTCCCTTGGTGTTTCCTTTTTTTTCTATCTCTATTAAACTTTTTTTCACCATTGTAATTCAAATTTTTCCTTATAATAATCCCCTTATTTTGTTGATGATTGTTCACTTCTTCATCACCCTTTTGCCCCTCTCTTTCTCTCCACTTATTACCCTTTGCAGACCTTCATAGATTCACATGAAGTTTATATGTTTCTATTCATATTGTATTTAATTAACTTTCCGAATCTCTTCCATCCCTAACAGGACCAAACATAACAAAACCAAATTCCATTCCATATTTATTCTTCTTTTTCAGTATAAAGACTTTTTTCACTTGGAAATTTTGTAAATTAGAATCTTGATTGTGCTATTGCTAATACCATGTCTTGATCATGGCTGAATCCTGATCATTTTGCTCTGCATAATCTTACCACAATCTAACCCTTATCCTCTCCGTATTTCTCTTGCTCTCTCATTCTCCATCTTTGTTAATATCTGGTGGTTATTTATCATTTAACACATAAAATAAAATAAATGTATTAATTTAATAGTAATATTATATTATAATTATATAATATTATATATATATATATATATATATATATATATATATATATATATATATATGCAGGGCAAACATTGTTAGGTAGCATAATTATCTATATTTGTTTTCATACTTACATAATTTTTTGTAAATCTAGACTCTCTGAACCCACAGTGGGTATACTATCTTGTACAAGGATAGAATATGTTTGCGAGTATTTGTAGGATCTGAAAATATTTTATCATCCATAACCATAAAATCCTAATCAACTCCAAATTCAGACCATATTTTCCACATTAGCATAGACTAACATAATGAATCCTGGGTGAGCATCTGAGAGAAATTTAATCATGTTTAGAAATAATACATTTTAAAAAATGTTATAAACAATTTACTTTATCACATCGTATTTTTCTTTTTTACACTAATCTTAAGAAAATAGTAGGATTAAGATTTAAATTTTGATCCTAGGCATAACAACAGTAGTTCTACAATCCGTTCCATTTCACTAAATGTGACTTCTACTGCCCACCAATTCATCAAAGTTAGTAGTCACCTTTAGATTTATTAGTCTCATGACAGATTTATAATAATTGACTCTTCTCTCATATAAATAAGTATCTTCTCTTACATTATATTATTTTTACAAACATTTATTTTGATTTGAGTGTTAAAAGATCTTATAAGAGTTACATACCGTTTCTTTATTTTTTATAAAATACTATTAGTCCACCACGGAAAGTAGTTCTCTAAGAAAACTTAGTCTAAATACGTACAAATTTTCTATCAGACCTCGTCATATCAATAATCATTATTGATTATATTAGTACAAATAAGGATGGAACAAGCTTTGGAGTGTTTTGAAATGTATTTGATTTTGAAGAAAGAAAAAGAGAAAATAGATTAAATAAGTGAGAAATGACAAGAAAATAAAGTAAAAATAAAATGACAATTAATTTTTTTTATTAAAATAATGCATCGTGAAAGAAAAGAAAAACGTTGCCTAAACTTATTTAGTAGATTGAAAAAATATAAATAGACGTATAGACAAAAACTATCATTTTATCCTTACTAAAAATATTTAAACCAGGTGTATGAAGAAATTTTGATGCCAAACACAATATTAGACACTCCTACACGTATTTTATCAAGGAGTCAACAAAAAAATAGATGGGCAGATAATTGATTATACCTTTATATGATACATAAAAAGAGTTATTCAGGTTACATTTACGGTATTTTTAGTTTTAAGTTTAAAACAAGTGAAAAGTTAAAATCAATTTGTAATTTTAAAATATAACTTTAGTTTTTATTTTTTATTTTTTGCTTCAAAATTAATTTTAGGTGGTATGTGACAATGACAATAACAACGAAATTAGTAGTAGTGGTGCAATTGTGGTTTGGCAATAGCATTTTAGATGATGTCAACCAACAATGTTGAGTGGTCGTGGTGGTCTAGTAACAGTGCAATAGCAACAATAGTCTAATGCTGGTCGATAATGGTAATAGTCTAATGGTATTGTGAATGATGGTGATGGTTTAAGAGTGGTGTTGAGCTTATCAACAACAATAGTGGTCAAGTGTTAGCAAATAATATTACCATGTCTTTGATGATGATAACATCAATGGTTATGGTAAATTTACAATGTCAATGATGATAATGATACAATAATAATGCTAGAAATTGTTTAGTGACAATGTAAAAAATGATGGTAATGTATGACAATGTTAGCAATAACGAGATAAAAAATTGGGTGAACCGGTCAGTTCAAGAGTTAGCCCTTTTTATTTTTGTTTTTTTTAAAAGAAAAAAAATATACAAAAAACCATAAAAATTATAAATTTTTTGTTTTTAAAATTTTAGGTACACAAATGAGAGATATTATGATAATGTATTGCAAAATAAAAAAATATTAATTTTTTTTTTTTGCAAATTACAAAATGTTGAATACAATTTAAAATATAAATATTTCTCAAAAAATCATTTTAGACAACATAAAATTTTACCTCTTTGTAATATTATAAAGACAATAATATTTAAACTTAATACGATGTATTATATTTGTGTATTATAAATTATAAATATCTTATTTTTTACTTAATATATTACTATATTAGTAAAGATAAAAAATACTATATTAGTAAAGATAGTTTCAGCACTATTTTAGCCGAATACCAAATTCAACTCCCAAACAGATCATAAGATACCAAACAGATCATAATACCAATTGCACGTTATTTAATTTTGCAACACTTCCTTTGGGCTCATTTCTTCTCTTTTTTGAATGGAGTATTTTAGGGGAATCTTCTATTTTTTAAACTTTCCACTTAATCATTCATACAAAGATGGAGAGGTGTCGCTCTTTGAACCATTAGTCAAACCACAAGAGGAGGAAAAATAAAATCTATGGAAGACAAGAAAAATAATTAATCTTTGAATAAAAACATGTATTAGGTTCGTCCCACCCAAGACAAGTAATTCCTGCCAGAGACAGTGAAGCCCAACCCTCGAGAATCGAGACCGCCACACCAGCACTGACACCAAGTGCAGTCACTAAGGCAAGGGAGATAGGAGGTTTTCGTTCCCCCAAACTAGTTATATCACAAAAGACACGACTTACCACACTAAGAACAACAAATTAATGTATAGACAACTTTTATTTAAAAAAAAAAATACAGTTACATGGGGTCAAAATAAGATAATTCAAATATGATAGTGATTTCTAATTGTTTTTTAAAAATCTGTACGTCACGACTCTTGATTTAAGTTCATATTTGGTCAATCTGTATACCCGGTCCACCATAAAGCGCCATATTGCGTCAATATACTTTTCCTTTTAAGCAAAACTTACAATATGCAGTTGAATTTCAGGGCCTCATGCGTAACAGAATACGCACTAGAAACCAAATACATTACGGACAGTTGTAAAGGACCAGGGGTATAATAGAATTGACAATTAAAATTTTGCAAGCCATGCCATTATTACTTAAATAGGCGAGATCCACAACACTGCTCGATAGATTTATCAGAATCCCAGGGACACGCAATAAAGCTACAAATATGTAACCTATTGCAGCTTTACATCACGACACATCTCAGTTAAGTACTAACATTAGCAATAAAGTAAGCCACACAATAAGAGAAGTTTTCACGGTAACAACTGTATTGAATGTATACAATCATGATTGATAACCCTTATTTCTTTCCACTTTTCTTGAGTCCAGCCCCTCCAAAATTTCCCTTCTGTTGCGCCTTGGCTTTCAACTCCTTTAATGCCTGTTCAGTGCAAGTAACAGATTAAGTATAAATAGAGTCATTATTCCAAAAAGGTCACTAGAAAGTAGCATGTACTAAATTACAATACAGTATCGAACCTTCTCCTCTTCCTTTTTCTTCTGAATGTTGGCCATGTCAACCTACAAAATACGAACAGAAGATGTCAATCATGGTCAAAACCAAAATTTCAGAACAAAGAGAACAAACAACATAATACTCAAGAAACCACACTAATCCATAAAATAGGTTTTTGGTGAGTCCTTGCAGCCTCCCTACCCAAAATGACTGCCCATCATCCCCCCCTAGCACTCAACCACTTATTTTTCCATTTCTATAAACCAAACATTTCTTTAGCCCACATTTCTAGCGAGGAGGTGGTTACATTGGCCATTGCAAAACCACATCGCTACTCGCATACTTACCCCATGCCCCTCCCATTAATATCTTCAATTCCCTGCTGCCTGTCCTATGCAAATTAGGGTACAGGATCAAGTAGGATAGTTTGCATAACAGAATTCAAGATGATTAACAATAAATCTTTAATGATTTTCACATTGAATTCAGTTACCAAAAAAGTGGTAGGATGGTTACAAAACAAAGAAAAAAATAATACATAAGTTTCCTCCAGGCTTTGTGAGATCCTGTTTCTCTCAGTCTAGAAATCTAGACCATAATTAACTTCACAACACTCTCTATTCAAAACCCTCCTCTGATTTATATCCCACTGCGTCATTCTAATTTTGTTACAAAGACAGATGTTGAATGGACATTAATTCCGGTATGCTCCTCTTAGCCTTCTCTGACATTAGTCAATTTAACTGTGAGCCTACCATCATCAACATACTCATTATGCAAAACAATTGCATCCCATTAGTTCAAACGAAAAGAAAATGCAAGAAAAAAATACAAAATTAGATAATTCTTTTCTTCCTAATCCTACAAAGAGGTACTTCCTAGAGTGACTCAGTTGGTTAATTCTGCAAATTGCAACAAGGAAATAATAAAACAAATGAACAAATGAATGGCGAGCTAGAAAACAAAAGCCTGATGAAAAACTAACCTACAGGCTCCAGTGCAAACAAGAGTAAAGGAAGATCGGTGTTACCAAAACTAACAAGGTATTTAAGATAAATGCAAAATTATAATTGTCTTGTTCTTCAATAGATATCGGAGCAGCCTGAACAGTAGCGGTATATGTCAAAGGAATTTGTAGTAAACCTTTAGAAAGGTTCATATTGAAAACACCCAATAATCCAACCAAGCCTAAAAATCACGAGTTCTAGTTTTTTTGCAACAACAGTTTACATACAATATTAAAAAATAACTCCAGAGGGGATTTGAATTTCAATGAAAAAATACCTCGTCGTATTCCTTCTTATCAGACTTAGGCTTCTTCAAAGGCTTAGCTTTTCCACCTAAAAGTCCAAAAGAGAAAAAAAGGAGATCGAACAGATAAATTGCAAAGGCAGAAATATTAATCATAATAAACAGATCTGAATTTGAGGGTTGAAAAAAATGAAATCTACGAAATCAAAGGTATGAAGGAAGGAGAAAGAAGAAAAACGATACCTTGCTTGGTCGACATGGTTGCTGTGCGGAGCTAGGGTTCGGTCTGAAAAGAAAAACGTCAAACGAAAGAAACAGCGCACGAAGCAACACAACGCTGGACCTTACCCTCGCCTCACAATTATTCTTCTTCTCACTCAATTCTTTATATAGTGCCAATATGTTCGGATTTGGGATAAATGCAACTGAATTTTCGGATTTCATCAAATTAATCACAAACTAATAACGTAAGATAAGTGTAATTTTAAACCCTTTTTCATATACTCTTATTTTTATTTTTTCTTAAGTAAGTTTTTTTTGTCAGTTTCACTTGTTCCTTGAAATTTAAAATATTTTTTTTAAATCTTTAAAATTAATTTATTTTTTTATTAACATGTTTGTTTACAGCTTCCAATATACATATTTAGTTATATTCTATTTAAAATGAAAAATGAAAAATTATAATTGAAAAAGGGAATAATTTAAACATATAAAAACGTTTTTTTTATTAATAATTTTTTAACTGCGTTAACAGTAAAAAATTAGAAACTAACAAAACATTTTTTAATTTTAAGAAACAAAAGTATTTTTTGTGAAATTTTAAAGAAAAAAAACTTATTTAAGTATTTTATTTTTATATTTTAACTAGTATTTTAAATTAAATTTATGCTAATAATAGCATAATTATATCCTAAATTTTTTTAAAATAAGTATTTTATTAAATTTGAAGACAATATCATTAACAATAATAAGAAGAAGAATAATACCATTTTAGTCTTTTACTTTTCGATCATATTCAATTTAGTTGTTTGTCTTTTAAAAAGGTAATTTAGACTCTTTATTTTTAGCTTAAAAATTTATAAGATAAATAAATATAAATTGTTTATAAATTTTTTTTTTAACTTAAAAACTATTTTTAAATAAAAGTTGTTGATAAATTATTTTTTATTGTCTCGTAAAAAATATATTATAAAATAAAAATTGACATTGTAAAATAAGTTCCTTAAAATTAAGTATAAATATTAGAGAAAAAGGATTGACAATTGTTAGTATAAAAAATTTTACATTAACATCAAATCACAATCATTTATTTTAATTGGTTCGACGGAACCGTTCATATAACCAATGTGAGTTGTCATTTGTATTAGTAATACATCAAAATTGGATTGGTTTGGAGCAACTTTGTCAAACTTAGCTAGTAACCGACAACTCGTCGACTCAAGTGGTCATGAATTTTTTTTTTAACTTTTCTTAATGGGTGAATCGATGTAGTTTTGAATGGGAAAAAAACCTCTAATAATCTTTCTCTACAATATATTTTTTAATTTGTGTTCTTAATTTTTTGTATAATTTAACTGTTTAATGATTTTTTATAGTATAAAATTATATAAGTTATAAAATATTGACTTAAGTTTTTTATCCCTAAAGTTTTACAAAATATCATTTTTGATTCTTGAAATTCAAAAATATTTTTTTAGTCTTTGAATTTTTTTATTTTTTTTTATATTAACATTGTCTATTTCTAAGTAGCTTCATTGTATTTGATTGTACTAGATGTAAAAGTGAAAATTGAGGGATTAGGGCGGAAAAGTAAAGTAGTTTTTTTTTACAGCATTAACAAGAGAATAATGACTAAAAGTGAATAAGGACTAAAAATATTTTTGAATTTTAAGGACAAAGTGATTTATGGTAAAACATCAAGACAAAAACTTATGTAAGCTTAAAATATTTATATTTTGTAATATAATTCGAGTCATGTGGGTAAATTAGCGACTCCTCTGATTGACCTCTAACCCCATGACTCTTTGTCTTAATTTGGTAAAAAATGGGACCGAGTCTCTAACAATGATTGAACATAAGTGAAATTCTTTTATACTTTCATTTCATATTAATTAAACTCTAAATATTATTTGGTTCAACTTTTTTTTAAGAAAAAAAGTAAATTGTATGGTGGTGATAATACAGAGATATTTTATTTTATGAAAATTATGATAATAGATATATTTTAATATGTGATACTTAAAATATTATAGATTTAATTTGCATTTGATAAACCTTTTGACGATTTGATAGTTAAATAAGATTTTAATTTGAATTTTAAGTATTTTAATCTTTATCCTATATTATTTCTTGAGATACAATATTTAAAATTAATTTTTTCTATCAAATAATTTTTTATATTGGTTGTTAATGCTGTCTAACTAAAGATACTACATGTACTCTTAACATTTCTTTTCTTTCTATCTCTCTCATATACATTACATACTTCTTCTTCTTTTTTCTTTTTTCTTTTTTTTTTTTCATGATCTGCTTGATAGGAGTGGAAGAGAGTGTAAGTAAATTTATAACAACTCATACACTCTACTCAGTCAAGTAAATTAGACTTTCTTAACACTCATTATATACATATACATATATAATTACATAGTCATTATAAAAGACATTCATCTAAATTACTTAAACAAAAATACATTACACAATCTGTCCGATTACTATTCACAAAAAAAATCGTATCTAAGATAAAAGAACGTTTTACAAATCTAAAATACGTATCCAAAAGAAATATGTCCCAAGGTGACAATTGATTTGAATATTTTCTATTTTTATTTTTATAAAAATACAGAAAATAATAGTAAAAATATGTTTAGTTACGGTTTAAAAAATATTTTTTTAGAAATATTTTCAAAAAGTAACTAAAAAAGAAAAAAGTGTTTTTAAAAAAGTTTAAATAAGTTTTTTGTCCTTAAAGTTTCACTAAAAAACACTTTTAGTCCTTGAAATTCAAAAATAATTTTTTTAGTCATTGAAATTAATTTATTTTTTGTATTGTCCATTTATAAGTTTCAGTATATTTAGTTATGCTGAAAATGCAAAATTCAAGATTTTTTTTAACGGTGTTAACTGAGAAAAAAGACTAAAAGTGAATCAAGGATTTATTTTTTTTTAAATTTAAGAACCAAAAATTATTTCTGGTGAAACTTTAAAGACAAAAAACTTATTTAAACATTCTAAAAAATCAAAACTATGTAAAAAATTAACAATAATACTGTAATTATTAAAAAACTATATATAAATATGTTTTAAATTGTATGTAAATATTTTATAATATTTTTAATAAAATTGATTAAATTTAACGTTCACAAAAAAGATTAAATCTAATAATATAATTTTTTGAAAATAGAAAATATTAAGTGAAAATAAACATATTTTTTAATTTTTATATTTTTATTTTTTGAATTTAATTTTTAATTTATACAAATAACAATATACTTTTTTATTTTTAAATTTAAAAAATAACAAACTTTTAAATTTGAAAGTGCTTATCTTTTAAAATTTAAAACTGCTCACGGTAAATTTCCATGAAATAGTGGCCCAATTACCAATGCTCATTCTGTAGTTTCAAATTGTATATGCAATTTTTAAGAATGTGAGAAAGAATGATTTTTTTTTTAACTTCATGTATATCCATTTTTAATTTTAATTTTTATCCAAACAAAGTTTTAACAAAATATAAAATTATCCATTTTTAAATTAAAAACTGACAATTTTTTAAGTTTAAAACTATTATTTTTTTAAATTTAAAACTGCACACTAATGGAAAAGATTCGGTTACCTTGTTTCCATTATAATATACACATTTTTTAACTTCGAATTGCTTATCATTCTTAAGAATGTGAGGAATTCTTTTTTTAATTTCATATACATCTATTTTTAAATTTCCATTTTTATCCAAACAATTTCCCTAATAAATTATAAAACTATCATTTTTTAAATTTTAAAATCTATCGATTGTTTTTTATGTTTGAACTGCTTATTTTTCAAAAAAATTTGTTAGTGACCGTGTAAAATAATATTATACTTATATTTAATTATATAATTTTATTTACATAAGTTTTAAAGTATTAGTTAGTTAGTAAAGTCAATAAATTTATCATAAATTAAGGGTTGTGATTAAATATTAATATAAAAATTTTTACTATATACTAATTAGATTCTTTTTTAAATTTAAAAAAATTATTTATCGAAAATTGTTCTATTATAAAATATGTAAATTTTTATATTATAAAAGACGGTGATTACCATAATTACAATTGTTCCTTAATTTACAATTTGATGGTTCAAGTACTTCAAAAGTTCAAATTGCAGTCACATTCAATTGTTTTTTAAGAACTAATTGTTGAAATAATATATTTATTTTAAAGATTTAAGAAGTAAACACCATATGAAAAATGTTTTAATTAAGAAGACAAATTATTTTTGGCTATTTGTTTATTTTGTTTTTAGAAAAAACTATTTGAAACTATATTCATTGTAATTTCTTATCATCATTCTCTTTTGTAATTATAAAACTATAAATGGTTGCATTCACTTTTATAACATGCCACTCTTCTAAATCCTATAATAATTCGACTCAATAAATTGTTCACCCATCATCTAATTCTAGAAAAATAAATTTAAGGATAACTTATGGGAGCATCTTCACCCCACCATGTTTATCTTTAAAATCTTATCAAAATATTCTCTCCATATTTTTTGGAGAACGCATTTCACTTTCAAATCTTTTATTTAGAATATTTACAATTTTTCATTTTATTTTTTTGCAATTTACATTTTGAGTTCACAATTACTTTTATCTTGGCTACAAAAATTAAAAAAAAAAGACAATGATACAATGGCATGTGATAGAACAAAATAGAGGTTGCAAAGTTTTCATACTAGTATTGATGATGACTTTTTCTTTTCCTACATGGATTTCACATGAGCTTTTGGAGGTGCCAACTATGAAGAGGAACCCAATATTGTGTTCTGCTCCATGCATGGGAGGTGTCAAGTCTTTTAGGGGGATCCCTTTGACTTCTGCTCCTTTCCTAGACTTTAAAAAATGTGAATTTTGAAGAAAAATATATTTAGAAAAATAAATAATTTTTTAACAGATTGAGATGTATTCATATACTATCTAGAAAGTTTTTTAGTTGAGTTTGTTTAACCTATTGGCTAAGTGGAGTTAGTATAGAATAGCATGGGCACTTATTATCTTAAAGTTGCATCCTCCATTACATATTATTTTAATCATGCATCCTTCATTATTCTTGCAATCAGTGACCAATTTAGAAATATTAGATTGTGGATTATACTTATATATATAAATTAGTAGGGGCCATTTTTACATTATGCATTAATTTTTACACTATATTTCATACTATGAAGGCAATTTATAATTATATACACATATTAATAAAAAAATTAAAAATTGGTTGGCGCAATTTCAGAATTTCCACAATCTAAAACAAGTGTCCTTGTTCGGGAAAATTAGAAATATAGGGTACTTTTGACCAACATTTACCATTATGGGGTGATTTTGGCCAAAATTATCAAAATGGTGTGGTTTGACTGATCCACAAAGATATGTCCAATGAGTCGAGGGAAAGCACATGGATTCATATGCTACTAAAGAATGAGGTGCCAATTGATCTGAGGGTTCCTACTACTCTGCCTCTTATTCGACTAATAACGTCTATCGATGTAGAGTGGATAAGGAATCTTTTCTTTCCCAAACTGCCAACCTGAGACACCATTAAGCTTAGGGGAAGCTTTTATTGCACCTCCTTCACTTCTAATCACGATGATCCACATGGTGGGCATAAAACTTATGCACCAATTGAGTTTGTGACTCGAGCAAAGAGTCTTGTAATTAGAGTCCTGATAACTGCTCTATTTTTGCTATTTCCTTGGTGGGATTTGGTAAGGTGATAAGTGAAGGGATCCTTCTCAACTATGAAATGGAAGTTGAGCATGCAAATTCTATTGTTAAAAGCAAGTTTGGTTTCACTCCATAGACTAATCACTTTTTTAAATGTCTTGACCAATTGCTTGCTCCTATTATTGAGGGCTAATTTGGGTTTGATGGTTTCCATATCAAGACAAAGTTTTGTTGTTTGAAACATAAGAATTTGGGGTCAACATGCTTATGTTTTTTTGTATGTGTTCAAGGCAAAATCGATAAGCTCCAACAAAATGGAAAGGGTTTGAACTTAGGAGAGAGAATGTTGTGTCTGCCATGTGGATTGTCATGATTGGAAGTGAAGGAGGCGCGACAAAAGCTTCCCCCAAGCTAAATGATATCTCATGTTGGCACTTTAAGAAGGGAAAGATTCCCTGCTTGCTTCTATTCGACTTGTGGGGAACCCCCAAATTAGTTGGCACCTCCTTCTTTAGTAGCATGTAAATCCATGTATTTTTCCCTAACTCACTTGGCACATTCTCTGTGGACCATTCAAACACACCATTTTGGTAATTTTGGCCAAAACCACCCATAATGGTAAAAATTGGTCAAAATCACCCTATGCCTATACTTTTTCCCATTCGTCCCTACCCGTAGCTCAAAGTTGTATCATTTACTATTATAGAAAAAGAATGTTGGTATTTAAATGGTGAATGAGTAAAAACAAAGGTGATTGACCAAAATGAGTCTCTTTTATAAAATAATTACATAAATGAGTCTATTTTAAAAATATTTATTTAACTAAGTATATTTTTACCATTAACTAATTAAACTACAATTTTGAACTATGGTTTTATGCTATTAAATGTTGTCTTTCTAGTCGTCAAGTGGTAAAATATCTTATGTGGAGATAAAATCACGGACAAATGCAAGTATAGGAATGTGGGCATAGTTGCCCCCACTAACTTTTTTATATTTTGTAATAAATATATAATATTGTAATATGTTGTTATTGTGAGTGTTTAATTTTTGTAACAATATTTAAATTTTGTTTTCACTCTCCATATGTTATAGATAATTTGTAAAAACAAACTTATATATATGGTAGTTACAAATGTTTTCTTCATAGCAGTGGTTGTTCTATAGTCGTCACATAGTTATAAGGTAATTTTAACTTTTTACGCAAATAATTCAAAATATTTTTTAATAGTTTAGGAAAATATTTAGTTAAATTGAAAATATAAATTAATAATTTTTTTTGTTTTTTAGTTACAATTTTTATTTAATACCAATTAAAGAGATAAGTTAATATTTTCTTTATTTTAGTTATTTCAACTTTTATTTAAAAATAATTAAAAGATAAGTTAATATTTTATTTTGATGTAAATAAATTAATATTTTAAATTTGTTATACATGTTTTTAACTTTCAACTCGTTATTGCATTAAGTTTGTTCTATCATATTCGTTAAAATATTTGTTTGCTTTTATATTTTATTTTCGTTAGTTGCTTCTCTTATATTTTAATTACTTAATAACTTTTTTTTACATAAATTAAATTACATGGAGTTTCTAATTTAATAATATATTTCTTTAATAAAAATTTTCTCCTTTTCAAATCTGAAAGTTTTTTCTCTAGTGTTTATCAATTTATATATATATATATATATAGTTTTATTTTTTATAATTTTTATTTGAAAAAATTATGTCTCCATTATATAAAATTTTAAAGTAAACTTATTTAGATAATATTTTTTCTGGACTTCACATTACTAGTAATTAATAATGGCATGAGAGACAAGAGTTGTTGTAAAAGTGAAGCAAAAGCAGTGAAGAGCGCATAGATTCTAAATGCAATGGGCGCTCCTAGATCATGGTTGTTTTGTTGGCAAGTCAGATTGCAACAATTTTATGACTAAACCGTGTCTTTTCAGCGTTTTTGCCTGTAAGGGTAACCTATGCTATGCACCCACAGTTTTACCAACTCACTCGAAAATCATATTAAATAAGTTTTTGTCTCTAAACAAAAATTATTTTTATCTTAAAATTTAAAAATATTTCTTTTAATTCCTAAAATTAATTTATTTTTTCATTAACTTTGTTCTTTTATAAATTTTGATATATTTAAGTTAAATATTGAAAAATTTAAGATTGAGAAGAGTGATTTTTCAGTAATATCATTAAAAAAATTAAAAAAAATTCAGGAATTTTTATTTAAAATTTTAAAGATTAAAAAGTAACTTTTAGTGAAAGGTTGTTGTGGCGACTGTTTCAAAATCTACAAACAAGTGGCGGATTTTGGACAACAGTTTCATGCCCCGCCAGTATGGTATTGCCCTCAATAACTCCGGACTCTCCAAGGACACTCTTTATATACTAGTTTATTCTTTATGCAATCCATTCAATTGGTAAGCCAATTCATTAAATAATATTAATTAATCTTGTTTTAACTTTTGTTCAACGTTTGAAATAAGTTTACCTTCAAATTTATCAACTCTTTTACATTTTATTACCTATGTATTGTCGATTTTATCTTTTATATACTAGTTTTTCTGTTTATGCAGTTCTTTACATAATTATAACAATAATAATAACAATTATTTATAATAAATAAATATTTTAAATAGACACATTATATTTTAAATTTATACTATATAAGTTAAAATCTTAAATAAGGTTGTTTTTTAAAGTGAAATGAATAGATGATATCGATTAAAAAAGAATCAAAATTTATATATAAAGGAAAAAAATTAAGGACAAATTTTAGTTGATAGTTAATTTATTAATTTTGTCACTAAAGAAACTCAAATTCACTAGCTGTAGTTTCTTTTAACCATTTGAGTCAGTGGTTTACCTTACAACTCTTATAAAAGAAAAGAAAGATAATTTTAAATAATTGAAAGAAACAATATTTGTTTAGCTATGGTTGTGTGTGGAAAGCACCTAAAGAAAAGAAAAGAAAAAAAGTGTTAAAAGTTTTGAAGTGAGAGAGTGAAGAGTGGTTAGAAAATCTAATTTGGAGGAGTATATTTGACAAAAAGCGTAGTTTGTTTAACAAGGTGTGATGTCGATAAGGTCGATGTTGGAAGCAACAAGGCCCAAAGAGTATTTAAATTTTAAAGTGAGTGCCGTTGTTGTTTGATGTTTGTATATGTTTTTGTGCATCTCACGCTACCTAAGCTCTAAGCAATTGCAGGGTTCGTCTGAGTGAGCACATACAGCTGCAATTGATAGACTTTCTGTGTCATCACCAATCAATCAGACGTATAGTATAACCATGGTATTCTCCCTCTCTTGTCTATGGTCAAAATGAGGCTTGAGGGAAGAAGCATACACATAGTCACATTGTAATTGTTTATTGATTTCTTGCATGTCTGAATTTACTTTTGCAGATTCTAATGCCAATAATGCTGCGTTCACTGGTGAAGCTGGCAACAGCACTTGTGTGTGAACCTACATCTACTCTCACAACAATTCTATATTATGGCGATTTGCTTCCCCGCACTCTTAATTTGGATCGATTAGTGCGACCAGAATTTCTTCACCAAGAAAACCACTTCTTCCATTTTCTCACCTCCGTGTTGCGGTGCGTCTGGTAGATAGCAATATAGGTTATAGCATGTCGAATTCAGGTGTTTCATGTATAAAAGTACATTAGTACATCAGTTTGTTGAGGGAACCAGTTTAATGCGTCTACTTTTTTAGGCACTGCATGTGGTAGCACAGTGCCTTAATGTTTGAGGCACTTTCCTTCATGTTCCCCCACCCTATCAGTTATCACCATTCACCATTCACCATTCACCATTCACCATTCCACCCCCTTCAAGTAGAGATATTCTTTTCTGTCAAAGTAACAAAGTTTAATCATTTTTGGAACTATTTGGCTTGTTTAAAGTTTAAACAATATTTACCATCGATGTTTTCAATGAATTTACAACTATCTTCTTCTTGGCTATCATCCGGTGGCAACAAATATATTAGGGCTGGCAATCAAGTTTAGGTATTTTTTGCAAATATTGTCTCGTCCTGGTTTTGATGTGAAAAAATTTGTAAATGGGTACTCTTCTTCTCTATACCCTTTTAACACATTGATATATATTAAACAAAATTTTATATGTTTGTACATAAATTTACACTTTTGTAGAACATCAAAATTAATATATAATTAATAACTTAATATATAATTTATTTAATAAATTATAAAAAATAATATAATAAATATCTACAAGGATACTTGAACCTGAAAATACTCAACTAAAATTAAAATTGAAAATATTGAATAAGATTGAAATTTTAGACTCATTTCCTTTAGAATTGTCCCACTCTATAACGGGGAGAAGAAAGGTTAAACTCACCCACCTTATTACCACCCTAAGCTCCATTCCAATCATGCATCTTCTAAAATTAGTATATTAAAAAAATACCACAAATAATAGACTTCAATTTTAAATATTCAAATTGTCATTTACATTCAATGAAAAGTCACCAAATTTTGTTGTTTTTTTTTTCTTTATTGAAGAGGCTGTTAATTTAGGAATTTCAACAGACATGAGTCAATCTCTAGACCCAAATGTGTGTGTACCTAACATCATCTGGAGATGAGAATTAACAAAGTATTAATGTGAAACCTAATTCTACATAAATTCATAATCAAATATAAATATACCATTTGCGACTGATTGACAATTTCTGGTCATTTATATGCGTCGAACTTGCTATGCACGTTAAAAAATAGTATAACAAAATGGAGAACAAGTTTGGGTGATTTTTTCAGAGAAAAAAAATACAAATAAAAACGTCAAAACAGTTTTTTTATAATTTTTTAAAATAATGTGAAATTTTTTACCAGTTTCTTTATAACCATACCTAACTAGCTGGTGCACCTGATTAAACTGTTCTCTTCTCCAGTTTAAAAAACCCTAAATTCGATTACAAATTAAACTAGTAAAAAAAACAAGTTAAACTAAAAAAGCTAATTAAACCAGTTTGACTGTTCATCTTTTAAAAATATTTTTGGATCCTTCTAAATACACAATTTTTTCTAACTCAACTCTCATTAATTCCAAAATTAATGAAAAGGAGAGGGGTGTTAAGTTAGTAATATGAGGTATTGAGTAAAAACCTTTTTCATTTATAATTACCTTCTCAATCTATATTATTATTTTTGTTATATGTTATGACTTATGGTCATAAAGTATGAATAATTTATGATATTTTAAAGTTTTAGTATTATAAATATTGTGATATTTTTTGTTTGATATTTTTAGTATAGTTATTATAATATATTAAAAAAATTATTTTATTAATACCAATTTAATCATAGATTCAATCACTGGTTCAACCACAATTGAACTAGTGAATTGTAAACTTATACAATCACTAGTTTGGTCACTTATTCAATTTTAAAATATTATTTTGTACAAACTAATTTTTAAAATTTCTCATATTTTAAAAAAATTATATGAGATTTTTTTTATTTAATCATATGTATCTTCTCCTAGAGGTGGCATTCGCACTATAAAATCACTATGGGTGTCAAATTCTCTTCCAAATATGGAGTAAAACTACATACTTATAATTCTGATTCAAAATCACTAGTTAAGTTGAAACATCATTATCATTAATTGTTTAAAATTTATAAAAATTACAAAATTATGTAAATCTCACTTTTAATTTAAAATATTGCAAAATACTAATATATTTAAAATACAATTGTAAATATATTAATTATAATAAAAAAATAATAATACTTTTCAATACCTATTAAAAAATATATAGATTATAATAAACCTGTTTATTTTTAATTTTAAAAGGTATCATGGTAAAAGATAATATCTCAAGTAATTACGACCTTGTTCGTTAGGGTGATTCTTTTGTTTAGTTTCAATTTTTTTTTAATTTTTTAAAAGTAATTGTAAATTTAAATGAATAAAATAAGTCAACAATTTTATCCGATTTTGATTTGTTATGAAATAATTAAATATAAAAAAATATTAACATAAATAAAAACGTCAAAAATTTTTTTTTATAATTTTTTAAAATAATGCGAAATTTTTTACCAGATTTTTTTATAACCATACCTAACTAGCTGGTTCATCTGATTAAATTAGTCTTTTCTCCAGTTTGAAAGAACCCTAAATTCGATTACGAATTAAACTAGTAAGAAAAACAAGTTAAACTAAAAAACCTGATTAAACCAGTTGGACTGTTCATTTCTTAAAAATATTTTTGGATCCTTTTAAATACACCTCTATTTTTTCTAAGTCAACTCTCATTAATTCCAAAATTAATGAAAATGAGAGGGGTGTTAAGTTAGTAATATGAGGTATTGAGTAAAAACCTTTTTCATTTATAATTACCTTCTCAATCTATATTATTTTTTTGTTATATGTTATGACTTATGGTTATAAAGTATGAATAATTTATGATATTTTAAAGTTTTAATATTATAAATATTGTGATATTTTTAGTATAGTTATTATAATATATTAAAAAAATTATTTTATTAATACCGATTCAATCGTAGATTCAGTCATTGGTTCAACCACAATTGAACTGGTGAATTATAAACTTGTGTCATCACTAGTTTGGTCACTTATTCAATTTTAAAATATTATTTTTTGCAAACTAATTTTTAAAACTTCTCATATTTTAAAAAAATTATATGAGATTTTTTTATTTAATCATATGTATCTTCTCCTAGAGGTGGCATTCGCCCTGTAAAATCACTATCGGTGTCAAATTCTCCTCCAAATATGGAGTAAAACTACATACCCATAATTCTGATTCAAAATCACTAGTTAAGTTGAAACATCATTATCATTAATTGTTTAAAATTTATAAAAATTACAAAATTATGTATATCTCACTTTTAATTTAAAATATTGCAAAATACTAATATATTTAAAATACAATTATAAATATATTAATTATAATAATAAAATAATAATACTTTTCAATACCTATTAAAAAATATATAGATTATAATAAACCTGCTCATTTTTAGTTTTAAAAGGTATTATGGTAAAAGATAATATCTCAAGTAATTACGACCTTGTTCGTTAGGGTGATTCTTTTGTTTAGTTTAGATTTTTTTTTTAATTTTTTTAAAAAGTAATTGTAAATTTAAATGAATAAAATAAGTCAACAATTTTATCCAATTTTGATTTGTTATGAAATAATTAAATATAAAAAAAACATTAACACAAAAATTAATTAAAAAGAAAAACAATAAAATCACCTGTTTACAATGGTAGCAATGATAATGGACAATAATAGTGATTGTGGTAGTGAACATGATGTGGTGAATCATAGTTGTGATGGTAAGTAATAACAACGACAACATTAGCGTCTAGTGGTGGGACAACAACGATAAGTGATAGTTGCATTATGGTGGTGATGATGGTGGTGACAAACAACCATAATGAAAGTGGTGGTAAGGTGATGGTTGTAGTTTTGGTGGCGATGATAATGGTAGGGTAATGGTGGTACGATACTGACAACATTAGTGGTTGTCATGTTCAAATGGTAGTAGTAACGATACTTGTTTTAAAACCAAAAATAATATTCAAAAAAATAGTTTTCTTGTTTTTGTTGTGAAAAACTTATGTAATACAATAAGTAGATTTCCACATTTCTTAAGACAACTATTTGAGATTAAAAATTTCTAAATTAGATTTGGTAGAGAAGTTAGAAAGTGGACGAAGTCTCACATGTATGAACTTGAGTTTCATGAACTCTTTGTTGGGCAGCATTTGAGACTATAATTTTAAAATATAAAGTTTAAAAGTGTTTCAAAATTAAATAGAAGACCATTTTAGCTCCATTTTGGTCAAATACATTTTATTTTAAAAATAAAATAGGTTATGCACTTATGACATAATAGTTTTAAACTTTCCTTTATCTATCTTCCATATCGGATCCAATCTTATCCTAAAAAATGGATTAACTTAATTACAAATCTTTATTTCTTTTTATGTTTTGCATGACCATTCATTAACCTTTAGTGTTTTAAATATGTATAAATTGAATTTAATTTTTTTATATAATTTAATTTTTTTTTCATTAACACACCTAATAACGTCACTTTAATTTTTTATTATAGTATTAATTTGAAGGTTTTGTTACACAAATGTTTATATTAAGATTAGTGTTATTTAATTTCTTTCTTATATTTATTAGTTTTTATGGATGTATGAGACAAACCGGAAAAAAAAATTAATTTGAGATGATTTGATTTGTGTAATTTATAAAATATGTGGTTTGGTTCGATTTACAATTAAATATGTTGAAATATGACAAAATCGAAATAACCCGCTTACTCTTAGTAGTTTTAATAAATACGCAAAAAAGTATATACAATTACTCATTTTTTAAGTTTCTATAATTTATATTTAATCTTTAATTAGACTTTTAATTAATATGTATTAGTTGGTGATTAATATTTTAGCAAGATGTACAATTTGATTTAATTTCATTAGATACAATTTGAAACAAGTAATATTTAGTGTTTAAATGAATTTATTGTTTTTTTATATTTTAACTTTAATAGTTACTACATTTGTATAATTTTGTTAGAAGCGGATAAACTTTTATACAATATTTGAAATAAACTTTTTTTAATATACTTTTTTAATACTTAATAATAGAATTTTAAACTGTAAAATCAAACTGCAAAAAAAAAATAGTTTGGTTTTATTTAAATTTTATAATTAATCTAAATAAATTAAAGACTAAATTATCACCGGTGTCCCCTATTTAAGAGTAGCTCACTTTGTGTCCCCAATTATTGGACACCCTTCTATCAAATTTAGACCATTAACCGTTAGAAAGAAATAATGTTTTATTTTAAAATTCCAATTTATTTAAAATAATCATATGGTAACATTAATTTTAAAAAACTCAATGTTAGTGGTTTTGTGATATTCAAATTCATTTAAACTAATCATAAAGTAACATTAATTTTAAACTTATGAAGAAGTTGGTCAAGGTAAAATTCAAACACATAATTGAGAGTGGAAGTGACAGGGTCATGCCACTAAACCAAAGACCCAGGTTTATTGTCTCTTTCTTTTTTTTTTTTGTTTTACTATTGTAGGTCGTGTATTCTGTAAAATTTTTTAAATGGAGAAATTTTAATTCTTAATTTTAATTTATATCTTTATTTTTAATTAGATTTTAAATTTTATATTATTGTTAATATAGCTAAATTTTAGTTTTAGTTGCTAACCCTTAAATTTTAATTTCAACTTTTATTTGTTAATTTTAGTTTCAAAAACATAAATAAAATATACAACATAAAATGATCTAGAATAGATTTAAAATTAAAATATACAAATAAAATATAATTAAAAATAAAGATAGAAATTAAAATTAAGAATTAAAATTTAAATTAAAAGTTAAAAATTATAAATTAAAGTAACGACTAAAACTTAAATATAAAATTAAAAAAATTATTCCAAATAAATTTAACATAAAATGAAGCTAAGTAGTTTTTAGAATTTAAAAAAAAAATTCTATTTAAAAAAATTACAACATAAATGACTTAAAATGTTAAAACAAAATAAAGGAAAATACACAATAAAATTAATGTGAGTCTATTGTTTAATGATATCGTCTTAGCATTTTCATAGGTCCTAAATTCAAATCTTATTTTATCTAATTTTTTTATATTTTTAAAATTAACGTTACAACATAATTAATTTAATTAAATTTGAACCTCAAAATAAAGCTAACGTTGACTTTTGGTACAGTGAAATGATTCTATTATTCTCATTTCTAAGGTTTGTGTTCAATTCCTGTCTCATCCCATGTTTTTATATTTTTAAAATTAATATTTATAAATCATTAATTACATTATAATTAACTCTTAATTATAAAATAAACACGTAACTAACTTGGGAGATAACACTTATTTTTTAATTTAATTTAAATTAAAAGGAGAATGAGATACTATATGTTGTTACAATTTTTCGATGGGCCAGTGACTAAAGCTTTAACTTGGCATAAACATTAATATAATAAATCATTAAATGTATTTTCAATATGTTGAGAAGTAAATCAAGCAATCCACCGCCAGCTGGTCATTTAAGATTTTTCGAAGCCCCTTAGTGCTTACTCACCAAGGAGTTGACTACTTCACTCGTCCTAAAGCTAACTTTCCAAATTATTGAAATCAGTATTTCATTTGCCGCAAAATTTCCCTTTATTATTAATTATTAGTTAGTAGCCAGTGACTTTATAACACGCTTATTTGCGGTACACTAAAAACATTCCTGGCAAACTGTCCCTACCATACATTCCAACCAAATTTATATACTCCTGTATCGTGTATAGTTTTAAAATTATTTTTGTACTCAAAATTCATTTTAAACAACTTAATGTTGTTAAGGGTTTGACTAAAGAGTAAAATGTGTGAATTATTGTAAACTGATTGACATTGGTTTAACAGATAAAAAAAAACTTAATGTATATTTAGATAAACTTTTGACAAAATTTATTTAAAATAAAATTGATTTTTGTAAAAATGATTAGATTAAAAGTGTCATAATCCATTCTTACATTAACACATACCTCTGCATGTTTTCTTAATTAAACTACCTAACAAGTCTAAGTGTTCGTTGTTTTTATTTTCCATTTCGCAGGGAATTAAATTTCTACTTTGAAATTTGAATCGTGACTGAAACTATGTGAACCTAGCTAGCATCAATGAGAAAGGTTAAGAAACTGGTGTATAAGGTGGTTAATCCTTGATTTTGAGGGATTCATCCTAGTGACACACCACACTACCCTTCTCTATTTGATGCATACAATGCGACTAAAGAAAAGTGTTACACACTAATACATTTTTTTCTATTCCTTTTAATTTATTCGTTAAAATTTATTAATTTTTATCATAATATATGCATGATGTCCAATGTGTATTTGTTAATTGTTACTCCAATGACTTTGCTCCTCCAAATTAAATGTCATTATTATTTTCAATTGAGAAACACAGAAAGTTCAAAATACACACTTGGCTTGGCTCGTGTATTTGCAAAATAACAGAAAGTTACACCGGCAGTTTTCTAGCTGGCATAAGATTGCTTGAACTTGTGTGTAATTAAAGTGAGAAGCACTTTTAGTGGAAGTTGTTCCATTGTACGCTGTATTCATGTGATACAAATTGATAAGCCATCATTTAGTATGTCTACCCCTAACAGAACCTCATAACAACGTAACCTGAAGTCATGCCCAAAAGTTCTCACGCTTTTGAGCTTTGTATTAGTTATGGGCCTCATGCGAGAGAAGCCTGAGTATTCTTGCCCACTAAGCAAAATGGTTAAGTGAACATTAAAAAAGGAACATAATATGCATAGTTTAAGAATAAAGAAGAATGATCAAGTCAAGGGGTCACGCACCTGGGAGGCTACCTCAACTGTGCCTGTTTTGTCGAAAGTGTAATTAGGCATCTCATAAAGAAGAACGCATCACTTATCACGCAGTTTGACTCACATTTCTCTCTCAGAAGAAGGTGGCCAGCACGCAAACGTAACTTATGCACCGCATGTCACTTTTTTCCATGTCTTTCTCCATTTTATATTCATTAATTACCGAACAAGAAATAAAGAATATTTGGTTCACTCAATGAATATACCCTACCTACCCTTTCCCTTCCCCACATCTCCGCCTCACGTTTACGCCAACTCTATTAAGTTTCCTTTGCTTGTGACATCTTTAATTTGTTATACATCACTTTCTGAATCCCTCCCCAAAGACAACCAGAAATCAAGTTAAAAGGAGGCCAAAAACTTTTAAATACCCTTTTTAACTAAAATGCTCCGGTTATATTATTCCATTTATCAAAGTATTATTTCACCTTTATTCGTATAATAATTAGCAATTACATTTCTAACATTATATATCATATATGATATGATATATAGAGTTGTGTTTACCGTATAATACCTTTGTGTTACACTATGCTTACAGTTTAGTTCCAAAGGAATAAAAACAACGTTAAATGATTATCAAATTGGAAGCCTAACCTCTTAGTTCAATCCATGCATGCATGGATATACTTAATTGTATAACCCTCTTATAGAAAATTAGCCTACTTAATTGATAGATGCTTATTTTCTAGGAAAATGCTTGATGGTACTAATAAATACACACAAATAGATCCACGAAAAATATATTATATTGACAACTGTAGATTTCCACTCAATCTCTCTTTATTTCATTGTCTTTTATTCAAATTTCATCCAATGAAATATCAACACATGGTTTTATTCAATCTCTCTATATTGTATTGACACATGTGGACTTCTGGTAATAATTAGCCGTGCTGTGTTTTCTAAACTAAAACAGAACTAGATGTTTATCAATTAGTAAAAACTTAGATTAACAGGAAGCAAGTTATCCTAATTGCACTTCTTTTATTAGCATTTGTACTAGTGAACAGTAGTACAACAGTTGTACAATGTCATTCTATGTATCTGTAACTGTCACTCAATTAGGAAAGAAAATGACATTTTACAAAAGCTGTTTCTTTTTCCCTTTTCTCGCAACCTCCATTTAAGACTGTTACCAGTTAAGACCGTTTTTGACCTATCTGCCACTGTCTTGTCGGTCTCACGTTTAGTTCCTTGGTCGACAATCTTCGAACTTCCATCATTAACCACATCATCTTAAATACCAGCGGCACACATATATAAGGCTTGTAATCATAACTTAGATCTCTCTATATGTTCCATCACAGTTGCACAACTTTTTTATTGGTTTATGTTGCAGACTTCAGATACCCTTTCTTGCTTGCTTATTACTGACACCTTTTTATTCTCTATAGATTTCCTAGCTCCTTGGGTCGTTTTTTCTGGTCTCTTTCTTTGTGAGGTTTCAGATTTTACCTCTTGTTAGTACCTTCTCCATTTCGTTTCTTTGAGGCCTCCTCCATGCTGATTCTTGGCGTAACTTGATCTTCATTCTATATTTAAGTTATATTTAAGCAGAACATAGCATCAAAGATACCCAACAAAAAACCATTTTCCCTTTTCAGCCAACTTGGTCTTTTCAGATTCTAGGAAACAAATGTTTCGGTGGCTATTGAAGCCAAGGTTCTATTCAAAATGGTACAATACTAACCAAGAGTGTTCTTCTTTTTTTTTTTTTATGGGATCAACACTAACCTAGACGCTGCTACTCTTCCTAATCCTCTCTTCTTTTTCTCTAAAACTTATTTTTTTCTTTCTAAAATTGTGTTATATTTCATTTAAAAAATAGCTTGTCCTACGTGAAGTTTATGAAGACTCGGCTAGAGATTATACAGAAGAAGAAGAAAGCAGTGCAGAAGTTTATGAAGAGTGACATTGCCGAACTTCTCAGGAGTGGCCTTGAGTACGATGCATATATAAGGGTAAGATTTAAATTGTGGTTTTGAATTAGCATCTGTTTATTCATTTCATTAGATGGTTCACTTCCTAAGAAAGCTGTAGCCTGAGATGCAGTCACTTTTAACGGAAAACTCTAAAAATGATTGGTAGAAGTCTTGTATTGATTCATTTTTTGCGTATGACGTGGTATTGTAAGTCGTTCAAGTAAGAACAGATGTTGACTCTTTGTATTTCTAGCAGGCTAAAGATTTTCTGTTCGAGCAAAATATGCTATCGTCCTATGAACTCATTGAAAAGTTTGTTGGATGCATATCAGATCATGTTGAAGACTTAACAAAGCAGAGGTATGATTCTCTACTTATGCACAATTGTTCTGTTTTTTCTCACTACCTATACATGGACAAATTAGCGTGTTTTTCTCTGTTTTTATTTATTTATTTTTATTCTTTTTTGAGCAGCAAAGTTTTTAATGCTTACCTGTTAGTATGCATTGTCACTTAAAATGCATGCCTCTTCTTATATATATGAAATAACCTCTTTGCCACACAAATGTAATCAATTTTTCACCAGTTGAATCACTGTGAGTATAACGAACCTGCATTATGCAGTTTTCAGTGGCAATGCAAACGCTCTAAATTTTGTCACTTTCAGAGTCTGAATATATTTCTTCCTAAGCAATTACAAGAAAAGAAAATAAGAAAGAAAAATGAAATATACTTTTCTATAAATTAAAATTAGCCTATGCATAAATTAATTTGCAGATCCAACATCCTTTCCAATAGATTAATGAAACTAAATTAAAGGCATTAAGGAGTTTATGGATTGAATGTGGAGCCTCTAATTTAAATTAGATCTGTGTGTCTCATTAACTTCTATTTTACTCTTTCTTGTTAGAGCTAAAGGCATTGACAGGAGTTTATTTGATAATCTTTAAATATTCTTGTATAGGGATTGTCCTGATGAATGCAAGGAAGCTGTGCCATCATTGATATATGCTGCAGCATGGTTTGCTGATCTTCCAGAATTGCGTGACCTCAGAACATTATTTACTGAGAAATTTGGCAATTCTCTTGAACCATATGTAAATAAAGAGGTATACCAACGTGTCCACTCTTATAACGTCCTTTTGATTAATAAGATACATTATTTTCTTCAGGACATCTTTTGTTTTTAAAGCTTACTCAAAATAATTAATTTTCTTCAGTTTGTTGAGAAGATGAAGCCAGATCCGCCTACGAGAGAAATGAAGATTGAACTATTATATGATATAGCACAAGAATTCTCTATAGAGTGGGATGACAGGGCTTTGAGGCAAAGACTTTATACACAGTCGTCATTATGTGAAGTAAGTAGAATAATTGATTTGTTTATTATGTAGTCAATAGAATTCGAATTAGTAATTAGGTCTTGTTAGAATAGTCTTCTTGTCCAGTTGTCCATGCTTACATGAGAGGAAAAAAAATACTTTTTTTTAGGTAAACTAAAATCAAATAATACATTTAATATTATAAACACTCTCTAAAATGTAAGATGTCTAAATTGATTGTAACTTAGGAGAAAAATTCAATACATTTTATCTTCTTATTTTCTTATTTTATAAAAATTCGTTTAGATGTTTATCCAAATAGACTCAAATTAAATATATTTTAATCCTCGAGATAGAGATAGTTTTGCATAACTTGGCGTTGCAGGAGAGACCTAATCTTGGGAGAGACAGCAATACATCCAAAGGAAAGGTAAAAGAAATCCTTGCTCTAGGAAAAAAAGATTTCAATGATGACTCATTGCTACACCAAAGTGGCAGTGATGATGAATCAAGTACAGACCTGTCATCCCATGATGGCCGAAAGGGTGGTAGTTCAAGTTCATTCGGAAGCATATCTGAGGACGAAGTAGAAACCAAGAGGCCAATTTCCTATTGGGTCGTCCCACCACCATACCTCAAACAGAAAACCAACACTGATGAAAGCAATTCAAAGAAAACAACACGTTCTGAGGCTGCAGCACTAGATTCTGTTGGAATGAAATCAGGCAAAGGAAAACGTTATCCGTCTCAACAACCAGGGGAAAACAGAAGGCATACAAGTGATAGAACCTCATATGTAAGGGGAAAATCTCTTCCATCTGAACCCAAAACTGCATCGGAAACATCAAAGGGGCATACAAGAACAATTTCCTTAGAATCAGGAATGCGGGTTGGTGCATGGCGTGTGCATCCTAATCTACCTGATTATGATGAGCTGAGAGCTCGTCTTGCGGCTCTCAGACAGAGATAACAAAGTTTTCAGCTTCAGTAGCACCAGCAACAGATACAAGTTTCTCATAATCATATTGTTTAATGTAGGCAGTGACAGGATTGCATGTGATCTAGGCCATGTTTTATGTCCTGTCCTGTCTCAGCATCTATAGACATTTAAGATGTATAGTTGATCTGATTCATTATTAATGTCCGTTTCTATCTCTATAGCTAGAGTAGTATTCAAATGACCCTGGTGAACTAGTTCCTATGGTTGTTTTTTTTGTTTGGTTGATGAAATCAGAGAAGGGAGTGAATTAATAATTGTCTAGTTTTCCATTAGAAAAGAGGGTGATTGGAGCATGTTGAGGAAATGGAGGAGGAATTCATGAAAAAGGTTGCTTTAAGTAGAAGTAAGAATAAAAAAAACATAAGAAAGAGAAAGTGGTTGGTAATGAAAGAAAATTGATAAGATGTACCATATAAAATGATTAGGCAGGAAACAAACAGGAAAGAGAGTTTCGCGAAGGAAAGAAGGAAGATAGATATAAAAAGAAGGAAAGTGGAGGAGGGGAATGAAGTGAGGAATGGGGAAGGATATAAGAAGAGTATGTTGGTTGAAGTGGACGGTGGGAATAGTGGTGTGTGTGGGGTGCATGTGGGTGGTATGGCCATGGGAACCAGAGCTAGAGATGGAGAGAATGAACGTGAAGAGGGTGAAGGTGCACCCAATACCACCGGTGAGTGCGGACGTGTGGATATCGCTGTCGGTGAAGGTGCGTAACAGGGGGATGTACTGGATGGAGCTGACGGACGTAGACGTGGGGGTTAAGTACAGGGGGAAGAAGATGGGTCACGTGGAATCTGAGGGGTGGCACGTGAGGGGGTGGGGATGGACCAACGTGGATGGTGACCTTGAGTTCAGTGGGCTTCCATCTTCGGAGGTTCTCCATTTGCTTGAGGACCTCGCCAAGGGTAAGCTCTACTTTCACACCGTTGTCGAGGTCTACGGCCAGCTTGGACTTCTCTTATTTCCCATCCCTCATTTCTTCAAGGTACCTCTTCCTCTTCCTCTTCCTCTTCCTCTTCCTCCCATCTCAATTCTCAATTCTTAACCTTTTACTTGTTAAATTACACAATTAATACGCTAGTAAAGGTTCAAGGACAACAAAACAAAATCTAAAATTCAATCACATCTATAATTATAATTTTTACATTAGTTCTTAATCACGCAAATGGTTTCTTATAAAAAACGAACATCGAAAGAGAACAATAGTTCTTCAAGGTTAAGGAATCATCCTTTCATTGTTCATTTAAAATATGGTTCAATGTGAAATAATTAATAAGTTAATAATTTAGATAAATTTTTTATTAAAGTAAAAGTTTATATAAGGCACTTCATTTCATGATACCGAATGACCCACAGAAAATGTTTTAAAAATCAGTTGATGAGTTTGTAATTATACATGCTCTAATAAATATTGAAAATTGAATACTACACTAGAAATAAAAGTGTAATATAACTTAAATATCATTAAATAAATGCATAAAAATATCATTAAATATCAATGGCCACATTATCTAGCAAATATCACATTATAATTAACATTGCAATTTTATCCATGACGTTATGATATTTGTCGCGAAGATGTTAAAGGTTCATAGGTAGTTTTTTTTAGTACATTATTCACAGAACTGTGAACACGTCTACGAAAGTGTGAGAGATGTAAGCAATTTTTTTCCTTCTCAATGTTCCTTCCGAATGAATGTCACTATTGTCACAAAAGTGTAAGCGATGTTAAAGAGAATTTTTCTATTCAATGCATTATCTACAAAGATGTGACTTAATCCTTTCTAATTAGTGCATATTGTTATAGGTTGTCATCACTCTCACATAAGCGTGGACAATGTTAGAAAAATTTGTTCTTTTCAACGCATTTTTCATATAGATGTGATAATTGGAATACATGCGTGGATCATTTTATAATTAGAAATAACTTATTATGAAACCAACTTTAAACAATACTTTTGTTAATACAAAAATTAAAACTAAAAGGATTTAACAATAAATAAAAATAACTAGTTATGAAACAAAATTTAAACATAACTATTTTTTAAATAAAAGTTAAGTTAATTAGATTAATTATATTTATAAAACAGATTATAGTTTTATAACCATATTAAATTAATCGGTTATTATGATTTTTTTAAAAAAATTGAATATTTTGAGTAGCACTTGATATAATAATGTTATTATATACCTTCCATATTCATAGGTCACCCACGCCCACATATCTTGTCGGCCCTCTGATAAAAAAATATTACCCCACGCACCTTATAAATAATCCAATTGCTCTTACTTGCAAAAAATATTTAGAATTTAATTAACGTAAAAATATTTAAACTTTTCTATAATAACAAAGGGACAATTTTGATGATTAAGTTGATTTATGTTCCTGCCTTGGAAATGAGTAGTGACATAAAATCCAGCTATAGAATGAGTTATTATACAAGATAGAACTCATAAAAACGAGGTTCTTGATCACAGTAAAGATGGAGAGAGCTTAGAAAGATATTGTAAAGTAAATAGCTCTTGGAAGTTTGTGGTTAGAAAAAGACAGTTTGTTAAAATGTGATAGGAGGAGGATACATGAAATTTGAGGGAAAGAAAGTTTAAGGATTTAGAGATGGAAGTTGTAATTAAGTGAGCAGGTTATAAGAAAATGACATTTGAATAGAAGAGAAGAGGAGGAAAGAAACAGAAGGTAGGTAGGTATAAAGGATAGGAAAGCAGAGGAGAATTTCGCGCACGGAAACAAAGATGCATGAAAACAAAAGAAAAGGGTGGATAGAGAGGTACGGGAAATGGAATGGAATATAAAGGGAAGGAGGAGGAGGAGGAGGAGGAGGAAGAGGAAGAGGAAGAGGAAGGGAGAAGATGAAAAAGGAGGTAGGAGGGTGGAAGTGGGCGGTGGTGTTAGTGGGATGCGCGGTGGCGGTGGTGGTGGTGGTGGGGTGGCCGTGGAATCCAGAGGTGAGGATAGAGAGAATGAGCGTGAAGCGGGTGAAGGTGCGTCCGGTGGGGGCGGAAGTGTGGATAGCGATGTCGGTGAGGCTTCGTAACCATGACATATACTGGATGGAGATGGGAGAGGTGGACGTCGGAGTTAAGTATCGGGGTAAGAAGATGGGCCACGTCGAAAAGAAAGGATGGGTCATCCGGGCTTGGGCTTCAACCCATGTCGATGGTGACCTTCAGTTTAGTGGCCTTCCTCCCCCTGAGGTTGCCCATTTGCTTGAGGACCTCGCCAAGGGTCAGGTCTATTTTCGCTCTGTTGTCGAGGTCACCGGCCAATTCGGTTTTCTCTTTTCTCCCCTTCCCCTTGAGTTCAAGGTACTATTCCTTTTATCTTATCAAATCAAATACTCTAATTCAAATACTATGGCCCTTTTAACAATTTTGCTAAATGTTATTTATTCTTCATTTTTCTTTCAAACCATCACTCTAATTTTCTACAAAACTTTAATCTCATTTTTCAATCCTATAAAAACACAAAATACTAAGGAACCGTATTCAATATTGATAGTGAGAGTTTCAAGTAATTATAGTTTTCTCAACTATTTTATTAAAAATTTAAATAGTAAGGAAGTCTACAAAAATAGTTAAGAGCAATAACGTAAAAATTATTAAAAAAAAAGTTACAAATTAACTTTAAAATAAATTTCTACTTTTTTTTTGTTAGTTTGTTATTTTTTTTTTGAAAAGGATTAAAAAACATGCAACTTCACCCTTCTGCTTTTATGAGACTTTAGTTATAACTGTTACAAACTTATAAACTATACAGAGTAGCTAAAATATTTATTAGTTAATGAACTAAATTTGTTTAGGAAACATCTTAATTTAGTTAAAGATTTATAAATAATTAAATAAATTACAAGTTAATTTATTTTGCTTGTCAGTCCCCCTCGGAATTGGACTGAGTTTATCACATCCCTGCTTTAATTCTAGTTGTTAATTTTGATGTGCTTAATATGTTTCGAAAAGGATAGGGTGGGAAGTGAGAACTTGAGAAGGATGCGAGTAGGTGGGATGTTATTATCTTGGATTGTTTATCAATAATTTATAATTTATACGATTAATAAAGAGAATTTTTTTTTTTATATTTGTTTTTTAAA
Organism: Psophocarpus tetragonolobus; assembly: GCA_037954015.1. Lineage (NCBI taxonomy): Eukaryota > Viridiplantae > Streptophyta > Magnoliopsida > Fabales > Fabaceae > Psophocarpus > Psophocarpus tetragonolobus. The sequence continues at coordinate 48,377,341 of CM075693.1, read as the reverse complement.
ATATTTATTACCTTGTACTTATTTTTAAATTAAAAAATAAATTAATTTTTCATAAGAGAGACTTAAACTCATAATCGCTTACTAAACTTTACCACTAGATAAACTTTATAACTTTAGTAAAAAATTATTTTAAAATATTGATATCCAACACACATAATTGTCTAACTATATCTATAATTTATAATATATGATATTATATTATGTATTATATATCTATATTATTAATAAATGGAATACCCCATTTAGACATCCATTTTTCAAAATATTTATTCTACCCTTATACCTATTTTAAAATTAAAAAATAAATTATTTTGTTATAAGAAGGACTCAAACCCACACCTTTCACTCTCCAAAACTTAAACTTTACTACTAGACCAACCTTATAACTTTAAGTAAAAAATTACTTTAAAATATTGATATCTAACATACATAATTATCCAACTATATCTATAATTTATAATATATGATATTATATTATATACTATATATATATATATATATATATTATAATGTGAATATGATCTTTTGGTATCCACATTTTATGACTATTTTACTTTTTAAACATTTTATGATTGTTTCCCCTTTAGCAAATACAACTTCTTCCTATTAATATATGCATATTTTTCACAATTTCTACCTTATCACAAATCAATTTTCCTTAAACATAATTAATATATGTATACATTTCATGATAAATATTTTTAATAAATATGCAAATACACAGGTGTGATAATATTTTGAGTTCTATTTAGACTTTTTTCTGTTTCCATTTTTTCATATACATTGTATATTTGACATATCCATTAATTATTTGACATATTTTTATCATGTTATCATAAAACAAATATATAAAATTAATAAAATGTATTTTAAAATATATCACATAATAATTTATATTTTAAAATATAAAAATTTACTAAAAATATTAAATTAAAACCTAAAATTATTATAATATATTAAAATAGAAATGTGAATACAATTGTCGCGTCTATGTTTTCGCTAATTATTATAATAGAAAAACTCTATTTTGATGTTCATATTTATTCAATTTTTTATTTTTAAATAATTATTAAATTTTATATAATTTCTCTTATTTTATATAGTTTATTTTTTTCAATTTTTATATTTTATTTTTTATTTAATAATATAAAAAGAAGCACGAACTCCTGTCAGCAAATTAAATAAAACAAATTGTGAAACTTCTTGTGGGACCTTCATGTAAATACACCTTTCAATTTACCCATCAAAATGAAATTCCTCCTTTTGAAGAATTGTCTTTAGCATCTACTATTATTATTTTTACTTTAATTACTTAAACATTTAAATATGTTATTTGTAATTAAAAAATAAAAATGGTTAAGTTAATAAAAAAATAGAATAAAAAATAATTTTTAATTGATGTAAAATTATTTTATATGAATGCATTTGAATAAATTTATTTAAAAAATATTTATTTTCATCAAATAAAAAATTTTCTATTTTTTAGTGTGCTTTGTTAAATTGTATACACTTAAAATAAGTAATTTTTTTACTTACTTTAAAAATAAAATTCTATATTTTTATTAAAAGGTACTTAACTAGTTTAAATTTTTTTTAATTTACTCAAATACAACTACAATTTTTTATTTCTTCCTAATATCTTTTCTATTAATCTAAATAAGTAAAAGAAAATTTTAAATTCTTTTCTTATTCTTATTCATCCAAAAAATTAATATTTTTTCAACCTATTCAACATTATTTTCTATTTCATTCAACCAAAACATATGTACAGTTTGATTTCATAACCTTTCTTCATTAATAGTAATATATAGCTATGTTTTATAATTTACAATAAAGAGTTAATAAAATTTGATTATATATATATATATATATAAATCTTTTTTTAAAAAAAACAAATTTATTTAGTAATAAGTAAAACTACACTAGTCACAAGACATGACCAAGTGAAACATATAAAAATTTGTTTTTGTTTATCGTTTGAAGTATAATGACCAAATTTAAACTTATGTATATCACTCCAACTAGACAAGTAAATCAATCCTAAAAATTCTATATCATATAAAAATTATTTGGAATTATAACTATCAAGTAATTTTAAATCATGTAATAATTTACCTCGATCTAGCTTTTAATTATTTCTTTATTAATTAATTTATTTTAGTAAAAAGAATCTTTTAGTTCATCTACTCTAAAAGTTTCAGTTTGAAAGTTTTGTAAATCACACTAAAATGTAATGTATTCGGATACTTATAAAAATTGGTATAGATAAAATGAATTAAATTTTTCTCATAACCTTTAATTAATTCATTCACTTAATTTTTATCATTTAATTTAAGTTTTTCAAAATAAACTTTTAAGATGCAATTTATTTTTCCTAATGAGAAGAAAGAAACAAAATATTTGTTTACTTCAATATTTAAAAAAAAGTAGAAAACAATTTTGATAATTTTATTTATTTTTCTTTGAAGTCAAAATAGACCTAAAAGTAAAGAAAGTGAAAAGAAAATTATGGTTAAAAAATTATACCTATTTTGTTTAAATAAATAATAAATATATGAATAATTTTGTGGTTATAATTAATTTTATTTATTTTTATCCGAATAATTGAAATTTGATTTTGTTTCATCTGTTATACCTAGTATGCTTGCTATCTTTCCCTTTACTTCCATTCCGTTCAATAGCAGAGAGAGTAAGGTGAAAATGAAAAGTATATGATGCACATTAGAATCTGCAAGTGAAGTGTGGTGGTAAATAAATAATAATTAGTTTATTAGCTCTCCTCTTGGCTTTTGGTGCAATGCTGCTGATGTTGTGTCTCTTAATATTCCAACAGACAATACTGGCATGTGAGATTTTGGTGAATACAAAAAACCATTCAATTATTCTTCAGCACTGTCTTCACAAGGTAAGCTTACACTGCTATGCAATAGGCCTTAATACAGTCTGTGGATGTACTCACTCTGTTTATCTTTTCAATAATGAACTGAAGGACTAGCCAGTAACTACAAATGCTCTGCAATCCTGGGGTGAATTTGAAGGCTCAAAATATGTTTCTCTTCCACCATATCTATGGGACGCGTCACAATGCCCCACAATTTCTATCAACATTAGGAACTCACACCACAATCAACTGCAACTTCCACTTATATTATTATTATGATCATTATTGTTGTATCATCACTGGCTGAAATTCAATCATCCAATTAATTATGTTTTCATCACAATCCTACCTCATACCATATTTTGTAGTATCAAAATAGCATAATCTTTTTCAACTTTTTACTATAAATTAATATTTTTGTTTGCTAAAAATATTTAAATGAGAAGACAACAAGCTGTTCTCTCAAACTAAATAGATTTTTAACTTTCTTTTTCTTTTTTGGATATTTAATTTTAAAATAATTAAGAAAATGTAGTGAGATACCTTTCGAGATATCCTGAAACTTTGGTCTTTTCCTCTCTCTGCCTCTCTTTTTCACTTTTTTATCTTCCGAACTAATGGTCCACCTAACTTTTGAGAGGGTAGTGAGATAACTTTTTTCTTTTTTGCGAGAATAAATTCAGTTCCACTTTTTTCTTCATCAACTTCATTTTCCCCCTTTATTTCCAAACAAAGCTATAATTTCCCTGTGAGTTAGAATGGGTCAAGGCATGGAGTGGTCACTGTTGAGATAGATCCACCTTGTTTTCAATCGAAATTGCAACCAAAAGTTATTCCATCTGTATAACTCCCATCATCAAGGACTTGATTAGAAATGCTGAAAAAATTGTATAAAAGAATATTAAAATGAGAAAACAAAAAAATAAGAACTAGTCTATTTTACAATATCTTATTTTTGTTTTTTAATTTTATAAATCATAAGACAAAATATAATTATGTTTTTATCTTATTTTCTATTCTTAAGAATTGTATAAAAAAATTGTGAAAACATAAATCACCTCTTTATTTTTCAGTATTTCGTGTATAAATTTATAATAAAAATAAAGATTTTTTTTACATCAAATAAAATTTAATACTTTTTTCATTTTCATAATTTCATCTACTCCAATTTTAAAATAAAATAAAATAAAATGTGATTTTTTATAATTACTTATAGAGTTTAATTGGTATACACTGTTAGTGTAAAAGATTTTTACATTCAAATTCAATAATGACTTTTCATTTATGTGATTTTTTGGAGTACTAATGAGTAAAGTCAAAAAATCTTTACACTTACCGTGTATACCAATTAAACTCTTATTTATACCTCTAAGAAATAAAATAAAATAAGTGTGTCATTTTTTTTTGGGTGGAAGACATAAGTGTGTCATGATTTTAATTTATTTCCTCCTTACTTCGGTATACAATTAAAAAAAAAGCAAAATGTAAATGTAGAAAATGATATAAACCCATGAACAAGTATGTAAGTTTTTTTTCAATTTTATCAAAATTAGGATAGCAAAGTATCCCGTGTCTCACTTGTCTATATTTTAGTTAATATTTTAGAGTTTAATTAGGAGTTTTACTCTAATATTAAATAACACAACTCTTTATTTATATGATTTTTAAATTATTAAAGATAAAATCAATAAATTTACCATAAATAAATAATTATAATCTAATAGTAGTGTAAAATTTTTACATTATTAATACGTACTAATCAAATTCAATATTTTATCTATTATTTTACTAATATCATTCTAATTACGGTTTAATCACGGTTGAATTAGTAATTTTAAATTAATTTTTTAACTAATTCAATTATAGATCCAATTTTTTTAAAATATTTATATTTTTAAAAAAGGTAAAATATTTTATCAGTAATTTATAAAACAAATATCAATTACAAGACACATGATATGAGACTTAAGTCTGCATTGATACCTTTTTTTTTTTTGGTAAGATGTGAGGTCTTTACAAACAGCATTCTGATAGATATCATATAAACCACATCTTTTTTAGTTTTTTCCGATTTAATGGCCCAGCAAACTTTTGAGAGCCATGGACAACTATTTTTTGTGCTTTCGGTTTTACTTTTTTGTTCAATTTTCTCATTATTTTCAAACAACACAAAATAACTTTCCAAAGAAGCAGCATATTGCGGTGGCCAATTAAAAAAAAAAAATGTATGGAGGGAATAGAGTGGGCCAACAAGGTTGAATGGCACACAGTAACTCTTTCTTGGTGTCACTTTAATAGGTGAATTCAAAAACATGTCAAATTGAAACAAACGCTTCTATCAATGAAAGGACCATTTAAAGGGTTAAACAGATTTTAAAATTTGGAATTATTAACTATATCCTAAAATCAAACGCTTAAGCATCGACCAAAGTTTATTTATAAGGTGGTCTTATAGTCTTACACTGAACCAAAAAACTTGTGCACCAAATAGGCAAATAAAATTTCCTCAAATCGTTGCTTATTTCCAGGGTTTTGAACTCCCAATGAACCCGAAAGCACAAAAACTATTATTGCAGAATCATATTGTTTATAACATTCTGGCACATCAAACACATAGGATTGGGAATTAGGTGTTTGAATCTGCAATTTCTCTACATAAAATAAAAGTTTTTAATTTATTATTTATCTTTCTTGAAAGTAACTTGCTGAACAAACCATACCCCATGTGACAACATAAAAGATAAAACACAGCCACAAAACAATTAATTTCAAATTGTGACATCACAAGGAAGTATTAACATTGCTGGATTATAGTATTTTTGAGTCTCTGTCTTGCTTGATGCTATTCCGTTGTAAGGTGTAAGTAGGTGGTGTGCTGAGGTGGTGGTGATGATCGTTTGATAAAAAGAGAGGGGTATGTTGTCATTATATAAATAGCCTTAGTGCATGCACTTCAAACACCTAGGTCCCCTAAACCATTTTATGCCCCCAAGGTTCTCTGTCCTAGTTCTATACACCATGAACCTTGAAAATTGTCACTGTCTAAGCACCATAAGCAACAGCAGCTGGTCAAGTTATGAGAGAATTGGCTATGATCCCATTGCGCGTGTCCACGAATTTGTGACCAGATTGAAGATGGGAAGCTGGAAAGCATTGTGGAGGAAGATCAAGAGAGAAAGGAGGAGATTCTTTAGACCTTCACCTGTGTTTCATGTCCAGTATGATCCTACCTCCTACTTACACAACTTCGATGATGGCTATTCCACCGACCCTGATAATGTTTCTCGCTCATTCTCAGCAAGATTTGCAGCACCCTCCAAGATCTTTGGGAAAACTCAACTGATGGGTGATGCAGAATTGGAGATAAATCATAAGAGTAACATGGTGTAATTCTGAGTTCCCTTGGACTCTTTTTTCATTTTTTTCCACGATAAATTATGAAGCATTGTACAAATGTCGAGAAATCTAGCTATTAGTTTATCTCTTTGACTATTAGATGCTATAGAAGTAAGCTCTCTCTGCTCTTTTCATTTCTTATCTGTGTCACTGTTTTTCATCTTTTTCATAGTTGGAATGCGCGCTGAACATAGAATTTCTTTCCATGGTGCTTGGATGGGCCCTTTGACTCATTAGCTAAAACTTTTGAGTCGGGGCTGTATCAATCCATATGCATAAAACAACCTTTTACTATAACCACAAAGAAACTAGCTAATTAAACATAAAAAGTAGAGCTAAAGCATTAGTTCCTAATTGCTATGACATTACTACAAACCTTTTTTTGGTTGGAAGTAATGTATCTCTACAATCGGAATAAGTTATGAGACTAATCTTTTAAGAAGTAAAGTATCAATTAAACTAAGGGGCAAATCCTATTTCTACAGGTGTTATTCATTCTATTTGCGTAATAAAAAATTAATCTGTCACATATTTAAAGGATCCATATCACTGGTCAATTGTGCCATATCCTCTGGGTGACTTGATAGTGAACTTGCAAATATCTTTTTTATGTCCTCTTGTTAGGATTTTATGTGCCTAAGGTTGAGAATTATTATTGTATTCATTACTTCTATATGTTCTAATATTGCAAGATAGTGACAAAATAGGATATGATTAATTCTCTTTAAGAAATTCCTCCGCTGTTGATCAATCAACAGAATCATCAACCAACTTGTAAGGTGGTCCGCTAACTCCTCCTGGTCTTTTGGGGCTATATTACCTTCCTATTCAGAAAAAAGAAGTAACTGCAACAACCATGTGCTCTGTCAACACGATGTGTTAGTGCTATCCAACCTTCTTTCATTTGTCCTTCTTAGAATTTATTTCCTCTTTCTTTCCACCTATCTGCTTTTCTTTCTTTCTTTCTTTTTTCTTCAGCTTCTTTTTCAACGGAATCTGAGTCTTCTATTTAATGTCACAAAGTAATCCAGGAAGAAAAGGATAAAAAGGAAATTGGCATAGTAAAAGCTATGTATGGGAGCTATTTTCTTGCATTCTAATTCCTTAAACCTTTTATCTTATCCACCACCAATGAGTTTCAGACTGGTGTAGTGGGGCATATGAAATTTAATGCTTGTCCTCATGCTACCATACCTTCCTATATCCTTTGGACCAAACTGTCTAACCATAAATGTCTTTAGTTCACCCGCCAAGTAGGTAAATAGGGGCTTCCAAATTTGGAGACAAAGCCTCACTAGAGTCTTCATACAAAAAACAAAGAAAAGAAAAAGAGTTCTCCATAACTTCACAACATAAGTAAGAATCAAGTGAAGCTTTCAAAGATATCAAAACCCTGTTGTCTGTCATATCTGTCTGCCATATATGATATATGCCTCTTAGGTGACACACTGGCACTCATATAATAACATTAGGTGGAAGAAGGAAAATACTCGCAGCTAAAATAAATGCAACAGAAAAACCTATAATTTTGGTTCTGGTGCCATTATAATTTGCAGTTCATATCTACCAAAGTTACAATGATTATCATTGTGGTATTGATTGATTGACATATGGAAAGGATTAAATTTGGGACTTCTACTCTAAGCCCCACGCACCCCCAATTGGTAGAATCACTCACTTTGGTGACTACGGCATGCATGAGCATGATTGTGATGTGCCTGAAATGCTTACATTTCTGGATTCCTTCAATTGCAGATCAAACTTATCATAGGAAGGAAGCTAACGAGATCTAGCAGTAAACAGTTAGACAAGTTCGAAATGTGAATCAGATTTTACCCTAAAAGACAGATCAAATATCACATAACTAATTTGCTTTTATATTTAGTCAAATTTCAATTATTTAAATATTTGACAGAATATTTATGATGTTTACCGTACTTCCAATAGGCCTATGATATGTCATTTTCCACTATCTCTACTGCATTTATTCGATACTACTTTTTTAAAGTCATCATACCTGTTCTTTTGTTTTTACTATTCAAGATCTTTTTTATATATTAAAAGTTTGTAAATTAATATCATAAATTTAAATAAAGATAAATATCCTCAAACGTATGAAAACAAAATTTATAAACATTTTTATTTTGAATATATAATTTATATTTTTAGTTCTGAAAATACTGGCATGAATTCAAATTGTTAAAAATATCAAATTTGGTTATGGAAAATGCTGATGCTACACATGCAGCTGTATCCCTTGATGATTTGCTTAGAGATGACAATTTTTTTAAAGGGACAAAATATGAATAATTTAATTTTGTTGGAGTGATTAAAAAATAATTTTTTTTCATTATTTCAAGATTATCCTGTTAATTTTATCATTCCATAATTTATTTTCAAATACTTTTTGTTTTTAAATTTGTATGTAAATATGTAATATAGTTTGGACTTTGGGAATCTTGATAAATTTTGTAGCGATCGCTAATGCAGTGGTCCAGTGGCTGCAAGAAAATTTCTGAAACCCTCAATTTCGGAAACAATTATTATTAGTTAATTCAAAGCAGTAAAAATTAGTGTATGAATAATACCTTAGACTTTAAAGTGATATACTTTTCCATGATAAAATTACGGTTCATATGGGTTGTATGATAGTTATTATAAATCCCAAAAAACTATGGCTATCATCAATCTTGCGAAAATCAGTTCGATCGTAATCTAACCAAAGCAATTAGTCAATAAATTAGTAGGTAGTAGTTAGCCACACACATACATACATGTGTGTATATATATATTCTGATATTGGAGATATATTGCGCAGAAAGAAAAATATATATCTATATATACAAATATATACCTAATTTAAGTATGTAATAGAATTTTACCAATACACTCTAAATTAAAAGAATTTATCATGGTAAAGTGTTATATACTTAGAAGTACTATATACTTAGAATTATAGTAGGTTTTTTTTAAAGGAGTACTATATACTTAAAAGTACTAAATAAAGTTTTATAAATATTTAAAACAATAAATCAAATAATAAAGTATAAACAAAACAGAAGTAAATAAACAACTTTACAAAATAAAGTTTATGGTAACATAAGTCTATATTTTAAAGTTAAAAACATTATCATAATAATTAATAAAATATCAAATATCTAAAAGACTTAATTACGTTTTTTTTAGTACATTTCTATACTCGTGAATTACTTTCATTCTCAACCTTAATCTCTCAATATTTAATTTCACATTTGTCATAGTTAAATAAACTAAAATTTATAAATGGACAATGTTAATACAAGAAACAAATTAATTTTAAAGACTAAAAAAATATTTTTAAATTTTAAAAACCAAAAATGAGTTTTAATGAAACTTTAGGGAAAAGAACTTAATTAAACCTATCTAAAATCACAATTACACTATAAAAATTTATAACAACTCAAGTGTATGAATAAGTTAATAATTTAAGTTCATAAAAAATTTAAAATATAATGTATAAAATCTATGTAATGGATATTTTATTAAAAAAACATATATTACATAAAGAATATATATTAATATTAGTCTAACAGCCAAGCATAAATCTCTCCTTTGAGATCAATTTTTACGGATGATTAACTTAAGTAAGTTCTTTTTTTTATATAATTACCTAAATGTGTTTGTTTTTAAAAAAAACTATTAATAAATCACAATTTTCACTTACAGTTCTAGTGTTACATAAGTTGTACGACCACATAGCTTACTTACGAGTTAGAAGAAATGTCTCTTCAAACCGCAATCCGTTTATTTTAATGGAAGTTAAAGACAACTCTTTTAGGATCAAGTGAGTTGCAGAAATACCCATTAAAATCACAATGAGTGATTACACTTTAATAATACACAAAACACATTTAAAGCACCATAAAAGAGTAAATCATGATTGGGGTTTAAGTGATCTTTACACAGCCATCACTCGTGTTCAATGGATAATAATATTCATATTTTATAGAAAATATATTATTTAGACATATATTAAAAGGTAAATATTTATTTTCAAATATTTTGAAATATTAATTATAATATTTATATTTTATATTTTTATGATTGAAAGAAAAGTAACTGCATAAATAAAACATAATTTTATATAGTTTAGTTAAAGTTAATTTCATTTATAATTTTTAAAAAAATTATAAATTAAGGAGTTATAAGGTTTGTTTGAATTATTAAAATTTTCTTTTAATTTATAGTTCTTTTAAAAATTATAAATGAAATCAACTTTAACTGAACTATATAAAATTATATTTTATTTATGCATTTATTTTTCTTTAAATTATAAAAATATAAAATTAAAAAATTATAATTAATATCTCAAGATATTTTGAAAATAAATATTTATCTTCTAATATCGGCATAAATAATATATTTTATATAAAATATGAATATTATTATCCATTTAGCACTTGTGATGATTGTGTAAAGATCACATAAATCGCAATCACGGTTTAAGGTTGTATGATACTCTAAATGTGACACTTGTAATGGTTGTATAAAGACCACATAAATAAGAATCACAGTTTGCAGTGTCCTTTAAATGTGATGCTTTTGTGTCTGTCATTAAAGTGCAATCACATATTGTGATTTTAAGGGGTATGTCTTCAACTCTCGTGGTTCCAGAGTTGTCTTTGACTTTTATTAAAATGAAACATCATATTGCAATTTTAAGAGAACATTTATGTGAACTCTGAAATTATGTAAGCATACAACTAATGTAATGAAAATTGTGATTTGATCAGATCAAACATAAAAACAGACTTGCTTTGATGATTTTTTTTTTAATACATACTCATTTAGATAATTATTTAAAAAAATAAAAACTCACTTATTTTCTCGGTTGCACAAAGTAAAATTATTTTATATTTTTTTTTTTTTTGTAACTGTTAAATTACATGCATGAAAACTCAACGGTAAAAGTATCATTCCCACGGTTTCATTTTTTAATTATTGGACCTGTTATATGTGCCTTTTTACAATATAATTCAAGATTTTTGTTTTCCAATTATATTGTTACTTTTCCTTGGATTAATTTACACATATCCATCTATCGTAAAGTAAAACGAAAAAGAGTAAAGAAAAACATATCCTCATACTTTATTAGAATAAAGAAGTACTTACTAAACTTCTAAATAAAAAAAATCTAAAAACAGATAAAAAATGAACTAATGGAATATTGTGTATTCATAAAGTATAATTTTTCAGGGTTTTGTAGCATTATTTGTTGTTATTTCCAAAAATTCATCATTGTTCACCAAGCAAATCATAATCTTAGTTAACTGTCACCTATTGTATATAAAAATGTTTAGAAATTTTGCTTATATTTAAAAATAGTTTTTAAATATAATTTATTTTTAAGAAGTTTGAAATTGTAACTATGATTATTTTCAACAATTTATTTTTTTTCTTTCAACTATTTTTAGTTTTCACATTCTTTATCTTTAATTTTATAATAAGAGGCTAATATTTTGTAGCATGCAAATAAAATTAATTATTTTAAAATTAATTTTTCAACACAAATTTATCCAAACAAAATTAATTCTAATTATAACCAATTATTAGTTGAAATAATATTTTTTTTTTTAACTTTCCCGTTCAAACTTTAAACCTCATTCATAGTTCAAACTTCATATCCTGAATAAATGATTTCCATGTTAGGCTTGTATAATTATGTGGTTGCCTCACTAGGGCATCAAATTATATAAGCTTTTAACTCTGCTATCTGGCATTCATAAAATGCATCAAATATACTAAGATTGCAGAATATATATATAAAGGTAACAGCAAACAAGTTGATAGAAAGATGATATACCTAACTCAACTCTGAATTCAAATTAATCGTAATCCTCAAAGGTACAAAAACAAATAAGAATTTACAAAAAAATTATTTGGGAGAAGACACTTGCAAAAATGGGAAGTTGCAGGTACTCAGACTCAAGTAGCCAGAACTAGATGAAGGAGGTGCCACATACAACAACCACTATATAAATACTGCAATCTATGAAAAGACCTCTAATGGCCTGGTAAGCAACCAAACCCCTCTCCAAAAGCTTTACTGCATCACCCCAACTGTGCCCTTCTCCGGGACCTTTAACTTTTTCTCCCTCAATTTCTTCAAAGACAATTGTCTTTCCACCGTATAGGCGGGCAAGCACAATTGTAACATCAGTTAACAAGAGTATAAAAAGAGGTCTTGAGGCCAAAACACTCTTTGAAATCAAGTAATAAAAAACTACCAGCAATGCTATTATCAGAGAACTGAGAGCACGTGTGGGTTCAGAAGCTAAAATACAGCAATTCACCTCTCTTGAAGAGAAAAAAGTCGCCATATGCCTGCGAGATGGCTTTAGTTGTGTGTCAATTGCTGAATTTTTAGCGCTTGACATGACAGAAGGTGGTTTCATTTTAGCACCATCATCAACAGACACTTGATTTTTGGCTTCTGTTTTTTCTTGGTCAGCAATCAGATGATTGTCGGCTTCTGTAATAGTATCAGAATCTTGTATGAGAGGTTCCTCTTTATGTTCGAACTCGAGATTTTCCAAGTGTGAATACCTAAATCCGCCCTGATGTTTTAGCCTTGCTGAAGAAAGGGCACTTCGTTTAACTTCAGCGCCTGAAAATCCCAATGAATCCAATTAAATACAAATAAGCTATATGTTGATTCCATCATAAAAAGTTTGCTGACGATAAAACTATGTCATTGCAAAATATGACCGTGTTAAGTAGCAACGATATTTTCTAAGACGAATATCGGTGGAAAAATAGATCTAATTTTGTCAGGTGACTAGGTGAGGTGATGCTAAAAGGAGCACATATGAACAATATTACATCTCACTGAAATACCAGTTAATCAGTTATAGAGGTGCAGAGTTCATAACTGGATTCCTCGAAGATACTGTTAAAACTTAAAAAACTTTACAAGGAAGGTTTGTGTTATGATGTTATCATTATCAGAATATAGATTCTCCTAGATATTTAACTACTCCGTAACCATAGATTTTACAATTGTCCAGGCAATACATATTGATGGCCGAGAGTAAGGACCTTCATTTGTTTCCTTCATCAAATTTTCCCATTTCCATTTATTCTTGACATTTGGAGAATGGAAATCAACTTAAATTAAATAAAACTAAAGCATGAAACATGATATATTGAGTATCAATCTATATCCATACTTACTAATTGTTGATCACAGTAACTGTTAGAAGGTCCAAACGCTTAATCTATAAACCAACGTGGATGAAGGAATATTATTAATTGGAATCCCATTTATGTTATGTTATTGTCTTGTTTTTGTTGTTCGCCCAGCCCATTAGGGTTTGATCTTATGTTCTTTAAATAGTCTTCCTATTAAGAGGAGGAAGAAAAAAAATACCCAGTTGCATTTTCCTTATACCCTTATCTTTCTTAGCTTAGTTGACATTCTGGTAAAACCATCTTCTATCAGTAATCTATCGGTCACAACTAACAACATGTTACTTGTAACATGATATTTTATACTATCATTCCTGTCGTATGAAAAGTATCAGATTAAATTATATTTATAATATTTCTTGCATAATTGTCTCAGTATTTTTTATGAATCATAAAATAACAAGAATTTAATTTTCATGTACTATTAATGTAAAAGTTGTGTTAAGTTTTCAGAGGATAGAATTTTCAAACTAGAAGAGATAGGTTGGAAGGAGAGAGAAAAAATGTAAAAGTTGTTACACTCTAAATAGTAGTCATAGTATGTTTAGAAATACATTAAATACGACAGAATGATTATTCACAACACAAGTAATAGTTGTTTCGTTTTGTGTTATATATCTTGGACGTAATTTGGCACTAATTGTAGATCTTGGATAATACGTACTCAATAATTGTTTCTATAGATGAGAATGTATCTGAAAGAAAATATAAATAACTAAAGAACTATAAATGGAATTCCAGAAAGGAATAAGGAAAGTTGAAAAAATGAAGAAAGATCGGGGAATGGGGATAGGAATACGAACCAGGGAGATGTTCATGGTAATCAGTGAAAGCAGACAATGACTGAGGGCGCTGGTGGCGAGGGGGAAGCTGATGGTGGTCATCGGAGTTGGAATCGAAACCTGCAGTGACGGAGAGCGATAGCGCGTGGCGAGAAATGGGGCGGTGCGTTGGGGAAGAGGCGGAAGAGGGTGGTGTCGGAGGAAGCGCATTTATTCTACCCGTTATTAGGGCCATGCGATCCGAACCTCTCTCTGCAATTCTTCTTCTTCTTTCTTTCTTCTCCTCTCCATTATTGTTGCTCGCCATCTCTCTCTCTCTCTCTCTCTCTCTTCTCGTGCTTCTCAATTTCTGTTTCTGCTATTTCCATTAACATCATCTTTAGCGTTTCGTGGGATCACGTCAATTCCGGAAACCACGCCGTATGACAAGGCCTTTTCTCCCTTCAACATTTATTTTGTCCTCAAATTTTTCATCTCCTTCTTTACAAATAATACTGTTTTCTTAATTTCTCATGTTATTTTTTGTTAAAGTGATGCTATATGCAATAACAAAATCTTGAAAAATTCTAAATCAACCATCAACATACCTGTATTCATTTAGGTTAAGGTGAGAGAAAAAACAATCCCGTCTTTCTTCTAACACGTGAAATTGTGACTGAATCAACTTTTGTAACTCCTGAAAAAAGAATAAGAATTATTACCTAATCTAATCCCCTAACAATAATTAACCCTTTTCTACAATATTTTTTTATTGTTTAATTATTAACTTTATATTCATTATATTTCATTTTAATTATACTTTTTGCCTGTATGATATCACCATTGTAAGAGTGTAATATCTTAAATTTTATTTGTGTCAAATAAAATTATCAAGTTTATTTGTCATTGTGTATTTGTGTTATCCATTTGTTTAAATATATGACTCTTTACTTCATAACTAATTAGCATGGTACGCATATCTACACATAAGTTACTCAATTGATTGTAATTATGCAAAATTGTTTATAAATTAAAAGTATAGTGGAAATAAATGTTTTGAATATGTAAATTTAAATATTAAAAAACATGATATCATAAAAAGGTGGGTGGGTGTTCTAATCAAAATTTTCATTTCAATATTTACAAATAATAGTAATTCCTTAATTTCTCATATTATTATTTATTAAAAGTAATGTTGTATGGTATAGAAAATTCTTGAAATATTCTAAACCATCTCATTTTATGTTTCTACTAATCAAGAAATATCATGTCATTAAATGGTATAATGTTTCTTGATTGTTGACGAGGATAGGAAATAGAATACAATACGAGAACAAAGAATCTTCATCCCAAATAAGATACCTTATTAATTATTTACATGAGAGAAAAAAGAAATATTATTATCTAATCAAATAACAACAATTAATCCTTACCTAACTTCTTTACAACACTTTTTTTATTGTTTATTGACTTTATATTTACTAGGGGTAAATGAAGCATTTCGTGCCTTTGTTAATAAAACAATTAATTTTTTTATGGGATAGTAATATATTTGTTGGATATATATGTTTTGATAGTAATTTTAATTTTAATTTTTAAATAAATAGTTATTAAAAAATAATAAAGAATAAAATTAAAAATTAATTATGAACACCAAAAGAAAATAAAGAATAAAGAATATAAATTATATTTAAGTTTAATTATACTTTGAGAAAAAAGACTTTGCATTATGAGTATAAAAAGTATTATAGTAACATTTAAATATAATTTTTTATTTATAGTTAATTATACTAATTAATATTTTAATAATTGAAGAGTTGTATTCAATTATACTTTTTGTCATTATAGTATCTCCATAGTGTTTCTGTTAAATTTTATTTGTCTCAAATTCATAAATTATGAAGTGTGAATCAAGTTTATTTGTTATTATGCATTTGTATTATCCATTTATTTAAACATATGACTCTTTATTTCTTAACTAATTAGCACAGTACTTATATCTACACATAAGTCATCATCGATTGATCTTAATTATGCAAATTTGTTTATAACTTAAGATTTTATTAGTAATTAAATAAATAAGTTTTAAATATCAATGAATATGATGTAAATTTAAATATTAAAAAAATGATATAATAATATTTTTTTATCATATGCGAAGTTAAAATTTAATATAATATCATCCACAATTTAAAAATACAAAATAATATATAATTCTATCAGTATAAAAGATTTTAATTTATCATAGATTAAGAGTGTGATGAGATGTTAATATAAAATTCTTTACAGGGTCAGTCCATACCAATTGAACTCATAATATATAACAAACACAATATAATGTAATTAAAAAATATCATATAAATAACTGTTAGTAGATATAAATTAATTTTGAATTAATATAATATATAAAATAGTCTATTAATTTGGCAATAATACTTTCATCATTTAATTTTTTTAAAAGTATTTCTTTTTATCCTTTTGTCTTTTTAGGTTTTATATTATTTTTTAATTTATTTTCTATAAGATAGTAATAAGCTATCAAAATTACTTCTTTATCCAATTTAATTTCTTGGCAAGTGTTTCTTTTTAATTTTTTTTTGTCTTTTTTAGGTTTTCTATTATTTTTTAATTTATTTTTATGTTATTTGTTTTAAGACTTATTCTATATTTATTATTTTAGTTTTTTTAATTTTAAAGGTTTTTTATATCTTAATGTTTTTCTTTTTATGTCGTTTTATTTTTATTTATTATCTTCCTTTATTATTTTTAAAGAATTTTTATCTTAATTTTTCAGTATTTAATTATTTATAAATTATTTTTATATTATTTCATTTAATATATTTTTTTATTAATTTTTATTTATATTATTTATTTTTAATTATTATTTTTTTTAATATTTTTATTTATTTTAGTAATTATTATTTTAATATTATTTAATTTTTACAATATTTATTTTAATATTGTTTTATATATATTTTTTATATATTTTTTTCATTTTCTATTTTTACTTATTTTATATATTAATTTTTATTTTTTATTAGTATCTTCTTTGATTCTTTTTATATTATTATTTTATATTTTATATATCTTATTTTTTTATTTCCTTTTTTTATTATTATTTTCTTCCCTAACAAAACTAGCACATTAACCACTAATATTTACCTATAAAATTATCCTTTTCTATAAAATTGAAAAATGTTTCTTTTATAAGATTTTGAGTTTTTTCAATATTTTTGTTTTTATTTTTTTTCCTAATTTCTCCATTTATTTATTAGCTTTATTTTTGGTGTAAATATGTGTGTGTATATATATAATTTTATGTAATTTTTTGTTTTTATGTTTATATAATCATTTTAGGATATTAAAAATTAATTTATTACCTATCTTTTTTATCTATTTAAAATTTATACTGGGTTAAAATTTTTCTGATAGAAATTATTTAATAATTTCTAACTTTTAGCAATTTTTTCTAATTGCTTTTTTTTCTTCCCTTTTTTTAACATGTGTCCTTTTTAAAAATGCTTGGTCTTTTCATTTTTTTCTTTTTATTTTTATTTTATTTTTTGTTTTTTATTTTCAATTATTTTATTTCTTTTTATTTTTTTAATTTTTATTAAAATAGTGTTTAATTAATTACTGAATAATATTTAAAATTAAATTAGTCTTAATCTAAATAACATATCTATATATATATATATATATATATATATATATATATATATATATGTATATATCAATTTTTTAGGATCATAAAATTATCAACTATCCGTTCTATAAAATTAATAAATGTATTTTTTATATGATTTTTTAGTCTTTTTCAATATTACTGTTTTTATAATTTTTTTTCCTAATTTATTTTTTTATTTATTAGATTTATTTTATTCTATAAATGTGCATATATATATATATATATATATATATATATATATATATATATAATGAGTTTAATTGGTATACAATGTTAGTGTAAAGATTTTTACACTGACAGTTAATCATGACCCTTCATTCATGGTAAATTTATTGACTTTACTAATTACTACTTTAAAAGTCTCATAAATGAAAAGTCATGATTAACTGTCAGCGTAAAAATTTTTTACACTAATAGTATATGCCAATTAAACTCATAAATAATTTTATGTTAAAAATTAATTAATTACATATCTTTTTTATCTTTTTTAAATTTATATGATTTAAGTTTTTTTCCAGTTGAAATTATTTAATAATTTCTATTTTTTAGCAATTTTTTTTATGATCCAACTTTAATTGACCAACATTAATTTCTAAGAAAAAGTTAACATTTAATTTTTATTAATAATTAAATATCTTTATTATTTTTAATATTTGTAATAGATATATTTTTTTACATTAAAAACATAGAAACTTAATTGTTTAGAAAGTCAAATTTATTATACACATAAGTATTTAATAATATACAAGAATTATAAAATATTTTAAATTATTTATAAAAAAATTAAGCTATGATTTGTGAGAAAAATTATGTTTCATCTATATTTGTTATTTAATGTTTATGCAACACCATTAATAAGAAAATAGTTTTAGATTTTCTGTATATGCAAATCTGAATTAGTAATACTTCAATTTGATTTTGTGCTATGCAAAGCGCAAAGTGACCTATCCGCTTCCCTCGTGCGAAGTCTTGGCCATTCAATTTCCAAGGCAAATTGGTAGCATGTAGGGTAAGAGTAAGACTAGGCTTTGACCTAATGGATTTTTTATTTTTATATATTTATTATACATAAATATATAATAAATATATAGAAATGATTAAATAGTTTTAAATTACTTTTTCAATAAAATATCATAAATTAAATTCAAATTAAATAAATATTTATTGTTTATTTAACAATATTAACAAGAAAAATTGTGTTTAATTGTCTCTAAATGTAAAACTTTTTTAGGTCATGAATTTTGACTAATGGATCTTTTATATATATTATATATGTAAAAAATTATTAAAATTATAAAATAATTTAAATTATTCAATAAAATATCATATATTAAGTTCTATTTGTTAAAAATATCACGTTAAATCAATATTTTTTATTAATGTTTATTTAACACTATTAGTGACCAAGAAAATAGTGTCCAATTTTCTTTAAATATAAAATTTTCTTAGACCAATAGCATTTATGCACTAAGAGTATGATTAGTATTTGACTTAATAGGTTGGGAGATGCCTACTTGAGGTTTATGACCCAAAAAAATATAAATATATAATAAATATATTAAAAATATTTATTTAACATATTTTGTAATAAAATAATTTTAAATTACTTATTTAATAGTATATTAAATTAAATTTATTTTAAATCTTATTAAAACACTGCAATTATCATTCATGAGAGATAATTAAACTCGACACTTTACAAATATCAATATTTTTCTAAGAATATTTATACATCTACATTTTAAAGACTCAACAATGTATCTACTTCATGTTTATTGACGTAATTTTTTATTAATAAGAATGTGATAATATTAATTATTTTTCTGTATGATAAATATTTCAAAGTTAATTTCAAAATTATTTTTATGAAAAATATTTTAAAATTCATTACTAAATAATATCATAAATTAAATTTATTTTATTTTTTATGTCAAACACTATAAATATCTTTTGTAACAAAGTATTTTATTTGATACTATCTAAGCAAAATCATTAACTTATTTTATGATAAATCATAAATATCATTCACACGAAACATTTTTACTTGACATAATTTTGGTAAAATGTTGTGGGTGACAAATTTATTTTTTAGATATTTAAGACAATTGCATTTAAAGATTTAACAATAACTAGAAAGTATAAATTATTTCAATATTGATTTTTACATTAATTTTTAATCCTTAATATTAATTTCAATATTTTTATCTAGTTAAATTATTTTTACATTAATTTTTAATCCTTCAAAAATTTTTATAAACTATAATATTATTAAATTATTATTTTTTATAAAATAGTTATAAAATAATCAAATAAATATATCATTTCATATTTTAAAATTAAAATATGAATTTTAAAAATTAAATAATTTTTAAAATTTTATACCTAATAAAAATTTCATGAATATTATCTTAATGAAAATATTTAATTTTATAATAGATGTAGTTCCAACATGTTTCCAAATAGGAATAATTCAATTAAATGCACGTAAATCTATACATATGTTAAATAAGTATATAATATTACCTTAAATTAAGGAATAGGTTTAACTGATTTTTTGCATATTGATTTTGAATTACATTGTGTTTTATTCATTATCTATTAAGAGTTTAATTAGTGTATACTGTCCGTGTAAAAATTTTTACACTGACATTCAATCACAACCCTTCATTCATACTAGATTTGTTAATTTTATGTTTTTACACTAAATATCAATTAAACTCGTCTATTAATTAAGATTTTTATTATATTAAATTTGAAGGGTGACATAGGAGAGGATCCATATCCACACGGGGTAAAAATAATAAATAGACATTGAATTTTATAAAAGTGAATAGTTAACTATGTTATTAAATCAATTTCGATTTGAATAGTCATTAATACATGTTTACTTTATTTAAAATACAAAAATGTCCATCAATATTTTTAATTTATATTTTATTTAATCCAAAAAAAAACTTTAAAAAATAATTTTAAGGTTATTTTACTATTTATTTTTCATTTTAATACTATTAAAAATAAAACAACTTTAGCATTTTTATTTTATATTATTAATATTTTAATTTTTATTTATTTTAATTTATATCAATATTAAAATGAAAAAATAATTATCATTAAAATTATTTTATGTTTAATTTTTTATTTTTTTTACATTAAATAAAATATCAAGTAAAAATTTATGGACATTTTTGTCTTTTGAATAAGGTAAAAAATCATAGTAATTATTCAAATCAGAATTAATTTAATAACACAATTAATTATGTATTTTTACAAAATTTAATGTGCATTAATTATTCTTAACAATTAGCATTTTTCAAATTTCAATTCTTGCTATGACTAATTATTTTTGTATGATTTCAAGTTTTTTAATACTTATAATTATATATTTTCTTTTAAAAATAATTACATAATATTTATTTATATTCAAAAAATATTTTTACTACTACGGTCTTAATTTATCAAATAATATAATTTAATAAATTGGATCTTATACTATTTATACATTGAATGTAATAAATTATACACAATCAGTTAAACCCGTGTGTACAACATGTACTATGCTACTGTACATATTTTTTTTTTGTAATAAATAAATACTACATTATATAAATAAACATATAACATATTATATTTTTAATAGTATATCTAATTAAAAATTTAATATTGGTTTGTATTTAAATAATTTTATAAATTATTTTAAATATTTTCAATAAATTTGTATTAAAATATGAATAAAATAAAAATACACCACAAAAATAAAGTTGTTACATTGCCACCAACCATGATCAATTAATCATAATTAGCTTAACTATTTTTTTAAAAGTTTAATTGGTATACACAATCGGAGTATAAGATTTGCACACTGACATTTATTTATGACTTTGTAGTAATGAGTAAAGTCAATAAATTTACTATGAATAAAGGGTTGTGATTAAATGCTACTGTAAAAATCTTTATGTTAATGTATACCAATTAAACTTTTTTTTAATTAACTTAATGAAAATTAATTAATTTGTAAGGATGAAAATATAAATGGGTCATACTCTATATCAAACACCTATAACCTAACTTATTTAAAGTTTAACCTACCTTATTTAAAGTTTAACTCAACCTGACTTTTGTTTAATATAAAAGGTAAGCTTAAGTTTTTTTAAATTTTGTTTTTTACTTAAACAGATTAGGTTATAGGTTGTTGTTTTTTTTTTAAAAAAAAAAAAGTGTATTAATCCTAATAGAGCCGCTCGTTTCACAATAATATTACTTTTTATAAAAATATTATTATAATAATAAAATATATAATATAATGAGTTTAATTGGTATATACTGTTAGTGTAAAAGATTTTTACACCGATATTCAATCATTTTTATTTATGTGACTTTTAAAATAGTAATGAATAAAGTCAACAAATTTACCATAAATAAATAATTGTAATTGAATATTAATATAAAAATATTTACACTAACAGTGTATATCAATTAAACTAATATAATAATATAATTAATTTAATAATACACAACGTAAAACTCTATATAACACACTAACATGGTAAGAAGATAGATTGTTTACCTCTTACATATGAATAATAAATGCTGATATGTTTTTATGAAAAGTGATAATATAATATATAGTGTTAGTTTTATATAAAGGCAACATTACATATACATTATGTAAGACGTACGTGAAAATGTTGGGTTTCTACATGTAATTTTTTATTTTAGCATTTTTTAATTTTGACGGTGGGGATCATTTTATATTAACAAAAGTTTTACCAAGTATTTAAAATAGGCTAACCGGTCAAATTAGACTTTTATAAAAGTGAGGTTAAGACTAAAAATGACGCATATAGCAAGTAACAAGTTATATTTTTGACAATGAAAATATGAAATAAGTCAAATCACGCTTAGCTAAGGTTTAAATTAGTTAATCTCATTTTCACCCATTCGCAGTTGTCTTTCTTTCCTTTATTCATCGTTATATGTTTGTTTTGTCTTTCAACAAGAGCATTTTAGTATTAAGTGACATAATATATTATGTGCCCTTTTTATATTGGTAACTCCAAAATTATGTTTTTTTATAAGTCAAAAATTTTTATTAAAAATTAGGTGAGAACACAAGATATGATTTCAACAAACATATCATAAGTTAGTACAAAAAAAAGTAATAGATAAAAAAAATTACAGTCAATCAAACGTAACAACTAGATTCATAACTCATTCAACATAGGAATTAGATACAAGTTTTAAGCTATGACATTATTCTCATGACTAGCATTGGATAGTCCGAACAATTTCTTAAATATATCCACCACAGACGAATTAAAAATTGTAACATTCCTTACCTTCTAGAGATGTCAAACATTCAGAGACCACACAAATGACCATGCTTGTTGAGGCACCTTTATGCCACCAACCAACCCCTTGATTTGATAACCAATTCCAATTCAAAATATACACATTCCAAATCACAATTCAAATCTAGATTTGATAATCAAAATTGTTACTTGATAGTTGTATCTGATTCAATTTTTATCTTAGTTAAAAGGTAAGGATTCTCCTAAGTAAGAAAGTGTGGCACATTAGTTAAGTTTGTTCAATAAACAACTCATTCGAACCTTTTTATTGAAATTATACTATTATTATTAAGTTTTCTCATTTTTCACTAAAACATTTTCTTCTCACCTAAATTGTTATCTCTCTATATATATGGCATATTATATGAGAGTAAGATATTTTATATTAATGGTTGAGATTAAATCATACACATTTACTTATTCTTTCTCTTCTAGTATTTATTATTTGTAATACTTTTTTCTTTCTCTTTTCTTAATGACTAAGATTTTTCGAATATTCTTCTGTCTCCTTTCTCAATAATTAAGATTTGTTTTCCTCACTTGTATAAATTTAACTTTCACGGGTTATGTTCCTATATATAATGAATATTTTAGATAAATTATATACACTTTGTAATTAGATAATCTTATAATTAAGATTTATTTATAATCTAAATAAAGATTATATATTGAATTATATTTATCTAATAAAGTATATTAAAATTGTTTAAAAGAATAGAAATTTTAATCTATTTAATAAAATATTTCAATTAACTAACAGTTAAATTATTAAAATTATATATATATATATAAAAGTGAAAAAAATACTTATTTACTACTTATAGCTATCTTAACTTTGCGTTTTCTCTCTCTTTTTATTTATTATAAAGATAATTTTAAATCTCATGGACTAAAATGTAAAGTCAATATAAAAATAAAGAATAAAAATATTTAAAATTATATATATAAGAAATAAATTTAGTTATGTTTACCAACATGAAAATATGGAATAAAAAGGTATTTTAATTATTCAATATAAATTATTGAATGAAATAATTCAACCTGGGAAAATAACTTGAACTTAACTTTTATGTATAATGTATAGTAATTTATTTTTATGTTATGTCACGTACATCCTAATAGTTATTATTTTTTATAAAGTTACTTTATTCAATAATATATATTAAATTTATTTCTTTGATCCAACTATTAAAAAATTTGTTATCATTTTTTACACAAACTAATAGTTAGTTAGTAATGTTGTCTTACTCAACAAATTTTCGTATATTAAATTTCAATTATTCTATTATTAAATATTTATATTATTCAACGGTTATGTACATCAAATTTTAAATAGATATTTATTGTTAAATACTCTTAAAGTAAAAACTAAAAAGTATTATATTTTGAAAAAGTATATTATACAATTAAGAGAGAAAATTCACTTACCCATTAAAGTATCTATAAAAGACTCCTCTTTTATTTTTACTATTCATTTTCTTAAAAATCTAAGAATCATAATAAATAACTAATATCAATCATTAAATTAAATTAAATTTTAAGAAAATAAATGATAAAATAAAGAGTAAGTTTTTTATATTTATTTTTAGAGTAAGTAAATAATTTTCATATATTAAATTATTAAATTTATACGATGAATTATAAGAAAACTTTAATGTTTCAGAAATATTTAAAAATTTGATATATTGGATAAAAAATTAATTTATTAACTTTTATTTGCGGTGAAGATGAACCCATAATCTTTCTTTTACTTTCCTTTTTTTTAAGAAATTGAATCATATTATATTCATGTTGTACGACAATTACTAGATAAAATAATCACTCTATTAAAAGTTATTCTTATGCCTGTAAAAAAAAATTTATTCTTACACTAATTTGATTCTCACATATCTAACTATAAAGGTGGGATTTTATAGGAAAAGAGAATCACTCTGCTATACCAAATTTAACTTATTATTATTATTTGAGATTAATATATTCATAAAAACTCTTAATAAATCTGAGAAAAAAGAGGAAAGAAAAATGGGAAAATGTGAGAATTGATCCTACTATTCGCTTAATTAATGTGAAATCATGGCTTTAAATTTGAGTATCCCAGAAATATTCAACACAAGAAACATTTAATTTTACATATTTATTGCAGAAAAAAGAAAATTATATATTTAAAGGATATATTTTTTACACAAGAGAAAAGGGGAAATTAGTGAAGAATATAGAATATGTACACTTAGTACTGTTCCCCAAGTGAAAATTGCAAACTAAAAGTATGCACATGATTTTGACATTTAGCCTAAAATTAACTAAAAAAAAATCCTAGTAATTTAAAAATAATTTTATCATGTGATCTAATCACAAATTATTAGGTATATGGTATATATTAAATATCTTAAAATGTAACTTAATTGTTTAGCATATTATATATAGAGAGAGGTTATATAACTAAAAAAGCCACACAAAATGCAGAGCAATCAATACGAGGTTATTTGTACTTAATAAACAGTCTTGAATTCGATATTTGAATGTATAACTATATTTTATATTTAAAAAAAGTTTCTTGCAATAATTTTACCTGATTTGAAAAAAGAATTCCTTTATAAAAAATGTCTTTGGTCTTTATAAAAGAAATTATACAATTAAAGTAGTATCCATATAAAACTTAAATTAAGGATTTAAGACATCTTTATAATATATTTCAAAAGAAATAATAAACTAAACTAATATAAATATAATGTCATATTTTAAAAAAATTTAAATTAAATTATTCCTATAAACAAAACATTAACCAATTTTATTTTTTACAATATAACAAGACATCATATTCACAAAAAAATAAAAATTTTAAATTTTTTAATACTAATTTAATATTTTATCCTTTTAGGCCATCCTTGGAGTGGTTTTTTATTTTAATTTTGCAATTTTAAAAACTCAAAAACAGTTTTAGTTTTCTTCTCTCTTTTTTTTAGTTGCAAATTAAAACTGAATAAAATTAGTTAATTATTTTACTTTATCCTTCACCAATGTGGTGAGGGAATGCTTGGCTAGAGGAGTTCATGGATTTGGTTTGGTCCATGAATTTGATTATTTGAACCAATTTGATTAGATCTATTAATTGATCCAAATATATTCGAATCAAATCTTATCCAATCCAATCAAATCCAACTTTAATCAGATTAGTTCATTGAATTTAAACTCTTGCCAATCTATTCACATGAGAACCAATCCGACCTATTTAATCTTTAAATTTCTATGATATATATACTTATACATTAATGAAAAAGGTGAGGTTGTAAATAAAAAAAATAGAAATAAGTAAATAACTCATAGCCCAACCAAGTTCCTTAATTCAGTCTACAACATTAGCTAACTCATCTCATGATAAGAGTGTGCTTGATTTTCCATTTTAGATAGCCAAAAGTTAGCTAAAATAGTTTCAACTTCCTTTGGTAAAACATAAAGTTAGAAACTTTTTTAAGGTAACTATTGGGTGTGTTGGACAAAAATAGCTGAAAAGTGTTAGTTAAAAGTTGTAAAGCTAGTTGTAAGTGTTTGATAAAATTAACTGATGAAATAGCCGAAAGCTTTAAAATAACAAAGAAGAGCATCGTTAAAATTAAGGTATATAAAATAATTATATGTATCTTAATAATATAAATTAATTATATATTTAAATTATAAATTATTATAATTATATATTTAAATTATAAATTTTTATAATTACATATTTAAATTATAATCACCTATTTACATTGTAAGTTTGTGCAAATACATATTTAAATTATAAATTACTATTATTATATGTTTAAATTATAAATTTCTATAATTAAATATATAAAATTTAAATTACATGTTTAAATTATAATTTTGTACAATTATATATTTAAATTATAAATTAATTTAAGTATATTAATGAGGAAGAGAGATGTTTCATGTGAGAAGAGAAAACTAGTGGGACAATACATTAATTAATTAAAGATAAAGTTGTAAAAGAAAATTAACTAGTAACTTAAATTTATAACTTAAAAGTACATGTTAAAAGTACAATGGATTAAAGGGGTTATCACCTTTAAAGGGATTATCACCTTTGCTGTTGTCTTTTCACTCACATTAAGTTTTTAACATGACGTGATACATTAATTTTTTATAATTGCATATTTAAATTATAAATTTAAGTTTTTAACATGTACTTTTACACATCATGTTAAAAACTTAATGTATGCTGAATATTTTATTTACAAACTTTTATTTTTAGTCTTTTATTTCATATTTTATAGAAAACAAAATACATCTAAATTTTTTGTTTGTAATATGTGGATCTAATATGACCTTAATCAAATTGAATTAGAATGGGGTGTTAGTTTTTCTTTTTAAATCCAGTTAAATCCTATTCGATTAAAATTGATTAGATTAGATTTCATTTTATTCAAAATCTTATTCATGGACACATTATGACTGACAACAATTGTAGGGGTTGATGATAGTTACGGTGATGGAGGTGGGACAACCATGGTAGCAACAATGACAATAGTCATGTTGGTGACAATAACATTTCGAACAGTGAAAAAGACAACAACAAAGGTAAGGATGATGGTGGCAATAACAATGATGAGGCGAAGAGAATAGCGGTAGAGCTAGCAATTCGAAAGACTAGCCCGACCCATTGAGCTTTTACAATAAAATGGGTTGGGTTGGGTCAATCTATATTTTATTCAGGTTACATGTTTTTAAGTCCAACCAGACCTTATATTGGGTCATCGGGGCAAAACATATTTTTTTAAAAAAATAAAAATTTCAAATTTTTATTAAAAATAAAAGTTATTTTACAGTACAAGCTCAAATCAATTGAAAAACAACACTAAATTAATCCAAAACACATAATAAATAAGCCTAAAATAACATCAAAATATATTTATATGTATATTTTAATTTAATATACATTTTAAAACTACATAACTTTTATTTGTTAACATCAAACATACTTTTATGTGTATAAATACATAAATTTAAAAATACTTTTATGTGTGTTTTAAATTTATGTATATATATTATTAATATATATTTTTAAATTTATGTATATATCATTAATATGTATTTTTTAATTTATATATTTATATTTATATTTAGGTCGGTCGGTGGCCCACCGGACCAACCCGACCCAAGTCCATTTACATAGTTAGGCCAAATGGACCAGACAAAAAAAATTGCTTCTATTTGGGTCTCCTTTTTTTTATAGTCCTACCTATTTTGTAGGCCTAGTTAGTCAGACGCATTTTGACAACTCTAAGTAGAAACAATGATGATGACAACAACGAGGATGAAACTGAAATTGTATTTTTTAAAACTACAAACTAAAGTTCACAATTTTTTATTTTTGTTTTAAAAATAATATAAAAATATTCCAAAATTTAGTTAAAACTATTTTATTTCTGTTTTTGTCATACAATTTTAAAAAGTATATTTTCAAGTAAAAACTAAAAAACTATTGTCACCTCAAATAAGCCCTTCATCTACTGAGAAATTTG
Organism: Psophocarpus tetragonolobus; assembly: GCA_037954015.1. Taxonomy (NCBI): domain Eukaryota; kingdom Viridiplantae; phylum Streptophyta; class Magnoliopsida; order Fabales; family Fabaceae; genus Psophocarpus; species Psophocarpus tetragonolobus. Next base: position 48,348,521 of record CM075693.1, on the reverse strand, counting down.
GAATGAAAAGGGGTTTTAGATAAGGCGATCCTTTATCTCCTTGTTTTTTCTTATTGCATTAAATGGATTAACCCAAATGATAAAAGCAACAATAGGGTTAGGTATTTGGAAGGGTTATGGTATAGGAAAACACAATGTATATGTCTCACATTTACAATTTGTGGATGACACATTGCTCTTATAAAAAAAGGGATGAGGAGTCCATTGGAGTAATCAAAGCAGTGTTAGAGAACTTTGAGCTAATTTTGGGACTAAAAGTGAATTTTCACAAGAGTCATATCTATAGCGTAAGTATGGGTAAGTAATGGTTGAATCAAGTAGTTGTTTTGTTAAACTATAGAGTCGATTCTATCCCATTAAAGTATGTGGGACTACCCATTGGGGTGACCCAACAAAGCTTCCAATGTGGAAACCAATTGTGGCAGGTGTTAAGAAATGTCTGTCTACTTGAGAGTATAAGTATATTTCTATGGCTGACAGGGTTGTTCTTATAAAGTCAGTCTTGTTTGTTGACTTACTTCTTGTCATTTTAGAAAGCCCCAAAAGGTATTATTTCTCAATTTGATTCCATGTTTAAAAAATTTCTATAAGGTGGGAAAGATGGATACAGTAAAGTTAATTGGGTTGGTTAGGACCGGGTGTGTAGGGGAAAGGAAGAAGGAGGGTTGGGGTGAAAGATGTTTCTAAATTTAATATGACATTATTGGGAAAGTGGAATTGGAGAATTAAGATGGAGGATAGTAGTTTGTGGCCGTCTATTATGCAATCTAAATATGAAAATTCATATAGGGATTGGCAGGTTCAAAGACATCTATGTTCTCAATGGTGGAATGATGTAAACTCCATTGAGAAACAGGATCAGGGGCAAGAAGGGTGTTAGTCTAAGAATGTTAGAAAGAGTATGGGGGATGGTAGTCAAATAAAATTTTGAAGAGATAAATGGCAAGGGGAGCAACATTTGAGTGTGGAGTTTTTCCGATTACTTAGTTTAGTGTTGAATTCCAATGTAACAGTGAAGGAAATGAGAGAGGAGAACACGACATAGAGGTGACAATGGAGAAGGTGGCAGTGGAGAAAACAGTTATTTGCGTGGGAGGAGGAGATTTTAGTAGAGCTAAGCCATAGATTAGAGTTGGTAGTGTTGAGCAACAGGAAGATTGATACTTGGGTCTGGAAAACAGATGAGTGAAAGACATACTTTGTAAGATTTGCCGATAGGCTTCTAGCGGAGGTGCAAGTCACTGCAAGGATGTGTTCTTTAATAGCTTGTGAGCGGTAGAAGTCTCACCTGAGGTGCAATGTCTAGCTTGGAAGATGGAAACAAACCAGTTGGCGACAAGAGTGAATTTACAGAAGAGAGGAATAATTAATAGTGAATATGTTAGTTGTGTGTTTTGCAATGCAGATAATGAAACTTCACAACATCTATTTTTCACTTGTCCAATGACTACTCAAGTGTGGGGAGAATAATGCTCATGATGGGGAATTCTCACAAGATTACACAACGAGTTTAGAGGATATTGCAGATATTTTCAAGGCTTAGTCAGTGAGGCAAAGACAATTGTCGTGCATGGACTTTTATGTGGTTTGCTTAGCTGTGGCACATTTGGAAGACACAAATAAGATTATTTTCAAGGGTCAGAGCCATAATGTTGGTGGAATAACTATTATGGTTCAATTGAATTCGTGGACGTGGTGTAATGCAACAAAATTAACATCTCACTCTTTTGCAAAATGACTTATGAATCCTAGTGTATGTGTTTGGAATGAGTGACCTTTTTTGTTATTTTTCTTTTTGTCCTGGTGTTTTTGTACTTACATTTAGGCACGACTTGTGTATTGTTTTATCAATAATATTGTTTGACTTATAAAAAAACTTTTTTTTATTATAGACAAATTATAAATACCATAACATTAATTGTTCTATTAGTTTATTAAATTAAAAATTTATACTAACTTTAACTATTGCTATTTGATCCTATTAAAAGAAAGATTTAATGATACTAAAATAGTTTTGTAACAAAGTCCTAATTTCATTTATTAATAAAAAATATTTCAATAAGATGCACAAAATTACATTCTCATAAATTTTAAATTACACTCACGTATAATTTTTATTGGGCAACAAAATTCATACAAACATATAATGTTGGTGAAGCATTTCTAATGATTAAAATTTAAGTTCTCATTCAGGATAGTTTTTTGTCTTTAGAATTAAGATTTATAAAAATAAAAACTAATTTTAATTTTAAGTTTGTAAATTTTTAAAAATAATATTATTTTGATTTTCAATTTTAAAATATTATTTTTAAATATAGTCATGCTAAAATCTTTCTTTTGTAAAAATTGAAAATCGATGATCAATAATTAACAGTCATTGTCGAAGGTAAAAGTAAGTGATTATCAGTAAGAGATGATAACCAATTACAATAGGTCAAAGTCAAACGATAAATTTAAATAAAAATAAAAACCTATGAATTTAGAAATCAAAATTTATTATTTTTAAAATAAATAAAAATTATTTCAAAAATAACTAAAACACTGTATCAGAACCATTTTCTCGAACACATTTCAACTTTCAAAATAAAAAATCAAAACTTGAAACCACGATATTAATTATTGTTAAAAAATTTATTTATAAGAAACCCAATCTTACACACAAAATACTCATCATTTTTAAGAAGTTTATCCTTTCCCAAGTACACCATATATCAGTAATGAATAATTATTTAAAAATACAGTGTGGTAGAATTATAGTACAACCAGTAAAAAAACTCCCACGATCAGCTCAATTCACAACTTCTTTTTTCTTAAATGAATAATTAATGAAAGCGTAAATTTTATTTTTTGCATTTAATGTATACAAAATTCAATGTAAATTATTAATGTTGTTATAATCTGATGTGTTGTGTTCTGCTAAAGCATTCCAATATTCATAGTCTCCACACTCTTCGAGGTCCTCGAAACTCATTGAAAATAAGATGATAAAAGAATAATACAAAATTGGTAGAAAACCTTCCAAAAAGGGAATAAAATAGTGAGTTTGAAAAGGATTGAGAAGCATGACCATTTAGTTGACCAAATTAAATTAAAGAAGAGCAGAGAGCTTTTTTATTTATAAGAATATATAAAGCAGAGTGTTGGGGGAGAGAGGAAAAAGAATAATGTCAAAGAAGGTGAGAAAATCACTGGGAGAGTATATCTCGCAGATGAAAACTCCCAGGCCTCGAATCCGGTTACCATCTAAGAAATGGGTGATGCCAGGGTGCAGGCATGTTAGGACCACTTCTCTAGACAAGGGGAAGGGGAAGGGACAGGGGCAGGGGCAAGGGCAAGGGCAAGGCAACAACAACATCAAAGACGACGAAGCCATGTTGGCCGACATCGACCGTTTCCTCTTCGAGAATTTCAAGTCTCTGTTCCTCGAAGACCGTGACGATTCTCCCAACTCTTCCCATCTCGGCCTTGGCCCCATCAGGTTCGACGACCAATCGCCGCATAACCTCTTCACCGACACCACCTCCGAACCCCGATCCAGCTCCGCCACCTCCGAATCCGACCAGACGCCGCTTCCCTCCGACTGCATCGTCCTGCTCTCCAACTCCGACTGCCCCGCCCAGGATTTCCGCCGATCCATCCACAGCCTCGTCGAAGCAAGGTTTTTTCTTCTCACAATCCATTCTTTAATTCATTTTTATTTTTATTTTAATATTATTTTTATTGTCTCACAGATTGAGCAAGTGCGGAAAGGTGGATTGGGAGTTCATGCAGGAGGTTTTGTTCTGTCACATGAACCTCAACCAGAAACAGTCGCACAAGTTCATTCTGAGCGCCTTCGTAGACGTCGTCAACGCCATGCGCGACCCACCCGATACTACGCCGCTGCCGGTGATGCCTCCGCGAAGCGTTCGGACTGTAAGGATCGGAAGGGAGGTGCGCAAGAAGACAAAGGCAGCACTCACCTTCGACTTTGGGTCCCCCTAAATTATTCTTCCCTATACCAGACCAGGTTTCGGTCTTCATCGTAATAATAATTGTTTATGGTAATAAAAAACTTTATTAGATGTATATTTAATAGAATTTCTTTTTCTGCTTACCCTCATTTTAACATGACAATCTGGGTCCTGGATGAATTTCTATTAAATATGTGTCTCACAAACTATATATAAATTTATGCCTTTTTAATCTTTTCTTCTGCTTTTTTAAGGGAATTCCTTTCTTACTCCTAGTTAAGCAATGTAACCAACCAAATAAGGTGAATGGAAAATTCTACTTCTCTCGCGTTTTCATGTTTCTCGGGAAATAGGACTCACCCTTTTCATTTTTTAAAATATTTAAATAATTTTCTCTTTATTTAAAATTTATTTTTATCACATTTTTCAATAAAACTTTTATGATTTAAAAGTCTCAATCTTATTGTTTTACTTTATTTATCTCATGTGTTAGGATTAGTTCAAAGTTTGGAATTTATTAATAATAAGGTGTGTCTCGTAGACAGGTGGGTTTGATAAGACAAGTGTTTCTATTTTCTATCTTTAGATATACTTGCTATATAAACATGATACATGATTGTGTTGTATGTTATACTTGTAAGTATAATTTAAAGTTTTACTATCAATGCATAGATTTTTATTCATTTAATAAGTTTGTTTTAACATGGTATCAAGAACTACGAGATTCTACCCCTACAAAGAGTGTTAGTTAGTGATTTTTGAATCTACATCACTTTCCTATTTCTAAGAGATTCTTGAGTTTTATTTCTATTTTTTGTGAGTATTTTTGTGTATTGAGTTTTCTTTTTCATCATTGATTCGTGAAAGCGTGTTCTTAGAGACAAGAACATATAAAAAAACATTTTTTTGTACTCCCTTCATGATTGGAGAAGGAAGCAAGTGCAAACATGTTAAATTCAAGTAGTTCAAGGGTTACTCTCAATCTTTAATGGCAAGCTCTTTGATGATTGGCGGATCAAGATGTCGGCGATTTTCGATTTTCAAGATATGGTTGAAGTTGTAACATTTAGCTTTGAGGACCTTGGTGTGAATACCACTAAGGAGCAAAGATTAACCTTTAAATAGGAGTAGAAACTTAAAAGCAAAGACGCATTTTTTTATCTACCAATGTGTGCAATCAAATATATTCAACAAGATTTTCAAAGCTTCCATATCAAAGGAAGCATAACATATTTTGGTTAAACCATATCGAGATGGAAAGAAAAACAAAAAAGGTAAGTTGCAAACACTAGGAAGGCAATACAAGTTTCTTTTAACAGAAGAAAAAGTATCCATAGTAGATTATTTTACAAAATCCAAGAATTGGTCAATGCTATGAGGGTCTGCAAAGAGACGATTTCATATCAAAAAGTGGTAGAAAAGATATTGAGGACTCTGACACCAATATTTGATCATGTAGTTGTTGCAATTAAGGAGTCAAGGAACTACAATATTCTTTTGAGACACACAAGATGAAGATCAATGGAAAGAATATCTAATCAAGAACCTACCCTTCATGCACGATCTAATCATAAAAAGAAAGGAAAAATACCATGTAAGGGAAATAAGTCAAACACCGTACCAAAGAACTAGGAACAAGTGACACACAAAATCCTCTAAAGGAAAAGCAACGGGCAAAACTACTCAAAAGTCAAATTCCAACAACAACAAGGAGTAAAAATTTTACAAAAGAAAGGTGACATGTTACAATTATCATAAACTTAGTCACTATGAAAAGGAATGCTAGCAAGGAGACGATACCAAGAACAAGGCCAACAATCAATAAAGTTAGGCAATACGAAGGGTTAGACGCAAAACCTATTTTGCTTATGGTTATTGTAACACCCCTATTTTCCAAACTAGATTATTATATAATTTATTAACATTTCAATTTAGATGTTAGAGTTAGAAACTTAGTTATACATGTGAAAAACTTATTAGTATAGAGCATTTTTATAAAAAAAACTTGCAAAATCCCTATTTGGAATCCGCCTAGTGAAATAGAAATCGCTCAACAAAATTAAAGTAGTGGCACATAGTTTTTTTTAAAAGAAATTCACTAAGCAAAGAAACCATTACTCAGCGAAGTGTTGGTCACTCAATGAAAGTAGATGGAACTAGAATCTTGCTTAGAGGAAGCTTGCATGACTTAGTTATGTGAGACAAAATACTTAGAATTCACGTACCATCGCTAAACGAAGCTCTCTTTGCTCAGCGAAAGTGTTTTGAAACTATGTTCACTTAGCAAACAAAATTTCACTCAGCGAACGTGCTCTGGTTTTGGCTATAAATAGGGATCACCACCTTGCGAATTGGAGGAAGGAGGGAGAGAACTTCTGATAAAAGGAGAGAGAGATCTTCGGAGGGGAGAAGAAGAAAGCTCTTGAGCCGGGGATTAAGGTTTCGAAGGTTCCTATAATGCTTCATCAAGCTCTTACTAAGGTAAAAGAGGGTGTGATTTATAAACCTTTGTGGTGTTAATCTTAATAAAGTAATATATATGTGTGATTGCTTTTAGTCCCTTGTTAATCATCATCATCCCCCAAATATTGTTTCTGGCCCTTTGTTTATTCTCTCCAAATATTATTTCTGGTCTTTGATTTATTTCCTCCAGATATTATTTTTGGTTCTAAGTTTATTTTCTCAAGATATCATTCTTGGTATTTTAATTATTATTTTCAAATACTACTTCTAGTCCTTTATTTATCATTTCTATATATATTACTTTTGGTTCTTTATTCGTTATTTCTGGATATTACTTTTGTGCTTTATTTATCATATTCCAAATACTACTTTTGATGCTTTGTTCCTTAGTTCCAGATGTTATAGTTTTGAATGCTTGCTATTTAAGCTATTACTTTTGGTGATTCTATAAAATTATTTCATTGATTATTTTTGGTTTGTGGGTATCATTTATCTCAAGTTTTGCTTTGAATCCTATTTTATCGCTCTCCATCACAAAACAAATTATGATAAATTTGGTTTCTACAACTCTGATTTATAAAAATTACTATTCTTGGAATTATCAATAACTAACTTATGATGTTATATTTCATTCAAAAGATTACTAATTATATGTTGAATACTCATGTGAAATATATATTTATTCAAAGGAATTTTGTGTAAAGTTTGGTTAAGAAAATTGCAATATAAATGTAATATTTCTTAAGATCACAAAAAAAATCTAAGTATGCTCTGCGATTGTTATTATCCATCCAATAGAAATTGGTGATGAAGGGTTAATTTTTATATATATATATTTGATGTAATTTTTTAATCCTTTGAGGGAATTTCATCAACAATTCTATGAATGATTGAAATATAAGTATTACACGAATTGTGATTCATCTTAATATTATGACTATGGTTATTGTCCATTGTTGCCCTTGAAATAGAAACGGTAGACGAAAGATTAATTCATATACCTGTTGTGACCTTCTAATTCTTTGAAAATAATTCATAAATGATTCTGTGAATGATGATTTAAATATATGTACTACGTGAATTGTGATTGTCAAGTCTAGTGACCTTTGGGATCATGTTAATGTGTTGTGAGGTGAACTTAGCAAAGTCCTAGGTTCTCTTGAAAAAGTATCATGCAGGTGCATGAGTACCATTTATATTATAGGCTAAAAAAGTGTTTGTTTTGGGCTGAAGGATTACTCGTTTGGACTGAAAGATTGCATGTTTGTTTCTGGATTGATGCTTTAGATTTGATGTTTGAACTGAAAAATTGTTCATGGATTTGATGTTCTGGATTGAAAGATTGTCTGTGTATTTAATGTTTTAGCCTGAAAGATTGTCCGTGGATTTGATGTCTTGGACTGAAAGATTGTCCATAGATTTGATGTTTTGGATTGAAAGATTGCCAGTGGATTTGATGTTTGGACCGAAATATTTTGTTTGTAGATTTGATGTTTGGACTGAAATATTTTGTTTGTAGATTTGATGTTTTGGATTGAAAGATTATCCGTAGATTTGATGTTTGGACTAAAAGATTGTTTTGGATCTGATGTTTAGACTGAAACATTTTCTGTAGATTTGATGTTTTGGACTGAAAGATTGTTCATGGATTTGATGTTTGGACTAAAAGATTGTCTGTAGATTTTATGTTTTGGATTGAAAGATTGTCCGTGGATTTCATGTTTGGACTGAAAGTTTGTCTGCAGATTTGATGTTTTGGATTGAAAGATTGTCCGTGGATTTGATGTTTGGGCTAAAAGATTGTTTGTGGATTTGATGTTTGGACTGAAAGATTGTTTATTGATTTGATGATTTTGGACTGGAAGAATGCCCGTTTATTTGATGTGTTAGGTTGAAAGATTGTTCAATTTCTAGAAAGAGAGTTGTACTAATTTAGAGAGAGACATGATACTCCCAATCACTTTCCAAATTGACTCTTAATGATAGGGTGAATAATTATGGATTGGTTATGAATCCACATATAAAGTCGAGTGAGATTGAGTTCAATCATGAAAATGAGTATGATTGAGTCAATATATTGAGTCATGTAAGGCTGAATCATAAGTCAGCCCTTAGGCCCCCATTTTTTGTTTTGGAATGATATGAAGGATAAATTTTATTGTTATTACAAGCAAGATTGCACTTAACAAATTCAGATTATATGAAATTCAAATATTTCACCTAATTCAAAATTTTAATGATAACAGAAGCGATATATCAATGTAAAGAAGGATATGATATGAGATAACGAGAAGATCAAGAAATACACAGTGATTATACTGGTTCACCTAAACCCAGGTTACATCCAGTTGTTCAAATCACAAGGAAACCTACCTTAGATTAGACCTAACACTAGAATCAATCAAGGTTTACACAAAAACTCAGAGGCAAATGAAACCTACGCTTGCATACCTTGAAAACCTATAAAGATAATGATCCTACCTCATGCAACACCTATGCATGAACCTAGAAAACCTACCTAGTTGATTTTCGCAAATTAACACACAAAAATAAAAAATAAAAGAACGATATCACTTGATAATCTTTGAACAATAGTTGCAACACAGGTCATACCATGAAAATATCAAACAAACTAATATATATCTTGTGTTCTTGACAAATCTCCGTTAGATCTTGGCTTGACTTGATGTAACAGGTGAAGAAAACTTTTTCCTTTCTCTAGAATCTCAAAACTTTGATCTCAAAATTGATTTTCAAAATTGTTTAATCATTATTTTGAGTTTTGAAACAAAAAGTCTTTTATAAAAAAGTTCAAAGCTCTATTTTAACATATTAAAAAGTTCAAGCCCAGACGCAATATGAGCAATTTAATCGATTAAGTTAAGTTTCTAATCGATTAAAATGTTCTACAACTTTGATCAAGTGCTACAAGATCAATTTATTCTATCAAGTTAAGTACTTAATCGATTAAATGGAGTCGATAATCAATTATGAAGGAATTTAACAGATTAAAACAGCAGCAATGCCTCTCAATCCATTAAACAAATTCATAACACAATTACTTACTTTCAACTTACAGCATCAATGAGATTGGATAGATTTTTTTCAAAACTTTTTAGGGGCCAATAATCTCACTCATGTGTGACTTAATCAATGCTTAAAATGAGTCAAGATCAAGGACATATTTAGTTAATTTGAATCAAGATAAAACTACCTATATGTATGCATGATATGATTCACACACATTCATGCAATATAAGCTATAATATCCAACTTAGGACAACTAGTGTTCATCATCAAAACTAGAAAATTACATAAAACTCTATTTTACTTATTTGCATCTTTGAGAGAATCTCCAACAAAAGAAAGCATTTCCAACAAAGCAAAGAGAATGTGTGGAAGTCCAAACACCCTAAATCATATTCACATCCTATCTCCAATCCCTTCGATACTCAAAACCCCACTTTCAATCATTATTACAGGGGGATGTTCTCATCTGAAGAGTGGGATACATTCGTCTAAGTTCTCAGAACTCCATTGCCCACAACTTTCAAAATCAATTCCACTAGCTGATTTTGTGGGGTTGAGTTAGGTCAAATTCCACCATTTCTAATATGGTATTAGAGTTTATCCTAACGGTTTGTTGTTGTTGGGCCTATTGGGTTGTTATCAAACCACCCACAAATCTTAAACTTCACACTCAAGATGCCTAGTTCCTGGTGTAAGGGGAGGTGTTGGATATCTCACATCGACTAGTGATATGGCTAAACAAGAGTGTATTGGCTGCAGTCAATTTGTGACTGTAAGGACATGCAGTCATAATTTAACTGTTAAAATTTTTAGTATTTTATATTTTTTAATTATAAAATTTATTATTGTGGTTGAGATTTTATGCAACCATGCAACTAACTACATGTGATTGTAGCGAATTCATTCTCGTGCAAACTTCACTTTATAAGTCAGTTTTATGAGATTGAGTTAGATCCAATTCCAACATTTCTAAGAAGCACTTTAAGCATAAATTTATATAACAATATAATTATTAAGAACCATTTTATCTAAAAATTTTATTTAGAGATCTAAATTATAGTGTTTCTAAAATTTAATGACTAAAATGATGGTTGATAAACTGTTTGTGAAAAAATCTTTCTTTAAACAATAATAATAATTCCTATTTTTTTACATATAATATATTATGTGATAATAATAATAAAAATAAACACAAAAATGTAGAAATTATATATATATATCATCTCTTCACCATTTATTATGTGAATATGAGCTTGATTGTTAATGATGTGCACAGTACAAAAAAATTTTTGTTTGAAAACAGAAAAACTTATTTTATTGATTTTCACGATCTTGAATTGGGTATTAGTTTCTAATTATTAGTGGACATATCCTTATTATAAAAAAGATTTAAAAATGATCTGTTTTTCAATATTTTTAATTAAAATGTATTATGAATTTTTATATAGTAAAAAATGGTTGACTTTGTATTATTAAATGAGCCACCAATTAAAAGAATTCTTTTACAATAAAATAGTAGAGTAATGAATAGTATATTTTTGGGATAAGACGAACATAAATACTTGTGCTTTAATATTTCTCAGGATTTCAAAACTATCATTTATTCTTTCTACTTTCAAAACTATTGATGATTTAAAATTTTAATTTTGTTCTAAACTTATATATAGTTTTTTACGATTCTAAGATTATATTTGTGATATTTTGTAGACTTAATGACTTACGTGAAATAATTAATTAAAGATTAGTGTTAATTAGGTGATTAGAAAAAATGTAAAAATATAAAAGAAAAGTCCTTTCAAGAATCATAGTTGGAACCTTTCACATCCAAAGCAAAAGTCATAGTAGTAAACCAAGATCCAGTTAATGTTAATTATGCATTTTTATGGTACATATAAGTATAGTTTCAAACATAGATGTAAAAAACCAAAGGAAAGATCCTTCTGAGGTTCAAAATACGGATCAGACCAAGACCCGGTTAATATTTATTTATGCATTTTTATGGTACATATAAGTATAAAAACCAAAGGAAAGATCGTTCCAAGGTTCAAATTAGGGACTTCTCACACCCAAAATCATAGCATTAGACCAATGTCCATTGGACATTACTTTTTGCATTTTTACGGTATAAGTACAGTTTCAAACATAAATGTAAAAATCCAAAAAAAGAGTCCTTCCAAGAATTGAAGTAAAAAATTTCACACCAAAAACAAGAATTATACGACTACACTAGATGCCAAATTTATGTTAATTTTATCAATTTTTATGCTACATATATGTATATATACGTACAGTTTTTTTTTTTAGTATCCAGTTTCATAAATTTTGTTATTATTAATATTAATCATTCCTTCTATAATTTCATAAATTTTGTAGCTTTTTCATTTTTAATATAATAATAATAATAATAATAATAACAACAACAAGAATAACAACAACAATAAAAAAAAAATAATAATAATAACAACAACAAAATTTATAAAACTCGACACTAAAAACTGGAAAAAAAAATATAGATGCACATGTACCATAAGAATGCATAAATTAACGTTAAATTGACATTGATCTAGTGGTATGATAGTTACTTTGGGTATGAGAGGTCTTGGTTCAAATCTCTGAAGGACCCTTTTTCTAAAATTCAACTATCTCAGCAAGTCAATGTGCACATAGTAACAGACACACATGGTAGATCAACCTCTTTCAAATTTACCCACTTATTAAAGTTGGAGGGCAAAATGTGAACAAAAATAAATAAGACCCATATATTTTTAATTATACTTGTATTTATATTTACTAATATATTAAATTTTATAAATATTTTAACCGGTGACTAATCACTCATTATTAAAAATATTAATAATTAATGATAGTTCTAACATCACAAAGTTTTAAAATTATAATTGTTTTAAAATTTTAGTTTTGCACTAAACTTATAATTGTCTTAGAAGTATAAACCTACATTTGTATTTTTTCAATTATATTTATATTTAGTAATACATTAAATTAAATTTTATAATACCTAAGTCAATGAATAAATACTCTGAAAATATTAAAAACTAATAACAACTCTAATAATACAAAATTTATTAAATAAAAATAATTAAATTTAAAAAATTCTATTTAATATTTTCTTTAGCAAATATACATCGATCTTAAACAATTATAATTTTTTAAGAATTTAATTAATATACACTATCAGTGTAAAAAAATTTATACTAATATTCAATTACAATCATTCATTTATGGTAAGTTTGTTGACTTTACCAATTATTATTTTAAAAGTCTCTTGTGTTTGAAGCATATCAGAGTTTAGTTGCTTTATCGAAGCTATGTTGGGAGAGTATTGCTATTTTGGATATCTGACTGTACTATGGAAAGTTTGTTTTGTTTGGGGACTAAGGCGGGGGATTATTGAGGGTACCTTCCTTTATACTATATCTGTAATCCTTTGATCTCCCATTTCATATCTTGGTGATTGAGGTGGGGTTCTATTAATTGTATTTTCCTTTATATTGTATCTGCAATTACCCATAGTACTGTCATATCTTGTGACAAGTGATTGTTTTTAATCTTAATAAAATTTGGCCTATTAAAAAAAACTACTTTAAAAGTCATATAAATAAAGAGATATGATTAAATACTAGTGTGAAAATCTTTTAATGATCAATTAATTTACTAATTGAAGGATTATATTCAGATTATCCGGACAAAATGTATTAGGATCACAAATTTTGGTTTGACTTCATTGTTTGACTAGTTTTGTTAGTTGAAAGATTTGAATCCATGATCTCTCTCTTTATCTCTCACTTTACTTCGAGACCAAACTTGTATCTCCTTGCTAATTTTTTTACATAAAAGGAAAAATTAATTAATTATTTTTTTACATAAAAAAATATTTTTAAATTAAAGTTGAAAATAAATTAACAAATAATTTTTTTTTCAAATTTTAGATTCTTAAACCTATAAGTTTATTTTAAATTAACGGTTGATATTTTTTAAAGAAGTAAATTTTATTTAAAATTGGTTATTTTGTCCAATGAAAAAAATATATTCATAAAATCAAAATATTACCTAAATTTAATTAACTTAAATAAAATAATGAAGTGTACAAATATTATTTAAAACATTTTAAAAAATTCAATAAATAGCTTCAATTAATAGAGTTTAATTTATTGATGGTTTGGGCAAATATTATATTGATAAAATTTGAATTGTAAATAATATATCAATTACAAAAAGTAAATTTTAATTAAAAATTTGGACAAATGATGCACAAGAAAATATTATATATACCATCCATTAATTGAAAGCAATGAAAAAATGAAAAGAGAAAAAGAATAGAGTCTATCAGAGGAGATATTAGTTCTTCTACTTATGAGTTTAGCATATTCAACAGTAAAAGAATAGGATAAATATGATTTTGCTTCTTCTAAAATTAGTGAATTTAATTTTTGTGCCTATAAGTTTTTTATTAAAATATTTTTATAAAATTTATTTTGTTTGGAAGTGGTACTTCTCCCAAATGAAGGGTGTGTGGAACATACTTTTTTTGTTCTAGTAATTATTCATACATGCATTAAACTATTTTATAAAAAGATGTAATTATATTTAAATCTCAATTAATTAGTTTAATTACAAAATTAAAACTATTAATTATTTTTTATTACAATTCAAAATTCAACACACCAAAGACAGAGACCCCATTGTGATAACTAGATCATCAAAATGATACAAGCTTCTGTTGTTATCACCTTGACCTTTCATTAGTTAGTTTCCTTCTCAATTTTGAAACCTTCCTTTTCAGCTCCTTAATTATATCTTCATAAAACAATCAATCTTCAAACCTTGGTTGTTCCAAATCAAACATTTCCCTGTTAGCCCACCTAAAGAAGTTGCAAGTCATTTGTTTATGAAAAAGTAGGCATATGAAGCAATTATCACTCGTCATATCTTATTGTCAGTTAGGTTAATGATGTATCCATATTAGTCTAGTTTTATTTAGGACATTTTTTTGCCCAAACTAATGTGCTAATAGTCTCACTCAATGGATTAATCAATCTATTTTGACAATTGTAACTTCAAGTGTGGAGTAGACATGATAACAACAAATAGGTTAAAGGTAAATTATGTATGGGACAAAATGATACCGATCAGATGAACTTGTTTGCCAGTCCACCATCATTCTTGAGAGATAAGTGGATGGTTAAGCCCACCAGCCTGCCTCGCCTAGTCCGCCATCTTGGCGAGCTAGGGCAGGTTAACTCATCGTCCCACCAATATTTTTATCAATTAATAAATATATTATTTATACAAATCAATAAAATAAATATAATAATTAAAAACATAGAATAATAAATTATTAAGTAGAATTTCTAAACATTACTTTGATAAGAAAATAAAATCAAATTTTCATAACTTTGTCATTTATTTTTTGTAAAATTATGACATTTTCAAGAAAATAAAACTAATGATTTATTTTTTGTGTTTTTTCCATTATTTTTATAAAATATTGACTTTACCTATAAAATAAAATGTCTTATTGTTAAATTAAATTTCATATTATTTTTCCAAAATATGAAGAATTTGTTTTGTCAAAGTTTGTGGGTTAGTTGTTAAGTTGTGTAGTTCACCTTGCCTTTTTCTTTTTTAGGGTTAGGAACCAAAATTAGACAGATTGATCCATTTTACCAACTTTACTATGTAATTAAAATTTTTAATAGGTGAAAAAGTTGTCTCACACCCTTTATTGGGATTGTTTTGGTGGGAAAGTAAGATAAAAATATTTATAGAAAATACAATGTTTTAAAATATTTTTTTTAAAGAATGTTTACCATACAGGGGAGATTAAGTTTCCCAACTTAAGATTGAAAATTAAGTAACAAAATTTCATCTATCAATATCTCTAAATAAAAGAAAAAACATTATCTCTAAATAAAATAAAAATAAAAACATAGAACAAACAAACTAAAATGACTTTTAAACAAATTTAGATAGAAGTTAATCAATATCCAAATTAATGTTATTTGATTTGCTAGTTGACAAATAATCAAGTCACCTATCACAGGAAGTAAAATTTTATGTTAGTCTACATACTTTTAAATATATTTAGTCACTTATTTACAATGAAATAACATGAGTTTGTTTCTTTTAAAAAAATAGATTTTAAAAATAAATTACAAGTCTTAATTTCTTTTTGCCTCTTTAAAGAATAATTTATATGAGAAAAAAGCGATTTATAATTTTAAAGATTTTTTAAACTAAATTAGTCAAATAATTTCTATTTTATTTTTAAAAAATTATTTTGAATTATACTTTTAAAGTGTATTTCAAGTCATAAAAGATAGGCCAAGTATAGTATAAAGTATGTATTTTTTTTAAAAATATTGAAATGCACATTTATCTCCTATTTTTATAATTTGAAAAAATGTCTTATATTCTAAAATTTTGAAATTATGTTCTCTCTTTTTAAAAATTCACAAATTTTATTCAATTATTAAATGTTAATTATTAAAAAATAAATATTGAATTTTAGTTAAACTTAATTAAATGATACAAAGTTTGATTACTCGTTGATTAAAAAGTAATCAATAAATTCATTATGTACTTTATTATGTGCATTTTTGCTTTTCTTATTTATTTTAATTAGTAAATCATTTTTTAAACAATTATCGCATCACCTATTACATTTATATGAAAGTTAATATATTTTTAAGCATTAATACTTTCAAGTTAATGGTTAGTCAAATTTTGCTTTATCAAATAGGAAAGTAAAATGTACAGATAATTCATTTAAATTGTTAGGTTTTGCAAGAGACCTCTTAATGTGAAGCAACCTTAAAGTCAAACAAAAAATGTTTATTGAGGAAGATCATCTAAATTTAGAGGAGATTCAAAATCTTTTACAATAAAAATGGTGTTTGGATTATATAAAGCAAGATTGCTAAAGAAAGATGACTTTGTTGCCTTTTTAGAGTATGAAGGGTGATGCTTTGGGATTCTAGACATTGAGTTACCACCTCCGGTGTTGAAGGAGGAGCATGATACAAGGAAATTGTAGTGTCGGATAAAAAGTCTTGCGAATGGTGCAAACCATGGAAGAGGTTGCTTATGGTGACTGTGTTAGGCAAGAATGTGGGGTTCCATCCGAGAAGCAAAAGTGGATCGCAACTGGGCAAAGAAAGGTTCTCTAAAGATCATTGACATGCATGAAAACTATTACCAAGTCTTGTTTTCGTCTTATGAGGACTACTACCATGTAATGTTTAAAGGCCCTTGGATGGTGGTAGATTATTACATAATGGTGCAACCTTAAAAACCTTTTTTTCATGGAGAATGTGTCCATATCAAAGAAATTAGAGGTGTGGTTTCGCATCCCAAACCTTCCTATTGAGTTATACAATGATGAATTCTTAAGAAGAGTTGGTTTAAGCCTGGGTACTATGCTCAAGATTGATCATGTGACTACAATCCAAGCAAGGGGTCAGTACGCAAGGATTTGTGTTGAACTTGATTTACATGACCCGCTGCAGTCCAAAGTCACTGAAAGATGACACTTACTTCAATTACAATATGAGGGACTCTATAAAATTTTCTTCTAGTGTGGACGTTATGAGCACACTGACGTTTAATGTATTATGGATGGCCCAAAGGAATCTACAAAGGGTTCTAGGAAGACTGATGGTGGTAGTCCGACAACTAGCCCCTAAGAGGCAGCGTTAAATACAACGATATATGCAGCCGCAAATTTTGGAGATAATGTTACAAAAGATAACACAATTAGTGTGCAATCAACAACTTTAGATGAGACAAAAGTGGTCGTATTGAATAATATATATAATCCTTGGTTAATTGCCACAAATCAGAATGGGAGAGGCAATGCTTGTGCACTTAAGGAGAGTTTGAAAAAGGCATGTCCACGTTAACAACCTCTAGTGTAAAAGAGCATGTTAAATTCGCCTGGTTCACGATTTCATGTACTGAGGGATGGTGAGCCCACCCCCTTATGCAGCACTCATCCACAATGCAAATAATGTTGCACTCGAGCCTAAATAAAAAATGATAGCAACAAGTAAATTGCAAGGGTGCAATCAATATAAACATAAGACAAACATGGAATCGTTCATGCAACACATATCTACACCTCCTGCTCCCATGAAAATCATGTTATAATCGTAGAGGAAGTCAATATCGCCCAAAAATGGGCTCAGTGATAGAACCTCTCACACACATAAGACACCTCTTGCCAATAATACCAAGAATGATGCAAATGATATACGATAGGTGAGTTCGCGTGACCATCCCATTTCAATATGTTATCACAGTCCTGATAATGCAGTAGTGGCATTACCCCACGACGATGGCACTAAATGGGTGAGTGTGAAGGAAGAATAAGAGTTGATCCACTCATATAAGAAGCTCGATGAAAAGTTCATCTGCGGGGATGTGAGTAACCCTAGTCACGACTTACTCTGACAAAGCTCGATGACTAACCAGAGCCTTGCTAGAGGCTTTTCCTCTATTCCACCAGACACGACAGTCACAAGATGCAAGGCAAAACTTGAGGAAGCAACTCATATCACAAATAACTATAGGCTTGCAAAAGCTATAGATCACAAACCAATGGATGTTGCAAGACACAGAGCATTAATTACAGAGAAACGATATGTTGATCCAAGTGAACAAAGTTTGAGTTCCATATCAACTCACCACACTCACTCCTATTAAATGAAGTTCATGGCATTGAAATGGCATGGTGTCGTGGAAGTGGGATTTAGCTGGTTCATTACATATATAACCAAAGGGTATGATGTCAATTTGATTTTTCTACTTAAGACCCAGATTAGTAATGTTAGTGCTCATAAAGTTATGGCTAGGTTGGAGTTTGATAGCTAGCATACTGGAAACACTGTAGGAAGATCAGACGACATTTGATGTGTTTAGAAGTCTAACTTCTGGAAAATGGAGGTTTTGGCTAAACAATACTAGTTTATTCATCTTAAGGTTTGCTAGAAAAAAAAAAGCATAGTAGTTGGCTACTTACAATAGTCTATTAGAGAGAGGAAGACTCTCTCACACCTTTATTCATCAGAATAGACGTACTTTATGGGAGCATCTAATGAATTTAGCCTACTCTATTAATGAACCTTGGGCACTTGTAGGCAATTTCAACTTTATAATGCAAGGCCATGAGAGAGAGGAAGACTCTCTCACACCTTCAATGCGTGGGATATGTGATTTTATAATGCAGACAAACAACCTCTCGTATGCGAGCTTCCAAGGCATTGCCTTTACTTGGTGACACGGCAACTTGATGGAGCAATTGAATAAGCTACTAATAAACCTTTTTGGGAGGCTTTGATTTCAAGAAGCACTAACTTATCATCTTCCATTGTATAAGTTAAACCACAAATAAATTCTTATCGCCTTGGCAAACCAACGACTACCAAATCGGAGGCGGAGACTTTTCTGCTTTGAGGCAACATGACTATCCTATCTTGATTTCCAGTGTTTTTTCATTGGCTTTTGGAGGGAAAATGGGTCGTGGCAGGGTTGAGTTTCCAAACTGCATGAAGCCATCCAACAATGAAATATAGAAGTGTTTGGAAATATTTTCAGGTGCAAATGACAACTTATCAAACAACTGGATAAATTAAATTGAAAGCTGAAAATGATTCATTTACCTTTTAGATGAGAAACAAGTAGTTGTTTGGTGAAACTTCCAACAGGTTCTTAGGAAGGAATAACATTTGTGGTTCCAAAAATCACGAGCTAAATGGCTATCTTATAGGGATAAAAACTCAAAATATTTCCATGGGCTCACAACCATTTGTAGGCAGAAAAATAAAATGGAGGTTCTGCATGACTTTAACGATAATTGAATTACGGATTCAACAAAATAGAAAGCTAGTCAACCATTTCTAGAAAGAGTTGTACTTTGATGATCACAAGTGCACATTAACCAGCATCTGAGAGGCTTTTTCGCCATTATCAGTGAATGAATTGGAACTATTCAGTAGACCAGTGTTCTGTGTAGAAATAAAAATACCATCTTTACTATGGGCAATTTCAAGGCATCAAGGGATGATGGATTGCAAGCAGTTTTTTACAAAAGTAATTGGCACATTGTGGAGGAGGCCTTCTCCAAGATGATTTAAGCAACGTTTGAGGACCCACAAAACATAATTGTTATTAACTCTACGATCATTACACTAATCTCCAAGGTAGATACTGTGAGTTCAATGAAGCATTTGATGCCCATAACTCTGTGTAATGTCTCCTATAAGATGATCACGAAGATATTAGTCATAAGCTTTAGAACATCATGGAGAAACTTATTCACCTGTGCCAGACTAGCTTTATTCCAAACAAAAATAGCCATGACAACAAGATCATTGCTCAAGAGGTTATACATTCCATGAAGCAAAAGAAAAGTAACAAAGAGTGGATGATCATTAAAGCTAACTTGGAAAAAGCCTATGATTGGCTTATTGGAACTTTATCAGTGACACACTAGTTGATATTAGGTTCTCAGAATTTCTTACCAATGTGATTTGACATTATACCTCTTCTCCAACCAAGTGCATGATGTGAAATAACAAAGCTTTGGAGCCTTTTTTGTCATCCAAAGGGGTCCGTCATGGGACCCTAGTTCACCATATTTATTTTCTCTCTATCTACTATGCCTATTTCATATGATCCAAATTGTTGTAGATCAACATATGTGGAAGTCTGTCAAAGTCTTTAAAGGTGAACCCATTAACTTATCTAATCTTTGTTGATAATCTTCTCCTTTTTGCATAAGTTTCCCTTGACCAATTTCTGGAGAGGACTTATTGCATCATGGAGGATTGTCACTGGGATATTACCTAGCAAGTCAGCAATGGAAATGAGATAGAATTTTGGCTAGATAACTAGGTGTCTGGGCTCGACTCACTAGCATATTGGTGTATTGATAATTTTTGTATCCAAATAAATAATAAAGCTTATTTTTTGTGGCTTTAGATGGTTCCTAGAGGGCCGAAAACTAGTAGCACTACTACCACTTGATGTGGTAAATGAGGATATGTGTGATTGAGACTCCTAAAGGGGACTGAGTTGTTAATTACCCACGATGGGCGCGAGAAGTCGATGGCCTGTTTTCTACATAAATGACTTATGAAAGTCTCTTGCCCTCGATCGGTACACAGTTTATTCATATCTTTGGGGTGATTTGGAAGTAGGAAGGTTCGAAACGCATTTGTGTGTTGCTTTGAAAGTTAGCTTGTGCAGTGCTCTCAACAAATGAGTTGCGAAACAATAGGCATATGACTAATAACCCTAATTGCTCGCTCTGCGATCAGCAGATGGAATCCATGATGCATGCGTTGCGAGACTATGCTCACACTATCAAAGTTTGGAGGAAAATTGGTATAGCAGGCATTCCAAATTTTTTTCATATAACAAAATTTTTCTTATTGGTTGTAGTCAAATTTAAAGAATGACCAAAATCGTAGTGACCGGAGGTGGTGTCAAAATTTTGGTATTGTTTTGGATTTGTCTAGCAGAAATAAAATAAATAAGTCTTCAGATGTAGGTGTGAATCTAAAGATGAGGTGATTTACTCTGTGAAGGATTTTGTCAAAGAGTTGAGAGACATCCATTACATATGCTTGATTATGAAGGATCAGGGAGGTAAACATGCTGAGATACTATAGCACACTATGTTATTTACAATTGTCAACTAGTATTTTTTTATAGTGAAATGTATTTACAAAAGCAGCGGCAAAATAGTACAATGTAACTTTACTTTTGTCCACAAGAAAGCTAATTTGCTAGTGGATGATATTACTAAGCTAAGTTTAACTTTAAGCTTGCCATACCTTTAAAATAAAATCATTTAAAAATATCAATTCATCACTATAATATTTTTTTATTTAGTAAAAATAATCAAAATGTTTTAAAGTTTATTTTATTAGCGATGAATCATGACCTAAGGCTTAAAAATATTATACACATTGTAAAACCAATTAAAAACTGTCTTGTTTTATTTGTGATGAATTGTGTGACCTAAAAAATATTAAAACCAATAAAATATTGTCGAAGCATGAAACAAAATTCTTCAAATGGTAAAAATGAAGTCCGACCACAGTGGGAGTCGAACCCACGACCTTTTGATCCGAAGTCAAACGCGCTAATCCACTGCGCTATGCGGTCAATTTGTGAACGAGTTACTTATAAAGTAGATTATATAATTTATGATATCATCGTCAAGTTATCGTTTCTAGAGTGCTTTTTAAAGGACTAAAATTCACTTTTTAACGAAAGTACACTGATATATTTTAAGATATCGTCCAATCATATATAATAATTTTATTATTTTTTATTACATCATTAAACATAATATCTTTGAAATATAGAAATGAATATCAATACATAGGTTTTTAAATAATTAGGAGAGATTTGTATAAGAATAAAAAAAATAAAATACTATATATGATTTAACAAAATCTTATTGAATATCAATGTAAACTGTATTTTTCTTTTTAGTTTGTTTTAAAATTAAACAAATATTATTTTGATTCTATTTAATGATATATATATATATATATATATATATATATATATATATATTTTGAAGAAATATTATTTTGACTTTGAAGAAAAATCGATAACTGTTCTAAAGGTGAAGTGTTATGTGGTAATTAGGAAGAAAAAAAATTAAGTTCACTTGAGATTATTTTTGAAAGCGTTTACTTGTTGAATAGATAACTCAATTTGAATTACTTATTAGAATCTTATTATTATTAAATTTTTTATTTTTCACTATAACCATTTTTCTCGTTCAATTTATCCTTTCTATATATACATATTAGATAAATATCAAAAGAAATATAATTGAAGAACTAAAAGAATATTTTTTGTAAATTTTTCTTTTTTAAAACAGTTTTCTTATGCTGTTTTTAAGAAGCAGCTCTTATCTTATTAATTTTTTTTTTAAATTAAAATAAAATTGGTCTAATGACACAATTTGCACTTTTATATATTTTTTAAGTATGATATTATACCTTAAAATCATGTGATGTGATGAACTATCAAACAATTTAAAAATTATATACTCAATCTAATTAATAAATATATGAACTCAATAATTTATTGATCGAAATTAGATTTTATATAAAATTATCAACCATGTAATTTGAGATTATTTTTAGAGGAGAATGCTATAGTCCATTTTTAGTTAGAATGCATTAATAACCTTCAACAAAATATGTAGACATAAAAATTAACATTTTTTTATCTTAAATAATTGATATAAAAGATATTATAGTATTTTAATACTCAATTTTAAAAACTAAAAGTATCTTTTTTCTCATCTATTTCTATCACATGCTTAATAATATTTATCTGTATTTTATAATTTATAAATTTATATTTATATAAATAACTCAATAAATGATAAATTGATAATAATATTAGAAATTCAAATTACTTTTAATTCTTTTATAATAAGACAAATTATTAATGGTTAACAAACCATTTTGCATCGAGACTTTTTAGGACTCAATGTTATTATTTTATTCAATTATGAGTTTAATAACATATGCAACTATCTTATTTATTAATGGTGAGTAACCATTTTGCATCCTGACTTCTAGGACTTATTCAATCGCATTATATGATTATCATCATAATATACAAGACACCATATATAGACTACATAATATTTTATTATATTTCATTCAATTTAATGTGTCTTAAAACAATAAATTATAATCACTATATTGTTTTATTTCAGGTAATCATATTACAAAAGTTGAGAATTTTGTGATAATTTTATATTGATATGAGAAGAAATTATGATCGGAGACAGAAAATATATTCCTACAATGTGTTTTTAGACTAATTATAATATGAATGATATACATATGCTTTAGATAACATAATTTATTTGTTTTTTATGCTATTTATTTTTCCATTTATGTTCCCTATTATAAAATATCTTATAAAAATTATGAGTAATATTTATGCATGAATAGAGTTTTTCATGCAGATCTAAGAATCATGTACATTAGCTTTTAAACTTTATTTTTTAGGATATTTTTAATTTTAAATTTACTTATACCCAAATAATAATGTGTAATATTTATGAATATTGATAATTTTAAAGTTATTTCAATATTATGAATATGTACATGAAATGAAATCTTCTATCTCCAATTGGTATCTCATTTTTTGTCCCAACTATCGATAAATGTCATGTCATTTAATGAGTTACATAAAATATAAAAAAATTATAAAAGAAACTTTATTAAATGAGATGACATTTATTGATTGGATGAGACAGAAAATGAGACACCCATTTGGGACGAAGAATTTCGTGCATATGTAACGCTGGTTGTCCCACAACTGACCTATCTTAGTTTCTAGCTAGCTACTTCGCGTTTATTAAACACTTGTGGTAGAATGGTTATGTACCCCTGATCATCCAACAATGACATTCCTTAGCTTCCAGCCACTTCACGTTCATTAAACTGGCTGAAGGGTTATGTATCCCTGGTTGCCTTATGACTTACCCCTCCTAACTACTAGCCCTTTCGTGCCTATTAAACACTTTGAGTTAAAGGGCTATGTACCTTTAGTCACAACGTCGATCGAGCCCTTTAGTTATAGCTCTTTCTCCCTAACGCTGACAAACCACATAAAGATTTGACCATCCCCCCTCCACTTTATCTCTCCACGATACCTATAAATACACCTCATTGCACTCACAAGGGAACGACAAATTGACACTCTTTTCAGTTTGGTTACACTCTCACTAAGGTGTACTTGGATTTGAGAATAAAATTATATTTATAATTATAGTAATACACATGGACACAAATATTTTTTTTATAGACAAAACGTTAGTGGTTAATATGTTGATGTAGAGATTCAAATCCACATCCTTTTCCTCTTCTATCTCACCAACTTACCACCAAATCAACTTTATAAATACATGTACATACACTAGTTTAATAATATTTATGGATACTTTGTCATTTATAACATTATATTTATATAAAGAATAGTTTTTATTTATGTTTTAATTTTTAAATAAGTGATCATTAAAAAATAAATAAAAATAAAATTAGAAATTAAATGTGAAAATGAAGACCATAAATTTCAATTTACATATGTTATAGATAAAAATAATAAACTAACACTTTGCGGTTTCAACTTCAAGCTTAGTGAATTTCTCTGCCATTCTTCTCCCAAACTTATTCATCTCTCGCCATCACCAATTTGCTCTCTTGCAATTCGTTCTCTCCCTTCTCAATTTCTGACGACTTCTCCCAATCTGTAATTTTTCCCACACTCTCTCTATTCATCTTGCTGTTAAAAGAAAGTTGGAATCGCCCCCCTCTTCAATTTCTCGTAAGATTCATCGATCACGATCTTATATTGATTTCATTTTTCTTACTATGATCCTATTTTTCAGTCAATTTTCTTTGTGAACAGTTATCGCTTTCAAAATCCAGATCTGAGTGGGCACGAACCCTCGTTTCCATTTGGGGCAACCTTGATTTGGGTTTTGAAGTGCTTTAAGGAAATTGGGGTCTCTAAATTTTGTACCTTTTGTCGAATGATGAGTTGTGTGGCTTCAATTGCGGAGATTTGAGTAACTGGGTCGTTGCTACAGCTTACAGTGGAGGAAGTTTGAGAATTGGGTTTTAACTTGTTTGAGGAAGTTTTCGGGGAGTACAAGGTATTTGTGAGAGAGTTTGTCGGGTCGGCGTCATGTTCTATGGTGCGGTGGTATGGGACCCTTGGCTAATTGTTGCTCAAATTGTTTGTCTTCAATGTTTGTACTACATCACCCTGGGATTGTTATTGTCGATACTTGTTGGCACACGCGTGTCTCGGATGAGCCTCGTGTATTTCTTTGACTATGTTGCGGTTACTACCACTACCATTACTGGTTGGTGTGTTATTGCTTCATTTCTGCTAAGCTCAGTTGCAGGGTAATTGTTGTTTTACACCTTAAACATAATGCTTAAATTGTTATTGGTTGGCCTATAGTTGATTACTGATTGTGACTCCACTCCCCAATATTGTAGCGGCCTAGTTATTAACTTACAAGGTTTCATTCATTATTTATTTATTTTAATTGTCGTGGCTTCTTTTAGCATGTTTGGAAACCTGCTGAGATGTGGAAACTATAACTATTAGCTTATTAAAACCACATCTGAGATGTGGAAATTCATGTCATAGATATGGAACCAAACAAGGTATTTGTAGTTGCTGAATGAATCTTTAGCATTTTTTAAACTATTGTAACCATGTATTTGGCATTTTCCTTTTTCTTTCTTTCGTTTCTGTTTTTTGTTTGTTATTTGTTTGGTTTAGCTGTGTTATAACTATAAGCTTATGAATGAATGTTAGTTCTCAAATTTTTTTGTTTTCTTTGTATTGGAATGATTGTGCTGTATTCTAGTCTGGGAAAAGAAATAAAAGTTAAATTTTGAACCTTTGACGCAGATGTGCCTTTAAGTAGGAAATTTCAAATGTCTCTTTCTTCCAGTGTGTTTGGAATGTTAAGAAAAAGAGATTTGATTTGACTTGTAAATTAGATCTTTTTTGTTACGAATAAGTAGGAACTGGTTTTTTATTATTTTAAATCCAATGGATTTTAATGGTTTAGATTTTAGAAATTCTGTCAATATAGTGTTTGTTCTATGATTATTATGCATGGCAGGAATGAACCAAAAGAGGCATTCTTAACTGTTGGGTTATGGCTTTTGTGTATGTTTGCATGAAATTATGTGGCAGTTTGCATAGTACTTATGCTACTGTTGTTTTTATGCAGGGCAGTATATCTATTTTATTTGATTGAAAGATCAAAGAAGTGCTTGGATTTTTCAGCCACGTTATACATCGTTCATCTTTTTATGTGCATTGTGTATGGGGGTTGGCCCTCCTCCATAACCTGGTGGATTGTGAATGGTTCTGGAATTGCAGTGATGGCTTTGCTAGGTGAACGTCTGTGCATGAAGCGTGAACTCCAAGAAATATCATTAACAAGATTTCGTTCAAGTAAGAACTTCCTCCTTGATGGATCTTTAGCTGGCTATTGGACATGTGCCATTTTATACTATTCTCTTTTTCTCTCATGGTTTGGAGCTGGGACACCTAGGGAGAGCAGCTGAGTTTGATTCCTAGAAGTATGCACCTAGGAGTTGGGACTAATGTAACTGTGTAAGAGGCTAGTCCCTACATTTAGTGTTCGACCATGCTCCAATTAGATCTGATAAAAAGTTGTGAAAATCTGATAATTAGAATTTTAAATTGATTAAAAATTCTTGATGAATATTTTTTTTTTGAAATTGATGAAAGATCGTGTAGGTACTGGTTCTCCATTTTAATTCTAGCTTTGTCGGTTAACTAACTTAACTATCTTTAGATAGTTATGTATGTTAGTTGTTCCCTGACCACTGGAATAAGAGGGTTGTTTTGCCCCCCCAATCTGCTGATTCAGCAATGAGTTGTATGGTTGCTCTCAGATTTTGATAAACAGAAGTATATAACTCTTGATATTCAAGAATTGATCCCGAAACTCAAGTTCAGTTCTTGAGTTTCATATATTTTCTGTCTTAGCTCTTCTTCTCCTTCTTGCTATTCGTTTTGGTTGTTTTTTGTGAGTGAGTTGTTGTGTGTGCAACTGTGTTATTCATACTTGGATTTAACAATTGGTGTGGTGAGCGTGGATTCTTGAACCTTTTTTTTTAAGAATGGGTTCAACCAAGTATGGGGTGGAGAAATTCATGGGGCAAAATAACTTTGGTTTATGGAGGGTAAAGATGAGAGCTCTTCTTGTTCAACAAGGGCTGCTCGATGCCCTGTATGGTGAAACCAAAATCGAGGGAGGAGTGGCGGATGAGGAAAGGAGACTTATGGCCCAAAAGGCTCATAGTGCTATAATCCTAAGCTTGGGAGACATAGTGTTGAGGCAAGTGTCAAAGGAACCAACCGCTGCAGCCGTGTGGTCTAAGCTTGAAAACTTGTATATGACCAAGTTTTTGGTAAAAAGACTCTACATGAAGCAATCCTTGTATTCGTTCAAAATGGCAGAAGACAAACCAGTGGGGGAGCAGCTGGATCAATTCAATAAGTTGATCTTGGATTTGGAAAATGTAGATGTCACCATTGAAGATGAAGATCAAGCTTTATTGTTGCTGTGTTCTCTGCCCAAGAACTACTCCCATTTCAAAGAAATCATGCTGTTTGGGAGAGATTCAGTTTCTTTTAATGAGGTACAAGCTGCCTTGCATGCGAAGGAGCTGAATGAAAGAAAGGAGAGGAGGCATCCTGAAAATGGTGATGGTTTGTCTGTTAAGGCAAAGTGGCCCAGCAAGAACTTCAAGAAAGACAAGAAAGTTGACAAGAAGAAGGTCATGGCTGAAAAGAGAAAAGAAAATGGTGGTCCAAAACCAATTAGATGTTATCACTGTGACAAGGAAGGACATACAAGGAGATTCTGCCCTGAAAGATCATCCAATTCCAACAATAACGAAGTTGATAAGCAACCTGAAAATGCAGCAGTGGCTGAAATTGAAGGATATGAGTCAGTCGAGGCCCTGATAGTTTCTGAAAATCACTTAGACAAGGAGTGGATAATGGACTCAGGGTTCAGGGTGTTCATGGCACATGACCCCTCACAAATCTTGGTTCGAGTCTTTCTCTAATACTACTGAGGGCTTAGTTCTGTCGGGAGGCAACAAGCCATGCAAAATAATGGAAATCGGGCCAGTGAGGTTCAAACTGCATGATGGTATGGAAAGGGTGCTCACAGATGTCAGGTATGTGCCCGAGCTAAAAAGGAATCTGATATCCCTTGGTGAGTTTGATAAAAAAAAGGGTATGTGTTTCAAGGACAAGAAGGAGTCTTGAATGTTGTAAAGGGAAATAAAACAGTAATAGGGGGGTTATGAAGAATGGCCTATACTCAATTGATGGTGGAGTGATTGTAGGCTCGACTGTAGTAGTTTTTGAATTCCCTAGCTCTAAAATTGAATTATGGCATAGGAGGCTTGGACATGTGAGTGAAAAAGGGCTGCAAGAACTCAACAAACAAGGTCTATTAGGTAATGACAAGAAGGAGAAGCTGTAGTTCTGTGAGCAATGCATCTATTGGAAGTCAAGCCGAGCTAAATTTAGTGTTAGGCAGCTAAAAGCTAAAGGAATTGTTGACTATGTTCATGCTGATCTCTGGGGACCAACTAGAGTTGTTTCACACTCGGGTGCAAGGTATTTTCTAAGCCTTGTTGATTATCACTCAAGGAAGCTTTGGATTTACATCCAAAAAACCAAGGATGAAGCTTTTGAAAATTTTAAAACCTGGAAAAGGCTGGTCGAAACTCGGACTGGAAAGAAGGTGAAGAAGTTGAGGACTGATAATGGCCTTGAAGTCTACTCAGATGCTTTCAATCAGTTCTATTCTGAAAATGGTATTATGAAGCATAAATTAGTTGCTGGCACACCTCAGCAAAATGGCCTTGCTGAAAGGTTTAATCGAACCATTCTTGAAAGAGTAAGGTGCATGTTACTTGGTGTTGGACTCCCTAAAGATTTCCGGGCAGAAGCTGCTGTGACAACAACCTATCTCATCAATAGATCCCCCTCAACAACTCTGAATTTTCAAACCCTCGAGCAAGTCTTGTTAGGTAGCACCCCAAACTTGAAGCACTTGAGGATTTTTGGTTGTGTTGCTTATGCTCATATCAAACAAGATAAGCTTGAAGCAAGAGCACTAAAGTGTATTTTCTTGGGCTACCTTAGTGAAGGGTTACAAGTTGTGGTGCTTAGAAGATGGTTTTAGAAGGTGCTTGGTAAGTAGAGATGTCACTTTCAATGAGGCTAAGATGGGCTATTTAACCACCAACAACACTGTTGCACCTGAAATCAGGACTCATTCAAGCTTTGAAGTTGAGGTTGAACCCGAATCCAAGGCTGCTGAACCACAAGGTGTTGAATCATCTTCAAAGGAGGAGGAATCTAATAATAATGAGGCTGTTGAGTATCTCATTGCTAAAGATAGAGCTAGAAGGCAAACCAGGCCACCTATGAGGTATGGTTATGCTGAGCTACTGCTTTTGCTTTAGTTGTAGCCATGGAAGTGTTAGAACAAGAACCAAAGGACTTCAAAGTAGTGCTGGTCAGCAAGGAGAAAGAGAAAGGGCTTGCTTCCATGGAAGAAGAAATGAAGTCCTTGCATGATAACAACACATGGAAGCTGGTCAAGAAGCCTCTCGACTCTAGAGTAGTAATTTGTAAATGGTTATTCAAGAAGAAGGAGGGTATTCAAGGTGTTGAACCATCAAGGTTCAAAGCTAGATTGGTGGCCTAAGGTTTTACTAGGAAGGAGTGGATTTTAATGAAGTGTTCTCACTTGTTGTTAAGCACATATCCATAAGAATTCTGATGTCCATGGTTGCCGTGCTGAATTTGGAGCTGGAGCAGATGGATGCCAAGACTCCCTCTAGGGCAAGTTAGATGAAACATTTTGATGCAACAACCTGAAGAATTCAATGAAGAAGGAAAGGAGGACTATGTATGCAAGCTCAACAAATCATAGTATAGATGGAAGTAGTCCCCAAGGCAATAAAACAAGAGGTTTGATGAATTTATGACAAAACTGAAGTTCAGCAGGAGCAACTATAATAGTTGTATTTATCTCAAATTCCTTGGTAATTCCATTTTTGCTTTATGTTGATGACATGCTAATTAATTGGCAGCAATAGCATGGAGGAGGTAACTAAAGTCAAGGCTGATTTAAGCAAGGAATTCGAAATGAAGGATTTGAGACCTACCAAAAGAATATTGGGTATTGATATCAATAGGGACAGATCAAAGAGGCTGCTGCACTTGTCCAAAGAAGCCTATCTAAAGAAGGTGTTTGACAAGTTTGGAATGACAAACTCAAAACCAGTAATTACCCCTCTTTCACAACAATTCAAACTCAGCCTAAATCAATCACCTAAGTATCAAGATGAGATCGACTACATGGAGAAGATTCCCTATGCTAGTGTGGTTAGGTCCTTCATGCATGTCATGGTCTGCACCAGGCCTAACTTAGTTTACTTAGTCAGCCTTGTGAGCAAGTTTATGGCCAACCCTAGTAGAGTACATTGGCAGGCTGTTAAATGGATACTACTAAGGTATCTAAGAGGCTCAGTTGGGAGAGGTTTGACTTATGGTGGAGTCAGATGCTTAAGCAAGGCAGATGTGATTGAAGGATTTGTGGATTCTGATGCTGGATGCTTGGATACTCGAAAGTCCCTAACAGGTTTTGTCTTTACAGCTCATGGTACAACAGTGAGCTGGAAAGCCAACCTGCAAAAGGTGGTGGCTCTCTTAACACTGGGGATGAATATATTGCCTTGACTGAAGCTGTGAAGGAGGCTATGTGTATGGAGGGGATTGCTAGAGAATTGAAGTTGCAGGATAAGGTTAGCACCATTACTAGTGACAGTCAAAGTGCAATTCAGCTGTCCAGAAATTCCATGCACCATGAGAGGACAAAGCACATTGATATCAAGCTGCACTTTGTTAGAGAACTCGTTAACAAAGGCTCTGTCGTTTTAAGGAAGGTGCATACAGATCACAATTCAGCGAACATGATCATTAAGGTGTAAACATGATTAAAATGCAAGGGGATTAAGTGTTGTTGTGTTAATTGTTTTTCCCTCAGAATTGTAATTTCAAATCATGGTGGAGAATTGTAGGTAGTGATTATCAATTTTAATTCTAGCTTTGTCAATTAACTAACTTAACTATCTTCAGACAGTTAGTTATGTTAGTTGTTCCCTGGCCACTGGTATAAGAGGGTTGTTTTGACCCCTTGCTGTTTCCGCAGTGAGTTGTATGGTTGCTCTCAGATTTTCATAAACAGAACTATATAACTCTTGAAATCAAGTTCAGTTCTTGAGTTTCATATGTTTCCTGTCTTAGCTATTCTTCTCCTTCTTGCTATTCGTTTTGGTTGTTTTCTGTGAGTGAGTTGTTGTGTGTGCAACTGTGTTATTCATACTTGGATTTAACAGATCCTTCCTCTAAAGCTCCCTCACTCCCGCTGAAACTTGCCTGCAACTTTTCTGGTTTACCACCTGCCTTGAAGTTGTTGACAATCCCCAAAGGCTATGGACCGACCATGGAACCACCACCATACCCCTTCAACAATTGCTTCACTTCTTCAAGCATCAAACCACCAAACTGAAACCTAGCCATGTAGTCCTCCCTGCACTCTAAACCAGCTATTCTCCAGCCCAGCCCAGCAGCAAATAGTGGTGGTGATTTCTTTGCAAACCCTAATTTGCGATGCCAATACAAATTTCGACAAGCTAAAATTGAAAATCCACAATTTTAGTTCAAATTTGAGCTCCACTTCACAAAACAACAAATGGTATGAGCAAAATACTCATTTAACTCCAATGCAACAAATAATGAATGGTTTGAGGAAATTTTCATTATGTCACACCGGTGCAAGGACGTGTACTGTCCTACCTGTCTGTCAGTATTAAATTTAGGTTAAACCCCGCTTTATTTTTTTGCTTTCCTAAACTTTATAAAAAGTGTAACTTTTATCCTTACATATTCTTAAAAAGACAATGTTGACTTTCATGATTAATGATGTGACATTATTAATTTCCTAATTAAAAATTAATTAAAGTGTAATTAATGCAATGTTAATTTTTAAATATACAAAAGTAGGTCATGACAAGGTTTGAACCCAAGATCTCATAAACATAGACTAAAAGCCTTACCACTACAACAAATGTTGAAATTCAAATCAACTTAAACTATAATTAATGTTAGTTTCAAAAACACCAAAACCATAACAAATAAAAACATTCACTAATTACACAAACCAAGAATCAAACTCAGGACTACACAACTCCACACAAGCAATCATATCACTAGCCAAGTGCTTACATTGGTTTTAACTTGCCTTTCACCTTTTTTTTTTTTTTTCATTTTTTAGTATATTTTTGTTGTAAATTAAAAAGTGAATGGAAAGTTATGGTGGTGTGTGGGATGACATGTTGAATTTTTAAATGAAGACATTTTTTAAATTCTGAAAAATAAAAAATTAAAAGCTAAAAATTAAAATTAAAATCTAAAATTTAAAATTTAAAAAAATATATAATATAAATTTACAATTAAAACTAAAAGTTAAAATTATAAATTATAAATTTAATTTATATATTTATTAATAATTTTTAATTTAAATGAAGAATTAAATAAAGTTAAAAATAAAGATAGAAATTAAATTTAGAATTAAAATTTAAATTAATTTAGCCTATGGTAAGGCATTTAGATAGTAATTTAGTCTTAAATTTAATTTCTGTTTTAGCAGTTTAATATGGTTAGCTTGACATGGGAGTGTGAAAAAGAGTAGTGGGTCATTTGGGGAGAAGTTGAATGGTTAAGTAGTCTAACAAAATATAAACAGTTGTACACCAACTGAGGGTATTCCCTTTATTATAGATATTATAGATTATAGACAGTGATGTGTTGGGGAGCAGTCTCTTATGTATACTGCCCAATGTTTGTTGACTATTGCTTTAGTTTAATACTGTCGATTTTCTTGCAGATGTTTGATTGGCAGATCTACTTTTGAATTCAAGAAAGAAGTGTTGCAGGATGGTAACAATATTTGCTTCTATATATTGGATGATCTACGAGATAGGAGATAAAACCGAAGAAGTGAATAGTTTTATTCTTCTATTGAAAGACCTACATTTCCTTTCTATTCTTTAGTTGCAATAGAATTGAAACATATATAACCAGACGAGATTAGGTACATAATTTTTCAGGAATTTCTGGAAGTCTTAATGTAATTTTATTTCTATTCTATTTCAATTTTCCCGACCTTCAGTGTTGTTGGTTAAGGTGATAGAGTTTCTATTCTTTTTATCCTTTTTGTGAGTTTTCAGATCTGTTTACAGTCTTGGAATTATATGTTAGTTCTTTCTGTCCCATTGTTTAACGAGGTTGTTTATCAGGTAGCATAATGAGCCTTAGTCAGATTTTTTTTTTTTGAACTTTTATTGATTGATATATTTGCACCACATTTAGTGGTTGATCACTTGATCTCCCTCTTTATAGTTTAATTGCAAAGTGACATGGTCAACGTAGTACCTTGTTAATAATAAAACTTCTGTACTTGTTTGGATTGAAGTTTATAAAGTTGAGATGAGTTGAACTTAAATTTACACAGTTTAGGTTTAGTTAAAATTAGTGTAACTTAATTTATGTTTGGATCCTCATTTTAAAAGTATGTTATCAAATAAAATTTGTTTGGATGATATTAACTAAAAACTTTTCAAATATATAATTAGTCAAATAATTTTATAATTTGATCTTATCAATATTTGAATTGATACATTATTATTTTATTATTATTATTATTATTATTATTATTATTATTATTACATTTTGTATAAAAAACACTGCTAATATTATAAATTAAAAAATAATTCTTCAAAATATTAAAACATAAAAGTATATTTAATATAAATGAAATATAGTCGCATAAAAATTATTTAATAATAATATGAGATGCAACTTCATATAACTATATTAAATTACAAAGACGTCCATTCCAGAATTAATCGTCGCAAAAGTAGAAGGGGGTTCAGGAAAAAGCTGCAACATATTTGAAGGGGCAGGACAATAAGAAAGCGTTCAACGAAGAAGGAAGAGACTCGTAGCTTCGAATTTAACATATGTTTTTATTATAATTGCTTTCAAGGTAACGGATAAAATTTCCAAACATATGAGGGCAGCGTTTGATAGTTACCTAAACGGGAAATAAACATACCCGATAAGTCCTATAATATAATCGTTAAGCGTCATAAATATTTGGATTGAAGGAGTTGTGATGCATCAAAGTCTTATATTTCTTCATTTCTACGTTAAAATGAATGAGGTTTAAACTACAGCTTATTCATCCCTTGTCATGGTAATGAAAGCTTGTGTAAGCAAAAGTTACACGACGAATTACTTTTATTTAGTCACATAAAAAAGCTACTTCATATAACTATATTAAATTGAATATAGATGCAAAGATGTCCATTCTAGGATTAATCCTCGCAAAAGGTAAAAGTGAGTTCAGGAAAAAGCTACGACATATTTGAGGGGGCAAGATAAATAAGGTAGCGTTCAACGAAGAAGGCAGAGACCCGTAGCTTCGATTCACATATGTTTTTGTTATAACTGCTTTCAGAGTATCAGATAAAACAATTTCCAAACATATGGGAGCGGCGCTTGATGGTGTGTAACCGGGGAAATCCTACAATATCATTTTACTTGATTAAAATAGTTGTTATGCATCAAAGTCTTATACTGATAATATATTTTTTCATTTTTCCGTTTAAGGAATGAGGTTTAAACCACAGTTTATTCATCCCTTCTCATGGTAATGAACGCTTGTGTATTGTGTAAGCAAAAGTTACATGATGAATTACTTAATTTACACGTAGTTATTGGAATTTGGAGGCTCTAGCTCTGCTAACTATAGCTTTCCCTATTGTTAGCGAATAGCGAATAGTGAATAGTGAATAGTGAATAGTGAGAGATCTATTTTCAAATTTGGAAAACATAATGTTTTTATTGAAGGAAAAAGAAAAACGAATATAGTCACATCAGAAAAAAGGAGAAGGCTAGAACGCTCGCCTTTGATTCTTTGTTTTCTCTTAAAAATTAAAATATCTATTAATATTTATGGATGTCCACGGAATAAAGTCATCCTCAATATTTTTTCTTGGATGCTCTTTCCCTCTTACAAAAGTCAAAAATGGACAAAAGTAACAACATCCGGGGATAAGAAGCGCTCTACTGAAAGAACAATTGCGTTGTTTGTTAATGCTTCGACCAAAACCAAGTGGAGGCAAAAAACTTATGATTCAGAGACTTTTCTCCATCAAGTTAGAAGCTGTCATGTTTTTTCTTTTCTTCTAGAAATTCATCTATGGAAATCAAGGCTGAGCTTTCCACGAAGATGAAATGTCAGCTACAGCTTCTCCTACTGTGAGATATACTCCTTTCAACCCAAAGGAATCCAAAATGTTTGACTGATGCAACTTTTCCATCACATTTCCAACAGGATTTGCCAACACAAGCTGCGCCAATCAATTTTGAATATAAAATATTAGAAATAAAACTGGGGCATGTCTTCATGGCTTCTGAAATGTAGTATCTATACCTGAAGTGATCTTTTGTCCAGCACCTTTCTGAGTTCACATAGAGTATCGATTCCACTTGTGTCTATGGCTGTTACAGCTGGGAAAAAAAACATACATGTTTTCAGTCAAAACATTATCTAAAAACTTGGATATTTAAACTTTAAATCAGATGAAATACGCACCTGTCATGTCCAAAATTATGCACTTCAACGTGCTTTCATTGTTTGCTTTTACTCGCTCTTCTTCTTCTCGAACCCATCTCAGTATCCTATAGCAGGAAAAACTCTCAAATGGTTGGAATCTCCTAAAATATCTTTGAAATGTATTAAACTTCACAAATTGACAATCTACAATGTCACTTTATCTAACCTTTCTTGAAGGTACGTTGAATTAGCAAAGTAGATGGGAGACTCAACAGCTAAAATGATAAACGAAGGAATCCTCAAAGCTTCTCTATATTGGTATAGGTTGTGGAATATTGGCGTCCCTGGTATATTCCCCAAAACCAGTGTGTTTGGCCTAGATACATGAAGCAAGATCTTGAAGACTGATATTGCCACCTGAAGATTTTCGCCAAGACAGAGATAATAGTCGCATAGCATTAGCATACAATGTATTTAGCTTTCTAATAACAGAAAACAGATTGAGGAAATCCTAGCTTACCGCTATCCCAAGGCCTAAAGGGACTGAAATGAACAGAACACCAAAAAAGGAGCACAAGCAGGCCAAGAAATCAAGCTTGTCAACCTTCCACAATTTATATGCAGCTTGATAATCTATTAGCCCTATAACAGCAGTGATGATAATGGCCGCTAAGACTACATTCGGTGTATAATAGAACAGTGGCATGAGAAACAAAAGGGTCACAAGAACTGCTGATGCCATGATTATATTTGAAACTGCAGTCCGTGCGCCGGCATTGTAGTTAACAGCTGATCGAGAAAAGGATCCTGCAAGTTTATTTAATGTTAGAATGAACATTTTCTCAAAAGCATTTCTTCAATACCTAAACTAACTACTAGTTAGTCACATGGTGAAATGAGAGAATAATCATTGCCTGTTGTGACATAGCATGAAGAACA
Source organism: Psophocarpus tetragonolobus (assembly GCA_037954015.1). NCBI lineage: Eukaryota > Viridiplantae > Streptophyta > Magnoliopsida > Fabales > Fabaceae > Psophocarpus > Psophocarpus tetragonolobus. The sequence goes on along the minus strand of CM075693.1, from coordinate 48,311,795 downwards.
AGAGCCAGCTATGTTCATAAGACCAATGGCCATCATTTCTTTATTTCCATCCACCTGGTAGTTCTTAAGTGCAGCAAATGTTCTTCCTACTGCAATTCCTTCCTGAAACGGAAGAAGGTATAATTTAAGCTAAGCCTATGGGGGAAACCAAGTTATTTACAACGTGCTATTTTAGTAATATTTTTTGTAACCATGATGTTTCTCAGTTTGGGGCAACTTACAGTGAGAGACAAGATCCCAGTGACAAGTCCTGTTTTGATAGCAAGAGCCAAATAAGGACCATTGAAGTATAACATGTTTGATGATGGTGGATTAAGTCCCTTTGGCAATTCACCAATCTGACGGAGAAAAAAAAGATAAAAGTTATTAGAAAGGGAGTTTATATTTGAGCATCTCTTGTGTGTTTTAAAAAAACAAAAGAGGAGTGTCTTTTCTTACAATAGCAATTTTATGGGTTTTATTTCTCAGAAAGAATACTAAAATGGTTGACAGAATGACTGATGTCAACGGGGCAGCTGCTGAAACCCAGAATAATTTTGGCTTCTTCATGCTCTGTTGCAATCATTAAGAATTTTCAGATCTTAAGAAGCAGATAGTTATCTTATAGCAAAGAGAAGTAGTAGAATTTTTACAATGTGCCTTGTTGTCAACAGGAATAGCAGAAAACTGAATCCCAGCACAAGGTTTTGCCATGACCACTGCATAAGTTGCTAAAAAACTTTAGTGAGCATATACGTAATTTCATTTACATTTGTATAACTATGACAAATGTTAAGTATGTAATTTTATTTAAAAGTGACCCTTATTTGCCTAGTTATTCCATGTTTCCATTCATGACATAATTAGAAGGAAGATTTTTTCTTTGCTTTTTGATAAATAGTTGGAATCTAATCCCTTAATATAAAAGCCAAGAAACAGAATATATACAATAGCTGGTTTTCAATTAACAATCTGAATGATAGGGTTAATTCTCGTTTCTTAAAACAGAATCAGTGCTAGGTTTTGCGGTGGGGATTTTTTTTGTTTTGTTATTTTACTATTCCGACTATTTAAAAGATGAAAATCGGTAGGTATAATATATATATATATATATATATATATATATATATATATATATATATATATAATTGTGGCCGTCCTTTATTTAATTAAAATTAATTTCTCAACTTTAACCCCTATTTTAGGAAATCGGAGTAAAATTAGAATAAAATACCAAGATCAAACTATACCTCGTGTCTCTGTTTGAAAACAGAGATGAGAACAGGTGTTATTTGCATCTTGGTGGTGAAATGAACTATTCCAAGCAACCCTTTTAGCTGCTGCAGTGACACAATAATCGCTGCACCAGCCATGAAACCCACCAGCGTTGGCTTTGAGAGAAAATCAATTATGAATCCTAACCTGTATGGATCATCAGAGGCTACTATCAATCATAAAATTTTACCTACCAAATACCAATGAATATTGCCTTCAAGTTGCACTATTTAAACTCCATTTAAAAAAATCATGATAAAAAATTAAACCTTGATTTAGTACCTTAATATACCCAGAGAAGATTGGAATAAACCAGCAAAAAAAGTGGCAGTGAAAGCCATCTTAAGATACAGAATTGGATCTTGACTATAAGAAACCGTCTCAGTTAACATTGATCCCATGACCAAAGATGCAATTGAAACGGGGCCAACACCCAGATGTCTAGAACTTCCAAGAAGCGAATATATCAAAGGAGGCACAAAACTGGAATCTGCACGGTATTCACTTTATCATTTATCATATACATCTGCCACAACAACTAAATGACATGCAGAAACAAAGGGTACTAACATAATCCAAGAATAGGTGGCAAGTTTGCAAGCTTAGCATAGCTGATTCCCTGCATAAAAAACGTAGAAAATTTATACATATTTGTATGAAACATGCACGCATGAAGAGAAAATAATTACATAGTGGAGCAGTATTTATTATGTATTGATGGCGTGAAGTGTGAACCAAGTTGACATGCATGAAAGAAAGAAAGATGCGATTGGAAAATGGGGTGTAGAAAATAGAGGGAGAAGAAAAGAGTGAGACCTGAGGAATGGCGAGGCTAGCAATGGTGAGACCAGAGATGACGTCAGAGCGGAGAAGGGAGAGGTTGTAGTGAGGGGCCCATTGGAAAATGGGGAATAAGTATTGAAGTGCAAGGAGGAGCTTCATGAGGCATGTTTGGTTCTTGAACCTGTGGAGTGGATCATCTGGGAAGAAGATCTCAGAGAGTGTGTGCCTGAGTTTTTGCAAGGTGGTGCGTTCTGGTGGCAACTGAACCTTATGGATTTCCAAGGTTGGCATTTGTAATTGTATCTCTGTTTGGATCTTAATGCTGCTGCCATTGCCATTATTGCAAGCTAGGTGCTCCACTCTGTTGGAGTTAACACCCATAATATTTATTGTGTTTGCTCGGTTTACTCTTAACAACAGACTTAGGCTGTCTTTCAATTTATAGAGGGAGGCATCAACTCCTTGCGTGCCCTTGCCGTTAATGTTATTGGAATATTCGGACTTCTCTTCTCCAACCACTTTCTCATTAATCACTTCTGCTATATTATCACAATCATCTTCAAGTAAACTACCATTATACATTCCAGATCAAACATGCTCTTAATCTACATGTTCCTATGTCTTGTATATTTCTTATTGTTAAACACCACAACACTAGTACACCTATTTCATCTCACTTTATTGTACTCTCTCATATTAAGTATATTACATAAGCTCTGAAATTTTAATTTCAAACTATATAAAGATATTAAATGAAAACTAATTACATTTTTGGTATTGAAAATTAATCCAAATTTTAAAATATATGTATTCATTTTTTTATTTATTTAATGATTACAAAATATTTATTCCAACAAAAATTTACGTTAGGTGCCCAATGTTATTTCTTTAATTTATAGTCTCTAGTGTCTCTTAAAGATGGGTCAATTACCAGTTACTATTATCACACATTTTGAGGTTGGTATAATTAGTTTCTAACCTTTAAATTCATTATATCTTTTCTATCTGTTTTCGTTAAGTCATCGACGAAATATAGAGAAATAGTTTCTTTTTTTTAACGAAAATGTAAAGAAATAGTTAGTCGTCAAATTTCATGATTAAAGGACTAAGATTTAATAATTTCTCTCTTTCAAGTTTGCAAAAGACTAATTGTAAGGTCTGATTAAAATTTCCAGGAAACATTAATTAAAAGATCAATAAATAGGAAAAAATAGTACTGAAAAATGAAAGTCACTGGCAAGACTTTTTTTCATTAGTGAATCGAGTTTAATTAGTTCCCCGCATTGGTTGAGTTGAATAATCCATATTAATTTTAATTTAAATTCATAAATAAATAAATCCTGTAAATTAAAGATGTATTACTGTATAGTATAACCAAAGGGACACTTGTATATACATTAATTAAAAGATCAATAAATAGAAAAAAATAGAATTGAAAATTGAAAATCACTGGGAAGACTTTTTTTTTCATTTCATTTTTAAAGTGACAGTGTTGTTACTTGTGAGAGTGAATCGAGTTTAATTAGTCCCCTATATTGGTTGAGTTGAATAATCCATATTAATTTAAATTTAAATTCATAAATGAATAAATCTCATGCATAAATTAAAAATGTAATACTGTATAGTATAACCAAAGGAGCATTTGTATATATACCTTAACTTTTAGCATATGAAATCGGCTTGTGTAATTTATAAAGTTAGCTAGTGTGAAATAAAATACTAGAGTGAGAAAGTGACACTATCAAATATTTGAGTATCTGGAATATAAAATAATGAAATGATCACTGATGGCCACCACCTTTGATGGACTGAAAACAATCAGTTACCATAAAATAAAAGGTGGTTTAAACATGCATGCTTGGAAATTATAAAAAAGCAACTGTGATAGCCAATTGGTTGATGTGGCGGGCAAACTTAGTTTGAGTGAAAGACGGAGTCAAGCAGCTCAAGGTGTTCATGATCAAGCACTTAATAAGAAGGTAAAAGTAGATTGACCCAGGCATAGAGTCAATACAAATTAAACAAGAAGAAGCAGCAAGGAGAAAGCGAAAGATGAACATAAAGATAAAAAATATAAAAGCCCCCAACCTCTACCGCGGGATAAGTTTAACCTTATACATCAAGAATTGTTGAGGATAAAATGAAGCACAAGACAAGAGTGATTTAAAAATAGTAGAAGAAAATTTTATGCATTTGGAATGCAAGTATTAACTATATTTTTAAAATTGGATCTTGTAAAATCAACTGTTATTGAATCATTTATATTAAAATATTATTTTTTATTATTGGGATAAAATGAAGCAAAAGACAAGTAATTTTAAAAAAGTAGAAGAAAATTTTATGCATTTGGAATGCCCACACAAATTCAAATGTATTCTATAAAATAGTAATAGTTATGATTTTAAAACCGGATCGGTGATCGAAATTATGAAATCATTGGTTCATAGTTAATTGGTTTTACTGTTATTGAACCTGTATTTGAATGAATCATACTAAAATATTATTTTTTATTATTAATGTATTATAATAATTAAGATTTTTAAAGAAAAAATT